>OX387379.1:6326845-7526845 GCA_947563715.1 Lycia hirtaria
AGAGTGACGAACAGTAGACGATTTGCCTAATGGTAAACTTAAGCCGTCGTTTTATCATCACACGAAGCCACAAAAAGTCCACTGCTGGACATAGGCCTTCACATGGATTTCCAAATAGACTGGTTGGACGCGGCCTGGATTCAGCGACTTCCTTCTACTTGTATTAAGGTCTTCTGTCTACCTTGTGGCTGATCTTCCAACGGTGCGTTTGCCAGTGTGAACTTTTCGATCCCATCGGCCATCAGTAACGTGCTATGTGCCCTGCCTGCATATTTAATCATATTTAATTAGTAGGGATACTAAATAGGGCTAGCAACTACGCTAACCAAAAACAAAAAAAAGTCCCCCACCCACTTCAACGTCCTAATCCGCTGTGCTATGTTGGTGACTTTCGTATGACGGATCTCTCTGTTTCTGATTCGATCTCGCAGAGAGACCCCAAGCGTAGTCAGCCGTCGTTTATGTGTACCAAAAATACTAGCCGTATCACTGATGCTTTACGAACTTGGAAAGGTGCTTGTAGAAACCATTTTAGGGCTCCGTAGTAACTACGAGGAACCTTTATAAATTCGCCGTGTCCGCTTGTCTGTGTGTCCGTATGTCACAACCATTTCACTCCAAGAGAACTACAATAAACGAAAATTGGCAAGAAGAATGTCACGGTATTTTTTTTTAAATAAGTGATAACATTAGTGAGAAATTTTATTATATTATAAATATTGTTTTATTCTCGTATGTATAAATACTCTGTCTTTATGCATACGACTCACGCTTTTATCTCTTACTTACAATAAAATAAACTATACCATGCTGTCAGACTACATAATATTTTATTCTATTTTAAGCTTTGAACTTAATACAATATAATCACATTTAATTACCACGATTATAATTTAAAATCAATAGAAAAGCCTCCGACTGAGTAACAAATTGCTCTTTCCATAAAAGCGACTAATACTCCCTGCAAGTTTTTCTTGAAGTTTCCACGACAGACCGACTTACTCTCACATTTTCTCTATATGGCAAATCGTTTGCGGAAATAGAAAATAATATCTTGTGTTCATAATTCACAGGCCATTTTGAACTGCAATTAAATGTTTGTTGTCATTTATAAACGCAATTCGTTATAAAAAAATCAGTTCTTCTCGATTTTCACAATTTTGCAATTTTCAATAATGGCAAAAAAATTAAATAGTATCTCACGTTTTCAATTTTTCTTTTCATTTCTGAGCTGAGTCAGCCAAGTGTTAGCTTTAAGTATTCGTTGAAATAAAAAAGACTCCGACAATTGCGTCAGCAGCAAACATGAGCTTTAAAGAATATAACCTCAAATTAAATTAGTATTGACTTTAGTGAATATGAAGAAGATTTGCGTTTTTTCATATTTTAAATCGACAGACGTAAAAAATTCTGTGTTTTTTTGTAGTAAAAACACACACAAAAAATTGCAAACTGTAAAGATAAATAGGCTTCTTGTCACAAGCCGGTCCAAACAGCATGAATAACTCCGTCATTTACAATCCAGTTTGATTTTATTTATTTGCAGATATGTTTTCTGTTTGGTTTAATAAATAAATTTCATCAAAATCGGTTAAGTAGTTTGGTTTTCTAAAATATGTCATCCAAGTAAACGAAATTACCTATTTTTAACTCGGTTATTTCATATTATTACACTATAATAATTATAGTTATAGATGGTTATAAGTAGGTAAGCTTGAAAAAGAAAAGAAGCTTTTGCTCCAATCAAACTGAAAATCGACGAATCCATAAACGTTGAAAATCTACAAATTGCCATAAACGTTGAAAATCGATTGTCATAAACGTTGAAAATCGACGCATTGCCATAAACGTTGAAAATCGACGCATTGCCATAAACGTTGAAAATCGATGCATTGCCATAAACGTTGAAAATCGATGCATTGCCATAAACGTTGAAAATCGATGCATTGCCATAAACGTTGAAAATCGACGCATTGCCATAAACGTTGAAAATCGACGCATTGCCATAAACGTTGAAAATCGATGCATTGCCATAAACGTTGAAAATCGACGCATTGCCATAAACGTTGAAAATCGACGCATTGCCATAAACGTTGAAAATCGATGCATTGCCATAACAATAACAAAAAGTTGCCACTTCCGGAGACTTTCATAAAACTAAATGACTAAATTAAATACATACCTGCTAATTACCGCTTCCTCTAGCAAAAGGTCCATAAATACTCGTAGGTACATTTGTATGGCGCTACCCACATATGGCGGCCGCCATGCGTGGATGTTGGGAACGGTGTCAATTATTGTGATCGATGTCTCGTGGCTTACCGGTTACCTAGATAATAATGTAATCCGATTTGTTCCTCGAGTCGAGTATGGTCAGTTTCTCATTTTCTGTCATGCCAATTTGAGCTTTACTTATTGGATATAAGTTCAGTTTTAGTTTAGTTTGATTGTAGCTATTGTCGCTGGCAAAGCATTCGAATAAAGTTCGATAAAGTTAGTATGTTTAGGGTGTTCAAAAAAAAAAAATGTACAGTATTTGGGCAATAATAACTGAACTTTAGTCATAGTATGTAAGACTATTAATGTCTTTTGTGTCATAAGTTTAAATAAGTGCAGTAACTTATTGTATCTTATTTTTAACCCCCTACTCAAAAAGAGGGTGTTAAATGTTGACGTGTGGATTTGTGTGTCTGTGGTGGTAGCTCTCAAACAAAAACACCATATTTAGTTGTAGGTTTTTTGTTTTAAAGATGATTTCAAGGAGAATGTTCTTAGCTATGTTTTTTGTCGGGTCGGGGATTTTAAGTTTTCAAAAAAATAATGAATTAAAAACAGCAACGCTCTCACTTCTATATTAGTAGGTACAAAGAAAAGTAGTTCAAAATATGAGCTGGAATATAATAAAATATGCACCATGCCATATAGTTATACAGATAAAAACTGTTTCCAAAATACATGTACTTATTCAGTTAGCTTTTAATTTGAGTTTACCTAAAGTCACAATCTACAATATTGTCTACAATCTTGGAATTTTCAAGGCTAGAGTGAATAGATATCTTCTAGATCGACGAGCTCCATCCTCGGCCACATCGTCGCTTAACATCAGGCGAGTTGGTGGTCAATCGTAGATCTATCTTGTGTAAAAAAAAAGTAGTTTTAGCTAATTTTTAAATTACCACACACTCTATTTGGAAACTTTGTCAGCGTCGGTTTGAGTAAAATACGCGTAGGTCTCGTCTTTACAACGCGCAAGAAATAGATGTGACTAAATTTATAGCCAACCAAACTTGGAAAATGTCATGTTTTAAGGCTGCTGTTTTGATATTAAATCAATGAATATGGGCACGTTATAATTATAATCAATACAAACTTTGATTTATGTTAAAAAACCAACCAAAAATCTATAAGTACCTACAAGCTTATTAAAAGCATTTAAAATATTTTTCAGCTGTTTAAAATAGTTTGTTTATATTTATAATTATTATCCACTCTCCTTAACACACGGTTTTAGGTGAATAACAGATAAATCACAACCTAATTGGCCTTGGGAATATTGCTATAAATATTGCTTATAAATCTCAATACAGTTAAAAATAGTTTCTTCTACTAACCGTCAACGGTTCGCCTAAAGCTATTCAGATGAATAAGTCAATCGTACACCTATTTGATCTAAGAAAAAAAAAAGATATAAAACACAATATTACACAAGTTTCAACAAATCTATATATATATATATATATAGATATATGTGTGTTGAAAATTGTTAAATTTGTTGTTAGAACATAAATACAACATTTACGTTCTTAATTATTCATCAATCAAATTACCTGTCAAGCTGAGAATTAAAATAAAAATCTGAAGGCGGATTTAACACTATACGGGGCCAAACAAGTCGAAATTTGAAATAACAGTTCAATCCAGTATTTAAGTAAATAATTTTATAGCTTAAAACACTAAAAAAACTTCTAAATAGGCAGTTTTGTTTTAAAACATACTACAGTAGAATTGAGAAGCCCATTATTTTCAGAAGTCGGTCAAAAAACTGTAGAAACAAACTTTATTATACGCAATTCGTTTACGTATATGCCATATTTTTCCCAGTTATTTAGTTACAAAAACCAAACTACCGATTTTGATAAAATTTATATGGAACCATCTCTGAAGAATGATCTATAAACAAAAAATAGGTCATCAAAATCAATTCGTAATTGGCAAAGTAATCGCTGAACAAACATAAAAAATATACAGTATAATTGAGAACCTCTTCCTTTTCTGGAAGTCTGTTAAAAATAATTGAAAACTACAATAATATTTTTATCTCTCTCTAAAAACAGCTCACTCTGAACGTTACGTACTGAATGTCGAGTAATAACTAGCAAGCCTGGCACGAAAAGTAGACAAACGAACAGAATTTACTTCCGCAGATAAGTGAAGAAAATAGTACGAAAATAGAACGGCAATTAATAAATTATAAAGAAAATATTCTTTCGTTTCTAGGTTTTCTTGAAACTACAGAAATATAAAGATACAGTAAGGGTAATGGCGCGTAATAAAACCAAATTAATAGAGAGGTTCATATTGCGACATTTGAATATTGTACGACAATAATATTGTTTAGTTTTGCCTTTTATTCCAAAATACTTATTACATAAAAGTAATTTAAAAAAAAATTGGTTATCTGTAAAGTCGGCTTACGGACGATAGTCTAACGTGACAACGTCATAAGAAAACATTGATGAAATGCAAATGTTACAATGAGCGTAACAACACCGGCTAAATAAATCGATGAACGCCGGCTGCACGCACGAAAAAGTATGACTCATTGTCCCGTTACGCTCATTGTCCCGTTACATCATCATCATCATTTCATCAATGTTTTGTTATGACGTTGTCACGTTAAACTATCGTCTGTAAACCGACTTTACAGACAACCATTTTTTTTTTAGGTCAAACATAGTATATTTAGTTGGATAGATAGTGCCAGAATACAATTCAAACATAGAAGTAAAGAAGTGCCACATAGACACAAGAAGGTCGAGAGCGGTTTATAGGGGGGTGTGACATGACGAAAGAGCGACATGACATTTTCCGTCACGGCATACAAAAAAAAATATTATAAATACAACGAGCAATCATATTTCTGCTTTGTATGTTTCAGGTTGAATAACGACTTCATAAGCATCACCTACATGCCTTCTCCACAAGTGGCGTTGCAGCAGCTCGGGTTCCATTTCTCCAAATTTAACAGCAATCAGCTAAAAGCCACTAGAACTAATGACACCCTGGTGGTGTGGTCACCGAAGAACGAACTGAAATACTACGACTTTATACTGCGTTATGGGGTGAAAATAATTGATTTGATCCACGGATTTTCGAGGACAAACCGGCCGCTGCTGAACGGACCGATCAATTTGATCGCTGTGCCAAAAAGTCTGGATGGATATGAAATCTCCAGTTGGAATCTTTTGACGAACAGGTGAGCGATTAGACTTTAATTTATAAGGTACGGGAATACATCTATGGGAAATATTATTTTAGTGAAGAAGTACAATTCAAATCAAATTAAGTACAACTTTCTCGTTAATATGAATTAAACCATTCTAGCTACACAATATAATAAAAAAGACAACTAAAATGTAATATACTTACCTATTGATAAATCTTTGTACCTATACTTATTAGTTGAAAATTATAATGCTATTCTTCTTATGTATTACGATATCCCAAATGCCTTATTTTTTATTTGTTCTATGATTTAAGCCATATAACTTACTGTTTCTCCGTTTGCTAGTATTTTCACGCATTAACGCAATATATAAATGGCCTCGCAGCTCAGTTGGTAGTACCCATGGGCGTAGCTATAACTTTCTCATGGGGGGGGTCCACGGGTACAAAAATTTACTACTCCTTGCCTCTTTATTTGCGCAGACTATACGCAGACGAGTACTGGTTTCTAAATGTCAATCTTAGTTTAAAAACATTAAAATATACGAAAATTAAGCTACGGACAAACGTATAACTGTAAATAAAGTGTATAAGTAACGTCGGAACATTATTAATTCATATTATACTAGATATTATGATTTCACCCGTTTTAATTAGTTTAAAGAGCGCTCAACATTTGCATGACCCAAGTAAACAAATCATAGGTAATAAGTATGCGCGAGCGAAGCGAGCGCGAAAATTGTTGTAGTGTTTTTATAGTAACATGATTTATTTCTCGTATTAGTGAGCTCACAGTAGTTCTATGGTAAAATAGTAATAATGCGCGAGCGAAGCGAGCGCGAAAATTTTTAAGGTTTTTAAAATGAAATCTTGGAAGTGATTTGATTCATTGATCGTGTTAGCGAGCCTAGGTGTTTGTGGCCCAGATGAACCAAACAAGCATATTAATGTGTTAAAAGAAAAAATGGAATACCCGACTGAATAAGAGTGACTTTTACGCTATAAAAATTATATATACAACCATTTGAATGCATTGATTGCCAGTTTATTATTCCTAAATTTAAACATATGATTTTATAGAAAATTACAAACATACCTACGCGGTACTCCCTTGCAGGTGGAAAATATTTTTTGGTGAAGTATTTGCTTGTATTAGCACAGCATGTTAAGAGTTGTTCGATTTTATTAACGAAAAAATATTTTTTATATAAAATTGGCTTGGATCGAATTGAAATTTTTGTGGAATATTTGTGTTTTTGTTTACATAAGATAGATCTACGACTGATTGCCAACTCGCCTGATGTTTAACGATGTTATTTTCTAGTTTTACGAAGGACGTTTTATTATGAGTTTATTCAGTCATTTCGTATCTTTAAAATGTGGCCATGCGCGAGCGAAGCGAGCGCGAAAATTTTTGAAGCATATTAATGCTTCAAAAACATACTTAAACAATGTAAGTTTTTTTGTAAGAATAAAAATGCGTAAAATCACTGTAAAAGATTACAAATGCACATTCTGTATAACAATTAAAAATAAACACTTGTTTATTACGAAATAATTCGTTAGAGGTTACGAAAAAACGTTTTTTAATTTTTGCAAGAGATGTATTATTATTATTACAAAAATTATAGCCTGTGACATTCTGGAAGCGAAGACAAATCTAAGGACACCTCGCACATCAAAATCGGACAAGCCGTTCAGGCTGTAGGCTGTCATATAGAATCATACAAACATACTCGTACATACACTCGAAAAACATTACCCTCCTTCTTATGCAGTCGAGTAAAAATATATAGTTTCAATTTGTTATGCGCGTTTGTAGTATGCGCGGGCGAAGGATGGACTAAGGTTATACTGCATCTCTAGCAAAACTGTCGTTATGACAACCGCGCATCAGGTGTTTATGTATTATTTTGTAACATCCGTGCCATCCGCGATAATCCGGCATTATGATAGCACATAATTTTTTTTTCGGCCAATGGTAGTACCTATGTCTGTCTGCTAAGTCGCAGGTCGTAGGTTCGATCCCCACTCAGGGCAGACATTTGTGTGATGAGCATGGATGCTTGTTCTGTGTCTGGGCGTTTCTATGTATCATATGTATATATGTATTTACAAAACAAAAGTTTATACTTATTTATTCCAACCATACCAACAGCCATAGGTGTTTCTATGTATCATAAGTATGTGATTACAAAAAAAGTATATACTTATGTATGTATGTATTCTAACAGCCATCTAGTTCCTATAGTCATGTCATTGTGTGAAATGTCTACCATTATTTTATTTATTTATTTTCCCTTAATCAAACTAAAGTGATTTTGAGCGAAAATTTGGAATGGAATTCTTTGTAGTCTTCTCTATTTCCTGAGAGCTAAATCATGGAGTTTTCAAGGCTAGAGTGACTAGATATTTTCTAGATCAATGAGATTTATCTTCGGCCACATCGTTACTGCATCAGGCGAGTCGGTGGTACCTAAATCGTAAATTTTTGAAAGGTAAAATATATAGTTTTGGGATATTTTTCACAGCTTATTGATGATATATACTGATATATACATAAATATATCTTTTCTCGATTATAAAATATCCTTTACTCGCTTTCTTCGTCCAGTCCGTCAGTAATATTTTTTTACACAACTTAGATACTCTTGTTTTTTAGAAAATTAATCATCTGAAACACTGAATTTGATTTCCTAGAAACAATTGCAAGACCTATACTAACACTAGCTATTTAGGCCGCCGCGTTTATTTCTGCCTATCAAGGTCAACACCCAATGTTACATCGTGCGAAATATTCGTCAGCTGCACGTTGTACAATAATTGTAAACAAACACATGCATGCGGGTTTACGTAATACGTGAATCATATTCTAGTAATATTAAATTAAATTCATATTTTGAGGGGGAATCTTTTTTTTTTTTCATTATAAACGTCGCAGTGAACCGGTGTTTGGCTCTTGTATAGTGGGGAGTTATAACCTCTTTTTAACCTTCCAAAAAGGAGGAGGTTCTCAATTCGTCGGAACCTGATTACTCGATGACCCCTGGACCGATTTGAAGAATTATTTTTTGTTTGAATACATACTTTCTAGGTGGTTCCATAGAAATTTAATCAAAATCGGTACAGTATTTTGGTTTTTATAACAAAATAACTGGGAAAATATGTCACCCAAGTAAACGAATTGCGTATTTTGAAGTCTGTTTTTTATTTTTTGCTGTGGAGACTTTGGGCAGTTTGGGGCGGAGGCCAAAGGCCTAATAGCTGACAGTGGGTGCCGTATCGCAGATAACGGTGGTGACTGTCGCTCCGGTTCGTTCCTGGTGCAAAGGTTGGCCATTGCCATTCAGCAAAATAATGCTGTTAGTATTATGGGCATGTTTGCGCCAGGATCAATTCGGGGCGGGTTATTCGAATAATTTGGATGACTTAGTTTTACTTCCATGTACCTATGTAATAAAAGTAAATAATTTATATATAATGTATTTTTAACACAAGTTATACCAGTACAATAAGACAAGTTTTTTTTTTTAATTTATTTTTTTAGTTAATTTGTACACCCGTGGTGTGACTTGTTTTCTACTGGGCCTTTTCAGTTTTAGATTAGATTAGTAGATCTAATGCATAGGTACTTTTAACGGGCTTAGCATGAAAAAATAATAAATATACGTACTGAATTTTGCATTTATAATATTGTTGTGTTAAATAAATTATTTTTCAATTTTATATTTATAAGTATTGAAGCAAATTGCTTAGAGTGTATAATGCAAAACAAAAATTAACAATTTGGATACGCTAGTCAGAATATGTATATCAAAAATTGTTTCAGTAATATATATTTTATTACTCCAATCTTACACAATGTAAGGAGGACATCTGAGCAATGTGTAGCTGGCTTGCGACGTTTGACTTCGTCTACAAAATGCACCCACGTCGCCACTACATAATAATTATAATCATTATTATTGGTTTTGACATTGAAAACGTTCACCTAGTATACATTAGATTATTCCAATGAAATTCGTTTCCAAGAATGGAATTCGTTGCCGCCATCTCTGTTTCCTGAGACCTATAATCTTGGAATTTTCAAGGCTAGAGTGAATAGATCGACGAGCTCCATCCTCGGCCACACCGTCGCTTAACATCAGGCGAGTTGGTGGTCAATCATAGATCTATCTTCTAAAATAAAAAAAAAATAAAAAAAATTGTCTGTATCTATATTCCAGCGCCTTCAGAATAGCAAATATAGAAGGCATGACAAGCATTAAGCAGATAGAGCGAATGAAGTTCGAACTCGCCCAGCAGTTGAGTCGAATCTGGCTCGGCAACCCTGGAGAGGCTCAGGTCACGAGATGGAGAGAGGAGTGGTTCAAGGAAGGCATGGCCACTTACCTAGCTTATTACTTATTGGCGCAGGTGAAGATATTTCTTGTACTCGTTGATTTTTTTAATTGATATGGTACATAATAATATGATAAAATAATATGATATGAGATTAATTGAATCGCCGTCATTGTCATCATCTTTTTAGCCGCAAGAAGTCCATTTCTCGATTCAAAATAGTTGTCTATCATGGATTTCCAAGAAGCTTGAGCTTCCGATTTGAGGGAATATGCTGGATACAAGAGAATCCAGCGTATTTTTGCCACTTGTATTTTGTCTGTCCATATCTCACACAAACTATTCGGCCCATGGGCCAAAAGTTCTGTGTATCATGTGCCCTGCCTTAAGTTAACTTCAGGGTAGTCTCATAAAAAAAAACATTGTTCTAGTGCCTTTTGATTGAAAACAGTTTTAAACCTAAAATGATTATAGTTAACCAGCTCGCTATTATCCAATTTCCCTTCTCTAATTTCTCCCAGTTCGACTTACTCATCCTTTTTGCCATTTTCCTTTTTCTGGTAGTACATTAAAAATATATTTACAACAATTACATTAACAATCTCTACGAACCCTTGTTCCAGTACGACTATTACGGCTCCCAAATAACCGGCACCAGGCGTCCTCTAGGTGGCTATGGTCTTAAAATGAAGCAACGCGCCATGGCTTCTGACTGGCATCACAGCACTCCATCTCTCAGCAACTTCCACAACGAGCTGGCGGTCGATATACCCAATAGGTATCACGAGCTGGTGCAGATGAAGACTGGCGCCATCTGGTGGATGCTGGAGAACTGGTTTCAGGAAGATCAGCTCCATGCTGCGTTAGTTAAGCATATTTATGCTATGTAAGTGTATTTTAAATGTTTGCATAATTTGTTTATATTATACGCAATCCGTCTTACTTATAAAGGCTGAATATGCGCACTTTAATTTTAGTTAAACAGTGTTTGGTTCCGTTATCGCGTGCGGTTCCTGTCTGACAGAAAGTGACAAGTCCTTATTCAGTGAATAAGATTTTAACATGCGTTTTTATGTAAGACGGAATATACGTAAAAAAATCTAAAATGTGAATAATAAATAAGACATACAAAATAAGACAAGTAATTTTCTGTAAAGCTGAACTTCTCTTCTGTAACATAAACTTAAAAAAAACCTGTCTTAAATAAAAAAAAATATATCTTCCCAAATTGAGACGAATTTAGGTAACCGACAGGTGAAATTTTAATTTATTCACGATAAAATGTAAATAATAAAAAAGCGGTCTATGTCCAGCAGATAAAGGGTAAAATGATGACGATGATTCAAAATGTGCGGCAATAATGGTCATAATTTGTTTTCCTTTATTAATGGTCAAAATTTAATGATCCTACAAAAATATTTGTTTGAAATGCAGAATCCGAAATATATAAATTATATTAGTGTTTATTTTTATTTAACCCTTTACAGGAGAGGTCAGTACATTTCCATCAAGGATCTCATCGGTGCCATTGACAAAGACACCATTGAATGTACTTACCAGATCTTCAACGGCTCTACTCCAACAAGGATCCTGAGTTCCTGGTTCGACCAGGCTGGATACCCTGTTATAAACGTCAATGTATTTAGAGATCGAATCCCTAATGCAATTCAGCTGAAACAGGTTAGTATAATATATTTAGTTTAGTTTAGGTTAGTATAATAAATTTCAAATACCTATGCTACACTTTACTCTGAATCCAATAAGGACCGCCCACGATAGCGGGCTAGTTATTTATTATTACGCACTCCACGCAACCTAGTTATTTTTAAGCACTTCTCCAAGCACGCAACAAGTATGAGCTTAGAAAATTCGAACCCCCTAGAGAAAAAAAACCGGCAAAACCGATATTGATGAAACATAACTAAGAACACGCTTGATGAAATATTCTACGAAACAAAAAAAAGTTAGATCAAAATCGGTTGATCCGTTTCAGAGCTACGATACCACACACAGATGTACAGACACACAAATATACAGATACACAGTGACACACTCATAACATTCCTCTTTTTGGGTGGGGTTATATAATGGTCATCAAATGAAAGGGTTTACGGAAAAGAATACGAATAAAACGGCTTCACTTTAAATCCAATATGGCGGCACTTTATCATAGATGGCGACGAACTTTCTTCTTTTTAGATAATTGAAATAGAAGCTTATTATTAAGAATGTTTAATTTACTATTATTTGTTTACTATTAATTTATTTACAATAAATTTCCAGAGACACTTCAGCTACAGTGTGCACAACCGCGAGCCGACCGACTTCCTGATCCCGATCTCGTACCAGCTGCAGAGCAACGAGAACTGCTTCAACTGCCACGTGCCGCGGTTCACGATCGCACAGACTTACACCTTCAGCGAGAACCTGAACCGGGGCTGGATCATTCTCAATAGGAATGCAACAGGTCAGGGCATCAAGGCTACTATTAGTCATGCTTTAGCTTGACCTGTTTGTTTATTTATTTGTTTGTGTGGGTCAAATTTAGTAATTGAAATTTTACCCCCTTGCAGTTGACGGATTGGTCTGTAATTTGGTATACACCTTCAGTCCTGATGACAATACAATTTAGTATATTCTGTATTATTGTAAATCCAAGATGGCCGCCTCCACAAAATAGCGGATTTCATATTTTAACACAACCCCCACAATATGGGTATCAAATGAAAGAGTTTTTCTAGTAAAATACAGTAAATACATTATCTACATCATTATCTTTGTTTTCAATAAACCGTTTAACTTAAAAAGTTTTTTTTTAAATTAAGTACCTACTTGTTTAACAATGACTTTCCATCACATTGACGTAAAGTCTAAAACAAAATTCACGAATATAGTGTCCTGGGTTGACTAATACTCATATACCTACAATGACGAACTTAAAAATTATGATATAAAGACTATGTCGCCGCTCTAAAGTGAAAAGTCTAGAGACGTCTATTTGCCGCTCCGAATTATTTTGAAAATCGAAATTATTTTAATCGTGAAATAGACTAAGAGCGGGCCGTATGTTTACCACCTCATCGGGTAACAAGATGTGAGCTATCTAGGATGACGCACATTAGTAAGGTGTCTCTAAATGTACAGGGTTGCCTAGGCTAAGCCTGGAGCATTTTGTACAGTTAGCAAAAATGTGACCATTTTTTAAACAAACAAACTTTAAGACAAAATTTGCGAGTACGTACCCTAAATACAAAAAAGTCTTCCTGATCACGCAGATCTCGATATATTTGCGACCTACTTTATTATACTAGAAATAAATGAACTTGTAACGCATGTATTCTCTATAACGAATGTCAAAGTCCTTGGCCGTAGCGTAAGCGGTGCTATTTTAGTTCTTCTGCTCACGAATGATTCAGAACACGGCGTATACTTCTGTCACTTCTATTTATAAAACAAATTATAACAATAATAAAGTTTTGTTAAAATATATTTTTTTAACCCTCGACCCAAAAAGAGGGGTGTTATAAGTGTGACGTGTTTATCTGTATATATGTGTATATCTCTGGCATCGTATCTTTCAAACGGATGGACCGATGAAGTTTTTTTTTTGTTTGAAAAAGGAATTCATCGAAGAGTATTCTTAGCTATGTTTTATCAAAATTATTTACTTTTTGTTATTTATTTATTTATGAGTAAGCATTTTTAAATATTATTTTACAGGCTATTATAGAGTCAACTATGACGTAGACACATGGCGTATAATCGCGATATCTTTACGGCAGGATTCATCTGTAATCGATGAAATGAACAGAGCTCAGGTAATTATTTTTGTTCTTTTTACCCGACTGCGTAAGAATTAAGGATGGTTATGTTTTTTGAGTTTAAGTATGTTTGAATGTATTTATGTATGTGGGCACGTATGTAGGTTTCTCTATGATAGCTTTCAGCCTAAACGGTTTTGCCGATTTTGATGTCCGAGGTGTCGTGAATTTTGAACTCTACTTTACTGATCATATTCAAAATCGAGTATCGAATATTTCTGTCAAATAATGTTAATATCGGCCAGCAAAATACTTCAAAGCAAACTTCTCTTTTTAACAGAGATCTCACAAACTATTATCTCGTCAACCTCTCAACTGATTGTGGTCATAATAATTACTTTTTGTTTAGAATTTAGTATAAAGGCTGAACATTATCGACTTGGCTGGGTCCACTGCCGCCGTGCCCCCAGATCAAAATTTGTATGTAAATGGCGCCATAGCAAAATTCTTCCTTTTTTGGGGAAACCCAACCTGTATACAATGGTTGAGAAATACGATCTGTCCTATTTGTACATTAGTATCAATAAATATCTAAACAAAAAGAACATTTTGCCAGTTGTGTTGAGACTTTTAGTACCTAGATTCGCTCGCTAAGTCATTAATTATTTTTATTAAATAGATACAAGACCGTGAATTTTTTTCCATTCCAGATAGTGAATGACGTATTTGCTTTGTATATGGCCGGAGATATCGACCGCACTCTCGCAGAAGAAATCCTTGATTATTTAGATATAGAAAGGAGCCCTATAGTGTGGGACGCAGTCATCGACGGTTTCGATATGCTGCGGATAGATGGCGCCAAAACTAAAATGACAAAACATCTTTTATGGGAGTGGGAGGTGAGTTCTATGTAAATATTATTAATAAATACTTAAATACACTATACTATGAGCTATATGAGGAAGCTCAAAGTCACGCAACGAGCTATGGAGAGAGCTATGCTCGGAGTCTCTCTGCGAGATCGAATCAGAAATGAAGAGACCTGGGGGCAATTCAGTTAATCAAAACCGATCCGTAACTGAACCTTTTGCGAAGCATTTCCTCTCGGCTGCTATAATTTTTTAATTTAGTAACGAGCGAAGGACGTGTCACATTTTATCAAATGTGTCAATTGTGTGACTTAGAAGTGACTGAATCAAAAAAAAGATGGCGGCCGACGGGAAACGGTTCACATATGGTTCAGTTACGGAGCGGTCTTGAATAACTGAATTGCCCTGCTGTAGACATACGAAAGTTACCGACATAGCAGAGCGGATTAGTAAGTTGAAGTGGCAGTGGATGAGTGCCACTACTACTTCAACTTAATAATCCGCTGCGCTATATCAACAACTTACGTTCATCGACGGATATCTTCAATTCGTTTCCGAACATCCCATAGCCGCCGAAAATCGCCGATTGACCTTTCTTGCAAAGTTGGACCTGCCTAGTCGAATACGTCTAGGGCAGCTGTTTGTCCTAGGCAGACGTGCTGACGTTGTGTAAATATCAACTTACATCCCTTGTATCACAAACTACTATACCAATGGTAATTACTAATTACCAAGTAAAATTACTTGGTATGTCTCTGACAGTTATTTTTTTTCAGGCGTTTTTACAAAAGAAAATACAACCAATGTTCGGGATAGTAGTAAAAGACAACGATAAGCACCCTCAAGCGAGACTTCTGAGAAGCAACATTATAACCTTCGCGTGCGCAGTTAAATATGAACCATGCATCATATACTTGGAGAATGTAAACAGTGGTGTATCACAAGGAAAGCTCAGGTAAAAGATTTGATAAAGTAATCCACGTCAATGTTGCTCCTCCTATTATCACTTGAAAACGTTTCAACCCATTTGGCCTATAAGATTTCATCTATATAATGAATGAATTAATTAAAGAATGAATGAATGATATTTATTGTCAAAAAGTCGCACTCACAAAATTTTATAAATAGGTATAAAATAATATGATTGTTTCTGAATGGACTCGATGATATAGAGGTAGGTTATAATAAATGAATATGAAGTAAAAGCTTGGCATATCTCAGTTCTCAGCATTTTCTATGATGCATAATCTAAAAGCAGACCATGTGGCGAGTTATTGTTTGTTATAAATAAATAATAATAATAAATATTGGTGGTAATTTCACACAACACCGTCTAGCCCAAACTAAGCAAAGCTTGTACTATGGAAATGATGGCTGATGTAGGTAATACAAATATACTTTTTTTTGTAAATACAATACATATTATACATAGAAACGCCCAAACACAAACAGAACAAACATCCATGCTCATTTCACAAATATTTGTCCGGGTGGGGATCGAACCCATGACCTACTGCGTATCAGGCAGACATAATACCAACTGAGCTGCGAAGCAGGCTGCATGCATGCAAGCTGCAAGCGAGATTATCTGTATTATGTTAATTTTGTACACATTTTTATCTCTTTCATATTTTTGTATATATTACATATTATTTTTGACTCTATATAGTTTTTAATAATATGGTATATTACTAATAAGTTCTCGAATGGAGCACCGGCAAGCGCAGCGTATGAAGACCAGCCACAAGATGGACAGAAGATATCATACAAGTGGCAGGAATACGTTGGATGCAGGCCGCTTCCAACCGGCCTTTTTGGAAATCCATGGTTCCCCATGAGGAGGCCTATGCCCAGCAGTGGACTTCTTGTGGCTGAGATGATGATGACATTTTGTGAAATTTCGTAATTACCTCATATTATAAGTAATGCACATAAAGGTGCAAGGGTGTTAGTAATCTCAATTTTTACTTTCAGATTAGATCCAGACATTCGTGAAGCAATGTTTTACTTATTTGAAAATCAAACACAATATAGCGGTTTCGTGAACAACAAACTGAGTCCTATCGAATTGGAAGACAAATTATATGCAGAACATAGAGTGTAAGTAAACATCTAAGTAAGTAAACTTACCTTCACTTGTTTATCTGACAGCACATGGTTATATTTTTACCGATTTAAAAAAAGGAGGTTATCAATTTGACCTGTATCTTTTTAATATTATCAGAGTTGTACAATTTTTGTATATGTTAGTCTTTACCAGCTTCTAAACATGTGTGCCAAATTTCATAAGTGTATGTTTGTTTGTAGGTTTTTTATTTATTTAATTTTTATCTCCACAGACACCAGGGTCCGTGACCTTTGTCATAATTACAAACTGTTTTTTACTACTTATCGTTACGAGGAAATTATTTTATTTTAATTTAAGTTTGTAGTTTTATGTTTGTAGGTTTGTATGTTTGCATGTTTGTCCAAGCATTACGCAGAAACTAGAAGTTGTATTTCAAAAATTCTTTTTTCATTGAATAACATATATTTCAACTTAGGAGCCACTGTAAGTTTTAACAAAATGGGTTCAGTAGTTTTCAAGATATGGGCTTTTTTATCAACGACGCTATACAAACTACTACGCCTGTATCAATCGTTATGATATGAAATAAGCGACAGAGACAGCTGTCAACCAGGAGATGGACATAGGCTTTTTTCATCATCATCGTAACCGTTTTTCGTCAACGTGGGCGAAACCGCGAGGCGCAGCTAGTAATTATTTTAGTCGGCAGAGATCACATAATACCATAGCAGTATATACTGATATATATATTTTATAGTTCTATTGTGCCACAATATAATTGCCACAATAGAACTATAAGTCTTTACTTGTAGTTCTATCGTGGCAAAAAAGGACTCAACTAGAGTCTAAAGAGACTCTGGAAACAGATATTTTATAATAATTTTTACCATTTTTCATCGCTAGTTTTTTTTTTTACTTAGTTATATATTTTGATTTATGTATTTATGCTGTATTTATCTTTTCAGGCGAGAAAGAAATAGATTTTTGATGCGTTTGACATACGGAGAACCGAGACCAATGCCTATCATTTCAACAGAAACGGTTAGTTTTTCAAGCTTTTATCTAATTTCAACTGTCCCGTGTCTGTGATCAAATCTTGCAAGTTTTTGACCCACTTCCAGGTTTCTAATTGAGCTGAAATTTTGCGTGTTTATATAAATCAGATGGCAATACAATATTACCATGACAGAGAAGATCTGATTGATGTAAAGGCTGGATTTTCCTGAAACGTGCTAAGATGGTTGAGTTTGGGCTCTTTCTTGTCTTAGGTACTTTCTATTGCATACGATAACGAGATCTTGAGAGATGAGATGTAAGATGGAGCCGGAAGGTTACCACTAGAACTTTATAGTAGAATGTGTTATCAGACAGTATAGTTCAGGCTAGTTGGCTTAGTTATCTTCCATTATATGTACATAATAACGAGGTTCTGAAGATGGAACGGATGAAAGGATGGAAGATGAATTCCAGTATCGATTGATACTGGAATTGCCTAAAAAATGCCATAATAGTGTAGTATTTTTTTCCCCGTAAATGACATCTTTTTTGTGTATCTCCATCATCAGTATGATCATGGAGATACACAAAAAAGATGTCATCTTAATTTATTTTAAGGTTTTAATTACAGTTAGTTTTGTGCGGTTTTAATGCAATAACACAGGCTCGTAATGACTACTTGTATTTAAAGCACTTTATTTGAATTTTCAGCCAAAACCACAACAACCAGTAACAGAAAAGTTGGCACACCACATGACAGACGCAGCCGGGATACATTTGGGTTCTCTCACAATATTCATGTTTGCTATATTAAGAGTTTTATTATAAACCTTACATTTTAATAAATTTAATTTCGTGGAATACAACGGAATCTGCAGTGTGTGGAACCTTAAATGTGCTGTAAGTGTTTAGTTCTAGTCACAATTAATAAATATGTCTAATCGTAGTTGAATGTTACATTTTATTGTTACAATTTGTTAGAAAATCAATTCAGTGAACTGAGTTTTAATTGTATTGACCAAGATGTATAATATGAGAAACCTTGTTGTACAAAAAGATGAAAACTATTTTCTACCCCTAATGCGTTTTGGATGATTATTTTTTATCTGATTGGAATCATGTATTTACAGTTTTTTTTAGATTTTTCTATAATTGCGAATTTAGGAATTTAAAAGTTAAGATAAAAAAGGAGGTACATAAAATCTCGCCTATTTTTCCTTATGGGGTAGGCAGAGTATCAAATACCATTAGCGATTATTCCCGTTGTCCTCCACTGGGAGATAACGCCACAACTTTTTACATTGTTCTAGGCCGTTTGACGTCACATTTGACTGTGATTAAAAATTTTACACAAAAAAAATATTTTCTAAATCTGATAATATTTAGAAGTAGTTAACCGTTTTCTCCTGTTCTATGAATAAACGCGTAATGTATTGATGCACATTGCTGAGACAATTGCGTTTACTGGTAAACTGAAAACAGAGTTCAAAACCGCATTTAATATTTTGAAACTAGGATCTGAAGAAATATTGTTTAAAAATTTTGTATATCAGCCTTTTTGAATCCATATATTTAAATGTATTATTGTTGATAATAAAATATTAAGGATTTTTTATTTATTTCTTTTAAAAACTATTATTTATTTTAAATTAGGTATTTTTATTTAAATTATGAATAAAAGACTAGTTACTTTGATTCTATTTTAATGTATTTTATTTTTATGTTATAATGCAATATGTACATACTGAATTAGTTTTTGTCATTATACTATGTTGTTACATAAAATACCTTACGAGTGCCTTAATTATTAATTATTTAATGTTATTAAAGTATAAATACAGTATTTATGCTTAATATAATAATGTTTTCTATGAAATAAGAATAATTTATTTAATACATATAATTATGATTAATGGTTTTATACTAAATTTGAAGCAAGAGGACGCGTTTGCTTCAGATTTAGTATAAATAATTATATATAATCACTAACTGTAATAGTAGAAATATCTAATAAATTATCTTATTTATACGCTATTATATTTTATTTTTATTACCTCTTATTAAATACACTTACTTAAGTACTTCTTAGTATAATTAAGTAACCAAATAATTTGAGTGAAAATGCAGTAAAAAATTATATCTCTAAGATTTATCATATCTAAGTTATATTTTACTTTTATACTTAGTAAACATAAACTGGTTAATATGTAATATCTTAAGTAATTCTATCAACCCCTATTACCTATTAATTCTATTTTCTTAAATACCCATATCTTATTTCTACTTATATGTTCCTGAAATTCGATTAAGAAACATTTTTTCGTTTCTTATTCGAATTAGAAGATACAATTTAGTACATATTTTTAAATAAATTTAGTGTTCCAATATATCCTAAAAAGTAATTCACTTTGTGCAATTTTAGTTGTAGTTAAAATTAATACAAAAACACAATATCAAACATTCTGAATACACAAAAATGTATAAAGACGTGACTGACACATTCAAACTTAGGCTGGCCTATATTTTAATTCGAACTAAACAAAGTGACTATAGAGTACTAATTACGAGTAAGTAAATTTATTATATTTTCCGTTCTAACTAAATTCGAAAAAAAAAATATAAGCCAGCATCTACGAAACTTCAAATGCTATCAAAATGATAGTACTGAGTTACTTCGCATACACCCTTATTAAACTTACCGTAAATAAATTCTTATAGCCTATATCGAAGAGTCAATTTTATAATGCTTTCTAATCTACTAATCAAACCCAGCCACCATAAGCTTATCAAATAAAACTTTAAAAAAAATTCAAAGCCAAAGTTAAACTAATTAAAAAAACAAACGGTATTCTCATTAAGTTTTCGTTCGATTTTTAGGATACCGTAGTAAATATGGAACCCTTTATTGAATTTAAGTATTTAACAATCTTAATTAGTTTAGTGGCGACTTCTAGTCACCACTTTACTTAGACTTCGTCACTAAATTGTCCCCAATATACTTTAAGTATATATTTATACTTATTCAAGTTTATATAATATGAATAATGTTCTCCTTATATAATTATAATAATTATATAAAATATTCGCTTAAAATCTAATAGCTAATAATTAAATAAGCCTATGATACAAGATATGCTAATTAAGAAAAGAGATACGACTAACGTAGGTGCGTCGTTTTCGTCTATCCATTCGTATACGAAATCTCTATGGCGAGTGTCCCAATTACGATTCTGCAATACCATAGCTGATGCTCTTTCCGCAATATCTTGCGAGTCTTCTAAATTGTTTTGCCGATCGGACACCCACCCTGCAAACTGGAATAAATAATAATTGACTTTAGAGACTAGTAAAATAGAATTCTCAAATATTACTCTTATATAAAACGTCTATACCATATATTATCATTAGCATTATTATTCTATAGCATTATAATATAAAACAAAGTTGAGTTAGTTACACAATTTAATATTTTTAACATATTTATGGGATATTTTTATCTTGCGGGCGAAACCGCTGGACGCAGCTAAATCATAATATGTATTAGCATAATATGTATTCTTTTATGTAATTCTTTGATTGAACTTTTATTGTTGCGTATGAACAATAATAGTCCAATCAACAATATAAAGCGCTATCAAAGAATTACTGTATAAAATACTTGTATATATACTTGTATATTACTTGTATGTATATACTTTAGAACGTATCTATATTTGTAGTTAATCAAGAATTGGCTTTTTTTATGTAAAGTAAAATACTTACCTCATTTGATAAGTCTTGGTCTGCCATATTTTCAACAAGAGCGAATATGAGTTCTTCCAATCTTTCGTCGCCGCCGTACCTAGGGAAAAAAGGAAAATACATAATTAAATTTCAATCAAAATTGAAAGAACAAAGATCACTTAGTAATCAACTCGCAAATATTATTTTGTCTTTTTTGATTTTCTTATTTTTCAACAAACTTTACGAACCTTGGTATACAGGTTTTAATATTTTTTTCGGGTATTTTTGATTATGGGGCAAATCGGGTAATACCCAAAAAAAGAGAGGAAGTTTGCTGTGGCGCCATTTACAAAACAATTTTGATAGTATTTGCTAGAAACTTTTCATAGGTACTCGTTTCTAAACAAATTATTAAAATGTAAAAATATCAGTCAAGTGTTGTCGATTTCTGATATTAGTTGGTTGTGGTACTCAATAAAACAAGAAGACGATACTTAGTAATTTGCTCCCGCTGTACCAGTTGTTCCAATATTAGGCACTGATAGGCAGAAATAAAATTTATTCATTTCGACACAATTATTTCTAAAAAATGCTATCATGTAATATTTTTTTTTACGGAAGCAAATACACTATGTGTAAAAAGCGACATCGTTACATGGTTGATATTCCGAAAACACGTACGAAACGCTTTGACTCCACTTTCATTGTGCGTACCGCCAAAATGTGAAATGCGCTTCCTGAATTTCCGGACTTTTCGAATAGATATAATGTAAGTGTCTTCAAATCTCGAGTGAATAGGTTTATTCTAGGCAAGCGCGCTCCATCGTAGACCGTAACTGTCGTTTAACACCAGGTGAGTTGACGGTCAAGCGCAAGCCTATCGACGAATAAAAAAAAAAATTTACTCGGCCGGTTATATTATTCATCCATATAAATTGTTACTCACATAGCTCTGATCTGATCTGTTCGCCGTGTAATGAAGTTCAAAACAATCCAAGCGTTGTCGTAGTTACTTTCAGCTGCCGCTTTGAATATTTTTATTTTCTCTTCTGTCGAGTACGCTGAGTTCACAGCTAGAGTCTGCTCCAAAAGACTAAAAATAATGAAATAGTATGATTTAGAATAACCAACGTATTAAAATTATACTCTTAAAATGGTTAGATTTTCATAAAAAAATGTTTTTTTTTACAAAATATAGTTGAAAAGAGTATAATTTTGTAATTGAGTTATTGCGGTTGGCTTTAATAACGGTCTTTATTGGTGGTAAATCACATTCATTAGAGAAAACAGGGGCTTACTAGTAAATTTATTCAAATATTCTTTTTATAGAAAATCTTGAATACTCAATTGATATTTTTGCTTTTAATCTCAACTTTTTTCTATGACAAATCTGATTTAACGCTAAAAAAGAGTGAAAAGCTACCCACAACTACTTCATTGTACAACTACAGTATTTCCTATCATTTATTGGTTTAAAGACTGATGTGTAGAAATCGATTCACCTTAATGTGTTTTTGAATTCAGGCGTGCGTTGTTTCAACTGTTCGTTGTGTAAAAAATACTGATCATTTAAAATAGAGCCACTTAGCTCTTTTAGATCTCATTATTATAATCTACCCTTTAAATTGAAACTAACGTGGCTTTCACTCATCATCATCATCATAATCTTAGCCATAAGAAGTCCAATGCTGGACATAGGCCTCCCCCATGGACTTCCAAAAAGACCGATTGGAAGCGGCTTGCATCCAAGCGGTTTGCGGCGGCGTCTTCTCGCCACTTGTATGAGTACATCTCGTGGCTGATCATCCTACGCTGCGCTTGCTGGGGTGTGGTCTCCACTAGAGAACTTTTCGGTCTCATCGGCCATCAATTCTACGCGCTATGTATCTTGCCCACGGCCACTTCAACTTGCTAATCCGTTATGCTATGTCTACGTTCGGTTTTCACACATTGTTTAATAAAAACTACGGGTCATTTACGTCTGTCTTTTGTCCAAATATCCGCAAACGTTACTCCCGGTCGATTGGGAGTGACGTTTGCGCTGCTCCTTTGAAGAAGACCATCAGATGCAGATAAAACTATAGTCGGATATTTTGACTCTAAGCCAAAGTGACTCGTAGTTTTTATTTAAAATTGATCAAATTGATTGTCGATCACACAAAAACTTAAAATTAATCATAACTATAAGCTTACGTGTTAAGGAATCCTGTATCAGTGGTACAAGTGAGTGATTCAAGGATTACCACTCGCTCCCACATGCTGACTTCAATCTCTAGTCTAGCGTATAAAGCGCTGATGACGTCATCATCTCCTTCCCGAACCATCGTACAGTATACAGCAGGTCTTATATCGCGAGGTATGTTGGGGTTACTGCGAAAAAAAGATGAAAAAAAAGATTAAATTATGCTTAATACCTTGTGAATAAACATTAAGAGGAAAAACAAAAATCATTTTTTACAACTAGAATTAATATTTTTGTACGTTGTTAACTATATCGATTTTAAAATGATATCCAAAAATACAGACTTAAAAACCTGGCTTAAAAACTTACTAAGTGAATATCCGTTTTCACATACCTACCTATTCAACATAGTTGAGTTGTTAGCTATGTAGATAAAATATGATTTCTGCCTAGTCATATTAGTTTTTCACTTTTTAAAGTAAATTTTGTTTTATAACACTTATTAAAAAATCATGTCCACTTTTAATATAGTGTATCTTATTTTATGTAGTGTATCCACTTTTAATATAATATTAACTCTCTTGAAGATATCTTGAGGATACTCTTTCCTTAAAATAAATAATAAATCACCAAACAAATAAAATTCTATTAGTAGTATCGTATAGCCAATTAATAGTTATAAATCCTATAAAAGTTTAAGTTAAAAGTTAAAGTAAAAAGTAAAAGTACGTTTTTTTTTAAATGGACTATACCCTGACTGTAACAATATAGTATTTATTTTATATCGTAATATCATGAAAGAAGCGTCGTACTCTGAGCGTCATATTCCAAGCGTCAGCATCAGGACGAGAGCATAATATTCATATTCATATTCCTTTATTGATATCTATTGATACACGTCACAATAAAATAATTAGGTACACAGTACGTTTGTAAATTCATGAAATAACATACACCAAAAATACGCGTCACGTTGTCATCAAAATTAATTCAATAAATAATAATTTTAACAAAAATATATACCTATGTCAATAATATTGACTTACACAACATTTTCATTGGAATTAGGATCGTAGAACCAGTCGATGGCTGCGGCAATGCACGGATCGTAACCAGCCCGGCAAGCGTGGTCCATCACCAGTCCACGAGTCATGGATATCATAGCAGATTCAGTGATCTGGGGGTCCGGAGAGAATCCGATTTCTCGCTCGAAGGCGCCAATCGTTCGTCGGACCATACGCTAAAACAAAGGCATATCAAGCATTAGTTTAGAAAACTCAAAAACCTGATGATGAAACATGTCTAAGATTATTACTGGCCTAGCAGCTCAGTTAGTAGTATGCTGTAGGTCGTGGGCTCGATCCCCACTCAGGACAAACATTCGTGTGATGAGCATGGATGTTTGTTCTGTGTCCGGGTGTTTTTATGTATCTTAAGTATATATTTACAAAAATAAGTACATATATATATATATATATATATTCTATCAGCCATCTAGTTTCCATAGTACAATCTTTACTTAGTTTGGGCTAGATGGTGTTGTGTGTGAAAATAATAATAATAAATAATCGACGAATCCTCTTTCAAACAAAAAAAAAACCGGACAAGTGCGAGTCAGACTCGCCATGTCCGGTTTTCAGAATGTTTTAGCAATTAATTAATACAAAAAAAAAACATGAGAAGTTGATAATCACAACAACTCAAGTTGTTCTCCAAGTACATACCTAATGTAGGAGTATAAAGATAAAAATAAGATTAAGATTCTTCTTCTTTTCCTGTCAACGCTTTAATGTTTTTTTTTAATACTGTATCTGACCAATACACAGACGCCACAGAGATAATAATTATAACACTAAATGATATACCTATTTATGTACCAGGGAGTCCGATTTTATAAAAAAAAAAATTTGGTGAAAATTAATATTTATTTGCTGAATCATATAAATTAAATAAAGTACTTAATTTTCACTAATTGACAAATAGCGCCTCTAACTTTATCGAAATTTTGAGGGGGAGTTTTTTCTGAGAAGAATGAAAAAGCTATAATAGCATTCTAGTTTGATAAAATACATGAATGTTTGAAAATGAAAGTGAAAGTGTATTTTCGTGGCATCAGCAAAACTTTATAGATTTTATCTTATAAAGTCACCACGATTTTACTAAGCTAAACTTAAAGTTACAAAAACAATACAATAATTTAGCATCGTATACTCACGAGATAAATGTCAGGGTCTAAATCTTCATCATCCCACACGTAAGCAACGAGACGTTTTCTTAAAAAGTCCATATTTCTTACGAATGCCCTCCAAGGGGCATATTCTGTTTCGTGCTCCATTGTCAACACTAATTCCAAAGCGATCTCGTAGCTGATCCTGCCACCTCTTGCCATATTCATTGAATCATCTATCAACTGAAAAGTGGAAAGGATGTTGTTTTACGACGGTGATCATTTAGCATTTAAGAATGGGCTCAACGCGTGCAGCTATCTCTCTCGCGCATCACAAGATTTTTAAACATATAAAATCATTGGTTAAGGATATTAGAAAAGTGAGAAATTAATTTGTTCATTTAGATAGGAAAGATATTTAAAAAAAGTTTTTATTGATAATGAATGAATAAGATGAAGCGATAATTAAGCGATATACGTACGGTAGCACGATTCAACGGATGAATTTCGTTTCTACGATCCGGATCGTCGAGAGCTTGAATGATTCTCTCCCACAAGTCGTTGTCGTAGTTCACTCGGTAATATCCTGGAATAGATTAAGATTATTATTAAATTTCTTATTTAATTAGGCGCATCTTTGTGACGGATCGAGAGCTTTTTCAACCCCCGACCCAAGAAGGGTGTTATAATTTCAAGAGGATTTCATTGAAAGTGTTTTTAAGTATGTGTCATAAAAATTGGTTTAGCCGTTTTTTTGTAGGGGGTTTTTGAGTTTCCTTAACTTATATTGTTTATATAGTTTTTTTTATTGATAGTTAATAATATCTATATACATTAATTTAAAATATGTACTATATTATTTTCCAAATCTAGATATGTGATAGTTTCTATACGACTTCCAAAATAAGGAGCTCATATACTCGTAGTCTAAGATCCGGCTGCAGAATCAGTGCGCTCATCGAGTATTTGCTAAAACCAAATTTTTACGCATATTTATGATTAGGAGAATATATATATCTACTAGGGTGCCTATCAAAATGTGGCCGCAAGTATTTTTAATTAATTTATTATAAAATTGATTTTTGGGAAAACATTTCGTTCACTTGTTTTTTAAATAAAATGTCGTCCGCTTCACGGCAATGTATATAAAGACTGAAAAATCACGGGTGCCGTCGCGCACTTGGCTGCACCTTTTTGCAGCCAAGTGTAAACAGGTATAAATTTGGGACATTTATACGTTCATAATGTACATTTATTATTTATATAGAAAATGAAAGCTATTTTATTCTGTTTATTATGATATATGGGTGCCTAATTAAATCTGGCCGCAAATAAGATGTGCCGGCTGTTAAAGATGGTAAATATTTAAGGTAGAGCGAAAGAGAGTTAGCGCGTAACAACACTAGTCAGACGAGGATAGCGATTGCCAGCTGTACGACGCTTTAAAGCCATGCGCATGCGTCGAATGCCATCGGCCATCATAAATCATTGTCAAATGTCATTGTCTAGCGTCGAATGCCATCAGCCATCATAAATCATTGTCAAATGTCATTGTCTATCAGCCATCTAGTTCCATAGTACAAGCTTTGCTTAGTTTGGGCTAGATGTGTTGAAATGTCCCCAAAATATTTATTTATGTACAATAATGTACAAATTATAGATGTTGCGCTCATTTCGTTCGCCCTAATAACGATCTAGTGAATTTAACAGATCTAACTAAATTATTTTGAAGCTAAGCAGCAGAATATAGCACAACCATTTTAGGATGTTTTAATTACAATCTACAAATAAAAGATTTAAATTCGAATCCGTAAAACATAACGGACAGAAATAAATAAATATTGGTGTACATTTCACACAACACCATCTAGCCCAAACTAAGCAAAGCTTGTACTATGGAACTAGATGGCTGATAGAATACATATATACATATTTTTTTATAAATACATACATATGATACATAGAAACGCCCAGACACAGAACAAAGATCCGTGCTCATCACACAAATGTTTGCCCTTGGTGGGGATTGAACCCACGACCTACGGTACAGCAGGCAGACATACTACCAACTGAGCCACAAGGCCAGTCAAATCGATGAAGACATTATGATACAGCTATAACCATAGTCTTTAAATATAAATCCACCCTGGACTAGTGATCTATTAGCCTCATTAATCAGTTCGCATTATTTATTTATTTATTTATTTGACATGTTTTAATATTAATTTAAACAAATACCACAAAAAACCACAATTGGTTTGTCTTTACACTTTAGATTCGTATCCGCGCTGTCCTAAACAATTAATGATTATGTAATATACATATTTATCTAACAACATTAAGTACAGTAGGTAGGTATGTCTATCTATAGAAAACAGATTGAGTTAGCAAGCATTATTACCTAAATTCGCGCTATATATTGGTCGGCCACGGACCGGTTCTACATTGTAAGGCAGTGTGTTTGTTATTGTATGCAGAAATGCAGTCAGTGGTCGGCCACACATATCAGATATTATTGTTCTAGCAAAAGCGTCATTTCAAATAGAATAAGTGGATATAATATTTGTGTAATTTACTTTTTCAATACAGTTCTTTTAAATCCTCAAGTAAATATTCTGAAGACGCGCTTGGTATAGACATTACATAGACATGCATTATTGTATGTCGGAATGCTAAGTATAATAAGTAAAATATTTTATTTTAACGTAAGTTTTAAGCTATAGTAAATCTAAGTAAACATAAATAATATCTATACTTGTATACTACATTATATAAATAGAAGGCAGAATATAGAGTAAAATACAATGTAGGTAGGTTAATAGTGTTATAAACTACATAACGTCTGACTGATAAGTCGAATCAAAGACACTTAAGTAGTCATATGTTTACATGGCTAAGTTGTTTACGTCGTCTTCAGATCTGACTACGAGAGGTTTTGCGTTATCGTCTTTCCGAGACAATACCTTTCCGTACTGGAACCACACATACTTGTAGAATGGTTTTAGTTTTTGTTGTGCCTGCCAAAGTAACGACTTGTTAGATTTGGCCAGGGCTCGACGTAATGTCACCTGCGACTTGGCTAAATATGTTGACGAGGAACCATTGATGATATTTTCTACGAGCATTTGTTTCTTCCTTGCAGCGCGTAACCATTGTTCCGCTTGTTGTGCTTGCTTTAGTCTTATCTGTAGTATAGAATCATGATCTATTATGTTTATTCAACCGAGTGAAATGGGTGTGTCATGCACACCCATTTCATCCACATTTAAGACTGATGCTATATTGCAGGAGATTTCTTGTAGGTTTTCATCTCGCAGCTTAGGTAAACCAGACACTTCTAGAACGTTCTCCAAACTCTGTTGCTCGATTCTGCGCACATTCTGTTTCAAATATTTTATTTGAGGGTTTGAAGGTATTCTTGTTCCTTTTTTAGTTTACAATTTTGTGTGTCAAGGTATTTTATGTATTTTGTATGTGACTCAACCGTGTCTGTTAACTTATCAATTTTGATACAACATGCCTCTAAAGATATTTGTATGGGTTGTAGCATTTTCTTCAGCATCTTTGTCATCTCAGTCGTGATGTCTTTTAGGAATATTTTTGTATCCACTATACAACTTCCTGTATCGTCACATGCTTCTTCTTCATCCTCAACCTCATCTGACATGATGAAATAGGACTTTCTTCGTGATGAATCATGACGACATTCCTCACAGTTCCAGTCAATACAGTCGGCATTTCGCAAAGTTACCAGTTCCTTTGCTGCTAATCCTGAGCAAGATTGGTTAGCGTGAACCACCTTGCCGCAACTACTGCATTCCAATCCAGGCATCCTCTTTGTAATACCTTTGTTTGTCACATTGGTTGTACTTTGTCATTTTATACAAGCGATTATTACAATTGAGAAAAATATTAAGGTTAATTATGTAGGGTAGTTTTCACACACACACTTTTAATACACGAGTTCGCACGGTGACAGCGCGGAAGCGAATGAATTTATTTATTACTATCGAATGTCGAGATTTTACGGCAGATTTGTTATGTAAAATAATTTTCATCTAGGTACTTTGCTTCAGTACGGGGTGAGATTTAATTTACTGACATCCTTAAGCCTACGTACCTCATGCTACTGATCACATGGGAAGCATATTTTTAAAGTATGTATAATGACACCGAATAATAGAGATTGTTTTTATTTGAATTTGGACAGAAGCAATGGATTAAGTGAAATATCAAATTTCCCGTATCCATTCTATATGGGTACATAAATCAATTGTGATAAGTAGCATGAGGTACTCGTACCTAGGCTTAAAGATGCTCATGACACGTGAGTTAAGAAGATTTTAATCCCGTATTATTCGGGAGAACGCCAAATTACAGTTCTCATGGGTCAGTGGTAGTACGTCTGCCTTCTGAGCTGTAGGTCGTGGGTCTGATTCTCACCTACAACAAACATTTCTGCTGAGCATAGATGTTTGTTCTGTATCTGAGTGTTTATATGGATCATATTTATGTACTTACCTATTTACAAAAAAGGCTGCCAGCCAACTGTTTCCCATAGTACAAGCTTTGTTTATTTTACTTAGATTACTTTTTTATACTACGTTTATATTACTTTGGGGCTAGATAGTGTTGTGTGAAATTTCTTCCAATTATTACACTAAGTACACTAAGTATACTTAGTGTACTTAGTGTAATAATTGGAAGAAATTTAATAAAATGCTTATAAGCATTTTATTAAATACTTGTTAAATCCAACCATTGTCGGCAGTGGTAAAACTCACTTTGTGAAACAAAGTAGATACAAATAAATTTTTATGACAATTTATTCTGTGGCTTCAAATTAGTATAATTTATGAAATGTTAAAGTTGTCTAACCTTGTCCCTGGATATTAAAGATAACATAGTTTTCCTCATCTTCATCGTCTAGGAACATATTGAAAGTCCTGGTGCCATCCATCATTGTGATTGGGTAAACGTTGTCATAGTTAGATTCCGTGTTAACAGTATATGTTATGGGAAGGGTATATGGTGTGTGAGGTAAGCTATCGAAGCCAAAACGTTCCTGTAAAAAAGATTTATATTAAAAGACAATTAAATATTTATCTTATTATATTATCTAATTTAAAGTAGATAGTAAAAGCTTGGCATCATTAATAAGGTTATGCTATACTTCTCACCGGGACAACTGCTTCATTTGCATCAGGCACAGTCCGATCGTGTATGAAGTACTGCTGCCACCTTTTTGATGGATCAGCCAAGTATCAGCTGGAAGCTTTAGAGTCAGTGGACCGACAAGCTATGAGGTTAATCGGTTATGTTCGATCAAGCACCGCCGTAAAGTAGCATGCCTATCTATATTCCACAGGGTTCATTTCGGGGAATGTGCGCAAGAGATTCACGACCTAATTCCATCTTCCTCATTTCACTATAGGACTAGCAGAAAGTCGGCGAATTACCGCCGATTTCTCGTTGAAATGCCAAAAATCCGTACTCAGCGAGTGTACAATACGCATCAAGAACGTGAACCGATAGGTACACATTGTAGGTATTGTACAGGAATAGAATTCTTTACCGCTATATCTGTTTCCTGAGACCTACTTGGAATTTTTAAGACTAGAGTGAATAGATATCTTCTAGATCGATGAGTTCCATCCTCGGCCACACCGTCGCTTAAAATCAGGCGAGTTGGTCTATTTTGCATAAAAAACCGACTGTAAAAAAGATGCTTTTGCAGTATAACTTAAGATTTCGTTATGAATTATACACTGTGGAGTGTACGTTTTTTGTGAGAAATTATGCGTAAAATCGATGTAAAATATTGTGAATGCACATCATTTAGAATGATTCTAGTGAAATCCCTTCATCATCTCAGCCATAAGAGGTCCACTGCTGGACATAGGCCTCCCCTATGGATTTCCAGAAAGACCGGAAGCAGCCCGCATCCAGCGTCTTCCTGCCACTTGTAAGATATCCTCTGTCCACCTTGTGGCTGGTCTTCCTACGCTGCGCTTGCCGGTTCTTAGTCTCCATTCGAGAACTTTTCGGCTCCATCGGCCGTCAGTTCTACGTGCTATGTGCCCTGCCCACTGCCACTTCAACTTGCTTATCCGCTGTGCTATGTCGGTGACTTTTGTACGTCTACGGATCTCTTCGTTTCTAATACGATTTCGTAGAGAGACTCCGAGCATAGTCCTCTCCATAGCCCGCTGCGTGACTTTGAGATGTTTGGGATGGTAGCCGGATCTCTGACGGAGATTCTTCGCACCCCCTGCTCCACATAAGTTCGTTGGAAGTTACGAAACAATGTATTGAAAAAAATTAAGTTAATGTGAAATATCCATATCATGAGAATAAATTAGTTCACCTGAGTAACCAGCACTCCGCCCTGTATGTTGCCGACATGAATGAGGGGTACTCCGTTATTTTCTATCCAGGGTTCTAAGTATTCGGCCACATCATCAATGTTATCATTGCCATCGTGCATCCACTGACTGTTTATTGCGTCTACAAAGTTTAGGGTATTGACAGTATCGTGAGCACTGTGGAAATAGAGAATTTAAACCTAAAGTATTGTTTTTTTATGCATTCTGTCTTGCGGAGTCATCCGTTCCGTAGAAGATCAAATTACACTGTGGTGATAACCGATAAAGTATAACCGATTGCGGATAGATACAATTGAAACTTGAACATATCCACACACGTACACTACGGTTGATATCAAAATCTACGTTGAATAATCGTAGCTTATTTTCCGAGAAGTGCAGTTCCGCATTCAAATTTATATCCCTACTTAGTTCTACGTCGACATTACTCTGTATTCACATGCTACGCTTGATATAAACTGTACTGGATAGAATCCGTGTTCATACCCGTATTCGCTTAAGACAGAAAAGAATCCACATAATTAAGCTAGAAAGCTATTTAAGATTTTATAAAACAATTGAAAGCCATGTGGAACTTTGAAATTCAACAGGTAAATACCACGCGTAGCATTGCATTAATCTCACCCTTCATCATCATCATCTCAGGCATAAGTGGCCTTATCGAAAAACGTAAGTTAACTTTAAGAAATGCTTCATATATTTTGTCAACATCTCGCGGACACGTAATGATACTTGCAGAAAGAAGACAGAGAACTTAAGGCAGTTGGTTAAAGTTAAGTGACGTTTTTCGGTAAGGCCCAAGAAGTCCACTGATGGACATAGGCCTCTTCCATGGATTTCCAAAAAGACCGATAGAAAAAGGCTTGCAACCAGCGTCTTCCCGTCACTTGTATAAGGTCATCTGTCCATCTCGTGGCTGGCCTTCCTATTCCGCGCTTGCCGGTGCGTGGTCTCTACTCTTGAACTTTTCGGCCCCATCGGCCATCAGTTCTACGTGCTATGAGCCCTACCCACTCCCACTTCAACTTGCTCTCATCCTTAGACAGTTAGACATGTTTAGACATGTTAAATATTAATTCTCGGTAATTTTATTGGATACATATAATTATAGTTATAAGTTAGTTTTGTCTACACTACTTTGCTTGGCAAATAAATAAATGCCAACATTTTGGCATTTACTTGCCAGAGTGTACCACTCTGGTAAATTTAACACAGTAAATTTTAAAATGCTGTTAACATTTGAAAAGCGGAACTTTTCCTTCATACATATTTCTTAAATATCTCAAAAATCTTTGCATATGAGAAAAACATTGTCTCCGTTGAGATTATTTGAGATCAATAAATTCTGACTAAAAAATTGCTCTACTTGATACTATTTCAACATTGCCCCTTAAAAAAGATAAAGTTGTCAAATCGGTATGCCGATAAAGATCGATCACGAGCTGTGTTTATCTCAAAAAATTCTTATCAGCAGATATCAAACTTACCGGCCCGTTATGAGAGACCTGCCAGCTAGCTGGATAAAATCATGCGATTCGTCACCAAGAATCAGTCTCAACATCCGGAAAAGAGCTGGGGCTTTTACTTTTTGGATACCAGCAAGGTAATCTCTAATTTGTGCTTCTTCGAAAATGTCTTCTCCTAGTTCCAAGGTGTGAGAACTAGTATAACCATCAAGATATAAGCTCTCTTGTATCACTTCCGTGGTGAACAGCGTATTAATATCAAGTAAAGATAACTCTAGGCCCGTTACGTCTTCTTGGAACTGTGAGCAATAATAAATATATGATTATACAATTACACACATAAAATCACGCCTTTTACCCGACTACGGCGACGCAAAAGGGAGGTGTCTGTTTTTGACCGGTACGTGTGTAGGGTATGTATGTATGTTCATCTGTTTCCACATAACTTCTGAACTACTTAGCATAATTTGACACATGAGGTGTTTTTGGAAGCATCTTCTTTGTTCGCTGGTTATAGGCTGCGTGACGTCACATAACTGAATATGGCGCCCTCTAGGGGGCACAAAGCCAAGAACAAAAAAAAAAAAACACGTGTGGCACTCGGAGACTGCCGCGGTAAAGCTATTGCATAATAGCTTTACGCGCGGTGTGTTAGGTTATTTTCGTTACGGAATTTCTGGATTCGGTCTCCACGCTCAAGGCCCGCGATAGAAGCTATGCAATAGCATAAAAAGTTTTTCGCCTCACCCCATCATATGTGGTATCATTGAACAGGGATTTTAAAATGAAGTAGGGTTTGGTACAAAGATATATTCCATCAAACTCATAAAAACAAACTTTTTACCCGACGGCGTCGCAAAGAAGCAAAATGGAGTTTGTGTGTTTGTTATTGTACGAGTATGTATGTAAGAACTCATAGTTAGACTTCAAAATTCGCAATACAGTACACATGTATGCGACTTGCTGTTCACTTTTCTACAGGCTCTTGGATGAAATTTTACCAGATATTTTGTTATAAAAACCAAAGTACTGCATCGATTTTCATAAAATTTATATGGGACCACCTTTGAATTATGACCTACCAAATACATAAATAATCATCAAAATCAATGCCCAATTGGCTGAATAATCGGTGAACAAACATACAAAAAAAAAACATACAGACCGAATTGATAACCTTCCTTCCTTCTATTTGAAAGTTGGCTTCCTTATTTTTGGAAGTAAATTAAAAATATACTCACATCTCTTAGCACATCAAAACCAGCATAACTCGCGAGACCAGCTACCACCCATTCATACCTCCAGTTCTCTGGGTAGACAACCTGACCAAACCATTGTCTTGCCATTGCTTCAGACATTTTCTGCAAGGCTGTATAACGTTGTTTTGCAGAGCATATGTTTTCCATGAGAATATATGGTTCCCTGAAATAAAAATTAAGTAAAAATAAAATACAAAACTAACAAGAAACTTACCTATCTGAAATCATAGTTTGGTAGTCAATAATGATTTTTATCAAGAAAGTAAGTGAAAGAAGAAAAATAATACTACCTATCCGGAGAATATAGATGGATCCCACTACTTCCATGGAAATAGAAAATTAAACATTGTCTTGCACTTTTATAAATAATATTCCAAATTGTATTCGTTTCATTGACTCTATTTTAGATATTTATTGTATACAAAATCGTAGGATTTTTTCTCAATAAAATAGTTTAATAAATATGTTGAATTTCTATAGTGGATGAATTAATTAGATTTGAAACTACATAATTATGGATATAGAATATCTGAAATATAAATCCCACCAAAAACATTTCATGTAAAATGTAGTAGTTAGTTGAGTCTGTATGTGTTGTAGTTAATAAAGGTAAAAAAAATGTAAAATTGGTTGACATGTCTTGCATTGTCAAGGCACTGACATTTTTTTTTCAGAACTGGATCTAAAGAGCCAATAAGGATTGTAGATTGTAGCGTAAGACTTTGTAGAGTTAGCGGCTTGGCTCTTTTTTAGATTCAGTCAGATTTCATCTGATAAATTTGCGGCTGTCGGCTACAAACATGATGTAGCCGACAGCCGCAAAACAGCCAAGCCATGCTGTTTGAACAAGATTTTAGGCTGTTGTCAATATTCTGTCAAATACGAATTATACAGATCTTTTCACATCCCGTCGCTTGCGAGGAATGCCATGTCACACGATATGTTACGGTTATTTTCTGCAATGATCAGTTAAACAGGGCTATATCAGCCGACAATGGCAAATATTATTACATCCAAAATTTCTTGATAAAATAAAAAACAAATATTTCATTATTATAAAAATATTTACCACAGAGCCACCGTTGACAATCCATACCAATCTCTTGATACATCTGGCAAAGCCAATACACTCAGTTGCTCTGCCTGATTTACTACAATGTCAAAATAAGGCATTTCAGTCCACAAAATCAGGTTATTATAGAAGTTGTTCAAAGCTACCGACGCTTGAGAGTCTTGATTGCTGATGCCAGGTCTTACGTATAGTGAGACACCAATAACTGGATTGATAATGTTGTTCAGATTATGAGCAGCCATCGTCCATAGATGAGGAGGACCTTGGAGAGCTCGAAACTGGTTCCTGCAATTTTTGAATTTGGTAGCATCATTTTTAGTGTAGTTATGTTGTGGTTGATTATATGTATTATTTGGAACTAGTTATTAATTTAAACAAGGAATAAAATAAAAATAATGATGTTCCTCAAATTAAAGTCAGATAATACTGTAATGTACTGAAAGTATCAAGTTCAATAATATAAAGAAATCCGATAAATAGGACGAACTGTATAAATTAAACTATTAATTATGTTCTCATGGAAGTGAGTCTTTATATGAGAATAAATAATCTTTAAATCTAAGAAATGAAAATTTCACAGTAAGGTAATACTAACAACTTATTAAACATAAGTAATTTTGAAGTTATGAGGGAACAGATGAACATACATACATACACACATACTGGTTAAAAATATAACCCTCCCTTTTGCTTCGCCGTAATCAGGTAAAAATACTTACGGTATAGCCGTGTCCTCAGGCATAGAATTGGTCATAACGTGATTATATTCTAAACCATTAAAGGTAAAACTAATGGTAGAAGCTGCAGTCGGTTCATCCATACAAGGGAACACGCGTCTTGCATGCGTTGGATGAAGGTTCATCGCTAAGTAATTTCTGAAAGTGAAAGAATGAAGATGAGTTTCTTAGACTAGTCCGTACCCTGAACTACTCGACTTCTGTCTCTGGAATTCAGAGGTAGACTTTGAAAGATCGTAGACGCATTCATCATCATTCTCAGCCACAAGAAGTATATTGCTAGACATAGGCCTTCTTCGTGGATTTCCAAAAAGACCGGTTGGAAGTGACTTTAGATTTAAGTCTTTCTGCCCCTTGTATGAGGTCCACCTTATGGCTGCTCTTCCTACGTTACGCTTGTCTGTCTCCACTCTAGAACTTAAATTTTAGATACCTGTCATTAAATGTTTCAGAGACGTAATAATAATAATAATAAGTAATGTTTCCGATGTTTCCCTGGAGCTAAATGAGACCCCTGACCTCCAACTTGCCTTAACCGGCCGGCTGTGTGGTGGAAACCGCATGAGCTAAGACCCTAAGCTCAAGGGTGGAAGTGTTAAAGGGCATAACGCCGCTAGTAGCTCCTAGTGAACGCGCAACACACCTCTCGACACTCAATATTTTATTTTATTTTTTTTGCCTCAATATTTTTGGATAATGAGACAAAATAGGCAGGTGCCGTTATCTCATTCTGTTGCTCCCACACAGAAGTACCTTATCTTACTCACTGTGTGGGAGCATCAGCCAATAACTAGTCTTATAAGTCATAACCATTTCATCTCAATAGCCCCGATTTGTCGAATTCCATAGTGTACAATAGTTCCATCATCTATCCACATACCAAAACCCTGTATTTTTTACTTTATTTTATGTAAAGGGCCTATCAGTGTTGGCTTCGGCTCCACTGATGCCCATCAAAGGACCGGGCTGCGACCCGAGATTTAAATTGAATAAAGGGAAATAATAAGTAATAATAATAAATATTTGTGGACATTTCACACAACACCATCTAGGGCCTTGATTTATTTCGAGGGAATTATAGGTGGAGGAGGACGGCAAATAATAAAAAAAAAAAAAAAAAAAAAAACTAAGCAAAGCTTGTACTATGGAACTAGATGGCTGATAGAATACATATATACTTTTTTTTCACATATTCGGAGAAGGCAGCAACCTTGGACATTTGATAGTTATTGGGTAAGTCGTTGAATAAGTTCACGGGACTGTAGTCCGATGTTGGTTCGAGCACATTCGCACTACATTTTTGACGTCTCAGTTTAGATTGCGCTATCCTCCCCTGCCAGCGACAGGGGTTGATGGCGCAATATCATAATGAAAAGATACTGAAAGATGAAAACCACAACCCTTAGATATTAGTAAGATATCAGTATGAGTTTATGCTATGCTCTTTCTTCTGTTGAACAGTTAGAAACAAGAACAAGTACACGTTAAAAAAATAAAAAAATCCTATTTTGATGAAATATTAGTTATGAAAACTCACAATGAAATTCTCTTTCAAACGAAAAAACTAGATCTAAAACAGTCCATCCATCTGAGAGCTACGATATCACAGAAAGACACACAAATACAGAATATATACAGACACACAGATACACACGTATTACATCCCTCTTTTTGGATGGGGGGTTAAAAACGATATCGTTTTCATGAAGTATATTCATAAAGCCTAAATGGAACATTTTGATTTCACTTTTAAAATACAAAACTCTAAATTTCTAAATACGTGAACTACCAGTTTTTTCTCGCTTTTTTCTTTTCAATTTTTCATTCAAAGAGTTTCTGAATTACTTGTCGCAGGTTAAAAAGTAAATAAAAAAATAAAAGATTAAAAACTATTTAACTAATTATTTAAGTACTCTATAATATAATGATGAATCTAAGGCAAAAAGAAAAACAAACAGGCAAAGTGCGTATCAAGCTACGCGCGTTTGTGGGGTTCCGTAGTTGCACATTACAATCTATACGAGTTAAATTGTGTTAGTTTAAATGAGCACGATATTTTCAATTCTTACTTTAAAAAAAAATTGTTGATCGACTATTAATCGTAAATTCGGACAGCCTTGATAGTTTTTCTTTTAATTTCGATAAACATGCCATGAATTTATTCAAACATCTCGGAAAAGTTACGCAAGTGCGATAGTGGGCAGGACGAGACGAAATAAATGTAAGTATATATCCAATACCAACTATTAAGCACGTGCTAAGCTAAGCTAAGCCGTGGACGGAAGGAGAGGAATTAGAGGAAACTCTAAGTATTTGTAGTTAACTAAGTAACCCTAAAAAACCGGACGAGTGCGAGTCAGACTCGCCCACCGATGGTTCCGTACAAACTAGTAAAACTAGATAAAAGGGGGAAATCATATTTTTTTTTATATTTTCCTTCTTATACCGAAAAATATACATCGTATAAATATTTAAAAACCTGTTTTAACTTATACTAATTAAGCTCTTTCGTATGATACCCCACATGATACGGTTAAAGAACTTTAAAATTTGGACACTATTTTTTATGATTAAATTAAAAATTACCAGTTTTCAGATTTTTTCTATATGTGTACACAGTGCTTCTTACTAAATTTCATAGTTCTAGATCAACTGGAAGTAGGTTTTGATTCCCTAGTGAATGTCGAAATGTGCGTTTTTTACGACATATTCGGCTGTAACAATTTTTTTACGAAAATTGAGAAATTTTATTTTTCTTTCTACAGCAAGAGACTATAGATCTACGTATTTGATTTTAATTTCATCACGATACCTTCACGCGTTCCCGAGATAAAGGTCTTGACACCCGGACGGACGGATAGACGGACAACAAAGTGATCCTATAAGGGTTCCGTTTTTTTCTTTTGAGGTACGGAACCCTAAAAATTAGACAAACATAGTTAAATACTACTTGTTATATAAAATTATCTTCACATTTCTAAATCTGTTAGATAATTTAGGCTCTACAAGTCTAGGAAAGTTTACAAATTGATCTTATTTCATATTGCAATTATTTTGGATTGAATCAATAAAACGTTTATCTTACGTTTATGTTACGTAATCTTTATAATATTTAAGTATTTTAGTTATACTACAAACAACAAACAAGTTTGTAAAAACAGGGCTGATAAAAAAAACTTTATATATTTAATAAGTTTTTCGATTCTATAACCAATATTTTTATGAGAAGACTGGTAGGAAATTGCCTTATACTCGTAAGTACGGATACGGACTTGTGACGAGAGCTTATCTAATGCTTATTTTGTATTTACAACACAGTATTATAGGCCCCATATAGAATTTACTGAATGGTGACGATAATAACATTTATTGGGATAAAAATAAATATGAGAAAATTAATTACACATCTTGATATGATCCCATGTAAAATCCTTTTCCAATTGAAGACAGGCTTCCTGTGTATTCAATAATTAGTATGTAAGAAGAAGCTGGCGGTGTTTGTTGAATTTCTAGCAAACCATCATCTACGGAAAAGTCTACTGGGATTGCATTTGCAACGCTGAAAACTCCAGCCCTCACCGACTGTATGTTAAGATCTACCGCGTGAAGAATTATATCATCTTCTCTATTTGCAAATTCTAATTCCACATTTATCACTGCTATTCCGCTGAAAGTATTTCCATTTGGAGTTAATTGTATCGCGTATTGTCTAACATCTTGCCCTGGTCTCACTTGTCTTGCAAATGAATTTCTACTTTGAATCTCTGTGGAATTTACACTCCGTGTTTCATTTGAGTTATTTCCGCTTGGTATATCTAACGCCCGCACAAGTTCTTCATGTTCTTCAACTGCTGCAACACTATTAAAGTCGTCGACAGCGGTTTTTACATTCGGGACATCATTATGGTGAAAACTAGTATCACTCGTGATCAACGTAGGTAGTCTTGTAGATATTGGTAAGGATTTTACACACATGTTCACTATTATTACATAGAAAATTAAAGCAAATTTCCACTTTATTTTTGTCCTGGCCATTTTTAACACCAAAATAGCCTGTTACACTCACTAGTCTCACATGCGTCCTACTAAACTGTCTTCCTCAAAATGGGAACGCTATGGAATGCTATTGATAATGATAATGGTTCGCTGAATGAGATAGAATATCTCGATAATGTCAAATATATGTTTGTAAAAGATAAATCTACGAATCATCACTTTATTACGCACATGACATTTGTTCACTCGCAGGAAACGTGAGAGTTTTTATACATTTCAGAGAAACCCACGTATACCTAGTAAGATTACAGTAAACAATAGCTACTTTTAATCAGAATAATCAGAATTTTATTTTGTTGAACATGGTGCCACACTATAGGTACATTACAAAATAGCATACAAGATGGAATTATAAATAAGTATCACATGTCCATGCCCTCTTGGGGCGTACAAAATTTTCATTACATGTCTACCGGAAGTTTAAATAATTTAGGTTTCATTACGTTCTGGGCCTCAAGGCTGCTAAGTGAACATCACTCGTTCGCCGCTCGCTGATACGATTCAAAGACAATTTTAACGAATTGCTAGTCTATTACTATATTTAATAATAGACTAACAATTTGTCAAAATTGTTGTATATTGCAATTCTTGTATATATGCATATATATAATCTGAATCTCTAAAACGGCTTTAACGATTTTAATGAAATTTGGTTTGTAGGTAGATTAGGGGACAATAATCGATCTTGCTAGGTTTTATTTTTGGTGAACCCGAACTTACTCGTATTTTCAGTCATAAAAAATCCGAGTCGAGCATCGTAAATGTTCTAGTGCGTGACAAGCTTGAGTAGATAATTATTAAAAAAAAGATAAAATTATTGTGCGAAATCTGCGAGAGAAAACTTTCTTGTTGATTAAAAAAAACTAAGAAACGAATAATGGCAAAGTGAAAGTGTCGTTGAAATATTTTGGTACCATGTGAGATAAACTTAAAATGGAGTTAACCTGTATAGTAAAAATGTCTTTGGATAAAGAAAAGTTCTATAAGAGTTACTTGTTTGAACTTGATATTGTTTGTGAATGCCAAGCATTTTAGGCTATTCCTAGAGTACAAAATATGTAAATTTAATAATATTCTTAGATATAAAGTAGATTTTGTTGAGTAATTACCTCTGTTGTCAAGTGAAATTAGTACTTTGCCGGAATTATTGAAAAGTGGTTTTACTAACTACTATAAAACAATATACAATCAAACATACCTATTCAACTAAATTCAAAATTCTACTACTACGAAAGTAAATAGACTAAAGATAATCCAATTAAATACTCAAACCCAGTATAGCTTGGCAGCGTACCCAGCATGTTGTCAGCATTTTAGGGATCTGATAGAAACTTCAACGAACTCGAGTAGTTTATAAAAAAAAAAAAATTGTGCATTTTGAAGGCGGTTGATTCAGTTTTTAACACACTTTTATTAGCTTCATAATTATGTATGGTTAGTATGTATAAATGGAAACTTTGAACATGATTTTAACCCACTTCAAAACGTCGCATTAACTCGAAATTTGGCATACTTATGAAATACCGATGACAATATAATAATTTGATAAGATTAAACGTGTTTCTTTAGTTTTTTTAAACTATTGTTTATAACTTAACATATTTTCAATTACTCGTTTATAGAAGATATATCAAGTTACAACAGACATAATATAGATAGATATAAAGCATGGTTTGCTGAGTAGCTAGTCCTGTACCAGTATTCATGTTACATGGGAATACAGAAGCCGTTTGCAAATGAAATAGGTTCTTTGGCGGATTTAACATTTTAATTCTACAGCTATCCCTCCCCGCCCCAAACTTCCCCTCTCAACCTCTTCCCTTTTTTCCTCCCCAACAACCCATCCTTATCCAAGGGAAACAGTGTGTGAGTATACCATTAGCCCCTCTGTTTCCCTACTCCCCTCCTCTCAAAAAAAAAAAAAAAAACTACAGCTACTTACGTATTATCATAACTTCCCGCAAACAAAGCTTGCCCAACAACCGTCAGTGATCCTGTATACTCTATGATAAACGTATATGACGCTGCTTCCATACCGGTGTCAATTTCCAATATTCCATCGTCTTCATCGATGGAGAAATCAGCATTAGTATAAACGGAACCTCCAACTAAGGCAAAGGTAACGGAATTTATATTCAAATCTCTAACATAGAAATTGATAGAATCTTCTCTAGTATTCGCATCTGTTATGGCAACTTGAGCCACCATGCGACCACTAAAAGTTCCACTGTTAACGTTTGGAGTCAACTCTATAGCATATCTGTTTACAACCATTCCAGGCCTTATTTGATTTCTTTCCATATTTCTACTTCGTGTGGTATTTCTTGTTATATTTAATGGTTGTTCCGTTATAATCACTGTATCTTCTAAATTCACTGTATTTTCCACATTCACTGCATTTTCTACGAAATTTGCGTGAAAATCTAAATTACTAAGTTTATTTGTTTCATCAGTGTCCCTAACATTTCTAATGCTTATAGGTAAACTGCAAATAGATGTTATTGTTAGCAAAAATATTAATATATGCTTTCTATAAAACATTGTAATGCTTATAGAGTAAACGGTTAACCAAAATTTCACATTGGGCCCAGATAATACGCATTTGCCCGTTTGCCGCGGTTACTTAAAGATGACTGGGAGGCTAGTTTTTTAAATTTATCGTAATGCTGTCTTTATTTTTTGATCTATTGGGAGAGAGGTTTTTCCTCGTTGATAATAATAACACATACACTTCACGCCAATATTATGTATACGTACATACATCCAAATACAGTGGAATTTCATTTATTACTTATCAAGATATACTATAAGATGCTAATGTAATATCAAATAGAAGGTTTTAGTTTTTGGGATAGTAAATAAATAAATGGCCAAGTGCGTGTCGGGCCACGCGCAATGTAGGGTTTCGTAGCTGTACGTTATCATGTATGCGATCTTAAAACAAGGTCTTCTGCACAGACATAGGTCTTCTGTTTGTTGCTATGAACACGAGTTTACACTAACATATACTTATTTTAGTGTAAATTCGTGTAAAATAATGAAATCTGCACATAATTTTCATTTCTTACTCATATATCTTTAAAGTTGATCGATTATTACTCGTTAATTTATAAAGTCTATTTAGCCGTGCTATTTTTCTTTTTTATGAAATCATGTATCTATGCAACTAGTAGGTATTATTTTTTCGTATGTCCAAAGTAACCGGTTAGCCAGTAGAGACACATTATTCTAGAACAATATCACTCATTGAAATTAAACAATTTTAACGGATTTATTGTGTGTTAATAAATTTTGTAAATTGAAGGATCAGACTGTTCTTGAAGCAAAAAAGTCAGTATATAAATTTCTTACAACATTAAACTACAGAGAGACAGTTATGTATTTGTAATTCTGTATATATTTATAAATATTTTTATGTATCATACTATACAATTATTCTTTCCTAAGTGTTTATCAAATAACAGATATTATATGTATATATTGTATTTATTTGTGATGTATATATTATTATTTTTAGTATTAGTTTTACATAAACATACTTTGCTTGTTCTATTCTTAATTTTATTAAATATTTTGTAATTTAAAGACACAAAATTCATGATTAGAAAGCTAATTTAATTAATTAATAAACAGTCTGTTCAATTAGAGGTGAAAATCGAATTAAGCAATCGTATTAGATTTCCGCGGCACAGGCTCATCCTAGTACTATTAACTCAATTTGTATACTTTTGGAAATAAATATTTTTTCTTTTTCATTTTTCTTTTACATAATTTTATGGCCTGGCGTTTCGAAGACCATAGCGTCCGTCTCATATAGAAATATACATACATTCATACATACCCACATAATTATGTACATACATACACTCACTTGAAAAACATAACCCTCCTTCTTAAGTAGTCGGGTAAAACTGAGAAAAATTAAGTTATTTTAGTAAAAATATATTACACGTGTAGACATTTTGGCATAAACTGTATTTTAATCAAAACTTGGGCATAATATAGGAGATACGGAATCTCTATCCATACCTTATCACAAACCACTTCTTGTTCAGTAGATGTAGACGTATGAATCTGGATTAGTCATTCTGACTGGTCTTAATCAGATCTAAATGACGCAAGGCATTATGTACTTACATAATGTACTTCATTATTAATGTATTCAAGCATTACGCTAAACCTTAGCAAAAATGCACCTCCCAATAGACTTGTTTCCGAATTAATTATTACACATAAGTAATAAGGCTTGGATCTTTTTACTTGCAGCTTTAACTCTTTTAAGCGGACCGTTTATAACATCGATTTCAATCATTCACCTGATATGTACTATTCACTTTAACATAATTATTCACACTTTTGTATGTCGTTAATCTATTTAGTTAATTTTCTGACCGCTTGTTTCCTTTGCATGTTGTTGGTGCCTATAATTATTTTAGCATTTAGCTCTTTGACTTATGTTCATGTGTTATTTATAACAATATAAGAATGTATAACACGTTGGTAAGTACCCAATAAATAAATAAATAAATACATTCTGTAAATACAATGATATCATATTGCGAGAAAGTGCATAAAATATCTATATATTTTGTTAGAGTACTATTCAATTACTATAATATAGCTATGATTATACATAGATTCGTTTGGGACTTAAAATAGAATGCTATTGGTATACCCAATTCTGCTTCAAGTCTGATTACCCGATGCCAAAAAGCATTCGAGCATAATTATCTATACATTTTTGACCCAACTAAATCACCTATATTCAGCAGAAGGTTATTAGATCCGTCGAGTTTTGGGAATGCATAAATTATATTAATTAACTATTAAAGAAAACAAAAACATACAATATAGATAAATAATTCTACAGTTTACAGACGCGTCTTTTGATTTTTCATAAAATAATATTTGTTTATTACCATCCATAGAGCGAGATTTTAATAATATCATTAAAAAGATTACGGGAAAAGATCTTTCATATCAATATATGTGCAAAAAAAAATTGTCTCCGTTCATAATGATCATAATATTCATTCACAATAACATTAACATTCGTTCACAATATTTTAACATTGCAACTTACCAAAATTGCCCCGTCAATATTTTGGGAGCAAGATGTGCAAACCGCAAGACAAATGAGAACTACACTGATAATTTTGAGTGTCAAATTGAGATGAGTCAAGGGTTGAACTATATATTATTATAATATAATATTATTGTATTTTATTACTAATTCGTAATTTAAAATAATAAATTAGATATACACATATATGCCACATAATAATAATATTTACAAACTTAATCTAAGAGACCGCTACCAGTTGGCAACGTACCCAAAATGCTGTCAGCATTGCCACGTTGAATGGCAATGCTTAACCTTTGAGCCAATTATTGTATTATATTATAATTATATATAGTTCAACTCTTGATTCAACCCAATTTAAGTAGTGTTAACGATAAAAACTATTTTTCTAAAAGTCCCATCTAATGTTTATTTGTGCAACATGCCAAATTGACATTTTACTTAATTCGTTCACTAGCTTTTATCGCCTAAAAATAATACTAAACGAATAGATTTCTAATAATATCATTTTATTGGATGCATAAAATATTACAATTTTTATTTACACTTACTATTTTAATAATATTTACAACACATTTTATAAGTATAAAAGGAATTATTATACCTATTCAGAGCTCGAGCAGTGTTTGCAAAATGAAATTGTGTATATTTCGCTGTTTTGTAGCTTTAAATAGATATGTTTTGTGTCATGGAGTCTATACAAAAATATCTACTCATGAAATAAGAAGAGCAGACACCAACTGTATGAATAATAAGTGATAAATATATCATAGGAATTGAAATTTTATTATTGTTCTTAATTTCCTAAATATTTGAAATCATTTATATAAATATACCCGATAGATTAGTGGTTGAAGAAAGCAACAACGACAGAAATGAAAACAATAAAACTGGCACTAAGAGCGTTGGCATTGCTTCCGAAGTTCTCTCTAAGCCAATTTTCGACCAGAGCGGCGTTTCTCCTGGTCCAAGTTATGGAAGCAGAAATGTTTTCTTCAATACCTCCAATAGCAGCCAATTCTCCAGCTGTGAAGAAGTTCTGATGCCGAGTGCGGAATTGCTGGACCTGATAAAAATTAAGTATAAATACTCAAAAACATACCAATAAACATACTACGTAGACATGACTACACTCATAAAGACACGCATTTGCTATTATTGTTCTATTATAATTGATAAAGTATTAATGAGAAAAACTGATGTTGAAAATAAAGTGACTTTAATAGTGCGTTAAAGTAATAATTTATCATTAAGTAAAACGCGTACGAGAATGATTGATACATACATCAGATCAGATGATAAGTTTACCACTCGCTAAGATAAATTTATCGAGACCGAAACGTTGCACAATGATTTCGATAAATTACACGAAGGGTACTAGAGATTTGGATGACAAGATATTATTTTGAAATACGCCACATACATATTTAGCACAGTGTTCGATCGAGTGAGTTAAGTGAGATAATAGGTCTCTGCATTAACTGGCTGTTAAATTTCATATATTCTTGATCTTGATTTTTATTTATTTAATATTGGTACTTGAGAATAATTTAATTTTTATAAGCACTTATTTAGTTTCACCTATCTCTACATCTTTCTGTCTGTAATTAAGTCTTGCCAAGACTTGTCTTGTCAAGATAAATATAAATCATTTCTCAGTTTCCGATTAAGCTGAAATTTTTCATGCATGTGTAAATTGGATAAAAATATAATAATATTGTTATAAACGAAACTGAAACTGATGAATGAAACTGCTCTGATGATTGAAACAGGATGTAAAGACAGAAATTTCTTCATGAAAAGTGCTAAGAAATAAATAAATAGATATCTTCTAGATCGACGAGCTCCATCCTCGGCCACACCGTCGCTTAACATCAGGCGAGTTGGTGGTCAATCGAAGATCTATCTTCTATAAAAAAAAAAAAAAATGAAAAGTGCTAAGATACTCGAATAAAAATATAGGTAATTTATGAACTGGAATAGGCTTGAAGCAAAAAGAGTATACGGAAGCATCAGTCTACGAAACAAATTCGTATTTAGCTGTGTTTTTATTAACCCTCTACCCAAAAAGAGGGGTGCTATAAGTTTGAGGTGTGTACATTAGCTGTATGTATATATAGATGTACGTCTTTATATAAGTATGTGTTTCCGGTATCGTAGCTCTCAAACAGGTGGACCGATTTTGATCTAGTTTTTTTTTATTTGAGAGATAATTTAATTGAGTGTTTAGCTATGTTTCATCAAAATCAGTTCAGCCGTTTTTAGTCGGGGTTTTTGAGTTTTCTAAACTTATACTTGTTGATAGTGGCATTTTTTCTATAGCTTTCATGCATGCCACGTTCAGTTCCAATGCATAAATTGTAGAAATTTATATTTACCTTTTCAGCATGAGCATCAGTCGTGAGTCTTCTTGCAAAAGCGTTGAGAATGTTCGTTGTACCGGTAAGTCCTTGTACCCTACAACAAACAGCCATTTTTACTCATAACTCAGAAAAATATCCGCGGTTCATTTAAACTCATTGCCAGATCTAACCCATTATTTGGTTCTTCATCATCATTTCAACTACGAAAACACAAAGAAATGTACCTACTGCTAAACATATGCTTCCTCCATTGATTCCCAAAAAAACAGGTTGGGAGTGGCTTACGTCGAGCGTCTTCCTGCCTCTTTGTATGAGGTCGTCTGTTCATCTTGTGGCTGGTCTTTTTATACTGTGCTTGCCAGTCCGTGGTCTTCACTCGATTTTTTTTATTTCAGTTCTTCATGCCACATGGCACGAAGAACTGATTACCAGTGCTCTGCCTAATGCCACTTTGACGTTCTTCGTGCTATGTGCCCTGCCTACTACCACTTTAACTTACTAATCAGCCGTGTTATGTCGTTGGTTTTCGTATGTCTCACTCTTCATCTCTGATTCGATCTCGCAGATACTCTGAATAACGCTCTCCATAACTCGTTGCGTGTCTTTAAGCTTCAGTAGTTCAACCATCGTCCATCTAACTCGCGAATACCCACATTTTTGAAGATATAAACTGACTGAATGAACTTATAAATAAAATTGACGTAAAAAGCCTTTTATGTTCTTACCTTGGCTGAATTTCTAGCCAATTTTCATTACAGAAGTCTAGAGCAGCGTCCATGTTCTCTGGGCTCGAGTTGATGACGGAGACGATGACAGTATGCTTGTCTTGAATCCTCACGGGAGAGTTGTCATTTAGCACTTCATTGAGGTAGCTGTTGTGCAAAAGAAATGGATAAAAAAGTACAATTAAATAGTAACGATTATTATATTTTTAATATTTGTATCAAACTTTTTTAACTTTCGTTTTCTAGTAGCAAATGTTCTCAAATAAAGTTTATGCAGAAGAAAAATGGTAACAAATAGTAAAAAAAAATATCGAAAAATCTAGACAATTTTATTTGAAACAAGTAATCCGAAATAAGCAGTATGCCAAAATAATAATCCCGAAACTATGTGCCCGATATTAACAAAAAAAAAAACACAAAACGGATTAAAATTAAGTATTTGATTAATACAAATAAACAAATAATTTATTAATAGTTAAGTAACTTATTTTTTATGTAAGTTCACAACAATGTTTTTAAAACACCTGAATTACTTACAAAGTTCGTCTTTCTTCATTGGAAGTACATCCCATAGCGTTCAGCAAGATCGACTGTTCAGTGGAGTCAGTAGACTCTCCAAACAGACGCCAGAGGAAATTAAAGTTCTCGGCATCTCCACCGCGAAGACCAGAGCAGTAGACGGTCGTTTGGATATCAGGGTTGAGGCGCTGAGCTTTAAAATGAAAAAGAAGACGTCATGTGAATATGATGAAAACGGTAAATCAGTAAAGACAATCCATTACATTATAATTGTAAAAAATTACGTCTCTTTCGAAACTGCGATGTAGAGGGTTGCTTGTAATAAATGTTGTTCAGACTTGTAAAAAATTGCAAATTATGTTCACAAATTGACAAAAAGCGCTAGAAGCTAGAAGCGCTAGAAGATTCTAATTAATTATCTAATATATTAAGAACCCTGCATACTAATTACATATGGTTTTGTTTTTATAATTGAACTAAAAGGTAGTAACTTTGAAAATAATTCTCGCAGATGAATCTCATATTACCATATATTTGTATTCTAGGATAGATCGACTGATTGATTGGTATGTTATGTTAATAATACAGAATTGAAAAATGATTAATGGTCATCGAATTCCATGGGGAGCCCTATATCCAGCAGTGGACTTCTTGTGGCTGAGATGATGATAATGAATAGTAGTCATGTAGCCAATGGACGCCAGACTTAGGAACTCCCTAAACTACGGTCGTATTGCCAACTGAGTTTCAAAAGTTGAAGAAAGTGAAAAACACGAGTGTCAAGCTTCAAGTGATTACTTTACACCAAGATACAAATCTGACGCTAGTTCAACAGCTGGAGTCATAATTTATATGAATAATAAAAAAATGAGCAAATTATATCGATACATTTTTATAAAAACTACGGGTCACCCCGATATCGGGTCATAGGGATACGGGGTTTGAAAAAGACCGCTGAATGCGGCTGAAACTATAGTCGGATTTTTCGACTCAAAACAGACGTGGGCAACCCATAGTTTTTATTTGAAATCTGTGAAAACCACGTTAGTTTCTTAATTTCCTAATTCCCTTATATCGATAATCTTACCGGGATTGTTTCTAAAGTTTTGTAGCAGCTCAGTGGCAGTGTCGATGCAATCCTGGTTTCCGTGTCTGCAGTTGATGTCAAGAATAATATTTCTGTGGTAGGGAGTCACGTGTTCTTCACCACTGATAGCATTGAAACCGAGTTCTTCGTATAGAGGTGCACTTATCGTGAGGAGGAATTTCTGAAAATTTAACATAATTTTAGTGACTTTCGTTTGTTGTTTCATTTGATATCATGAAAGTTAATTTTATAATGCCACTGTTTTCTTTTGCTTTATTTTACGTTTAGAAAAACTTAATTTTGTGTCATTGTCTTTTTGTTTATTTTCATTTAAATCATCGATATCGTCAATAGTTCATGAATTGCTAGTTTATAAAACTTATAAGAAACAATGCATTAAATGTCGAAAGGCCATTAAACCGGTAATTAGAACCAGTACAGGTTTTGATAATAAATAACATAATGCATTGGACCGTGATATTAAATACCTACTTTTCTTATTGGTCACTAATAATAACCGCCGCAAGGAGCCATACACTGTCTGTTCGTTACTCAGCTGTATTAAATACTTAATGTATTAAAGTGGCCGGTCTTTTCGGTTAAGACATTGCGTCAAGTTTGCGTCACGTGAAGATACATTTTAATAAATGAATTGCTATAAAAAGTGATATTTGGTGGACATTCCAAAAACTCGAACGAAACGCTTTAACTGCACTTTTCGTGCGGACTGATAGATTGTGGAATACGTGCGATCCATCCATCATAGACCTCAACGTCGCTTAACATCAGGGGAGTTGGCGGTCAATTGCAAGCCTATCTTATCTCTATATAAATCAAAAATAATATATAAATATCAATAAAAATAAAAATCAATTGCTGTTCGTTTGTCTCGCTAAAACTCGAGAATGGCTGGGCCGATTTAGCTGATTTTGGTTTTGAAATGTTTGTCGTAGTCCAGGGAAGGTTTAAACGTTGAGAAAATATCGGGTCCACTCATTGATAGATGATACGAAGTACGCCGGGTCAGCTAGTTTCTATATAAAAATTAATAATGCATTGTTTTACGCCACCTAACTAGTAATGTACTAAACACACGTACATAAATATGTTTGCCGATTGCCGATATTTTTATAACCGCACGGCACGGACGCGACGGACACTGGAGTCTGTGGAGCTCAAGTTAAAAAATCACCATACATTCCTATTGAGCGTATCGAGAAATTCGTATTCAGTGGTAGGTACATAACGATCATAATTATTTTGTACCTATGTTTTTGTCTTTGATAACAGTTACTGTTACCAAAGACAACATTTGATTGTTAGTAACTGATTAACGGTTTTTTAATAACCTTTGCTTGCGCAGAATTATTCGTTATAAAATTCAAATATGCCAATGTCATTAATACAATTATTCAAAATTAAAAAAATCTAAATTATTTATTGTAACAAAATTTACATGATATAATTACAAGTGCGTCAGGCTCCGGACTAGGATTCCTGTTTCCCGGAGACATAGTAGAAGTAATCTGGGTTGAACTAAATACTTATTGTGGCTTGCCACAAGTTTTGTATTATAACTAGAAAAATCGACTTAAATAACTTACGCTAAATGTTTCATATTCTTCAGAGCCACTGAGAGCTAGGCCGAGGTAGTTGAAGGCAGGATTAACGGCAGCCCATGGAATGTAATCCTTTTCTTTCTCGAGGTAGCGAGACAACTCAAACGCGAGGTTGTAATCCTGGAAATAGAAGATTATTGTTAAACAGATAAAAGTAGAGAGTAGAGAAGAGTAGGTGTCCTTAAGTCGTATATAATCAAAGACAGTTGGTGGTAAAGCATAAGGCTAAGTATCATGGATAAAAAACGTATTGATTTGATACAACTGGGGGTTAGAAGAGTGGCATTCTAATTTCGTGATAAATATATGCGATTGACATTAGCTAATGAAATGTCACGTGACGTTGAACTAGAAACTGGAAAGACCAGCGAGATCGTATTTCTTTCAATCGAAAGATATAGAAAATAAGAAATTTATGTAATTTTTTTTTTTTTTTTTTATTTATATATAATATTTTTGCTAATGTAATAGAATTTGGAGATGCAATATAATGAAAGGATTAAAAAAAAACAAAACATTGCAATCGATTTATCGATAGAAATTCTAAAAAGCATTTTAACAAATATCAAGAACCATGAATTTAAAAACTATTTAAATAAAAATTTTGAGTTCAAATTTCTTAGTATAATTTCGACCGCATTTGGCTTAATTTTTATTTGAAAATGCGTGAATTACATTATTTAGTTACCGCAATAAAAAATATAGATATATTTAAGAACATTTTGTAGTGTCTGGTAAAATAAACATTAAATTATACCGTTATACATTTTACCCAAATTTTACCACCAACAGTTCAGTTTCTTGCATGAAATTGATTTGAATTGAAATTAGATTTTTTAACATACTAGGCAATAGTCTAGTGGAATATATGTATATGGAAAAAAATGCTTTAATTTCCAAAATAGAAGTTTCCATACTGAAATAGATCAATTTACAACATAATACTTATAAGTATTCCATCACTCTCGTACCGAAGATAATTCTCAAAGCTTTGTACAAATTCAATATCGTGCATCTTTGAAACAATTTGAAACATAAGTAAAAATCTTCCATATCGGGAATTCGTCTGGCTGGCTTGGGAATCGAGAAACGCTATGTGAATGGATTGTTGAATTTCAGTAAAATGATACTGTTGGGTCGTAAAGGGTATTTCATAACTTGTATCAGTATTTAAAAAAATACCAGACTGCAGAAGAGCAATTTTTGCAGTCGCAACTTACGATTTCATTACACTTGATATGCTGTTGGGTGTACGTTTTTTGAGAATGTATCTGCAAAGTCTACTTTAAAGATTATAAATGCGCATTCTTTAGAATATTTCTAGGAAAATCACCTATTTATTAAGAAAAAGTTCGTTGGAGGTTAGGAAAAAGTGCATTTTTTATTTTTGCCAAAGTTTTATTATTATTATTACAAAAAATTTAGTCAATGAAACGAATTTAACGACACCTCGCACATCAAAATCGGTCCAGCCGTTTAGGCTGTAGTGTGATTATATAGAAACATACATAGATTTACATACACTCGAAAAACATTACCGACATCGACGTCACAATGAGTTTTGATTGAGGGTGATCGTCTAGATTCATTTGTAGTTTTTTTTTTGTACCATATAAATTTACGTTTGACCACCAACTCGCCTGATGGTATGCGACGTTGTGGCCGAGGATGGAACATGTAAATCTAGAATAAGTAGTTTTGAAGACACGCGGTTTTTATCTGTCGGCTGATATAAGATCTTAATTATCAGATAGAACAGCAAATTTTAAAACCTCCGTCAGATTGTCAAACAATGCATTTTGGCTTGGGCAAAAATTACATTGTGGATATTTCAAAAAACTCTATGCTATGGACAAAGATATTCAAATTTGACACACGCTTAACTAAATAATAAATAAATAAATAAATAAATAAATAATAAATAATATTTTGCTTAACTAAATGGATCTAATAAAACGACAGACTGACAACTTTTCGTTGATTTTAGTTAATGATTTTAGCCTAAACAAGATTTTGGAGCCATCGCCAATGTATGTGCGTTTCTCAATTATATTTCATATTAATATGTTGTATACTTTCAATCGCTAAGATACGATTCTATTCAGTATCTACTAGTTTTATTTTCTTATCACTTACCAAGTAAATCCTTCATTTTGATAGCATTAATACGATAAAACAATATCAGTAATCCTTTTAGAAACTTTTTGAAGTGTCTAAGAAAAAATATTGAATATTGATGAAATATTGAAAAGAAGGTTGAAGTGGCAGTGGGCAGGGCACATATCACGTAGAACTGATGGCCGATGGGGCCGAAAGGTTCTCGAGTGGAGACTACGCACCGGCAAGCGCAGCGTAGGAAGACCAGCCACATGATGGGCAGATGACCTCATACAAGTGGCGGGATGACGCTGGATGCAAGCCGCTTCCAATCGGTCTTTTTGGAAATCCTTGGGAGAGGTATATGTCCAGCAGTAGACATCTTATGGCTGAGATGATAATGATGATTGAAAAGAAAAGAAAATATTTCAGGAAACTTTACTACACATTTAGTTTTGTTATTAGAATCATAGTTATTTATCCAAAATATCATATAGTTAAGAAACGAAAGAGGCTGGATGCAAGCTGCTTTCAACCAGTCTTTTTGGAAATCCACGGGGAGGCCTTCTTGTAGCTGAGATGGCGAAGACGATGATAATGATGAGCAAAGAAAAAGTTGAGGGTCTATATGACTTCTGATTCAGTCTTTTGTGTTTGAAGCTCAAAGATACGCGACTAGTGCGCTCTTAGCTTCAAGTAATGACAACATCATATCAAAATCAATTCTGTTATTTAAAAATAAATTTGCAAACTTTCGAATTGAGACATTGAGGTATATTAGACGAAAATACTCAACTAAATATTTAATTAGTTATATATTTCCAGATAGACTACCAGAAAAAAAATGGTAGTAAGTTTTGTACTATAGTATTGCAGGTAATTTTTAAAAGTAATTTTAATATATTAGAATTTTAATATTTTTTATATATTTTTAATCTTTGCGTACGGATTAAGCATACCACGATTGCGAAAAATATTTGCTAATGGTTTTTTTTTTAAATTACATTTTAATTATTTTGATATTGATTGCAAACAGTTTTGAAGAGATGTAAGTAGGTATGTAAAATGATAATGATTTCAAATGAGCGCTAGCGGGAATGCAAAAATTAACAAATTCATCTCTTATGTTGTTACATGAAATCGAAATAAGCTTATTATATGATTTTATCTTTTGTGACTTGAATACTGTTTTTTGTTTTTGTAATTGACGTCTGTTATGTTGCTAGGCAAATAAAATTTAGGATAGCAGTGTCCCGAATGCTATATTAGTTATATTTTCAAACAGATTCTAATATTTGTAATGAACATAAATTGCCCTTGATTTCACTTACCAAATCAGAAGTTCTGGCCAGATTGAAGGCATCGTCAAGGATCTGAGCTCGGTTTAGGAGGTGAATAGTCTCGTGATTGGAATCCAACTGTTGAGCCAAGGCTACCCAATTAGCAGGCTCATAGTTCACTCTGTAGTAACCTGATAAAGAAGAAATTATTATTAATATCATGTTTTTTTTTACCTATATAATTCTGAACACATAAAACTTAGTAACTTTATCTTCAATTTCGAGGAGTGTTGACGATAATGATTCAGGGAAGAAGGTTTTAGTTCATTGTCTTTTAAAACTGAAATAACACAATCAAAACAGTAATAATTATAACAACAATAGTAGATAAGAAAAATCATAGACATAGTATAAAGTATGATGATTTGAAGATAAGTGAAATACATACATACTCATACAAATACATATTGTTTAAGCCTAATTGAAACATTAAAGTTATTTGATGCAACTTAAGATCGTATAACCTCAAAATATATAACATTAAAGTCACAGAACACATTTACCTAAATAGTAACAGTTGTTACAATGCAACAAAGTACAAGCACAGGATCTAGATGCCTACTATCGTATATCTCTTACATCTTCTAGCGCAATGTAAAGTACTGAAGTGCCAGATCAAATTGTTATGTACCTAGTAATCTTGTAGCATGAATTATGAATTATTTATGTATTGCAACTTTATAACATATAAAATATACAGAAACGGTTTCTCTGACACTTCTCATACAGCTGTAACTCAAAAAAAACTACCGTTATATGAAGCTAGACTTGAACATTTCTGTATACATTCAATTAATTCTCGCAGAAAACTTCTGAACGGTATGTTTCTCTTTAATTTAATAGATTCTCCTTATCTACTTTCTAAATTAATCATTTGCGTACCTAGGAGCTAGTCAAGGTAGTGTAAAAGACATAAACCTTTTGTTATTAATACTGCTCGTTCAAATTTGGGCCATTACTATCATTTGTGTACCCAGGAGCTAATCAAGGTAGTGTAAAAGACATAAACCTTTTGTTATTAATACTGCTCGTTCAAATTTGGGCCATTACTATCATTTGTGTACCCAGGAGCTAATCAAGGCAGTGTAAAAGACATAAACCTTTTGTTATTAATACTGCTCGTTCAAATTTGGGCCATTACTATCATTTGTGTACCCAGGAGCTAGTCAAGGCAGTAAATTTATTTACTATCAAATAATAAAAATTATTTGTATTCTTTTAACCGACTTCCAAAAAGGATGTATTCAATTCGACTCGACTGTAGGTTTTCTTTTGAGAAAATTCCATTAAGTTATAATTAAGCTTTGCTTTAAATATTTGTGCTAAATAAACTTTTGTGTGTGCTTTATATATATAATTGAAGTGCCACTCAATAAGTCCCTCACTTTTATACCTTATTTATTTATTGGATTGTCTTAGTGATAGCTTTGTTGGTGTAACAATACCTACATAAATCAAAATATAACTTTGGTTGTGTACGTAAAGGTACGTTTTGAAATCCCTGATTTGTGGTATAGGATGAGTATAAAAATTAAATCTCACCAGTTTCTTGCTTGTTAACAATGTACCACGCAGCGTCGGAGAGGGCTGGAATGTCGAAAGACACAGCAGGACCTGTCGGTGGAACCCAGCCTTGGGGACTGGTGTCACTGAAGTCAGGGTTGGTAGACAGGACCCAGTTGATAGGGACATGCCAGCGGTCGCTCGAGGACAGAGATGTGTCAGTGAGGTACCGACGCTAGTTGGTATGGAAATTAGATAAAGAAAATTAATAAATATTTTAGTTTAAAAATTATAGTTGCAAACATGAAGCAATCAACTTCAAAATGCGCAATTTTATTAAAAAAAAAAGCTACTGAACCTATTTTGAAGATGATTTTATGGGTCTAATCAGAATGTATATTCTTCCAAAACAAAAAAAATAATTTTTCATCCCTACTTCTTCTACTTCTTCATACTTCTACCTCCATGGTGCCGAATTTACCATAAAACCTTTTTTAATTTGTTAAAAACTCAGACTCGGAACCTTCTTGGTGTACTTTTTTTTTATTTGCTTTGCGCGCGCCATTTTATTTTCACGACATATTGTTAAAACCTTATGTTAAAAACAAGTGAAGAACTTAAAATAATTAAATATAAACAACAGAATTGACTGAAACTGTTAATAATGCGCAAATGAGCTTTCTCCCTCAACAATCACGCGAGAAGTATTTGAAACAGTACGATATGCTTAACACGTGGCGACTAGCTAAAGTAGCCAAAACTTTCTCCGAAAACGTTTTGCTGGCATATTTTATAGAATTATCCGAGACCAAGAAATCAAGCACTCTATGGAGTACCTACGTATTCAATGCTAAAAGCAACAATCAAGATGAAAAAAGACATACATATCGACACCTATCCTAAATTAGTGGCATTTTTAAAAGGAGCCTTATCTGGTCATCAACCATTATACCTAAGTATTATTTGTTATAATTTAAAGATTATTCTGTAATACTTACCTATCATAATGTAGTAGTTAATACCTAAACTGAAATAAAATAATCTTGTGATTGTAAATGTTTTTTTTTGCATTTAGTAATTTCCTCGCTGAGGTGGGATGAAAAGTTACGTGTTGCACTCGAGTGCAAAGATTTTCCTCCTCTTCCTAACTTCCTAATCTTCCTCCTTTCTTCATCGTCATCAAAATTAGCACGCGGTTAAAAGCAACTTTGCACTCTTGTATAACAAATAACTATTTTCAAATAGATGTATAAATGACAGAGTTATGCGGTAACATCTATAAATAACCGGAAAAGTGCGTGTCATACCATGCGTAAAGTAGGATTCCGTAGTGGCACATTATAATTTATGTGAACTTAAAAATACTATGAACATACGAGTTAACTTATGTTAATTTAAATAAAATTTACACGTAATTTTAATTTTTTACAACTCTAAGTACATTTTTTAAGTTAATTGACTTATAACTTGTAAAGCCTACTTATCTCTGATATTTTTTACTTTTAATTTCATCATATAATTATGCTACTAGCATAAATTTTTCTTTCATATCTCCAAGGTCAACTGTTTAGCCAGTTTTTTTTATAAACTAACAAAATTATTTTTTGGAAATCCATGGAGGAGGCCTATGTCCAGCAGTGGACTTCTTATGGCTGAGATGATGATGATGAACAAAATTATCACTCAAAGTTATCAAAGTTCAATATTTTTCAAACGGATCCCTAAATTCAATGATGATTTTCGCACACCCCAATGTTTTTTTATTACCGAACCAACGATAACTCACACGATGGAGGATGAGAAAAAATGATTCATCCCCACATTACGTGTAGAGGAGGTACCTACCCTAATTATTTTTTCAAGATTTTACTCTACGACTTTTTCGCCATAACAAATATTAGTAATTATCTCAACTTTTTATCTTCATCAAGAAACTTGAGAGGCGTATTATTTTTGCTGATAAAGTATAGTCGAGAGAATAACTGGAGGAATTACGCTCATTAGTGTATAACAGGCCTACATTCGACAGCAGAGGGGCTTAATAATCTTACTTCCGTTTTCAATGGATTTGCTGAAATGGTAATTGTGACAGAGCTATGCAAGAATAATTTTATAATCAACAGTCGGTCGTTCTCTACTTTTACTTTTGTTTTACAGGCCCTTAGTATTATGCGTATTACTTGTGTTAAGGAATCATTGTTTAAGTCAGGTGTTTTTTAGGGTTTTCTAGTCAATTAGAAATCGTTATAGTTTCGCCATGTCGGTCTGTCCGTCCGTCCGTGCGGTTGTCCGTCTAACGGTCCGTGGTTTAGCTCATATACTTTTAGTTCCAGAAAGTTGTAGTTTGACTAATATCTTTTTGCCGCTCTTTATATGTAAAAAAATAAATATATATCGGTACGTAAATATGGATTTTTGAGTTCATGGTCTTCCTGTAGTTAGTATGGGGACGTGGTCTTTATACATATTCCTTGATATTTGTTACACAACCCGTATCCCTATAGTAACACGTGTAATACTTATGAAAATAATAAAATTTACCTGAGCAGCTTGAATAGATTGCGCGTTCGGAGCGGTTCTTGTAATCTGAAGGACGGGGAAGCCTCCTTGATTGGTCCACCGGTTCATGACGTTTGCAACACTGTAAGGGATGCTGTGGTTGGACTGATCTAGAGCTTGTTGTAGTGCAGCGTACAGGTCACTAGGAGAAGCCGCACGACGAGATCTGTATAAAAAATACATTATTAGGTTATCATCATTACATCTCAGCTACAAGAAACATAAAATTACCCTACATAAAATTACCCTACAGGACATAATGACGACGTATGGTTTCAGAAACATTGTAAAGTTCCCGACAAGAATTGATAATTACTCTAAAACAAGTGTGGACTGCATGATTACTAATATACAGGATGATAGCATCACAATTGAAGGAATAGCTGCTGCAATGGAACGCAGTGATCATGATGCACAATTAGCCAAAATTAAGCTTATTTATTCTAAGCCCAATCAAATCATTGACATTGAAAAACGCTCATTTACTCCGGAAAAAATTACTCAATTTACAAATGCAATGTTGTCATATGATTGGGACAGTATATTTCAAAAATATGACGACCAAACATTTAATAGCTTTATGTCTAAAATAAAATGGAATATTGATTTGTTTTTTCCAATTACTATGACTAAAATTAGAAAACATAATAAAGTACCGTGGATATCTGAAGAATATATTAAAATACAGAATGATATAAATGATCTGTATGAATTTAAAAGACAATATCCTGAAATATCAAATTTAAATCTAATAAATAAGAAACTAAAACAAAGAGATGAATGCTTAACAGAAGATAAAAGACAGCACGTTGAAAACAGAATAAATAAATCTAAAAATCCTAAAAAAGAAATCTGGAAAGTAATAAAAGAAAACACAAATAAGAACATCAAACAGTGTGACTGGGAATTAATTGATGATGAATGTAATTCACAAATATCTGATGAAGAAATACCGGATTATATCAACAACTACTTCATGTCAATTGGAAATGAACTAACACGAAATAATTCACCTAAAAGAGAAGAAGCCTTAACTTTTTTGCAACAAGCTATACCAAAACTCCCTGATTACAACTTTAAACATATTAAACCTAATGAGTTGCTAAAATTAGCTAAGAATAAAATCAAAAATTCTGACACAAAAGACATATACGACATATCAGGAAATTTTCTTTTTCAAATTATGGAAACCCTTAATGATCACTTAACATATCTAATCAATAATATTTTAACATCCAAAACATATCCCGACAATTTGAAAATTTGCCGTTTAACACCTCTTTATAAAGGAAAGGGAGAGAAGACAGACGTTAAAAATTATAGACCTATTACTATTGTACCCACCATATCTAAATTAATAGAATCAATAATGTCAAACGAGATAATGGCCCATATAGATAAGAACAAAGCACTATCTGATTGCCAACATGCTTATAGAAAAGGAAGGTCAACCACATCGGCAGCCCATACTTTTGTGGACAAAGTTGTGACTTGTCTAGATAAAAAGCAAAAAGTAGCAGGAATCTTTATTGATCTATCAAAAGCTTTTGATTCCGTAGACCATCAGTTGTTAATAGACAAGCTCCAAGTTTATGGAATTAGAGGCAAGAGTGGAATTCTTGTAAAATCTTTTTTAACTAATCGACAACAAGTAGTAACAATCAAATGTAAGGGAAAGTCATTGAAATCCATTTCACTAAAACCTGAAATTGGTATCCCCCAAGGTTCTTCCTTGGGGAATGCAATGTTCATTATATTTTCAAATGATATTGCTCATCTAACACTGAAGGGAGACCTAATCCAATATGCAGATGATACTACCGTTATCGTATCTGGTAAAAATGTTGATGAATTAAAAGAAAATATTTCTCATAATATGGAAATACTTTGTAATTGGTTCGACATAAATGGCCTTAAGCTAAATTCGGATAAGACGAATATAGTATATTTTAATGCGGTTTCTCCAAGACATCCAAATATATTAATACCCACATCCCAAAGGCCTGAACCCTTTAAAACTTCAAATGTAGTAAAAATGTTGGGTTTCGAACTTGATTCTGCCCTAACTTGGAAAACACACATTAATACAACATGCAACAAAATGTCAAAGGGAATTTACGCGATGATACAGTTAAGACCTATAGCTTCAGAATCCTATCTAAAAGAGGTATACTATGCCTATATACACTCCGTAATGATCTATGGAATCATTCTATGGGGCAATTTCACAGATAACGAACGTATATTAAAGATGCAAAAACGTGCTATCAGGATTTTAACAAAGGGATTTTTTAAATACAGAGATTCATGTAGAAGTATTTTCCAAAGTCTTGGCATACTCACATCTACATCTGTATATATTTTTGAAATCGTAAAATACGTCCGACTAAATCTAGATATGTATAAAACACGAGGTGATATCACAAACAGTAATTTTCGACACAAAGAAAAACTGTTAGTAGTTCAACATAGGTTACATAAATCATCAAAAATTCCTAAAGTAATTGGCCAGCAACTGTATAATAAGTTGCCCAACTGCATAAAAGAGTGTACTAAATATACTTTGTTCTGCTCTAACGTTAAACAATTGCTGCTATCCAAAACGTTGTATACTGTAAACGAATTCATTAAAAATGATTATCGTGATTTTAAATTGCATAATATGTGACATAACGACAATTGATGACATTTCAAATAATTATCTGGATTGTAAAGATATTATAATTATGTAAATGGTATTTTGTAATTTGATGATAATTTTTATACAACTGACGAAGCCTCTATACAGCCGATTTGATTTAATATACATCTATTTATTTATTATTATTTTTTAATTACCATGACAATGACATATCATATAATTATTTGTACTGTGATGACATTAATTTTATATGAAATTTTTTATATTTTCAATGATAATTGTATACCCAAACGACAAAGCCCTTATACAGCAGATTTTTAGTATCACTATAGCCTCTGTACAGCTATGTTAAAATTGTTACTTTTTAATTTGTTTTATTTTATATTTCAATTATTATCAATTCTGTAATCACTTATTAACTATTTTTTTTATGATTTATTTCAATATTTAATTTACAATGCTAAAATGAATTTTTCAAATACTATTATTGTAATCTGACAATGCATAATTCGTTTTTCTACTAGTATAATATCTAGTTGTAATAGTGGATAAGCTCTTATGTGAATAAATAATATCAATATCAATATCAATATCAAGAAGTCTACTGCTTCAAATAGGATTTCCATTTCCATATGGATTTTTAAAAAGATCAGTTGGAAGCGGCTTGCATCTAGCGTCTACCTGCCACTTGTATTCCGTCCATCTTGTGGCTGGTCTTCTTCCGATGTGCTTGCCGATGCCGGTAATATATTTTTATTAAACTAAGCTTATACATAACTCAGTAAATGCTCTTCTTCTTCTAATTTTGTGTCATTAGAAGTACATAGCTGAAAACAACCGTTTGGCAATAACCTCTATGACCAAATCATAATCTACCATCCAGCAAAATCCCGTGACTTTCTCTAGTTCTTCAGTCTACCCCTTTAACGTGAGTTCTTTCAGTGAGTGCCTTCCTTACCTCTAGATCTTTTGCCATTATATTAGGTTCTAAATTCATTTTACAACTAAATTTAAAATAAAATTGAATTGCTTCTTTATAACATTTTCGCAATTATTTTTCATCTTCAAACTGTTAAGCAACTTGAATTCAGAAATGAAAAGAGCAATAAAAAATATATATATATTTGTTGGTGTTCAAATAAAAGTTTCATATAATTGGAGTTGAATTTAGCGTAAATTTGATAAAAAAACCAAGCCATAGATTTATAATAAAAAAATAATCCATCAATATCTGTTATATCTGGCAACACACATATCTAAATTTATATTAGATATAAATCTCATTAATCTAATCATCAATCTAAAGAATCTCATATCTTATACGGATGAGCAATAAAGTTTTTATATTAGGTACAAGTAGGTATATTTTCATGAGCTAAAAGTCAACTCACAGGTTTCTGATGTAGATGACCAATCCTTGTCTGAAAACTTCAGGAGTCAGGAAATGCTGCAACATTCTAAGTACTGATCCAGCTGAAACAAAAAAAAAAATATTAAAAAAAAACCTTAACTAGCCATGGTGGTGATTTTGTTACGCTAATTTTTGGCTCCTAACTAAGTTGATGTAAGTATAAATAACTAAACTTCACAAAAAGCACATATATTTTAAATAAAAACTACGGGTCACCCACATCTGTTTTGAGTCAAAAAATCCAACTATAGCTTAAGTAGTTAGTTAGTTTTTTTAAACGGGCAAGTGCCTGCCTTTATTAACTACAACAAAACAATATACAAACTCAACTAACTAAACTACTACACAATAAGCATATCGATTACCCCAGACCGATAAAGGTCTAAAAACAATCCAAATGCTCAACCCACTACCAGTTGGCAGCGTACCCAGCATGCTAACCGCATAGCCACGTTGAAAGGCAATGCTTATGCGTTGGGTGGGCCAGATACGCACCAGCATTAGTTAGTTAGTTGTACTAGTTTAGTTTTGTGTAGTTAGTTCAAGTTTGAGTGCAAGGCGCGTCACCGACCGAGAGTGGCCTTTGAAAAAGACCGCTGAATGCGGTTTATACTATAATCGGAATTTCGACTCAAAATAGACGTGAATGACCCGCAGTTTTTATTTAGAATTTGTGAAAACCACGTTAGTTTCCATAGTAAGATTATCCCAGAAACCAAAGAAAACCACTTATTTAGCAGCATACCCAGCATGCTGCAGATTAGAATGGAAAGTATGACGTGTAATTTGTATATTGTTTTATTGTAGTATAAATACCTATGTATTATGTAATAAACAGTCTACAGTTATATAACTATGTATTAAACAGTCTACAGCTTCTTATGCAGCTGTGTAAAACCTTACAAATTGGGTGTCTTTAAATCCGAAGTTTAATTGTGAATTCTTGTAATTATTGAAGCTTAAAATAAGCCGCCAGGCCACCAAAATCACTACTGAATAATTCAAAAGCTAAGATACCTAGAATTATGAATATTCTACAACAAAGTTACTTTTGTTATTTTCCAGTCGTAAGGTTTTACTGTTCCACGTGTTGATTAATTCTAAGAATATTATTGTCTTAAATTTAAACAATTGTTCTTTTCAGATATGAACTTTGTATACTATTATTTTTATAATGAGATTTTTTATGTTTTTTTAAATCCTTTATTATGGAACTTAGTTGTTGCCGACTATGTCGCTCCGATTAATCAAAATATGTACGATTATTTTACAATTAAGTAATATATTATGTAACAATTCGTTCCTTGACACTAACTTGTAGTATTCTAATACTATATACTTAGATTATATATATAATCTAAGACTATATAATAATATTTATACGCTTGTAAAGCGCTCAGCACATAGGGGCAACATTTTTTTTACGCAAGATAGATCTACGATTGACCACCAACTCGCCTAATGTTAATGACGGTGTAGCTTAGGATGGAAGTCGTGGATCTAGAAGATATCTATTCACTCTAGCCTTGAAAATTCCAATATTGTAGTTCTCAGGAAACAGAGATGGCGACAAAGAATTCAATTATTGTGCAGTACGCTTAAAGAACGTGGATTTATCGATCCACGGCTGAGTACGAATTTACTTGTATATACCTACTGCTATGTTCCTGCACCTATGGGTGAGGAGGTCACATCATGGTTTGACTAATTTATATAAAAGTTTGGCTCTTTTCGTTAACGGACAAGCCAAAATACCATCCATCAATTATCACTCATCAATAAAATCATCAATATTCACCCACTCTCAGTGGATTTAATGGGTTTCCATGTTTGGGTGTATATGAGGTTTCTTTTCTTTATTTATCTTTAGCATTTCCTTAAAATTGTACAAACAATTAACGTAATTATTATACTTGCTGGATTTTTTTAACCGACTGAAAAAATTAAGAGGTGAGTTAGGTTGTAATTTTTTTTAAACGTTTATTCCTTATAACTTTGTTATTGATATACCTATTTGTTAGTTTTTTTGCTGATTAGTCCTTTAATGTGTAATATCGGTTGGTGCAAAATAGCTGGGAAAATATGTCATAAAAGTTAAAAATAACTGGGAAAATATGTCATAACAGTAAAAAAAATGCGTAGGTAAGTATTTTGAAGTCGGTAGTTTCAGTTTTTTACCCGACTGCGTAAGGAACACTTTTTAACAAAAACGTACACTCAACAGCGTACGAAGCGTAAGTTAGACTGCAAAAACCTGTTTTCTATATATACGCGTTTCATTATATGCCGGAACTTGCAAAGATCATACATTTGGTAAGTTTGCAACTCTATACTTGTTTTTTTAATTAAACGGAGTAAATTGACAGATCGAATGTTACCGCTTTTTTATGATATGAAAATAGTGCTGTGCTAAAAAGAGCTACTAGAATGAACTAATTCATATGTGATCTATTTCATTACGTTGTATTCTATATCTTCCTAAAAATCTTAATTTTTGACAAAATTGAGTATTTGTTAACTAGTAATAGATATCAAAGATTTCAAACTAAACTATTACATACCATGATCTTCATATATGTTTCTTAGGAAATAATTACTATAACTGTAAGGAGACACAGTTATAGTGTTATAATTATACTATATTATTGTATAGTGTAGTAATACAGGTATGGAATCACTTCATAATTCCTGAGTTTATTTAGAAAAACCAGTAAAATAAATTCCTCTTCTTCTAAGGTTGTTACCGACTCAATAAAATCGATTCGCTGACATAAACGTTTCAAGATGTATTTATTAATTTTCTATTAGGTATTTTCATTTCATGTTACGAGTTTTTTTGAATTATATGTGACTCAAATCCCATCACTATGATTTGAGAGTTGGTATCATTATTTCGAAAAGTGACATTTCAGTCTGTCAGTTTACTCCGTCTAATTAAAAATTCAAGTATAGTTGCTAATTTTAAACTATTTCTATTAAAAACCGTAGAACGTCATTTATCTCTTGATGTAGCTACATCACTACGTCGCGAGAAAAAATGACGCATTTTACATGTCAAGATAATAATTATCTGTCATCTATTTCCTACAGCGAGTAAAAACCCCCGATGTCATCGAACCACGGAACAATGAACATTCCGATATTTTGAGTCATTGATTTATTCCTATTTTTAACCGACTTCGAAAGTGGAGGAGGTTATCAATTCTTACCGGTTTTTTTAAAATGTATAAACACGAATTTCTCGCTCATTTTTGAACCAATTTTTGTGTTTCGTGAATTGGCGTATAGAGAAAGCTCCCAAGTTGGTCCCATAATTATATTAGAAACATTGCTTTATTACTTTTTGAATAATCTCTAAACGTAAAAATATTTTCATTGGATTCCTGAATGACTGCGTCAGATTATAGAATCGCAGAGTTCCACTGACACGTTTTTCTTTACAAAAGTGTCAAATGTTGAGGTTTTCGTATACACATCTGCACATTTTTAAATCTGCGACGACGAAGCATTTGACATTCAATGACAAATGTCATTCTTGAAAAAGAAACGAGCAGGTAAGGAGGTCTCTTTGAAAAGTTTACAAAAGTTGAAAAGTAAAACCTACTTACTCCTCATCCAATGTGTATAAGGAGAAAATAGAGTTAGTTCAACGCTTGAGCTCCTTGTTTAATTATTATTCTTACTAATATTACAAGTAAACGAAATAACGTACATCGAAGTCGGTTGTTTCAGTTTTTTAAACTATAAAATTATTTATTTTTATGACTAAACACCAGACTATCGAGTTGTATTCGATTATTACATGGTTTGATCATAGTTCGCCTAAAATTATAATTATGATGGTAACTCTTAACTAAAATGATAATCAGTTAGTTGACACTACGTTTGTCTAATCAGATCGGTATTATGAGCTAAGTGCGAACACATATTCACTGCTAAAATCATAACCCTCCTTTTGCATAGTCGGATACAAAGCTTTGAGTAGTTCAAAAAAATTTTCATGCTAGACTGGGAGATAAAAAAGCAAAGCACTTACCAGCTGCTTCTCTTCCCACATACTGTAAAATTTTGAAGGGACTTGAGGGTAATTGGTGTTTTTGCGTGTATATAAGTTGACCTGGGCTGACCCCCAGTTATTGCATGCTGATATTTATACGTCTCACCAATTAATAGCTTCTAACCCCATCGGGTGATTCGACAATTGAGACATGACACATTTTGAGAATAGATACAGGGCTAGATGGATGGGAATCCATCTACTATGGGAACCCTCAAACGTCCATTATGATCTTTGATGCTGTGCCTGCCGAGGGAAAATGTCGTGATTATGTATGTATGTTCATATAAACTTACATTTCTGATAAGCGACTGCGTTGAAAGTTCCCAAGATTTCAGCAGGTGTGTATACAGGGTGCGTCATAGGGTTGATGCTGAGGACGGCGTCAGACTGGAACACGTTTTGCAAAGCAATGACGAACTGGTCCATCATACGCCAGCCCGGCAATACCTGGAAAAAGAAGTCAAATATTTTTAAAACCACAAAAAAGCTTACGTCAATTATATAAAATAAAAATAAATTTGTATTCAAATAACCCGCCCCGAATCGATCCTGGTGCAAAGATGCCCATAATACTGGCAGAAATACATAATATCTTTTTAAAATAAAAACATAATATCTACCTACAAAATGTAAAATTATTCCTATATTTTTCATCGCGTATGCTTTAAAAATACATATCTTGTATTAGTCCAATACATCGTATATTATACAATTAACCCGGCGTGAGTGAGGTCGGGTATATTATACCCGGAAAGTTTTAGAACGCAATTTAATTTATTGTTATAATCTTTTCTTTTTTAATGCAATTTTATATGCATACGTGGAATAGAATAGAATAAATAAAAAAATCAACTGCTTTATAAATATTTATTAATCTCTGTGCTAAGATTAACTCCTTACACCTTAATTCACGATACAACATAAAATTGCACGAAAAACATCATCACAAATATTTGTCAAAAATTTCAATTTCATCCAAGTTTTCATACTTAAAATCATTTTTGCGTTAATAATTTCTAAAAATGATTTTTATGAAAATTAACTTGGATCAAATTGAAATTTTTGACTAATATTTGTGCCGTTTTCTCTAATTTTAAAAACGTCGATTTTTATAAGTTCATCCAATCATTTTATATTTTCAAAAATGTGGGCATACCCACATTTTTACGAGCGAGACGGACGATGGTCGTACATCGGACTCTTAACATCCTTTTCCATGGAATTCTTTGCCGCCATCTCTGTTTCCTGAGAACTACATTCTTGGAATTATCAAGGCTAGAATGAATATTATATCTTTTAGATCAACGAGTTCCATCCTAGGCCACACCTTTGCTTAGCATCAGGCGAGTTGGTGGTCAATCGTAGATCTATATAATAAGATTTTTTTTTAACATATGTATACTTACCAAATCAGTAGCGTGGTTTTCGAACAAGTTAGCGAAGCCTTCGTTGAGCCAGGTGTAAGTCCACGATAGAGGGCCGACCTCGTTTCCAAACCACATGTGAACGTTCTCATGGCAGACGATGCGTCCAATGTTTTGTTTCACTGCTGTGGTGGTAACATTATCCTGCACCAGCAGAGCAGCCTCTCTATCACAGAAACAACAAAACATATCTTTTAAGTCGCAAAATACATCTTAATTTATTTTCTAATTAAACGACGAAAAACGGGGGAGAACCTCAAGTCGACGCGTATTTTTTTTTTTTTAAACAATTCTAATTTTAATAAAAATAAAACCGGACAAGTGCGATTCAAAATCGCTCAGGGTTCCGTACAAACTAGTAGATAAAAGGGGGAAATCATTTTTTTTTTCTTCATAATCCGAAAAATATACATCGTAAAAATATTTAAAACCCTGTTTTAGCTTATGCTAATGAAGCTCTTTCATATCATATTCCATATGATACGGTTAATTCACTATAAAATTTGGACCCTCATTCCTTTTTTTATTTTTTTGTTTTTTATTCGATCATTAGGGGGCCAAATAAGCTTAGACAGCCCCCTCATTCCTTGCTATAGACGCAATTTTTTTGTGATTAAAATAAAAATGTCTAGTTTTCGGTTTTTTTCTTATATGTGTACTATAACACAATGCTTCTTGCCAAATTTCATAGTTCTAGGTCAACGGGAAGTACCACATAGGTTTTGATTCCCTTGTGAGTTTTTTACGACATATTCGGCTGTAACTTTTTTACGAAAACTGAGAAATTTTAAGCTCTAGGGGATAAAGTATTTTTTTTATTTTATCTGTTACCAAAGAGCCTACATACACGAAAACAGTCTTTATTCAAAAGTAGAATAATCTCTTTGGAATATATTTACATTCTCTTTGCAAACATCTCGTTAAATATCCAGAATTGTACAAATTGTACATACCAATTTTATTTTATCGACTGGCCTTATAAAATGGGAAAAACCTGAATTTTTGACCTTTGACCTGTTTTTTTTTTTTTTTGCAGAATTAGGATCGAAGGGGATTTTTGACATTTCATTAGTAATGGTTTATTTAACGTCTATAGCAATTTTCAGCTCTATTCGAATTATGGCTTACTTGAATGTCTATTTTGACTGGACTATAATAAATCATATAAATTAAAAACATAGATCACCACAACCTTTTTCGAAGATTTGTCTGGCGTTACTATATTACGCTTTTCACTAGCGTAAAATTTGTCAGTCTATGCAGCAGCTCTCTTTGACAAGAAATAATTGCCTTTTGTTGCAGAGAATTTAATAACATAGAACTAATTAAGGACTTCGTTTTACATAAAAAAATCTTAACAAGAAGTATTTTGTACGTTGAAAGTAAAGTTGGACTACTGAGATTTGACGAAAGGACTTCTAGACAAGTTTCTTTTAATAATTTACTTGTAGACTTTTCTGTTTCTTTTGATATTTTTGTTTATGCTAGATATAACTACTAACTAGATATAAAACAGTTTGTTTAAAAGCCTACTCTTGTGATTGACATTGAATTGTGAAACACCACCTCAATCGAAAATCCCTAACAACGAAAAATTCTATAAAATTGTAAAATCTGTATATCAAGTCTCGAATGACAATGTTTTAATGACAAGTTTCGAATTTAAATACCGTGCCCGGTACTTCTAATTATTAATAAAAAAAAAAAAAAAAGACTTAAATAATAAATAACATGCTTTGGATTATAATCTGGTTCTGATCGATTGTCACGTGTTATCTTGTATTATGTAAGGCTATATTCTGTTTTGTATACTTAATAAATAAAATAAAATAATTCGTGAATTTTTTTTCTTTTTAAGAAAAAAAAATCTTATATAGTATATGTATATATATAGTTTAACGCAAAAAGAAACCATTTTATCATAGAAACTGTGAAATCTATATAACGCTGGCATACAGAAATATTTATTGCGCTGCTTTACGATGAACACTCGTATTGATACTCCATAAGAACTCATAAATAAGTGTTTTACGGCTTATCATAAAATATTTTCTCAGCTTTGCCCTTTTATGTCTAATAGAGGAGTGATTTTGTGCCTTCGCGAGATTAAATGGTGCTGAATCATCGAATGTGATTCGTGTCTGATTCAAAACCATGATAATATATTATAGATACAATGTAATAGTCATTTTGTGGACCAGCTACAAAACTTATTCAAATATAGTCAAGAACGTGTCAAGACACATATGTAAGATTCCGTAGCAAATACTATAACCGAAAAGAATACACCGAGTCATATTTTTTCTTAATTCCATTATTTAACAAGTATAAGTTTAGAAGACACAAAAACCCCCGAAATAAAAAAAAACGGCTGAACCGATTTTGATGAACCAAAGCTTACGACTTTCACTATCGATGCAATCATCTTTATAACACAAACAAAATAGATCAAAATTGGTCCATTCGTTTAAGAGCTACGATGCCACAGACAGACATATAGACACACACGTCAAACTTATAACACCTTCTCTCCGGGTCGGCGGTTAAAAATACTTTTGAGCGATAATTTCTTGAACGTTTTACGCATTAAGTAAGACAAATTACATAAATCGTAAAGACATAAATCGAAAATACTAGTAGGTATATTTTATTATATTATATTCTAACGTATTATTGCATTTCTAAAGCATGCAGCATTTACTGGACTGTTAGATTGTGGAATACGCTTCCTGAGTGGGTCTTTCCCGGCAAATATAATCGGGGTGTTCTTAAATCGCGAGTGAATTGGTTTCTTCTAGGTAAGCGCGCTCCATCGTAGACCGCAACGTCGCTTAACATCAGGCGAGTTGGCAGTTAAGCGCAAACCTATTTCTATATTTAAAAAACTACGACGGAGCCTAGACAAACGTCTGGTATACCTGTACATAATTATTATTACTTAGTCACATCACAATAACCATAGTAAATAAATGCTGTGACTAATAAACCTGTCACCTATATTCTCCAGATAATGCCCCAGCAAATTGATAGGCGAGAAAATTTTAAAATGATAAGATTAATGCATCTGTTGAATCGGGACTTGGTTGAAGTACGTATATTATCGAAATGGTAACAAGATATGGAATATTGGTGAATACGCTTTGAGAATACAGTGTAAATAATACAACATATTTACGAACTTCAGGAAAAAATCCAGTTTTTTTTAAGTTTAAACGGAATATGCATCTTTAAAATTAAAATTTTCGATATTTTGGCGTAATTCGGTCATGTATCAAATTTAAAAGTAAATTGGAAATTGTAAAAAATGTTGTACGTACGTTTTGCAATATTTTATTTGCAAAAATAGTTTTCGCACACCCACGTTTTTTATTACCTATCTAACGATACCCCACATGATGGGGTAAATGAAAAAGATATAATTCATGTCCATTTTACGGGAGGTGCCCAATATTTTTTTTCAGAATTTATTCTACGACTTTTTCGGCGTGATTAGTATATTCATGCTAAATTACAGCTTTCTAGTACTGATAGTCTTTGAGCAAAGTCGCGAACAGACAGAGACACAGACGGACATGGCGGAACTATAAGGTTCCTTGTTTACTACGGAACCCTAAAAAATGTTAGAACTTTAATAAATATTAAAAATCAACGCAATGATTTAATTTTTCGATAAATAAAAAAAAACAAATCTAGAACCAGAATACGGAATACCAATGCCGAATACGGCAGATATTTTTCTGTGTCGCTTATGTGGGTGTATATAATGGACGTTCCATGTTCACGTAAATCCCAATGACGTTATGAGCATGACAGTGATAAGATTATAAAGTAAAAATAAGAACCAGTGCGACTGATTTAAGCTGACTAACCTGTAGATAACTAGTCCCCAGTTTTCCATAGCTCCAGCGCCAAAGTCGGGTACAGCTGCTTTATCAATCTTAGGGAATAAGTAAGGGAATTCGATATAATCCTCCAAAGCCACCATGTTTTTCTGACCGAAGTCGAGAGCGAATTCAGCAAAATCGATAGTATCTGTAAAATATTATCAATTATTAACATCTACGATAGGCATGTTGATGGTTTTGTGATCACTAGTGATTAGAGACTTCTTCAGCATCTAAATGTGATCTAAATTATTGGTAGGTATTTACACACAGCTTCAAACTACGTAAAACTAGTACTAGTAGAACCAGAAATAGCATAAACACATGGAATACTTAGGTATCTACTTTTTTAACAAATACGAGTATATCTATTCTTTGGACTAACATGAAGTCCCACAATTGATGTTTGTCCTGGGTAGGGATCGAACCAGAAACCTATAGTTTAGAAGCCAACCAACTGAGCTGTGAGAGCACGTGAAACATAACGTATTTAAAAAAAAAACTACATAAAAACTAAACTACACTACAACTACAGTTACTTAAAAATTATGTAGCTTGCTATTACAGAAAGAATTTTCAAAATCGGTTCTTTAATTCCAGACATTACATAAAACCAATAAACTTACAAAATAATTAACTTTTCTTCTTTTTATGTTTATTAGTATGAAGTGCTATATATCTAAGTTAATGTTAAATAAAGAAATGATTACGCACCAGGTCTGGAGTATACTCTGAAGGGCACGTGGTAAATAGGGTTCTCCTCGTTGCTAATATAATCGAAGTTCGATACTAAATACGCGAGCAGGTACGTTGACATCACTAGTGTGTCTTCAAACTCGTGCTTTATCCATCCAGGCACATCATCTCTGTGATAAAATGTATGTTAATTAATCATAATATTGCTTGTTTATTTTAAACCGACTTCAAAAAAACCTTAGGTTGTAGAAGATTGAAAAGAAAGTAATATGAGACGTACGGGGAGAAAGGAACAAATATATGATTGATATAAAAAGAGTTTCGCTGAAAATTATAACTTGAAAAATACAAGTTCTGCAGACCTCCATCAGCCTATACCATATTTTGTCCGCTGGCATTGGCCAATTCAGATGAACGTAGCACAATTCGATTATTGCACTAATAATAAAATATAAATACTATGTGCGAATTATATCACATCGAATTTCAATTAATTGTCTTTTGGCAAAAGTACGTCTTATTACATATTACAAATAAATTCATTTTAATCTTGTTACTCTATATTATGAGATTACTAGCTGCGCCCTGCAGTCTCCAATACTCATACCGATGAATGGTGGTCAATAGTGATGATTATGATAAAAATCTCCATCTCTAGATTCTAAGTTATCTCGTTTGATCGTGAACAGGTAACAATCAAACATATAGAGTTACTTTTGCATTGTAATATTAGTTAGGATTCACCATGGTCTAGAATTTTGTTGATTCGTTATCATTGGAACTCGAACTAGACCAAAAGTCACGACAAAACACACTCACGGGATCACTGTATACACGGGAACTATTGACATGATCTTGAAACATTTCAAGACAGTATGTAAAATCAGTAGAAAGCTCAACTCTTGTAAAAACTACACGTGACTTCAACTAGCTAATACTTAGCTGATCCGTCAAAAAGGTGGCAGTATGTACTACACAAATCGGATATGTGCCTGATACAAATGAAACAGCTATCCCGGTGAAAAATAACACATAACCTTATCGAGAATGTCAACTTTTTAAGTCTTTTTTCTTTGAGCCTGCCTCAAACTCGAGGTAGGCTCTAAAGTTCAATGTTGAAGTTAATTTATATGTTGTAGTAGTTCAAGATAGTAAAGATGACTTACTGTAATGTGTTGTTCCTGATCACTGTATTACTCCTGACAACAGAATATTCAGCAGGAGCGTAGATGGTGTTCCTAAAGATAGCTTTAAGAGCAGGTTCATCGTAGCAGGGGAATACTCGCCGCGCGTATGTCGGTTGCAGCTGAGAAGTGATTAGAGATCTGGAAGAAGAGACATTTTTAAACTACCACTAACCTATTTTGCATGTAGTTCTTGTTTTTCAGGAATAAAATATTTTCATAGTTCATTCTTTATCTATCTCTGAAATTTCTTAATTTTTTTTTATACAAGACGGTTGTCTTTTAGTAGTTTTAGAGTTATTCATGTTTGCCTATACTACAGCAGTTTTATTGAAACTAAAGAGCAAAGTTTTCCCAGTGTAACGACGCTGTACTGCGCTTATATCCCAAAGTATGTAGTAGGATATAAGTAGTTCAATTCAATTCAATTCATTTATTTCGGGCCTTAGATATACATAATATACGCTTGGCGACGTCATTTACATCATAATCACAATATTATCATTATAAAAACTAAGCATTCTGATTTTATGTAAAAACAAAAATTGTTTGCAGCTGTAAGAAGGCATTGTCAGTCAAAAGCAGCTCTATATACTTAGCAGCTCTGTCATAGATAGCTAATTGTAATAATACAGTCAATAATATTAAATCAATAAAAAATACAGCATGTATTTAGTAATATCATATTAATATGTTATTGTATTGCTGATTTTGATGCCACTTTTTAAAAGCTTTTATTCTACTTGCCCTGTTAGTATGTTAGTATGGGACAAATCTTGCGAGTTAAATTAGAACCACTTCCTGTAGTTAGATTAGGTTGAAATTTGGTTTACTTACGTAACTTCGGTGACAATGCAATAATATGGTACCATGAAGCTGGTCTCAAGATGGCGTCGGTGGCTATCGGAACTCCTAAACTAAATGAGATAAAACCGTCGAGTTTGGACTCGTTTGAATAGTCTTGACAAGCACTCTTGTGCTACATGACAGCCAGGGTCTCAAGATGGCGTCGGAAGGTGGCCATAGGAACTCCTAAACTAAACATGATAAAACCGTCGAGTTTGGACTCGTTTGAATAGTCTTAACAAGCACTCTTTTTTAGTCAAGTAAATAAAATATTAATAAAAAATATATTTTATAACAAGCTTTTATTTAAATGCTCTAAAACGAAGAAAATAAATTTTATATTGATATAAATAAAAGCTTGTCGCGAGATTTCAAACAACATCGTACCTATCTACAAGTAATATTTAATTCCAACAAAAGACTTAGACGCGTTCTTATCATTTGCTTAGAATTAAAGTTAGTTTGTTCTTTTGAAAAAAAAATATGTTTGTGTTCTCGCGGCAAGGTTTTATATATATCAATATAAAATTTATTTTCTTCGTTTTAGAGTATTTAAATAAAAGCTTGTTTTGATTATTTTTTTATTAATATTTTATTTCCAGTGGGTTTTGTCTTTAATGAACAAATCTATAGAATAGTATGCATTATTCATTAAATATTTTTTAATGACAGTTTGACAGACAGGCAAAATAAACAAGCCTAGCATTACAGTAACATAGTGTAACATAGTTATTGTTACACTGAAATTATTATTCATGCCAAGTAAGTACATTTATTGTTCAAATGTGATGAACATAATAAAAAATGGGCCAATTTAAAATTAGTGTCTATAGATACTTACTTAAGAGTTCCACCTTCTTGATACGTTGATACGTAAACGCCAAACATGTTGTTGGCATACTGGCCTGTATAGCTGATATGCACTACGTAAGGCACGAAAGGCTGAAGGGGCTCAGTCAACATGATAGTGAGGAGCTGTGTGTCATCACTAGTCAGAGTATAATTGGCGAACAAGCTACTTGAATCTCTCTCCCCAACTACATCTATATCATCTATGGTCAACTCCATAGCGTGCATCACGATCCTGTTGGTCGGAACGTAAGAGGAAATTCTGATGCTGACATTCCCGAAGAAGTATTCAGGGTTGTTCGGGTTGAGGAAAAGCCTGATGTCGTAGAAGGTGGGGAAGGTTTCTGTCGGAAGAACGTAGAGTGCTGAAAGGTCTCTTGATGCTTCGTTGGAAATGGTTGGGACACCGAAAGCGGTGCCTAAAACGGCCAGGCATACCAGTAAATACATATCTGCAAAAAAATATGAGTATCAGTTTGACTTGTTTTATATTTGGCTACAATTCAGCATTTATTAAGGTCAGTTTGGTCGAAACTGGTAAGCACGCTTTTCCCGTAGCATAAACTAGCTCAAAGTCAAAGTCAAAGTCAAAGTAAATTTATTTGCGTTAAATATGAGTGATAACATGCTTTTGGTGTTCTTAATTTTAATGTGCTTCATGTTATGCCTGAGGAGGCGTGCAAATCAGAGGGCGCTATCGATCTTTAAAACTAATATAAATACCTAATTATCAAATATCAATTTAAACATGTCATAACATAATACAATTATATATAATTATTGTTAATTTTAATTTTAATTAATTGTGTCAATAAAATTTCTAAACATTAAAATATTTTGTTCACAAGGAACGATCGTCTAGATAATCTTTAATCTTATAGTAGCATTTTTCAACCAGCAAGGCTTTAAATTTCTTTTTAAATAAATTAGTTGACAGATTTCTAAGACTTATAGGTATCTTATTATATATAATAGGGCCCATTCCAAAAATGCTGTTTCTGAACAATTGAGTTTTTTTGCTTTATGTATTAGTATTTTGTTGTCTCGTCTATTATATATCGATTCTGTAGACATCTTAGGAAATATTTCAGTATTAGCCCGTACAAATACTGCAACCTCAAATATGTATAGTGAAGCAAGCGTCAGAATCTTATGCTGTTTAAAGTAAGGCTTGCAGCTATCAGTTGGTTGGAGTCCAAACATAGATCTTATGCATTTTTTCTGGGATATAAAAGCATTATTTTTATCAGTTGAGTTACCCCAGAATATTACGCCATATCTCAGCACTGACTCCACAAGTCATAATATGCTGTAATAAGGGCGTCTGAGTGAAGAGTCGATGCTAATTTGTAAAGAGCGAAGGAACAGCTGCTGAGTTTTTTATTTAGGTCATGGACATGGGCTAGCTCTCAAGTTAGGCTGATAAAACACACTATTAGAAGATTTGTGACAGGTTTTTAACTTAAGAATGGCAGATAGCCACTAGGGCAGTAAAATATACCCTATCATCAAGAAAACACATTTAGAGAATTTTATCGACATAATTTGCTTTCTTGCTCAATCATTACTACCATTTTGCACTATCATCATCAAGATCCAATGATATGTTAAACGTAGATAAGTTTTCCCTGGCTTTGCGTGGCCAGCCCCAAGTAAGGTAATCGTCCACCTTGTCTTCAGTCGCGACACGTCGGGTAACGTTGTTAGACGCGTGTCGTGACTTGTGAACAGTTACAATGCCATCCAGTGTGCTTAGTAAGCGTAACACTAAAAGGACTAAAACTACTACTACTAGATACTAAAAGGCCTTTAGAATGTGGGCTTATCCTAGAATGTGGGCTTATCCTTGAAAGTACTGAGAACTGAGATTTGCCATGCTTTTACTTCATATTCAATTAGAATTACCTCTCTATAGATAAAATCTCATTGTCAACATCCATTTCTTATTTTTCATAGAATGATTTTTTTTTTTAAAACGACTGCGAAGCACTGTTGCAAGACGTCCAACGAAGCTGACAATGTACGCCGTCTAAGATACCAAATATGTCTGAATTTTCTCCAACCATCAGCCAAGAGCCTGCTGTATTTCACAGCTAAAATTGTTTATTTGCTCGTTTACTAATTGTAAAAAGCAAGAAATTCGACATATTTTCTATATTTAGTAAAATACATTTGCAAAAGGAAGCTGTTAGCGACCAAAACTCGAGAATCTCGGTTAGGAAAAAAACAATCAAGAAAAAGGAGCGTAATACAATCGTTAATCAAAACAAATTTTCAGGGATAATCTGATTTAAAACTTATCTGTAAATAAATATGGTTGAAATTGCCTTAGATTTTACCATTTCTTGTATTGCTAAAAGGTCTTATTGGTGTTTGTCCGGTAAACAGGAGTTCCGTTTCGAATGTCCGTAACGAGACGGCGGATTTTTAGTGAAAAAGTTTTGGGGACTTCAAAACAACCGCAAAAGGGGATTAGAGCGGCTCACTGCTTATTTGACTGTGGTGTCATTTACAGAGTTCCTTTCATAGTACTTAGGTATCAATCGTAATAATAAAGTATGTATGTATGTATGTTGCTATATGACCGCCTATAGTTAAATCGAATTTGATGTGCGAGGTGCCGATAAATTTGTCTTCACTCTGTGAGTGAAAAGTAAAAATATGCATTTTTTCGTGACCTCTAATGAACATTTTCGTTATAAACAAGTAAGTTTACTAGAATTATTCTAAATAACCTTTTACAGTGATTTTACGCATACTTTCTCACAAAAAACGTACACTCAATAACGTATCAATCGTAACGAAATCGCAAGTTAGACTACAAAAACTACTTTTCTGCAGTCGGGTATTTTGTTTTACTTTTAAAATAGTTACTTGACAATTGAAATAAATTTCTTACTCCAATATGATAAAGAAAGAGTGCCAAATGAAATATTAAAAGCTACACTCATAGCAACATACTTAGTGGAATTTTCTTTGAACAAGTACAAATGCAAAAAGATAAGGTCATGTAACCATCTGCCTGACCGGAAATCGAACCTTAGATTTCTTATTCATAAGTGTAAACTTGCTCACAATACAACTGAACTAAACAAGTTGTTAATATAAGAAATAAATATATTATAGGTATACTCCCGACTCTTTGACGAAGGTAAATCAAATTTCAAAATTAACTGTATTAATTTAGAAGGGTTCTTTTAAATTGCGTAAAATTTAAGTAATCCAATTTCGGCCTCTACAAAAAGCTGCAATTTTGAGCGCAAATGATAAATATTTTTATCTCATCAGTGAAATAGATATCGCAATACCCAGTCTCGAAATGATAACATATCATAGGTACACGATAAATAAGTACACTGATACCTAAGGAAATAATCTCGGTAAGAATTCGATAAGGTAAAAATCCACTTGACGGAATAAAACGAAGTTGCCCAATCAATCGGAAAAAGTGTTAGATTGGTAGGTTTTTTTGATGATGTAAACAAATATTTTTGATATACTCACCTAATTTTATTTCATTACCTACTTGACAAAATTTGATTAGATAAGTACGACTTTATTATTTTATGTGATACTAATAGTTGAGCCTCGTATTTATTGAACTCATCTTATACCTCGCCCTTTTATTTTATTTTTACTCGTCTGCGCAAGAAAGTGAGTACAGTTTTTCGTGTATATATGTATGTTTCTATTTTACCTCAAACATGCTAAATGGCTTGACTGTTTATAATCTGCGAGCTGTAGAGATGTGTTAGAATGGATTTTAAAGGTGTTAGAATGGATTTTAAAGGTGTTAAAATGGATTTTAAAGGTGTTAGAATGGATTTATATTCTATATTCTATTCTAAAAATTTTCGAGTAAGCGTCTTCGATCCTTACGTAGCTCTACCATTTGCTGGATACTGGATTTTTTGGTTTTTTTTAATTTCCATGTGACGCGAGCATTTATTTCATTTGGACTACCTTTAATTCCACGCATATTTACAACATACCTAAATGAGATATATATTTAGGCGAGTTTTTTTTTTTTACTTTTGGTACCTTTAAGATTTTAGATCTTTACAAGGACACCGAAATCAACGTCAAAGCTAGACACTTTCTCGCGATACACTAATTTATATTTTTACAAAATACTAATCCACAACAATTACGCGCAGGCGCTTATACTGGCCAATGACGTCATAGACAAAACAAACAATGTCAAATGCCTACAGACATGCTCTATTAATTGTGACCTCATCCGTTCTTATCGCATTATTAGTCTTGTAACAATTAGCGATCGACATGTCTGACATTATTTTTAACCGATTTCAAAAAATTAGGAGGTTATTATTTCGGTTATATTATTAATATTATATTTTTTTAACCGGCTTCCTAAAAAGCTTCCTAATAATTCGAAGAAGTTCTCAATTCGACTAAGGTCAAATCTTACAATTGCAACTAAAAATATTAGAGTCCTTCCTTAAAAAATGAAGGTACTTGGTAAACAATTATTTGGTATTTAATTTAAACATCATAGTGTCATGATTTGAATATTTGTTGTATGTGGTGTGCGGTGTTTTCCGTGTTGCGGAGTGGCAGCACTGCTATTTTCTTAATTTATATACTCTGGAGAACGGTGATCGAACAGAATGAACGCTACCCCGGATGATGGCGTGATGTTGTAATTCCGGGGATTTGTAATTAATATATCGCGGGCGGACGAGCGCGAGCGGCCCTTTGAAAAAGTAGTCGCGGCGTAACTCGGTAGTAAAAAGGCGGTCTTAGCGTCAGACCGCTCAGTGCAGTGAAATAAGTGCAGTGTTATAAGTAATAATAAAGCGTCATAAAGTTCAGACAAGGAGTTTTCTTCATAATAGAAAGACGAGAGACTTTAATTTTAGTTATAAATTATGATGTGTAACTACGGTAGGTACCCTGCACTGCGCGTGGTACATCATAGCTCCGTCAATTATAAACCATTTTGGAAAATTCTACTTTTATTTAGAAGGATATACTTTCAGATTGATCCCATAATTTTTATCGAAATCGGTTCGGTAGTTTGATGTTTAAAACAAAATAATTAGAAGAAATATTTCATCCAAGTAAACAAAATTGCGCATTTCAAATTCAATGATTCATTTCTTTAAATGTTACATAAAATAGTTTGACCGGCTGTCACGATATATTTTACGTCTCACGTAAAATACCAATAAAAAAAATAAAAAATATTAATGAAGTAGCAAGAAGGGGATATAACAAGAATCGTTATGAAGCATGTTTTTTAAGTTTTTTTATTCGAAAATAGGCTTGTGCTTGACCGTCAACTCTCCTGGTTTTAAGTGACAGTTACGGTCTACGATGGAGCGCGCTTGCCTAGAAGAAACCTATTCACTCGCGATTTAAAGACACCTAGATTATATCTATTCGGAAAGACCCGTTCAGGAAAAGCATTCCACATTTTGGCGGTACGTACAATGAAATTGGAGCCAAAGCATTTCTATACGGTTTTTCGGAATATCAACCATGTAGGGAACGATGCCACTTTTTCGTGCTTCTTGCTGTGCGATAGAAATATGGGCATAGGGTGCATGAGATCATGCAAATCAGATGCACACTCACCAAAATGTATACGGTGAAACCGATAAACTAGCAACTTTGCGACGATGCTCCAGACTTTGGAGTATAGTCTGAACAAGGGAATCGTCACAAATGGGCCTCCTAGCACGCCTCTCAAGGGTCTCTGACGCCTCGAATTGGCACTTAGCAGATCCGTCTCAAAGGTGCGAACAGTATTCCATACACGACCGAACTTGTGCTTCAACAACTGTCAGCAACTGTTCCAGCGTGAAGTACCAACGCACCTTCGACAGGATACCCAGCTCTTTGGCAGCTAATTGGGCCTTTGAATCAATATAGGAGCCCAAATTAAGAGTGGACGTCTTAGTAACGCCTAAGAGCTCAAAGTGATCCTTAATCAGTATCGAAAATCCCGGAAAGTAGGAGTCAGCTGGAATGGGCTTCTTTTATTAGAGAATAGACACGCCTGCGTTTTAGCAGCATTGAATTTGACTAGGTAGGCATCGCCCCACTCGGAGACTGCCTTAAGAGCGAACCAAGCGCCTCAAGCGCTCAACCATTGCCTGACTCTGAGCCTGGATTTCAGGTCTACTGGCTCGCGCGTCAGATATGTAACTCTACAACGGTACTGTCGTCTGCGTACCCAAAAATATCGGGTTAATTGAAACATACATAAAATCATGTCTATTTTCTCTTAATACGGAGTAGGCAGAGCATCAAAGACCACGAGGCTGTTTGACGCCACATTTGACTGTTATTAGCAGGTAAGATGTATAACAAGTATGTATATTAAAAGAAAAACAAAATACCCAACTGAAGAAAAGCAGTTTTTGCAGTCTAACTTACGGTTCCATTACGCTCGAAACGCTGTTAAGTGTACGTTTTTTATGAGAAAGTATGCGTAAAATCGATGTAAATGATTATAAATGCGCATATTTTACAAGAATTCTAGTAAAATCACTTGTTTATTACTAAATACTTCGTTGGAGGTCACGAAAAATTTTTTTTTTTTAGTTTTGCAAGAGACGTATTATTATTACAAAAATATAGCCTGTGACACTCCGGAAGCAAAGACAAAGGCTGTAGTAGGCTGTCATACAGAAACATACGCAGTTGGGTAGAAATATTGACTTGCTGTGATTTGAGGTAAATTCAAGGCTAAATAAATGCAAGCATAGCAAGAGATATTTATAATGAAGAAAGTAGTTACCTCGAAAGTATTTTAAAAGCTTTTATTCAACTTACCCTGTTAGTATGGGAAAAATCTTGCGAGTTAAATTAGAACCACTTCCTGTCTTTAGATTAGGTTGAAATTTGGTTTACTTACGTAACTTCGGTGACAATGCAATAATATGGTACCATGAAGCTGGTCGCAAGATGGCGTCGGAAGGTGGCCATAGGAACTCCTAAACTAAACAAGATAAAACCGTCGAGTTTGGACTCGTTTGAATAGTCTTGACAAGCACTCTTGTGCTACATGACAGCCAGGGTCTCAAGATGGCGTTGGAAGGTGGCCACAGGAACTCCTAAACTAAACGAGATAAAACCGTCGAGTTTGGACTCTAGTCAAGTTAGTCTTGACAAGCACTCTTTTTTAGTCTAGTAAATAAAATATTAATTAAAAACAATATTAAAAAAAAAAATTTATTTAAATGCTCTAAAAGGAAGAAAATCAATTATTAATGCAATCAAACCCACCATTTTATTAAATTATAAAATTTATATTGATATAAATAAAAGCTTGTCGCGAGAACACAAACACATTTTTTTTTTTCAAAAGAACAAACTAATTTTAATTCTAAGCAAATGATAAGAACGCGTCTAAGTCTTTTGTTGGAATTAAATATTACTTAGTAGAGTACGATGTTGTTTGAAATCTCGCGACAAACTTTTATTTATATCAAAATAAATTTTATAATTTAATAAAATGGTGGGTTTGATTGCATTTATTTTCTTCCTTTTAGAGCATTTAAATAAAATCTTGTTTTTAAAAAATAAAATAAAAAAAAACAATAAAAAATGACTTACCTGACGTATTTACTTGTACGCCTCTTTTAATGGACTGGATTAGTTTAATTATGTGTATAAATACAAGCGTTAAATCAGATTATTACTTTTATCATTATTATGGTGATATATCATTGATAAATAAAATAATGTCACGTTGATATAATGAAATTAAAATTACACGGTAAATTAAAGAAATCTTAAATGCTGGATGGAGACCGACAGACAGTTTTTTTCGGAATTCAATAAATGACCAAGTGCGTGTCGCGCTACATGCAATGTAGGGTTATAATAATTAATGTGATTTTAAAACATCCTGTTTGAAACTATGAACATACGAGTTAACTTAAGTTAGTTTAAATTAAATTTTCATTTCTTATTTCTCTAAGTACATATACACTTTTGTAAGTTGATCAATTCTTACTCGTAAGTCGTATGTCTTTACCTGATATTCCAACTACTGAACCTATATGCGCAATAAAGACATTATGAATTATTATGAAAAATAAGAGGAAAACTAAAACTTAGGAAGTTTCAGAAGTTAATATTCGATCAAATTATAAAAAGTAAGTATTTATAGCAGTAAAAATTAAACTTTTGCACAAATTTCATTAAAGCTTAACAGCTTAACACTCATATGTGTATAGTAAATGAAACAAGAGATAAGGAATATGATTTTGTTGCCGCCATCTCTGTTTTCTGAGAGCTACAATCTTGTAATTATCAAGAATGGAGTGAATATCTTCTTAGGTATCTTCTAGATCGACGTGTTCCATGCTGAATAATCTGATTTATACGATTCCATGGAGACCTACGTTTCTGTTTTGATGATACGCGTTCCTGAGGAATTTCTCTTGTCAAAGACGTTTAATAATTGAGTTTATGCTCTTGTAGACAGGACAACGAAGTTAGTTTATTTTCATTTTGAGGTACAGAACACTAAAAAAATAATTTGTGATGATGAAGTCATCACCATTTAATTGCCTATCGTATGTTACAAGATGATTAAAATCGCACACGTTAGATAAGATTGGTTATATCCTATATATGTGTGTATTACAAACAATTAAAATATTTGGATATCCGTTATGACTCTGACTCATAATTTATTGATACTCATTGCTTAATAAGGTGAAAGCAATATGTTTCATTAAATGATGAGGCAGTCAGCGTCGTGTAAGACTCTATAAAGTTTGCCAAATTTTAAGCAAATTTTCCTGGAGTGTAAATGCTAACAATCAATTACTACTAAGTGTCGTATTACTATGTATATGTATAGTGTAGGTTTAGAACCCTACATATACATAGTAATACGACACTTAGAACTACACTCTGAAATTTTAATTCCATTGCAAAATGTATGTCAAAGTTCTTGGTGTAACCTTGCTGTAACAAGAATCTACTCTTAGTTACTAGTAAAATTCGGTTTTAGAAGGGGTTTCTCAGATATATTCCCGGTTGATCAAACTTTATCAATATCTGCTCTCGTCTCTCTGCGTCGTCTACTTACGTGTTTTTTCGTCCAATGTTATTATTTGTTGTCGCGTCATCTCGGCCCAGGGCCTTTATCACTGTTCATATTACCAAGTCTTTAATGACCATCTCTAAATGTACACTGTTTTTTTTTTGTTGTGAACAGGTCCGCGTTTGACCTCCAACTCGCCTGTTGGAAAACGACGATGTGATCGAAGATGAAGCACGCACATTACCTTAATTACATTAATTCATTACATTAATTCACTTTGTATCTCTCAGGGAACTTAAGAAGTCGGCAATTTATTCCATTCGTTAGCTGTACGGATTAAAAACGTAGAATTAAACCGTTTGGTTCTAACCTTAGGAAAATCCTGATGGTTTTTGGTGACGCTGTTGAACCACACCTCACGAATTAACTGATTGCATCATCTTCGATGTCATCAGCGTAATACGTGAAGGATCCAGCTTACCGCATTATCGCAACGATCACGTGTGGAATTCTCTCGTGCAGATTCGTTACCCCTGACTGATAAGGGTGTTTTCTTATTTTTATATAACGCTTAATGCATATAACTAACCAATATTTATTTATATGTTGTTTTAGATGGTTCGGAACTATGCATTACAAATCCAGAACCAAAACCAAGCCCAAGTAAGGACCTACAACCTAATGAATTCTCAGAATCAGAGCCAAGTTCAAGTAATGAACCGGTGGAGAAATGCGCCGACAGAGTCGGTGCTAAAGGCTTTATACACTTGTGAATTATGTACAGATAAGTAACTGATCTCATAATTTAGGTTTATTTATGCGTTTTTATAAACATTTTAAGTTTTTTATAATATTTGTTTGTTCAAAAGAAGTTTATTTGTTTGATCCAATTCGCTCCAAAATCGGGGGTTAATCAGATTTTTCCCGATTTTCAGTTTTTGTTAATTAAGAAGAAAGTTTTAGTTTTGTTTAAAATTTTAGTAAGTGGTTATAAAATATGATAAATACTGATTATGATTCAATAAATAAAACTGCTGTGCCTTATTCAGATTTTTTTTTCTATCCAAACTTGAAGTGATCCTATTCGCCTCGGTCTACCCTATATTTCTCTCAGCACATAGATACGCTTCGTTCATTTGGTTCAACTTCTTGCTGATGGTTATGACCAGGTTAGGGCGAATAATGCTTCATTTCAAAGATATTTTCGCTGTCGTTATAAGGTGCTTAATTGACATCTCCGATGAGGATATCAAAATATATTAGGGAACATGTCAGCAGAAACGTAAAATATGAAAGGATTAGAAATGTTTAAAACTATTGTAGTTACAGTAGATGTTTTATAGAAAGCTTACAAATCACATACTCATAGAAACAAGTCAGAGTTAAACTTAAAATCAATGAGGTGTAACTTCCACATATTAAAATAAAAGAAGAAATATTTTTAGAAACAAAGTACAAAGTATCTCCACTCTAATAGATTCTGCGGAGGACCTTGAGACGCCAAGCATACGTCTGAAATGTAGCTAGCTCGCTATCAGAACGCAAAACAGATATGAAATCAGGAAACGATAACATAGCAAACGAAGTACTGAAATATTTAGGTATGCATATAGATACAAAAATAAATGGAGTATCTGTTTAATTATTGTTTTAAATAGAGTAATGCCCGCACACTGTTTAAAACCAACAACTTTGATTCATAAAAAGAGAGATCCTATTTCGTGCATACACGTTAGGTTACATTGCTTTCATCCCAACATTAGGGAAATTGTTACTACCGATTTTTTTAACTTGTATACAAAATTTAAAACGTGTCAAATTGAAAGAAGTCCCAAAAAATATTTAAAAACACGAAATTCATATTATAGCCTCGATGACACTGGGCTAGTTTACGAGCTGCTAGTCGGCGAGTTTAAAAGCTAGCAAGTGAGCGAGTAGCGAGTGTCGATGACACAATCAAAAGCAGATTGTAAAAAAGCTCAATGACACGGAAATTATTCGTAATCTTTGTGAGGAACTTCAAATGCTACGCTTACCTTTGAATGCCAGGCATCGTAATCGACCCAATCTTTTCCGTTTCATTCAATTCCATAACAAAGGTATTTTTTTCTACATTTTTCATGTTAAATCAGATACACTTCTTGGGCGCTATCTTGCCTTTATTTATTGCGTGAGCAGATAATTTATCTCTCTGGAAAAAAAACTTGATTAAATTCAGTTTCGCTTACACCAACTAGGAAGACATAAGTGGGCTTTTCGTCAGCTCTCAACCTTCATCAACCTATTGGGAAAACAAAACGGATTAGCGTATTGACCACTTTCAAATGATCGTTATTAATGTAATATATTATTAATATCTATTTATATCCATCAACATTTTATACATTTAACAATATTTAAAAAGTCCCACATAATTGAAAGAACACCTACAAATTAATGTGAAAATATTTATACTATTATAAGTGGAGGCAGCATGCAAAAAAAAAAATTGTTTCTTATACCTAGTCTTAAAGTACGTTTGAAGTAACCTGAACAGATAAGGACAGAGATTAATAATTGTTCACTACGCTTATTAGATAAAATGTGTGGTGTTTCACACCATGTTTACTATTTATTGCAAAAATGTATTGATGTCTCCTATATTTCTGACAGCTGTTATAAAAATATCGACATATTTTTGTACGTGTGTAGATGGACCACAGACAGTAGATGGAGCATGCGACTTCATTTAAATGAAAACCTTGCGTGCCACATTTTTGGTATCGTTTTGGTTTGTGACGTCACATAAACGATTTTGTGATGGAATGTTCCATCCGCGCGAAATCTATTCAACTCAATGTATCCGCGCTCTTGTACCCTAGTAACTAGTTGACAAAATATCGAATCGGAAGTATATATCACCTAAAATTAAACAAATCTTGGTCGTCAACTGCGATTTTTATGCGTACTTGACACGCTCGTTTTGACACGCTAGGTACATACACTTGGGGTATCTATAGAAGTCTATGGCGTGTACATCACTAGTTAGGTGGCGTAAAACAATGCATTAAATTATCACATATTATAGTAATATGGGAGTTACCGATTATTTCATTCGAATTTATATTCACGTAACGCCAAGCTGACGCAATTTCTGAAACAATGAATGAAACGACAAGTTTTTTACAGCTGAGTTGCAAACAAATAAGCTGAGTAGCAAGTAAATTGTATGGCTCTTTCATTATGACAAAACTTCCTTGGATAAGAGGTATCCAAACAATACTTTCCTTTCCTCGATAACGATTTTTTTCTGCTGCAAAGAAAAGTTCTTCTTAATCTTTCCGCTGTCAAATTATTAAACAATCGCGTTCTATTTGACATTTCCATTGAGCTATGATAAAACTATTTTTAATTCTTTTTTTGAACTCTATTCTACTTTATTGCAGTAAGCGAAATTGCGAAAAAAATAGATCAATAGTGATTATGGACGATAGTCACTTAATTTATCTTTATAAGTGTTCCGTTTCGTTCCGTCGTTCCGTTTTATTTCATTTTGGAGTACCCAAAAAACGTTTTCAACTATTAGATCACACAACTATCTTTAGAAGTCCAATGACACTAATCTATTATTATTGTCCGTTGAAATTAATTTGTCCCCTGGGTTGTTGAATCTAATTTTATACATCAGTTATCAAGTTTCATACAAAATATGCGATTGTGGTGTTACGTTAGGGAAAAAGTAATTTGTAGAAATTTAGAGTAATCGGTGTTTACGTATATTTAACATTCAGGAAATAAGCTATTTTGATCAATACGTGACCCAAAAAAGTAATCCCCTATAATTTATTCTGGAACCCTGCTAGGGGTGGCAAGCCCTGCGACGCGGGTTGACCTCTGATATATCTAAATAAGCATTGAACCAACATATTCGTGACTCGAATTTTTAAACAAACCAAGACGGAGCATTTAACATACATGTCGTTCTTATATTCAACCAAAGTATAGTCATATACATTGTTTAAATAACAAAAATAAAGTAATGTCGTTTCTAATTAGCAACATTAATATTTTACACAAAATAAACTGATGTAAAAAATATCGAAATAAATTATATATAAATATAGTTTTATAAACATTTTTTAAAGTTTTTTATTATTTCAACTGTCCAATTGTCTGTAATCATATTTTCCAGCTATGCCCTCTTCCCGATTTTTGATTGAGATAAAATTTTGCATGTGTATCGGTTGACTTTTGAATGTCATTTTAATGTAGTATGTAGGCGATCTAATGATGAAATCATGATGTAGGGAGTAGTAGGGACTGAAATATCCCTGTAAAAAGTACAAAAATAATTGACAATATGTGATCCCAACTTTTCTAGATATAACGATGTTTTTTATGTTCTTAAATATTTATCTTAAACTTGACTTTCTTACACATATATAATTATTTTTATTTATATGTAATTTTTTTTGAGAATAATTTTCTCAAATAATACAAATAGGTTTATTAAATAAATTAATAATTATTTTTTAAATACGAATAATAATATTATTATTTAAATAAGAATATGACATACCTAGCCTAATATACAAGATAAGTACCTACTTATCATCACCACTATCATTGCCGTTTTTCATTACTACGCGGGTGAAACCGCAGGGACCATCTAGCTTATAAATCAGGAAATATTTTGAATCTGTTTTTATGTATTTAATAGGTACTATAATTTCGAAGAATCTCCTTAGCTGAAATTAATGTGATCTGCTCCATAAAAACGGATTTATTCTTACTAGAGTAGTTTTCGTAACATCGGCACACTTACTTGCCAAGATGGAAATGAAAACGGGGCCTGTTGCGACTGCAGCGCAAAGAAGCAGCTTAGCTATTCATAGCCCCATTCAAAACTTTCCATTCACCAGGCAGATTGAGGTTGGCGACTTTACCTGACGCTGCAATATTCACTTTCAGAACTGACGGTTTGACGTGCTGAATTATTCATTATAGTATACCTATAATACTTATAGAATTATATACTATAAGTACAGGGTGTGGAAACTTTAGGTACATGGGGTCCAAGTGCGTGGCAGCTTTATAATGAAATTGCTATGCGACTGATAGAGAGAACAAATGACCAAAGGGCTGGCGCTTACCTCGGTCAGCGGATTAGCATTGCTATCCAACGAGGCAATGTCATCAGCCTTTTGGGAACGTTGCCTTGGAACAGTGACCTGAGTTCTGTTTTTTATCTGTAATATGTTTTTTATTTATAACAATATCTTTAGTTATTTATGTCATTTATAGGAATTATTATTCAATAAAATAATATTATTTCCCGAAAACGAATGAAATTTTTGCCAAAAGACACTTTATCAAAATCCCGAAAGTTCGTTTATCAACTCGTCTGATCCGAATCTTTGTAAGAAGAAAGTTCATTTGTATAATTTTGTATAATAAAAAAAAACTGACCCACCGAGGGTTCCGTACAAACTAGTAGATAAAAGGGGGAAATTATATATTTTTTTATATTTTCCTTCATAAACCGAAAAGTACAGGGTTTTTGCATTCACATAGATACTAAGTCGAAAGGAAATTATTTTAGGTACACATAGTTCTGACATTATCTGTACATCTCGTGCATCTCGTGGCTGATCTTCCTACATTGCTCTTGCCGGTGCGTGGTCTTCACTCGATGTACTGCAACATTCTGTCATGATTCTGTCATGTACTGCGACACTCTGTACAGAAATATTTTAATTAAGATTCCGATCATCGCCTGTCTCGCTCGCGCATACCCACATTTTTGAAGATATAAAATGACTGACTGAACTTATAAAAAAAAATTCGTTGTCTGTAAAGTCGGTTTACAGACGATAGTTTAACGTGACAACGTCATAACAAAACATTGATGAAATGATGATGATGTAACGGGATAGTGAGCGTAACGCGTAACGGGACAACGAGTTATACTTTTTCGTGCGTGCAGCCGGCGTTCATCGATTTATTAGACGTTGTCACGTCAAAAATCGGAGCGAGACGGACGGACTACGGACTCTTAATTTAGGCCATTGCACAAGCAAGTTGCAATCTATTTACATTTTAAATAGTTAGGTAATTGATTATATCAAATACCTACCGTATAGATAATATATATACATATTCATCTTATCTATTATTATTCTCACCAAAATATACTCAAAAATTACGAAAACCGTTCTTATTTCGTAATCGATAAGAGCGCTCGGGTAAGTCAACATAGTATAGAAGTATTTATTGAGTTTTCCATAGAAACAAGGTATTATTTTTTTTATGCAAAGATTTAAATTAATACCACACATAAAGTATTATCAGAGTCTCTAGAGCTCTTTCGGATTTTTCATTTCTTTGATAAAAAAACTTGTATTTACTGTAGTTTTCATTTTTTAAAGTTGTTTATTGTTACGTAGATATCAATTCTGTTGTCTTTTTTAAATGTTTGTTACTGGCGGAGTTATGATAACTCCGTCATTTGTAAACCTATTTGAAATTGCTTTTTTATTTGACAGTAGGTATATCCTACTAAATTGATAATTCTTTCTTACTTGCCCCTGAAATATACGGCTAGATTGTACAGTAAAAGTATCAATAATAGTATAAGTATAGCGCTTCAAGCTTCCAAATGCGGCGGCTGTGTGTGGCGGGTCGCCCTCTTCCCTCAAACATCGTTGAGGAGAGCGATGGCTGGCACATGCGTCAACTCGTTAACGGGTGCTGCTTGCGGGAGCTGGACTGCTCGGCGTATACACGCATGCATGTTAGTTAAGTGTAAATTAAAATGTTGTCTTCCTCTTGCATAACTTAAAAAAATATGTAAGTAGTTATAAATGCATATATTAGTTTATAAAAGGCATGGACCCTGGAGTCTGTGGAGAATAAATTTGTTAAATAAAAAATAAATAAAAAAAGAACTTCCATATAATATCAAAATGTTAATAAATTTGAAATGAGTTCAAATTGCCACCTAAATGAGAATGACACCCTTGAAATCTTCGGGAGAACGTCGTAATGGTATGATATCGTATAATGGTCAAATCGAAACTTTATAAATTAGCATTTAATGACCCAGAGCCAGACCTAAGTATTTCACAAGAATATAATTTCGAATTTATGAAATAAATTTTTGGTGAAAATGTTGAAATGAAAGTAATTGTAAAATGGGAGAAATAATAAAGTTGTATATTTTTGAATAATTATTATAACTAAATAATACTAAATAATAAATTATAGTACCTCAATAGGAAAAAACGGAACCCTTATAGGATCCCTTTGTTGTCCGTCTGTCCGTCTGTCCGTCCGTCGGGTGTCAAGACCTTGAACTCGGGAACGCGTAAAGGTATCGAGTTAAAATTAAAATCATATACGCAGATCTATAGTATCTTGCTGCAGAAAAAAAATACAGATTCTGAGTTTTCGTAAAAAAAAGTTACAGCTGAATATATCGTAAAAAACGCACATTTCGACACTCACAAGGGAATCAAAACCTATGGGGTACTTCCCGTTGATCTAGAACAATGAAATTTGGCAACTTTGAAACAATGAAATTTGAAAACATTTAATTTAAAAAAAATAATTCAATCACAAAAAAATAGTGTCTTTATGCAAGGAATGAAGGTCCTAATTTTAAAATGAATTAACCGTATCATATGGATTTTCATATGACAGAGCTTCAGTAGCATAAGCTAAAACAGGTTTTTAAATATTTTTACGATATATATTTTTCGGTTTATGAAGGAAAATATAAAAAAAATGTATGATTTCCCCCTTTTATCTACTAGTTTGTACGGAACCCTCGGTGGGCGAGTCTGACTCGCACTTGTCCGGTTTTTCTTTTATCTAATTTAAATCAATAATGTCTATAACTCAACGCATTTTTAAAAAATCTTTATAATTTACTAGGTAATGAATTAAATGTTTAAAATAAAAGAAAAAAACATAGAAACATAGCCTGTAATAGTCTCAACCATATAAAAAGATTTTTTTATCAAAATTGGATAAAATTCAAGGATAGAAAACCGTTTTCTCCCGTTAAAACGAGTGATTTATTTGCAAAAGATCGTGCGACAATATTTCTCTTAAATACTGAAAAATTAAGTTTTTGATTACTATACTATTACAAGCATTTTCAGTCCTTGTCAATCTATTAGACAGTCAACAGAGGTTCACAGAGATGTAAAATATCGCAGTAGATTTACAGACACACTTAAAAATAAAGCTTAATTTAAAGGCAAGTATCTATAGGAACAGTTTCGACAAAATGTTTAGAGCTTTAGAAGCTCACTCAGGCTGTGTTGCCTGTTGCGCCGTAGCTTTCAACCACCGTAGCAAGGCTACGGATCGGTTCGTAGCTTCTGCGTAGCACTCGTAGCCAGTATTTCGCGTGACTCAGACATTCCGCTCGCGCCGTGCTACCGTTCATACTAACCTACTTGTTATACACGTCAACTTTATATTTTAAAAGTCAACATTTTGTTTTAAACTGACACTTTTCAGTGATATTTTTGAGTTCTGAATTCAAATTATGAAGACTTTTTGTCAGTGTCTTTTACATTTATTTTCATTATTTTAAATGGGAAACGTTTTGTTTTGCAGTGACTATTTCGTTTTAAGTTATGCATGCCCAGACTGGAATTTTTCGCTGTGATTGGTAAGTTTTGGATTTTTAAATTTTTAAGTGATCTAATTTATAAAAATATAACAGATGAGCTCTAGAAGTAAGATAACTCCTATTTAATATTTAAAGTAAGTAATATAATGTGACACCAATTTCTGATAATAAATAAGAAAACGATTTCATCTAAGATTAATACATGTGTGTGTGAGTACATTTTATTTTTAAATGAATGTGCTTTTACGAATATTTATTTCTTAGTGGGTACATAACGCTATTTTATATAAAAAATAAGGGCTATAGTAATGAATTAATTGAGGTATACCTAACGAGGTATATATACATCTCTATCTAATCTATAAAAATAAAAATACTGAAAACGATCAGTATTTATAAATATTTAATTTTGTTTTAAGCGTAATGGTGTAACATAATTGAAAATAAATAGAGATTTTTTTCTTCATACTCTTGAAATTTTACTTTTTTTAAAATTATATTTTAATAATAACTAAAGTTCAAAAGCATCATTTCTTTTATTATTTATTATAAAATGCAATATTTCTACCAACCTTCATACAATTAGTAGTATTCGCAAATTAATAATAGTAATTTTGTAGTAATTAATTACTACAAAATCTAGGACGGTAAGAACTAGGCTGATTGGAATACTTTAATAATTAAAAATAATTAAGTATGCAGTATTATAAACGATGCGGTAAAGATAGTTGGTTGGCTGGATTAGTTTAGTCTTATACAGCGTTTTTTAAGCTTTCTATTAAAATAACGTTTGGAAAAAATATCTTGATTTTATCATATAACACATAATCAAATCTTGACCAAATTTCTATGGGATTTACCTCAATGTGTCCTCCATTTAGCAAGAAAAATATTGAATGTTGATTATAAAATCGGTGGTGAACACACATACGTTCCAAAATCAATCGTGATGATTAGAGACTGGATTAAATGCATTTGCATATTTTCATATGCATTTGCATATTTACCACATTTTCAGCGTTCATTGCATATTTTGTCTGAAATTTTGTGATCATGCATATTTTCGCTGTATTTACTACATTTTCGGTAGGTTACCCTATAAAAATGTCTTTGGTAAAATTAAAATGGTAAAATTATGTCTTACAAAAAAAATCTCTTTATACTTACACTAAAAAATGTTAAATAATTGTTCGTTTAATTGGTATAGACTATAATAAAATGTATAGTCTACAAGGTTATTAAATTTGAACGAATATGTAATTTATTTTGATTTAATGCTGAAGTAAAGCAAATATGGCATTTTTCCCTTTTTTTAGATTCATCATTAATGTTGCATATTTTAACAATTTTCATGCATATTTTATCCATTTTTTATGCATATTTCAAGCTTTTTATGTTGCATATAATCCGGTCTCTAGTGATGATAAACGTAATGATTTTTGAAGTCGGTTTAACACATTTTTATAACAGAATGTAAACCCGAATTCCGATATCAATCAAGAGAGCTTCTCAATAACCGAATGTAACACGCCAACGACTGCGTGTTTGTGTCATATTGATATTATAAATATATATTTAGATGTAAAAAAAGGGGCAGAGTAAGACTATATATATATATATATATATATTTAAACAACTGAGTAAGTGAGACTATTGTCTGTTTGCGCTTTCGTTACAAATATTCCATCATTTTTGCACCTGAGAGTTCATTCCTTTAGAGAGTTCATTAAAAGTGACCTAAATAGTAAAAACAATGCAGTCGGGTGAATAGGGAAACTTCATCGTAAATCAAATACTTGCCTACATTGGAGTGAGTGTAAAACTTTTAATTACCTATTTGTAGACTTTGTACATATTTTTCACAAACCCTGTGTGTTATTTAAATATATATATTCAGGATAATCATTAGAAACAAGTATAAGTTTATAAAACTCAAAACCCCCTGACAAATAAAAACGGCTGAACCGATTTTGATAAAGTGTAGTTATGGACACTCGATGAAATCTTCTTTCAAACAAAAAAATATATAGATTAAGATTGGTCCATCTGTTTGAGAGCTACGATACCACAGACAGACACAGATACACAGAAGTACAGATACAAAGATACACATACCAGTGCATAATTTGTTGTTGATATTTCTAGGAATGAACGTACACTGGAAATGTCCAATGTAATTTTTATGTTTAACAAAATATTTTGAAATCTAAAAAAAACTGACACACACAGACTTAACTTATAACAGCCCTCTTTTTGGGTTGGTAGTTAAAAGAAAATACACAGGATTTATATACCTACATCAGCTTTTAACGGATCTATGTTACTAATATTACAAACGCGAAAGTCTGTCACGCAATAACTCTGATCGGATTTTGATAAAACGTTACAGCGTCATAGCTTTCACATCAGAATAGCACATTTGTTTTCCATAAGAACAAGTGTGTATGGAAACCAAATGCGACATAAACGAATCCGGATTGCAGCAAAGTATATCTAATACTATATAGTTACGCCCCGCGATTTCGCGCACTTTACACATAAATATTTAATTTATTTCGGGATAAAAAGTATTATTTGTGTTATTCCAGAGTATAAGCAATGTCCATATTGTCCATTCCAAATTGCATTCAAATCCGTTTCGCTTTTAAGCGACTTCCAACAAGGAGGAGGTTCTCAATTCGACTGTATGTTTTTTTTCTTTCTTTTTTGTATGTATAACAAATTAAGCGATTACTTCGCCAATTATGAATTGATATAAAGGTTTTTTGTTTTGTTTGTATGTGATCAGAAGTGAACTGATATAAATTTTATCAAAATCGGTCCTGTACTTTGGTTTTTAAAACAACATAATTGGAAAAAATATGTCACCCAAGAAAACGTTACTTATTGCTTATTTTGAAGTCGGTTATTCAAGTTTTCTTCAGCTATAATTTTATTATAGCATGAAACATATATTAGTGAGATATAGTAAAATATCTAACTGATAAAACAGCGTCTTCCGGATTCTGTTAGTTTCTCAAAATTTTAATACCGGATGCACAGAATTCGTGGCCCTATTTACATACCGGATGTTTCTACACTAGATGACAACTGTTTCATACGCCGCCTAATTAATTATTGATAAACGTCACAAGTTTTGTTACTATAACACAGATGACATTAATTACGTCAATTTATAAATTAGAGCAATAAATATAATAGATAGAGTGAATAGATATCTTCTAGATCAAAGAGCTCCATCCTCGGCCACACCGTCGCACACTTTTTTTTTTTTAATTTAATTAAAATTTAATTTATTTAATTAATTTATTTTAAAGCCTGCTTAGCCGTGATAGTTTTCCTTTTAATCTCATTATATATTCTACTAGCATGAATATTTTTATATCTCCAAAGTCAACCGTTTAGCCGGGGGGATACGTGACTTTGACAAAAATTATCAATAAACAGTCAAATGCGATTGAAGATTCGTATCATTGGCTTCCGTAATCAATCTTAACATTTACTTATTATGATTATTTGGCAATTTTAAATTATAGCGTTTTCTATGGAAACCTACAGAATGCGACACAATTGTCTAGGATTCAACTTGATACCTCTATCCCTTCTTTATATAATTAGTCAAGTGCGTGTCGGGCCACGCGCAGTGTAGGGTTCCGTAGTTGCACTCACTATATGCGGACTTAGAATAAAGTTACTTGTTTGATACTATGAACTTAAACATATTTATTGATTTTGCGATTTATATAGGTTTTGTACGAAGTTTGCCTCTCCAAGTACATTTTATTATTGACTGTCCATAACTTGTTAACTTGTAAAGCTTACTTTGCTGTAATAGTTTTCCTTTGAATTTCATTATAAATGTATGCTATTAGCATGTTTTTTTTTCTAAACTATAAGGGTTCATAGTTGACTACGGAACCCTAAAAAACAAACCTAAGCAGACAAGCAGATTGACAAACAAATAGACAAACAACGAAATGGTCCTTTACTGGTTCAGCTTTTTTCCTATTGAGGCACAGAACCTTAAAAATCAGTTGCCTCGGGCGGATTATTGTTTTCTTGAAAAAAAAAGTAATAAACCAGATACAATCTAATTTTCCATTGTCTCTTTATCAAATTTATGAATTGTAAGTATATTCAAAGATATTTTACTCCTGATTAGATCAATTATATCGACATTAATACGTGGATTAATTGATATCAATATCTGAGTAGGTCTTATCAAGCAACTTTTATATCTACATGTATTAAAAACGAGTCAATTTATTAAAACTATGTAAGAACTACATATAACAAGTAGGTATCAATGTTAAAAGAAAAACAAAATACCCGACTGCAGAAAAGAGGTTTTTGCAGCCTAACTTATGATTATTATTTTTTGATGTACCCAGTGACACTCTCACAATTAAGACGAATCTATTGACACCACTCACATCAAAATCGGTCAAGCCGTTTAGGCTCTAGGCCGTGTCAAAGAAATATACATACATACATACATACACTCGAAAAACATAACCCTCCTTCTTACGCAGTCGGGTAAAAAGAAAAACAATGTTATATAAAAATATACAGAAGTCGCCACGACACGACTAGGTGAATAAAATGTACATACATGTATAACATAAGACCTACAGTACAGTAAGATTTACAGCTACAAAGTACTATAGATTGCTTTACACACTACTGCAGGAGGTGGAAATATGAGGAGGAGGAGGAGGAGTATATAACGATGTAAGAGTTCAAGTCGCACGGCTATAGCCGTCGAGTTTGAACGTCGTCGTCCGACTGCCGCGATATGAGTTTCAAACTTCGGATGTGCAAATATGCATGCACCGGACTTGCCGGCGGGAAAGTTTACCCAATATCTGAGGAATATGGCGGAAAATATCCCCCTAATATTGCAAACCCTGCCGTACGTACGTACACGTTTACGGTAGGATACTTATGTATGTTTTGCCACTTTTTAGGAAGTCCTCCCGGTCGCCTCAATACCCACTAAGGTATAAAAAGGATATATACTTAGTCGTAAAGAGCTCTTTGTATATTTAGAACAAATTTTATGGTGATACCAACTTAGGAATTGCAAAAACAGAAATTGCTTTGTAGAAAAATGTAACGTTTCGCTATCAGTGCCATAATTTAGGTACGATTAGGCGCGTCGCCCACAGGAGCTGGAGTCGAGGCAGCGGCAGGCGACGTGGAGTCGAGGCGCGGTCGCTGCGGCATCGCGGCAGGGATGCAGTGCGCGACCGCGCCGCGACTCATCCGCCATTTTGTTATTTTGTTTCGTGCGTAGACGTGTTTACACTGTTATATGTGAAAGAAGCATAGCCGCCCGCGCCTCGACTCTAACATAAACACCACGCCTCGACTGTGCCGCGACGCCGCCTCGACCGCGCCTCGACTTACCAGTGAGCGACGCGCCTTAATTTATGAAAATAAACACAATTAAGTCCCTTTGGCTTTGTACACATTTTTTGTGTGATTCTGTGCAAAAACCTGATTTTTTTACGTAAACAAATTGAACGTTTTTACAATAACAATTAATTTTTACAAATACGTATGAAAACGACAAATTAATAAACTTTGTGTTTACGGGTCGGTTGACGTCAAATTGTATGCGCTAACTAGGGAGCATCATCACAGTCACAAGAAATCCACTTTTGGACATAATATACCTCCCTATGGATTTTCAAAACGACTAGAGGAAGTGTCCTCCAGCGCTGCGCTTGCCGGCTTACGGTAATTAGCGTAAACTCCAGCGCAGCTGTAGCCCATTTTAAAGATTTTTTTTCATGCATAAAAGCTCTTGTCGAAAATGTTTATTTTTAGTATTTGCTCTGAGATTTTTAGATTATTTTGTTGTCTAATAACCATACAATAACCGCTGACATCACTCGAAAAATGTATCATAGAAATGAGTTCCACCCATCAAGCTGACATGCGAGTATGTCGTCCGAAGCCGTCGGCACTCAATATCCGGCCCATATCTCACGTTGATTATCTCTCGTCTACTGGAGCCGTCAATCACAGGCCAATAACCTGCCGCTCGATACCATGTGCCATGGGGTTCCGGCAACCCTTTCAGTTAACTTTTTTTATACGAAAAATTCTGACGTGCTTTTGATAAACGCGTCGCGTACGTGAAAATAAGATCGACAACTACTTCACACTGAAAATATTTTTTCACTAACTCAAATTTTTCGGGATACTTTATAAAAACATACCAATAAACATAATATTAATGATTTGAATCAGATAAAAAAATCATCGGATTATGTTTAATTATTTTACAATAGTTATTTGTTATGCAAGGCTGCAAAGTTGGTTTTTGGGGCGAGAAACCTTGTATTGAAACCTGAGCAAGCGAAGGAAACTAGGATTATATAGAATCCTGAGCGTAGCGAGGGTTTCAAAAGTACGAGATGCAAAATAACTTTGCTGCCGAGTGAAACACAAAATTTTTCACCTCACTACAGCGAGGAAAACGCTAGTCCAGTGCTGCCACCTGTGGCTGGTCAGTGCGATTATTCAAAGAAATGAGGTTGGCGCACTGACATGAAATAAGTATTTAATGCATTTTCAGTGGACTTGCGGTATAGAAAAGTATGGAATAGAAAGGTTCGAATTTTAAAAACTCTTTCCACGCTAGCGGACAAAGTGCACTTTTCCACTCAGATTTCTAATGACAAACAGAATCTTTCCGAGCTTGTGAGGTGAAAATATTTTTTTCTTTTGTAAGTCTTAGTTTATTGATATTGCGACACAAATTTCATCAACGTTTCGCTATTTCGTATTGAGAAGGTGATAAGCATACATATAATATGGAGATGATAGCACACATATATCACACCGGAATGATAGTAGAGCTCTCTCTTTTGTCTTTCACAAGGTTACATAAAATCTAATATCAAAAGCCTTCGTGCAGCAGCTCTATTACGAAGACTGACCCTCAGCTAACCCGATAAACAAGCTATACCTATTCCATACCTCCGATCTTGCTAATCGCATCTAAGTTCCATCTGGACCACAATCCTCTCGTCAATAGGTAACGCTTCTACTATTGTCGTTGTTTTTGCATCTAGGAAATCTGATGTTGATAAAATATACGTTGAAATCTTTGATAATTGGTATTTAAAATTCGTTCAACGCACTCAGCTATCTCTCTAGTGCATCACAACATTTTTAAACATAGTATGGTAATTAGAAAAGTGAGAATTTGTTTATTTTGATAGGAGAAATATTAAAAAACACTTTTTCTTTGATATCTTTTAAATTGGCTGAGGTGTAGGAAAATATTAGGTGTTTTTTTCACTACTCTGTCTTCTGTATAAGGGATATCTGTTTTTTTTTTATATTTCTCTTATCTTTATAAAAAAAAACATTTCTCAATTTTCTAATAACTTATTCGCGAGAGAGAGAGCGCTCGTCAATCTCCACCTTAACATTGTTTCATCCAAACTTCTCAGAAGATCTAAATGCATCGAGTCTTTACGGGACTTTGTCAAATTCCTAACGATTTTACCATGCAAAACCTGGAACGTAATTTGGATAGAACACTGAAAGTTTTCGTCGAAAAGAACGGGATTTGGATTTGGAAAAGCTTTGGGATTACTTTCGATGCAGATGTATTTTATTTTTGTTTTTGACATATTTTTTCTAATAATATAATTTAAGTATGTATAAAGTACGTTGAATTAAATAAGTGATATTATTAATTTGGAACAACTGTATTATTTTTAACTTAATGTAAATTTTCATATTCTAATATAGTTATCTCTTATTTACTCGAAAATGTTCCAAATAATCGATCTTTGACCGATATAGCGCAGTGCCACTGCCACTTTAACTCGCTCATCCGCTGTGATATGTTGATAATTAGTTATGGATTAACGGGTTTCCAATAAGATTGGGTGGTAGAGGCTTGCATCCAGCGTTGTCCTGTCCCCTGCATGAGGTCGTGTTTCCTTGGTCTTGGTTTTGATGGTCTTCGTATATTGCACTTGCCGGTGCGTGGTCTCTTTTCAGAAATTTTCAGCCCATCGATCATCAGTGTAGTAGAGTAGAACTGTTCGTACGTCTTTAGGATAACGATAAAATAAATACGAGTAAAAAATGGATGAGGTCGGAACTTTCGAAACTTCAACCATAATACTTAAGTATACAGTTTTATTAAGTACCTAAATATACTTATGTGGGAACCTTATCTAAAAATCTTTTTTTTTATTCATCCTCAGTATCGAAAGCTCTTTCTTGCCTCTTCCCTAAGATATGGTTGAGGAAGGCGATGGCTGGCACGTGCGCCATACTCGTGATCGGGTGCTGCTTGCGGGTCGCCAGTCTGCTCGTGGTATACACGCAAAATAAGTAGTTTTAGTTAGGTAAATTAAAAAAAAAATGTCTTCCCATAACGATGTATTTAACAATAGTTTGTAAATTTTACAAATGACACGACCCCGGTATCTGTGGAGCTAAAAATTAAATAAAAAAGTATACTGTTTTAATCACAGACATACATTTTATCGCTGATGTCTTTTATTTTAACACACAAACCTCCTTTTGGTTTGGCGATAGTCGGGTAAAAAAGAAACCTTATAAATCAATAAATATCGCTTATCCAGACGTCAAAAACCCATTTCACTCGAAGATTTATTAGAAAATACATCATGAAGCATATAAATATACTGACTCGAAAGAATCGAACATGAGACAAGTGCTAGATTTATAGACGTAGGGGCGTAAAAGGGGCAAGGTAGAAAGATTACCTGCCCAGAAAGTGAAGTAGTGGATTCTTCTTTTAGAAAGTTTGTAAATAAATCAATAAAAAAATATAACGCGAAAAATCATCCAACTAATTTATACTTTCAAATGGTTTGAAATCCTGCTGGCCAATCGTAGATATATTTTGCGTAAAAATGTTTGATTTAATAGCACAGCACAGCGGATTAGCAAGTTGAAGTGTCAGCGTGCAGGACACATAGCACGCAGAACTGATGACCTATATGGCTGAAAAGTTCTCGAATAGAGACCACGCACCAGCAAGCGTGGCGTAGGAAGACCAACCACAAAGTAAACAGACAACCCCATACAAGTGGCAGAATGAAGTTGGATGCAAGCCGCTTCCACCAGGTCTTTTTGGAAATCATTGGGGGGAGGCCTACATCCAGCTGTGGGTTTTGTGGCTGAGGTTATGATGATGACAGCAATTATTATAAATGCCTAAACTTGTATGCCCTTACATATTAGAAGGACCTAAAAGCAAATTGCCCTACATATTAAAACGACACAAGATCGAAATGGCCTGATAGCAAAACGTGCTACATTACATTTGATGTTATTGTCATTGGTCTTTTGCTTTACAGGCTCCATTCATGCATTCACAAATAATGTTCCATCTTCGTAGGTAATTTGTCAATGTCTGCCTCTAGTGAAATCTTTTCCACCCAGTGAAACCAAAACTCGGGTACGCGGGTGCTTGGTTTCAACCCGTTATAAATATAGAAATAAAAAGCTTTCTACGGTACCGATTAATTTTAAGAAGGTCTTTTGAAATAAAATGTTCAGTAATTCAACTCGGTAGGTAGCTACTTATCTACTTATACAGATCCGGTTTTAATGGCAGAAGCATTGAAATACCCTGTTGGATTATCTCAAGATATTTGTTTTCTTCGAAAATAATGTAGATTGATATATTTATATTGCGGGCAACGGCATCGACTTAAATTATTTTAATCCAATCCCTTAAAGAAAGCAAATCACTCGGGCGAGTCACTGTTCATTATAATATTATAATTATGCTGGATGTTGAACAGCATGTCGAGCGACGCGACACTTTTTTTCGTTTACCGACAGGCGTTGTGCGTGGAAAAAAACGTGGAACGCTACGCTAGACGCACCTTGCGGTGCGTTCCACGTTTATCTTTATTATGAGAAAATAGGCGTGTTATTTTTATTTATTAATGTATAAATTTCATATTAATTTTTCACCAGTCCAATTCATGATTAGTAACTTGCAAATATGTTTAGCAAATTATTCACGATCATAAAAATACTGATTGAATTATTAGGTCTACAGAAGTTCATAGAATTCAATGTATCAGAGATCATCTAAATAACCATTTTTAAACATCAAAAACGATTTACTAATAAGTGACATTCTATTTTTTGGTAGATATGTACATTGTATTTAAAAATAAAACTTTATGATATAAATATATCATAAAGTTTTAGATTTTAGATAGACTTAGATACATCAGTAAACATTTAAAAAATTTATAATATAAAATACACGTGTAATGTTTTAAAATAAATCGCAAAATTAATAACCTATAATTATTCTACACACGAATGGACACAACGTCACAATACTTCTGCAAAAGTCGCAGTGACACGCCGGGGCTATACTCGCACAAACTCGAATTCTTTCCTCAGATTTGAATTTAAATTTGACACATGAGATTGTAACATGAACATTTTATACATACATCATTACATTCCGATTTATCTTCGATTTAAAAGCTTACATCAAAAATCGGCTTTATGGCAAGTATTGCAAGTTACAGCCGAATAAAATCGCGATCGTGGACCAAAATGTACGAATTTATGCAAAGATGTTTTCCAATTTTACTGTCCAACATAAAAATGTAAGCGTCGGTGACAGGTGCTCGCAAGATATGAAATGCCTCAAATCGTTGTACTTGGTACTCGAATCACGTCTTCGCCGCTCAAGGGTATTTTAAAGTGATATTTAGGTATGCAGGACGTTTGTAACATTATAAAATGAAGTTAGTAGTCCTCTGTGGTCTTGCTCGATATTTCCAAGGTACAGATTTATCACACCAACTTACCTACGGCAGGTCAGGTGCACTCTACACTTTAAGGCGCAATTAGTAGTAAATACCCTGTCTCGCTTATGCATAACTACATTTTTAATCGACTGAAAAAGGAGATTATCAATTAGATGTTTGTGTAATACATAAATATATAAGATGATTTACGGAAAATCGGGTTTTAATACTGAAATTCTTGAGCCATGTTCGAATTTTGAAATTATTTTCGACCTCACTAAACTTCCCGTGGTAAACATGATTCTAAAAATGTATGATTATTATTTACGCAAACCCTATAAATATGAACAAAGTTAGCAGTATATTTTCAGCAGGCGCACCAATGACAGTCTATATAGAACGCCACTGTCGTATGCAACCATCAACGTCAACGTCAATTACGTAATTAAAATATAGTTTTGCATATAAAACGAAAAATAAAACTTGTTTAATTTTCTACAAAAAACTATACATATTTTTTGGTTATCAGAATATTTTTATTATTTACGAGCCCTAATAGTATCCTGAACCTCTGCTAGAATACTATTTTATTACACATTTTTACTTATAACTCAAATTCCTTGAAATTGGCTACAAGCGTTTGTGAAAAATGTATACTTTACGTTACTTTAAAAGACAAAATACCTTTAATAACTAGTAACACAACTAACAAAATAAGATTAATTTCATGTGGTTATAGTTAGTTATCTGTGGCATCACACCACTTTTTACTCACTTAGAAATCCTATCGGAAAACTATAGTATTTCTAGTAAACATGTATATTAGGAAACAACTTCAAGTTTTTTTTAATTACGTAGAATATTGTAATTGAAAAAAAAAAATGAATATTCGAACTCATTAATACAAAGTTATCCGCAGAGTGTAAGTTACCTACAATCACATTAATGAGATGACTTTTTGTAAACTAAATCAAATTAAACAAGTTAGAATGTGTACAAGTTTAGAATTTACCTCCCTACTATTTGTTTTTTTTTTCTCAGTTTATTTTTTTATAACATTTTGTATTGAAAACATTAACAAGCAGTGTAAAACTGCCATCAAAAAGCCCACAGATTAAGGCTAATGAAATCATTTCAAGCCAGTTGATATCGAGACGCATTGTTTCCACTGTAACGGTTCATTTAGCTGATATAATGTTTCTATTCATAACTTCCTTTTGTGGAATGAGGTTGACGAACTTTGTGAAAGGGTTTTGGGAATTGACACTTTCAAATTATGTTGACGTAAAATGTTGAGTTAACAGAGAGTTATACTCACAATGGTATTTTCTATAAGGATTTTTTATAACATAAAAGATTATTTTACATAATACTGATATAGCTTAGTACACCTACATTGGTCTTTAGTTGGACACAGAACTATAATTATTAGATTAAAATGGTAATTAAAAAGTTAATGTATTTCACTAATGTGTATTAAATTAAGGACACTATAAAATAACATTCGATAAATACCTACTCATACTAAATATATTAACATAATATAATAAAATAAAGTCTAATTCTTAACTAATGTTAATGTAAGGCTGCAAGTCCCACGCATGCAGACCCTGATCTGAGAGTCCTCATCACGCTCGCAGCGTTACCGCGCTGAATGGTATAATGAATAGAGCAAAGCATAAAGCATTGACATTCAGCGGGGCAATGTTGCTAGCATGTTGAGTACGTTGCAAATTAGTAGTTGTTCTGAACAATTGGATTATCTTTAAGCCTATCGGCCTGGAGTAATCTATTTACTTTATATGTAGTAGTTTAGCTAGTGATTAAGTATGTGTAGTTTGTATTTTGTTTTGTTGTGCTTAGTAAAAACCTTCGCCCAATAAAAAACCATAAAATAGTTATAATGTAGCTTTTAGTTTGGATTAGTTATTGTATGTCCAGTTTAAATTTTGTTTTAATGATGATGTTTAATTGGAATTAATTATAAATATGTACAGGGATTTCAGTGTATCATACGCAAAAATTGTGCGCAAATGAGGTGAAAAGAGACGGCAATCATGCGGTTGTGACGTAGTAATCCTCTCGCTCACTTACGTGTCACAATATTAATGTATACTCTGATAACATAGGTTACTACGTAACTACCTACATAAAATGTAAATATGTTGTTTACATGAGCATCATTGGGACGCTTGCTCAAACGAAAATTTCATTTATCCCAACTTTAAAACGAATGAACATTACAACGACAATTTGTATCATGCGGCTCGTTTTAGCTAAACAGTTTCGTTATACCATAATAAGGTATTATTTACATGACCATATTGCTGCCAAACGGCTACATACTAAGTAAAGATTGTTTCAGAGATATCCATGAAGGTAGCGATGCCCTTGGATTTATTTTGCGAGGGACGTAACCAGGTATATTCAATAACTGTACCCTGCTCGTGTGCGACCTCGAACGGCGTTATTTTGAGCCGGTGCCTTTGAGGGCAGCCATCTGTGCCTCATCCAGCTGTAACAAGAATGTACTAAATAATTGGGTATACTTTCGTACGTGTACGCCTGTATTATTATTACACCGGGTATTCTTTCAATGTATGCTCACTTGGTTAGCCAGATGGCGAACATACTCGTACGTTGAATTAATTGAAGTCGTATCAACATTCGAGCTTAAAGATATACGTGTAGTTACTTACACATCATCATCATCATCTCAGCCATAGTAAGTCCACTGCTAGAGATAGGCCTCCCCATGGATTTCCAAAAAGACTGGCTGGAAGCGGCTTGCATCCAGCGTCTTCTCGCCACTTGTATGATGTCATCTGCCCATCTCGTGGTTGGTTCTGGTATTTTTGTTGTCTACCTAAGTATATCATAGGGAGGTTTTTGTCAGTACTCGCTACGGTTGGCAGGCGGCTTGGCGAGGCAGTAGGTGGCGTTTTACGTAGAATGTGCTGCTGCCTACTTCTTGTGATATTTCCATGAGTTTTATTCGGTTCTTATGGCATCCACAGGAAGAAAAGGGGAGGTACTATTCTAAGTCAGTACCCCACGGCATACTTACTTACACTTTATATCAAAATTCTTTAATTTTCAGCTTCTTTCATCTTCAAGTCGCTTGCTTTGCTGTCTTTATCGATAATCTTACATTTCATATCACTGTCTATGACGCAGTATACGTTATTTATCTCTATTCAAATTGTTTCAATATCTGAACTACCTTCTAAAAAGATGGCTATTAAATATGGTGTCAATATAGGTATATATTTTAACAGTGACGTTTCTTAAAGCTCTAATTTGTGTCCGTAGCCATTCTGTATTCATGCCACAGGGCAAACTCATCACATCTCGAGGTCTGGCGTCTGATCCCGGCTTATCCCACCATTTTGGATGTAATCGTGGGCTTACTCCAGCACTAAGTATCTGTATAACATTTGTTTAGAGATCAATTACTGTTGCTTTAACATTTAAAGATACGATCTAAGAGACCATAGACATTTTTCACATCTGCTTCCGAATTGAAATATTCCAATTTTGAAATTGACAATTGCAGCATGCTGTCAATTTCACAAATCCTCAGTGATTTTTAACCGACTTCGAAAAAGGAGGAGGTTATCAATTCGTACCGTATATATTTTTTTTATCTATGAACACAAATTTCTCTCTCATTCTTGAACCAATTGTTGTGTTTCGTGAATCGGCATAAAGAAAAAGCTCCCAAGTTAGTCCCATAATTATATTAGAAACATTGCTTTATTGCTTTTTGAATAATGTCTAAAAGTGAAAATATTTTCATTGGATTCCTGAGTGAGTACGTCAGATTATAGAATCGCAGAGTTCCACTGACACGTTTTTCTTTACAAAAGTGTCAAATGTTTAGGTTTTTCGTATAAACATCTGCACATTTTCTAATCTGCGACGACGAAGCATATTATGACATTCAATGACAAATGTCATTCTTGAAAAAGAAACGAGCGGGTGAAGAGAGGTCTCTTTAAAAAATTTACAATCGTGAGGGATTTATTGCACTTGAACAGTAAAAGCTACTTACTCCTCATCCAATGTGTTTATGGTGAAAATAGAGTTACTTCAACGCTTGAGCGCCTTGTTTAATTATTATCCTTACTAATATTATAAGTAAACGAAATAACGTACATCGAAGGCGGTTGTTTCAGTTTTTTAAACTATAAAATTATGTTAAAACAAAAATGTTATGATGCCCAAGAGATTATTATCATCTCATTTATTTATTTAGGTTCTTAATTTTAATTTGTTTACAATACAAATATAAACTTATAAAACAAAAAAACATAAATATTGTAAAAAACTTAAAACTAGGGTGCCGCCGGCAGCAGGGCGGGTCTCAAACTGCCGGTGGTATGGGCTACAGAGAGAGAAACCTCCTGACAATACGTGCCGTGTCCAGGATGACTGCCTTCTGTATCTGACCCTTGACCCAACCATCGAGCGAGAGCCTTTTGAGATGTTGGTCGAGGCTCTTCGCTATAACACCGTTCACCGAAACGACTATCGGGACAATGATTGTCGAGTCAACATCCCACATGGCGGTTATCTCGTGAGCCAAGTCAAGGTACTTGCTGAGCTTGTCCTTCTCGGCCTTCACAAGATTCTCATCATGTGGGATGGTGATGTCGACGAGCACTGCCCGACGCTGAGACCGATCTACGATCACGATATCAGGCTTATTGGCAACAATTATTATTATTATTATTATTATTCTTTATTCAATTTAAATCTCGGGTCGCAGCCCGGTCCTTTGATGGGCATCAGTGGGGCCGAAGCCAACACTGAGAGGCCCTTTACAAAAAATAAAAAATACAGTGTTTTGGTATGTGGATGGATGATGGAACTATTGTACAATATGGAATTTGACAAATCGGGGCTATTGAAATGAAATGGTTATGATTTATAAAACTAGTTTATTGACTGATGCTCCCACACAGTGAGTAAGATAAGGTACTTCTGTGTGGGAGCATCAGAATGAGATATCGGCACCTGCCTATTTTGTCTCATTATCCAAAAATATTGAGGCAGGTGATGACTCGCCACCGACTGAATGGGCCCCCCATAGTGACGCCGCATATTGGCGCCGGAGAAGCAACATCGGTGTGGGTGGCTAAGGGTGTCGAGAGGTGTGCTGCGCGTTCACTGAGAGCTACTAGCGGCGTTATGCCCTTTAACACTTCCACCCTGGAGCTTAGGGTCTTAGCTCTTGCAGTTTCCACCTCACAGCCGGCCGGTTAAGGCAAGCTGGAGGTCAGGGGTCTCATTTAGCCCCAGGGAAACATCGGGGTACGCGGTGTCGCCACTCACCGACGGCTCGCCACAAAGCCGCCCGGTATTATTATTATTATTATTAGCTACACTCTTTTGAGCCCAACCATAAGATATAAAAAAAAAACATATATTTTTAACTACACTAAAATATTGTTTCCTATATAAAGTATAGCTTAAATGAATTTCACACAGACTAAGCCGCGTCTAAACTTTGTATGTAAATACATAAGTATATATATACAATTTATATAGCATTCGGTAATATATGAGTAAACGTAAATCGTACAGAATCAGTGGCCTCATACGAGTAGGTCAGTTGGTAAAATGCCTGCCTTCTAAGGTGTAGGTTGTGCGTTCGATCCCCACCCAGGGCAAATATATATGTGTGATTAACGAGGATGTTTGGTCTCAGTCTTAGTGTATCTATGTATCATATGTATTTTAGAAAAGTTATAAAAAAATATTACACTGATTAATATAAAGGTGCAAATAAAAGAAGCAACAAATCACTCTATAAATATAAAAATAAATAGTATAATGGTTCTGACCTTGATTTTACTAGAATCATTGTAAAGAATGCACATTTATAATCTTTTTAAGTGATTTTACACATACATTCTCACAAGAAACGTACACTCAATAGCGTATAATGCGTAACAAATCGTAAGGTAGATTGCAAAAACTGGATTTCTGCAGTCGGGCGGGTGTTTTGTTTTTCTTTATAATTTAAATACTTGTTCCCTTCATTATTTTTTGATTGAACAGAGATATCACAACGCTAGCATCTCTCCCCACGCAGCATCTTACCTTCTTTTACTTTATACAAATACTTTTATAATCTTTATTTTTACATACTCACGGCACGGTCGGGCTAAATACATAAATTTTTTTTTTCTATTCTAATTTGGACCCGCTTAGAGCATTTGCCAGTGTCAAGTAATAATATTTCTTCAAGTTTATTAAATAAAACCAGTATTCATTAACAATTATAGTCATATCATATATCTAAGTCACGTATACAGTTATTTTCAAATTCGAGTCGTACTTCAGTAAAGTGATAGCGACTTTACTGGAACCTTCTAAGTAGTTTTGCCGACAACGTGACAAGACATGTTTCGCCGCTTTATTTCACTTGTCCACTCATGCACTTAGTCAAACACTTAATGAATAAAACACCACCATTTACTTATAGCATTAAAATTCAAAATAACACAAGTTTAGTTTAGTTTGGTTCAGAATATCAAAATAATACAACATTCGCGCAAAAGCTCAAATAAAATTTAAGGATTATCATAAAAGCTGACTCGTTTCACGTGTTCCTATCTAGCCCAAGTCAGTTTGGGTCCTGTCGCTACATTTTTACTTACGTAAACGTGTTTTTTCTTCGACATTTAGGAGGCAGTTTACCCTCTTTGGAATATATTAGATAGCTTGTATAACGTTTACATACTACCTTTCCCAGATTATTTAGGGTTTATGATCCTTATGTGTTAAGTATTTATGAAGTTTTCATTATCTTGTCATGTTTTTGTTTCCATCATCATCATCTCAGTCACAAGACGTCCACTGCTGGACATAGGCCTTTTCCATGGATTTCCAAAAAGACCGGTTGGAAGCGGCCTGCATCCAGCGTCTTCCTGACTCTTGCATGATATCTTCTGTCCACCTTGTGGCTGGTCTTTCTACGCTGCGCTTACCGGTGCGTGATCTCCATTATATGCTATGTGCCCTGCCCACTGCCACTTTAACTTGCCAATCCGCTGTGATATATCGGTGACTTTTATACGTCTACCAGATCTCTTCGTTTCTGATACGATCTCGCAGAGAAACTCCGAGCATAGCCCTCTCCATAGCCCGCTGCGTGGCGTGCGTGGTTTTTTTGTCAATCTTCATGAGGGGATTTTGCCATTACTCGCCACGCTTGGCATGCGGGTTGGCGAGCGCAGTAGATAGTGTTTTCCGCAGAGGATGCTGGACTTTGGACTTGATTATAAGGCCCATATTTAGTGACCATAATAGATATTTTCATGGTTATTTCCTTAATAGATTTGATTAATTATATATTTCATGGTTTGTAATATGATCCGTTATGTACCTATATCCGTTATCCATTATGATGTTATATTTGATTGTCTTAAAACGATATATTTCGTTTATATATATATATATATATATTTATTTTTACTTTACTTATAAAGTTGTTATAAATTTATCAAATTTTGGTATTCATTATATTAATTCTTATGATGGAAGCACAACGAGGTAGGTATCCAAATCCGCTAACGCTACTAATTGAATTAAACAACTGTTAACGGATTTATCGCATATTTTGGAATATTTTACATAATTTTAAACTAGAATGAGTAAATATGCAAAATTCTCAACATCCGACCGTATTTGAACCTGAATCATCTCAATATACACCTGGGAGCCACAGTTTATTGTAGTAACACTTCATAAATATTGAATATCCCTGCAACACCTCTCACCATCCTTTGGAACCAGAAAATGATATAGATGAGTAACTACAAGTTTCAAGCGTGAGTTACAAGTGGCGCCACAAACGCTTGTTTGATAAATTACTATATATTTGATAAATTTTATTGGTCCAAAAATACTCTAACAACATCCCATAAATAATGAAAATCCATCTAAAAGTGGAAGAAGTAGATTAAACAAAATACAAAAACATAGATATAACAGCCTTTTCAAGGGCCGTACCTTAAGCGTTCAAGCAGTATTAATTAAATATTACTTTAACTTTTGTCTTGCTCTTTTTTCAGTTGAGAGAAAGATAAAGGTCAAAGTAATATTGAAAAAAGATTGTGTTAACTCCCCAGGTGTCCTTGTGAAACAAAAAACTAGTCTAGACACTCGTCATTTGGATTGATTGGGTGTAACCTCGCGAGTCGTAACCCCTAACGATTTAAATGAACATTTCCAACCTCAAAATAACCGCTCCGTAAACACGAACCCTTATTATCTAAGCTTGTCACAGTCGAGCGATCAAACCGTGTCACCAGTGCTTCCTTTACAGGTGAAATAAGGCCGTGAGCGCATGGCCGACGACGCAGCCCACTCGGGACGGCCGGGGCGACCGCTCGCCGCAAGCCTGTCTTATCGCACGTATTGTGCGCGCACAGAATAGATACCTCGAGTGCCACGGTACGTAGTTATTATCTAAATTCACACGAGTATCTTTTAAACGTGACCTTACATAATACACATGACACAGATAAACTGCGAATTAATCTTCATAAGTTACAGTCAATTTTCTTGAGTAGTTCTCAGAAACAGACACTATATTTACAATGGGGTCAATTCTGATACACATCCATAAAACTAAACTAGACAAATTGAATTTTGAATTAAGCGTCTAATTACGAGTACAAGAGCTATCAGTTTTACGCTTCACTAAACTTAATATCCTACATGGATATTAAATTTGGAAACAATATCTAAATTAAATAGCGCCACTTACACCATGTAATGTACAAAATACCTACTCTAGTAATAATACTAAACTAAATTGAGCAGGTCAAAGTGTTCGTTTTTATTTTTAACCTCCAACCCAAAAGAACGATGTAATAAGTTTGAAGTGTATATCTGTACATATATATCTGTGCGTCTGGCTGTGGCATCGTAGCCCTCCGGATGGATCGATATTGATCTAGTTTTTTTTTGTTTGAAAGAGGATTTCATCGAGAGTGTTCTTAGAAGCTATGTTTCAGCCGTTTTTTTATCAGGGGTTTTTAAGTTTTCTAATCTTATATTTGTTTTAGTTTTCATATCTCGTTAAATTCCATTCCAAGAAGTATTTTTTGGTAAAAAATTATGTAAACAGTGTTTTTACTTATGATTAAAATGTGTAAAACATTTAATACTCAGAGGAAGTCTCTAATTTTAAGCGTCATAAATATTTTAGTTACTGTCTAAAGTTAACAAACATACTGCAAATTCCAAACAGCTAACCTGAGTAACACAGTACGCATTTAAACTAAATTGAGTTATTAGTCGATTTTAGTTCGTTCATCCTAAAATTAGGTAGTCGGTTCATGTTCAAATAGGGAAGCGGTGGAGCTGTTTGATAGGACTAAGCCAATTTTACATCAATACGTTTAGACTGGTCTGAGCTAGCTTGAATCGGCATCTATCTATGTCAATAACAAACTATACAGCTTTTGTTTTACAATTTGTTTACAAAATTACAATTAAGTGATAACGTACGTAACAAATGTTAAGCCATGACTAAAAAAATCGCGGATCGTGAGTGTTTAGCTTTATTCGATGCAGATGAAGATATTGTCAGCAGCGATCATTGGATGCAATTATCTTGTATAATCTCTTTGTCTCGTTGCTCTGAGAGTCGCGTCGATTGTTACTAGAGATACATTAAATCTTGAGCTCGGTCGCCCAGGTACTTAACTTTAACAGATAAACTACATACTACTAATTATATTGCTACACTATAAAACACTAAATCATGAATTAAAAACACCCATGAAGATCTAAAATTCTAACGTCAAGATGGATACAAGCCGCTTCCAATCGGTATTTTTGAAAGTCAATGGTCGCCCATATCTACCTATATCTATAGCAGTGACCTGAGTTGATGATGAAGATCTAAATACAATACGATTGATCGAATGTCTGAGATGATGATGAAGATCTAAATACAATACGATTGATCGAACCCACTAAAGATTAGCAGCGTACTCAGCATGCTGTCAATATTGTTACCAGTATTTCCGTTACGCTATGCGTTTACCAAGCACACAGATTAATTTTGAACATAAAATAAGCTCCCGGCCCCCACTGAGCCACAGTCTCGGCTTCAAACGGCTTAATTATGTAGCCACTACTCTAAGTAGTGTACTACTCTAAGTATAACATATCTGTGTCTCTTGTACTGCTCTCCCGAATTATCTGCGGGATCAGCTCTTTGTGTCTCAAGAAGATGAGATGGTACCAAGTATTAACGCGTGGCGTCCCACACAAGGGGACTACATTATATGTTTCCATTTGTCACACCTACTTATAGGTAAGTTAGTGTAAGATCCATATTGTTGTTTGACTCAGAGTATTGTTGCAGATGCGTCAGTGAGCGTCGCCCCTTCTCTCGGCCCGACAATAATAGCGTCTTACCACAATGAACTCGACGGAACTTGTCGACGTCAACCGATCCACTACTATAGTCACCATAGGCACCAGCTTCATTAGGCAATGGTAAGTCTTATTATAAAATTTAGTTTACATTTTACAAATTTATTTTTTTAGTTTTGTAATTGTCAATTATTGAAATTAGAGTGCGGCATTAAAAGCGCTGGTGTCCTTATTTCGATATTTTGTTCGAGAACAAGAGCGCAACTTCTGTTTTTTTTTTTTTTTTTTTACTGAAACGTTAGTTCCCATTTTTTTTCGCGACAGTTCTTTATCCAAACAGTCTAAATAGTTCAGTAATTAGGTTTATACCTATAATACAATAACTGGAATCAATATGTCACCAAATGAAATTGTTTATTTTGAAGTCGGTTATTTCAATTTTGTAAACTTGGTACAATAATTACTGAAAAAGGTTAGTATATTTTGTATTATCATCATCATCTCAGCCATAAGAAGTCCACTGCTGGACATAGGCCTCCCCCATGGATTTCCAAAAAGACCGATTGGAAGCGGCTTGCATCTAGCGTCTTCCCGCCACTTGTATGAGGTCATCTGTCCATCTCGTGGCTGGTCTTCCTACGCTGCGCTTGCCGGTACGTGGTCTCCACTCGAGAACCTTTCGGCCCCATCGGCCATCAGTTCTACGTGCTATGTGCCTTGTCCACTGCCACTTCAACTTGCTAATCCGCTGTGCTATATCGGTGACTTTTGTACGTCTACGTATCTTTTCATTTAATTTTCTGATTCGATCTCGTAGAGAGTTTATTTTACTTGCATACAAAATATGCAAGTAAAATAAACTAAATCCTTGAAAGAGTCCTCGCTATCACTTATCAGCTTGCATATTTAAAGTACATCTGTTTTTATGGCACTTAAAATCCTCTGAAGACTACTAAGCTGTCCTGTAACATTTTCTACGTTAGAAATGTTACTAAATATTAAATATTACGAGCGATACGATAGGACTTGGTGCACTAAATTCTGTGTAATATGAATAATACAAAAGGTACTAGACAGGGCATTGGTAACGGAGAACAAACGTGCACTGTAGGGAGGATTTACCACCGCTGTGATTAAATAATGCAAGAGTCCTGAGAATAAACTGGAAATATTTAGAGTATGGCTATGTCTGATACCTTACATTATTTGACCTTTTTCAGTCAAATAGTAGAACCAAAATGTAGGACTTTTTTAACCAACTTCCAAAAAGATGGAGGTTATCAATTCGGTCTGTATGTTTGTTCACCGATTACTCAGCCAATTGTGCATTGATTTTGATGATTCTTTTTGTATTAGGTATGCCATACTTCAGAGGTGGTCCCATATAAATGTTATCAAAAACGATGGTTTTTACTTTGGTTTTCATAACAAAATAACTGGTAAAATATCATCCAAGTGTCTGTAGAAAAATGAACAATAAGTCGCGTACATAATGTATTGTATTGCGTATTTTGAAGTTGTTTTTTTCAGTTCTTTAAACTTTAGATATTGAAAAGTCTTTTTTCAACAAAAATATTTGTTTTTGGAGCGACATTTTTACCTGTTTCTCAAAGTCAGTAGTGTAAAAAAAAATTGTCCTGGAATAGAAGGCTGCGTTGTTTTCAGTGAAATTACAGAGAATAAAGAGATATAATTGAGTAGAAATCTAATAAATAACCAAGACTGAGTCTTGGATATTATCACGATATGATTCCATAGGTAATGCCATAATTTAAAAGAAAATCACTTGTCGAGTATTGCATGTTAAAACTTCTTTGAAAAAGGCCAATGACTTCTGTGTATCGTCTTTGTTTTACGTATGTATTTATAGCTATGTCTCTGCTTCTTCTTTTTTGTATTGGACCCGCATTAAAGCATTTGCCAGTGTCCAAGTATTAGGAAATTTTCAAGTTTCTTGAATAAAACAAGTTGAAAATGTTCTAGTCACAATCTAAGTCACGTATACAGTCAATTTATAAGTCGAGTCCTGCTTCAGTAAAGTGGTGGCGACTTTACTAGAAGCTTCTATGGAACTTTGTCGACAACGTAAAATCACACGTTTTACTGCTTTATTTCACTTGGCCACACTCACGCACTTTATCGAACACTTAATGAATAAAACACCACCATTTTTATAGCATTAATGTTCAAAATAACTCAATTTTAGGAAAATAAAACAAAGCAACAACACGTTACTAAGACGTTCCCGCCATAACCACCAGCTATGTCTCTAAATATTTAAATGTCAGTGTTAAAAAGAGTTTTCTTTATTTTTTTTATAAAATGTCACTTTGATTAAATCACAAGTTTCTAAGTATAATAGTTTAGACACGTAGTGAAGGGCACATTTATTTTTGGTAGTTTATATCTTGCACATAGACCTTGCCTTGCATTGCCTTATGGCTCAGTTGCCAGTATATCTGCCTGCCAAGCTGAAGGTCGTGGGTTCGATCCCCACCCAGGGCAAAAAATTGTATTATGAGCATGGATGTTTGTTCTGTGTCTGGGTGTTTCTATGTATCATATGTACATATCTACAAAAAAGTATATATATATTCTATCAGCCATCTAGTTCCTTAGTACAAGCTTTGCTTAGTTTGGGCTAGATGGTGTTGTGTGAAATGTCCATAAATATTTTTATTTATTTTATTTACATAATTATACTATCTGGGAATAAAATATTACATGGAAACTTAGCTCTGAGTACGTAAGAATGTTTTTAGGGGTAATGTTTTTAAAAAGACCTATTCAACAACCCACTCGAGGAGATGGAGTTGAAAAAAAAATAAATATCCCTTCTTACCATGTGTGAAGTGTCATCTTTAATTTTACTATTTGATAATTTTACTACAGTATTTTCTAGCAATTTACTGTATACATTTACCGGTCAAATTTCGTTCATATATTTAGTTGTTTGTTAATAACTTCTGATTACTAACAAGTATAAGTTTAGAAAACTTATACTTGTTATACTTATACTTAGGTTGAAAACACCCCGACAAAAAAAAACCTGAAGCTGAACCGACGAACCCATTTTCATGAAACATAACATAACAAGCACACTCTAGATGAAATCCTCTTTCAAACAAAAAAAAAACTAGATCAAAGTCAGTCCATCCCTTTGAAAGGTACGTTGCCACAGATACACAGATATACATACACACAGATACATAGATACACAGATACACACGTCACACTTATAACACCTCTTTTTGGTTCAGGATTTAAAAATGACTGTGAGAGTCATTTTAGTTTCTAAAACTTCATAAAGGTAAATTATTTTATATTATTCAGTAAAACATATGATAGTGAGAAAAAGGGTTATGGTAATTAACAATAAAACAGACAGTCATACAATAAAAGTAAAATACAAATATGAATAAATGTTGTGTAGACTTAAAATGAAAAAATATATATATAGAATTCTACTAAATAAATCCTACTTTTTCGCATCAAGCAGGCAACTTTCTCTTTAGAAACTTAATTGTATAAAAATGTTTTTTCGATATTGTTTACCAAGCAAGAACTATATCAAATAACCTGATCCTAACAGTTCCTGGCCCAAAGGTGCTAAATGTATAACTATGTACCTAACTATTTGATTGTTAAAAAAATCTCTGATCGTTAAGAAGTCGAAACTCAACGCTCTGGTCAGAATCCCATCCGGTCACATGTTTTACGATCTATCCAGTAGAACATAAAAACTTTAGAAACGATCTTGAACAGCTGACTACAAAAAGGCTTTTGGATGTCCCGCCTATTCAGCTATCAGGACTTCACATCTATAACTAGAATAATTTTATTGATGTTGAAATCTCTCAGTCTGCAAAAATGCACGCCCCGCTACAAGGTAGAAAGAAATAGCGTTTTATAATTCGGAAAGATATAATGAGAGAGAACATTTTGTAGACACGGCAGGGCGTCTGAAAGATCTCCTGTCCTGTCCTGATCCTGTCTATGGAAAGTGTGGAATCTATTCAATATACTAATATATCACAATATTACATATTTTTGTACATCCTAATAAGTTTTTATTCGTTGAAATTTAGGTCATTTATCAGTAGATTTTGATAATATTTACCAAAAACATTATCAAAATCTAATCTGATACTAAATTCTAAATAAGAATTTCGATTGTGATAAAAATCGGTCAAGCCTTTTAGGCAATTAAGAGGTGATCTTGTAGTAGAAAAGTAGATACATACTTACACCCAACCCGAAAAACGTTACTCTCCTTTTTGCGTGATTAAGTAACAAATTATCTCATTCGTATCTTTATCGGATGCAGCCTGTTGTATATTTTTATTTATAGATCCAATAGCATATAGGACTACGAAAGAACTACGGTTCTAGCGTAGCACTGCACCGTAGCACAATCCTCTATAAGAGCTACGCATCCTATTTACTAGAGATTACTGCACTAGCTTTGTAAATTTGAAGCGGTGGCGCAAGCTGCATTGAAGCAAATTATATTCAGTACTATAATACGTAGATACATTTATATAACATTAATGCTTTGTATTGTGGGTTTCATTTGAACTGATAGAACTCGGTGTACATGCTTGGCGTCTCATTTCTTGGAAATGTGCAGAATTAATGCCGTAGCTCCAATGAGATTTTAAAAATAGGTTATACTCATTGAATATGAAGTAAAAGGATGGCAAATCTCGGTTCTCAGCATTTTCGAGGATAAGACACATCCTTAAGGCCTTTTAGTATCTTGGCCTTATAATCTTGTTGTTCTTTCTTAACACACACGCTGGCATTTTCACTGTTCACAAGTCACGACACGCGTCTAACAGCGTTGCTCGACGTAAAGAGGAGTCAGACGATTACCTTACTTGAGGTTTACGACACAGAGCCGGGAAAACCTATCTACTTATAATACATCATTGCGTAGCCCATTGGAACAGTGTACAAAACTAAAAAATCTGTAAAAAATCTTTATGTCGTTCGATAATTTATTTTTCCATAGACGTGATGCCATAAAGATCACAGTTAAAGCGTTTTTTTTATTCGACGATAGACTTGCGCTTGACCGTCAACTCACCTGGTGTTAAGCGACAGTTACGGACAGTTAGTTTTGATAAAGGATGGAATGTCATTGCTAAATTGTCCAAAATTTCAAAAAGGTGGAGAATTGTAAAAGTCATTTTCATTCTTGTTATCGAAATCAAAAGTATTATAGTACTCATATATTGTATACTCGTATTGACTGTTATATTTTGGGAACCACTGTGTAACCATCTTTTATTACTGCCATTTTGTACTGGAAGGAAAAAGCATAGAATTTACCATCTACAACTCTTTACGGGCATACTTATACAGTACGTAAATAATTTAAAGGGAATTTCGCGGGACCATCTAGACCAACATTTTCTACATCTTATTACCCTCCTGCAATCGTCAATTTTGGCATCAAACGGCTCTATGTTACAGGTTTTTATTGCTCTACTTACCTTGCAACGGAAAATAGGCGTGATTTTATAAATGAGTGTACCTTTTTTTTATACACTATAGATCTACGATTGACCACCAACTCGCCTGATGTTAAGCGACGGTGTGGCCGAGGATAGAGCTCGTCGATCTAGAATAACCTTTAGAAGAACCTTTTAACAAGTTTATCTGTTTATTATGAAAATTTGTTTTAAATAAAATCTTTTAAATTATACATTTCGAATAAACGAACTGGAACACGAGTAAACACAATTCCATAGTTATTTGCTAAACTATTTCAAATCTATATCTATCTATATATAATCATAGACCCGCATCAAATTTCCAAGTTTGTTTGAAAGAAGTTAATAAGACATTTCACTACAAATAACTTTTTAATTTACTTGTGTTTCGTAAATAAAAAAGTTGTTTGTAGATGTTTGTCTTAGATGTTTTTACTTTTCGGTTTACCTAAACTTTTAAGCCTAGATGGAAGTTTTCCAAAATAAATAAATCCCGGTTGTCGGCATCAGTGGTACCGAAGTCAATACCGAGAGGCCCTTTAACAAGTATAAGTTTATAAAACTTAAAAACCCCGACAAAAAACGGCTTAACAGATTTTGATGAAACATATCTAAGAACAATCTCGATAAAATCTTCTTTCAAACAAAAAAACTAGATCAAAATCGGTCCATTCGTTAGATTCTTCTTATGCTTGAAATTGTCATTGCTTAACATAATATTATTTTTAGAACAATTTTTTTTTTTTTTTTTTTAGCTTTCAGTAGTGCTTCTACTATTCAAAGATTTTTTTTCCCATCAGGAAACTAACAAAACTGAAGCAACGGACGTGTCTCCCGAGCGGAGGTTACCAGGAGTGCTCCGGGGGATACTTCGTGGCCAATGGAACTAACTACACCGACATTTACTACTTCAACACTACGGCCGAGAACATACTCGTCACTGATGGACTTGTGAGTACAATTAGGAACATCATCATCATCCCAACCACAAGAAGTCCACTGTTGGGCATAGGCCTCCCCATGGATTTCTAAAAAGACTGGTTGGATGCGGCCTGCATCTACCTGCGTCTTCCTCTTTCTACCTCTTTTGTCCACCTTATGGGTGGTCATGCTACACTGCGCTTGCCGATGCGTGGTCACCACTCCAGAAGAACTTTCAGCTCCATTGGCCATCAGTTCTACGTGCTATGTGCCCTGCCCACTGCCACTTCAAGTTGATAATTCTATTTACTGAGCCCATTTATTTGTCCAAAAACTAACTGTACCCTTAATTTTTATCGAACTAAGTACGGGCCGAAGCAAAAGGGTGGATTTTGTTTTCGACCGGTTTGTAGAATGTATTGTTTTGTTACGGTAGGTGGCATATGACTACGGAATTATCCTCTGACCACTGTGAATATTTGTGAAATATAATAAAATATGTATTACATGTAAATTGTTTATTTTATACATGGCACATATTGAATAGTTTGTACATATATAACAATTTTAGATGAGAATATTTTCTGGTTTCCTACTTTTTAGAACGTGATTTTTCAGTAGTCTGGTATTAGTTTTTGAACTTATTTTTTATGTAATTTCACATTTACTAATCGATTTATTAATTGATTTCGAAAAGGAATTCTCCTGTTTGTTTTCCAATTCAGTTGAATTTGTATTAATTGATTTCAAAAAGGTTTTATGTTTGTTACCACATAAGTCCTTCATTTATAACCATTTTTTTTTTTAAGATATAATTTCAGATTGGTCACATAGAAATTAGCTAAACGCGAATACAAACATAACCATGAATAGAAAAAGAAAAAAATGTGCTCATTATTTCACATCAAGTGGCTTTGTGCTATTGTTTACCTTGCGACAGGTAATCGATCAGGCATCACCGACGCGAGCGTGTCAGGGCCACCATTGCTAGTTTGCTTTTTATACGTTCCCATACTGTCAGTGGACGTAATAGGGAGGGGTTATGTAAGGCTACTTACCCCAAAACAAAAACAAAAGTTAAGTTTTGCCACAAAAATGATACGTTCTCATTAGCTAATGAGAACCTATATTTTGTAAGCATTTGGTGGAATTAGTTTCAGAATAACCAAAAGGCTCATTGAAAGCTAGAGAATATAAAAAAATAAAATATCTAGTTTTTTCTTGTTCATATTGAGGTTAATATCTGAGTTTATGTAAATAAATAATAGTATAGTAATAATTTATCTAATGAGACGACAAAAGCTGTATTTTATCCCGTTTTAACCCCAATTAGGCACGTATATTTCTAAGCTTTGACTTTGACAGACTTATTTAACTAATCGTTTTTCCTTATGTAGAGAGTTGTTCATGAAATTTTAAATGTTATACACCGATAAAAATAAAATAACAAAAGATTATAAGAGTTTTGAATATCCTCCCCCTGAATATACATTCTGAGTACACTTACAAATTGTTTGCTCATGATCATTAACGCTACATTCTCATTAGGGAGATCATAAATATAATATAGGTATGTGAAAACCGCGTTCTGCTGTCGTATAGCTGGTGTTTTAGAAATAATATATAAAAAAAAAAAATCTCGCACTCACTAACATATTTAATCTAACGAATACTATATATTATACGAGGATGTGTTTCTGTTTCACATGTATATTTTTGTTAATCTCTCACGTTAAAACAGTTGAATAAATTTTAATGAGGTTGGTCATGGAACTAGCCATTTTTATACTATCTACAAACTATAACTATTTATATACTATTTTTAAACTAAACAGCTTGACCGATTTTGATCTCTGAGAAGTAGCTACTTTTGTCTTTAGTTTGCAAGTATCATATAGATAAAATAAAATAAAATAAACATATGTGGACATTTCACACAACACCATCTAGCCCAAACTAAGCAAAGCTTGTACTATGGAACTAGATGGCTGATAGAATACATATATACTTTTTTTTTTGTAAATATATACATATGATTATGATACATAAAAACACCCAGACACAGAACAAACATCCATGCTCATCACACAAATGTTTGCCCTGGGTGGGGATTGAACCCACGACCTACGGCACAACAGGCAGAGATACTACCAACTGAGCCACAAGGCCAGATAGGCTATTTTTAACTGACTTCCAAAAAGAATAATCTGTTTAACAGCAACCTGTATTGCCGCCATTTCCGCTGTGGCTGGCAGTCATCATCGCAGTGTGCCTCATGCTCATCATCTTGCTGACAGTGGGAGGCAACGTACTGGTACTGCTCGCCTTCATCGTTGACCGCGCTATCCGCCAGCCTAGCAACTACTTCATAGCCTCACTCGCCGCAACCGACCTGCTTATTGGTAACTTTAGTTATATCTATTATCACAGTTGTTACCCTCGACTTTGTGAGCGTAGGATAAACTACCTAAGTTACCCTATGTCATGTATACAAATTATGATAGCCATAGGAGCGCATACTATCCCAAAGAGATCAATGCATCACAGTATACTTAATAGTTATAAGGAATCATGCATTCCGCTGCCCAGCGACGCAAACTTACTTTGTAATTAAAAGGTATTTAAATGGTTGAGATAAAATATGGGTCTTCTTAAAGTCTGAGTGAATAGGTATCTTCTGAGTCTGCGTACTTCATCTTGTATCATATCGTCACTTTCCAACAGGCGAGTTAGTGGTCAAACGCAGACTTACTCGCAATAAAAAATAAATTGATTAAACAAATCATTGTCAGTGTCGAATATTTACAGACTACTTATCAAAATTTATGGCGATCTATTCTCTCTCTCTCTCTCGCTTAGCCGTGAATACCTAACAAACAGAGATAGAGGGACTTAGACAGTTATTTTTACTTATGTAACATTAGTTAGGATTTAATTATATTAATGCGGGAATAAAAATATGAGTACGTGATTTTTTTTTTAATTACATTACTGTACAATTATTTATTAATAGATTAGCAGCAATACGCAGTTAAAGTCATTTGTCTATAAAAAAACATTCTTTTGTGAACTTTAAATTTTGAGTTAATAATTTATTTTTGACAATCAAAACTAGTGATTTTGTTGTTATTAATTCAAATAAACTGTTTTTCTTTGATATGCTTCGAGGATAAACACCAGTTTACCTCAATGACTATTAACTCCGCAAACAAATCACTAATAGTGCGTTTGGCATTTTGAACAAGACAGAACAAAGGCTTACTAAAGTTCATTTATATTCCCATTGTCTGCAGGTACTCTGTCTCTTCCATTCTACACCGACTACGTGCTAAAAGGATACTGGCACCTTGGACCGTTGCTGTGCGACCTCTGGCTCTCTGTCGACTACACAGTATGTCTCGTCTCACAATACACTGTACTCCTCATCACAGTCGATCGGTTTTGCAGCGTGAAGATAGCAGCAAGATACAGAGCTTGGCGTACCAAGAACAGAGTCATATGGATGGTTACTGTCACCTGGATTATACCAGCACTACTTTTCTTTACAACCATTTTCGGCTGGGAACATTTTGTAGGTTACAGAGACCTACAAGAAGGAGAATGCGCAGTGCAATTTTTAAAAGATCCGATATTCAATACTGCACTCATTATTGGATATTATTGGACAACTCTTTTTGTACTAATTTTTCTGTATACGGGAATTTTTAAAACAGCATACGATATGCAGAAGAAGAGCGAAGCGAGGCAAAGGAAAATGCAATCTATGGTAGCTTTGAGTGCTGGAGTTATGTCAGGTATGGCCGGACGTGCAGCTGGAATGGCGGCTTTGTCCAAAGCTGCTATTTCAAGTGAAGATCAGGTCAAGGTGTCAGAGTCCACAGGTAAAGATTCATCCGCTAAAGGGGCTTTAGCAGCCCCGTTGCTCAACTTAGGCGGTTCTACAGATTCATATTCTAGCCAAAAATCTTCAGCTCATAAAAGTAGTACAACAGCAACAGGAACATCCACCACAGCTGAATCAGAAGGTGACAAAAAAGAAGACCAAGTAGAAGCAGAAAGATCAAGTAGTCCGGCGTTTGATTCAGATGAAGAAAGTGTGACACAAGTAAATCCAAAAAAGCGACCATCTGTCGCCAATTTAGTCATGCAGACAGGAACTTTGCAATTACTTAACAATATGCGTTTCAACAGTGGTATGCTTGTAAAACCAGATACCAAACATCGATCTCCTTTGATGAAAACTGAACAAGACAAAACTAAAACATCATTGTCGTTAATTTCGGAAAAAAGTTTTCCTGGTTCGGATAATAATGATACTTCACAAAGCAACGCACCTACACCAGCACCCACCGTCCCTCCTGCCACAACTACTTTTACATCTTCTCAATCATCTGGAATAGCCACACCATCCGATCTACGAGAAGTATCAACTACAATAGCTCAAAGAATAATACCTCCTCCAACGGAATTTAGGAGCAGTCCAGCCGTCTCGGAAAGTCCACCTTCTTTTTCAGAATCCTCTCGGACAAAGACAGTAAGAGTTGTAAAAATTGACGGAACATCATATGATATTCTTGTTGGTATGGATGGCGCTGATTTAAGATATATGGATGAAAGCTCTGTTATATTAGCTTCACCCACATTTGAAAGTCCACCATCTTCTTTAACGTTCCCTACTGCCACAGAACCTTCATCACCACAAACTCTAAATTCAAATAACGCAACTAGTACGCCATTATTACAAACCGCACTCATAAGAGCAACGGCTGAAGCACAAACTATACAACCAAAAAATAACTTTTCATCTCCGCCAGTAAAAGTCAACACAGAGGTAACTATAACTCCAGGAGAGCGACCAAAGCCTAAAATCACTCTCGTATCTACATCTTCAAATGACAATGATCCGCAATATACGAAGCCAAATGAGGTCAAAGCGTCCCCATCGAAGTTAAATCCAGCGATAAGCCCAGCGGTTGAGAATAGCGACGTATCGAGTACTGCAGTAACTGGGTCAGGTCGCGGCGACTCCAGGAGGGAGTTTGTAAAAAACATAGGAAAAAAATTAAAAGTTAAGCGGTCCAAGCGAGACGGCCTGTTTGCGGGAATCGGTCGGCAGAAATCTAAATCAGAAAATCGAGCTAGGAAAGCTTTTCGTACCATATCATTTATTCTAGGTGCTTTTGTCGTCTGTTGGACTCCATATCATATCCTTGCCTTAGTGGAAGGTTTTTGCAGAGAGCCGCCTTGCATAAACAAGCACCTTTATATGTTTTCGTACTTTTTATGCTACGCTAACAGTCCTATTAATCCATTTTGCTACGCATTGGCAAACCAACAATTCAAGAAAACTTTCATGCGGCTTCTTCGCGGTGACTTCCACATCACCTAGTCTATGTATGTCGGTCGCAGCTAGGCGTGATGCTGTGACAATGTGGCTCTGTGCATGCATTACTTGACACGCGCAAAACGTTCAATTAGATTACAATTACATTATGAAAATACAATAAACAAAATATAGCTTCGTTGTCAAGCTTTTGGTAGATAGTAATGAATGGAGTATGTAGAATATTTGTGTATCTAAATGTATAGTAAGGTAGATTGTATAGGATTAACGTATATTTGTTATGGACGAATAGAAATATTTCAAATGTCGTCAAAAAGTTCAGAACTGACAATAAGTAATTGTTAGAATCATGTAAATAAATGTTAGATGGAAAATTTCTTCATATTTCTAGTCAAATGTTTACGTATCTATTTAAGTAAATTTTAATAAGCATAAAAAGTATTTGTTAGATATGTTTAGCGTCCAAGACGCATTAGCTAGATATAAGTATTTTATAAGGAAATCATCAGTATTTTTATTAATATTTTAAATATTTTGTGTGATGATGAACATTGAACGCATTTTGCAATTTAATTAAACGTGTTAAATATGTATTTTATAAAAGACGTTTAAAATTTTCCTAAAACACTGTTTACTTTAGTTTTCATGCTTGGAATTATTACTCTTGAATTATTCATCGTCACACAAAATTGATTACAACAATACGCTTAAAAGCTTTTCAGCCTCGAGCCCTGGCTAAAGTTTTTCAGCGTTGAATATAGTCAATTATCAATTTCATATCCATGAATAGTTGTTTATTATTGGCCTAATTTCATTTGGTTTCAGTTTTACCTGTCTTTTATACTCGTACAAGACTAGATACACCTCGCGTTTTATCAGAAATGTAGAAATCCTTTCTTTGTTACTAACATTTCACAAGGAAAGCACCCTCCAAAAGCCATATCTCCCAGACTTGAAATTTAGACTGTACTTTTTGTTAGTCAATCTAACTAGTTGTTAATTAATCGTCAATATATATTGAAAAACTTACAGATTCTTAATCTTAGAAATCTTTTGGAATTTAAGTTTTAAAATTTACGATCACTACAAAAATTAAATTACAATTGAGTTCAATGTAATAAAAATCACAAAACAAAACAAAAAAATTAGGAATTATGATTGTAACTTATACATAGAAAAACAAAATTATATAAACAACTAGTTAATGTTAAATAACTTCGTTACTTTATACGGTGTTATTTATTGTTGATCATAAGTTTCTTCTGGAAGTGAAATGAAAGACGAAAGTGAAATTACTTAGCTGTAAAAGTTATATACATTAAGGTATTAAAATTAATAATATATAGTGAGAGTATTATCACATTGAGCAGTATTCTGTTGTGTGCACGATTTTTTATTTTTTTGAAAAAAAATAATTATTATAAAGATTTTTTGTAACCCATTTTTTATGTGCTTATAAATTAAAACAACAAATATATAAAAAAAACGCAATAAATCACAATAACCGTAGAAAATATTATCTTGAGTTTACTAGTTATTTTATAATTAAATAAGTAGATTTTTAGTCTTATTTTTTTATTTATCTCCTATTTATTTATTACCTACCTATGATCCGAAATATGAAATAGATAGATATAATAATATAATAGATAGATATAATATCATTTCCTCATAAAATATTTTCAGACGATTTTTTTTTACATGGTCCTTCGAGCTAAATTTGTACACGATGTTTCACATTTCACAGACATCTTGCGATGGCTAATTTTTTCAAATGAGACTCTTTATCAAAAACTCGAAGACTTATTTGACAAAACGTCCGGTAGCCGAAACTTTATAATCATTAGGGTTTCTGGATTCAAATGAAAAATTGGTTGTCTGTAAAGTCGGTTTACAGACGATAGTTTAACGTGACAACGTCATAGCTAAACATTGATGAAATGATGATGATGATGATGTAACGGGACAACGAGTCATACTTTTTCGTGCGTGCAGCCGGTGTTCATCGATTTATTAGACGTTGTCACGTCAAAAATAATCCTGAAAAATTAACTTAAGGCTAGTAAACTTATAGATGCAGAAACTGGAGTGATGGTAAAATACGTGGAATCAGACGTTTCTATGAAACGGATTCAAGTAAATATGATTCGAACCAAAAAAAAAACAGATCACTATTAGGTTGTCAGAAAATATACATAAATCTTATGAAATACTTACCTAATATGTAAGAAACACAATAGCATACTTACCGATTAGAAGTTAGTGAGGCTGTGGTTGCTAATATTGAGAGGCTGAAAATTATCAACTGTCTTTCAAAAATAAATGGAGAATAGGAGAAATGCTAACAGATATTATTTATGATACAAATTATTCCCAAAATATTTTATCTTCGTCATTATTTTGTAATTTTATTTCTGGCGTTACAATAATAATGTATGTAAAGTAATTCGTCCTTACTCCAGTTAGATGTAATTCATCTCTTATTATCTCTTATTTCAATTCAGTCACAATCTAGTCTAGTCTTTACTTTTGATTGTAAAAACATCTTGCATGTTTTTTAACCAGCTCCAATATTATAAATTTAATGTTGGGACGCCTGATAACATAATTTATTTAAAAAAAAAATTTTTAGAGTTGTAGTTTTGCTAGCCTTCTTCATCATCATCATCTCAGCCATAAGAAGTCCACTGCTGGACATAGGCCTCCTCCATGGATTTCCAAAAAGACCGATTGGAAGCGGCTTGCATCCAGCGTCTTCCCGCCACTTGTATGAGATCATCTGTCCATCTCGTGGCTGGTCTTCCTACGCTGCGCTTACACCACTATAATGTCTCTTCTCTCTTTTTTTAAAATCATCCTATTGAAAATTAAAATACTAGTAAAAATAATAATGTCTTGTGTCATTAACGATCCAAAATAGTGAAACGATGATCACGCTTTTACCATTATTGGTGTCATATCATATCATAGGCATAGTTTCATTGTTCTTAAAATGTTTATCCCAAACTCACTAAGCCCCACAGTTTTTATATTATTTTATACCTCGCAGTCACACGCAATTGAGTCTGTTAAAACTGTAAAAATAACTTAATTTTGTTCCAATAAGTTATTTAAGGGCTAAGTGAATGTTCTGAAATTACTTATATTACTGATGATGATGATGAATACTTATATTCAATCGATTGTATTCAAGTAAGCTACGATTTGTATGAAATCATAACTATGCAGCTATATATACCTAAATACCGCCTGGTGGCTAGATTCCAATTTCATACATTTCACAGTTTGCGGCATTTGTTAGTTAAAATTAGAAAATCAGATGAAAAATTAAAACAAAAATTTTGATATCGCTTTAAAAGTGTTTTTTACCTGATGCAAAATTTAAATATTTCTATAAATTATAGCGTTATATCATCATTTTATTTAATTACACCATAATGTTAATTATTCTTTTGTATTTATAGGTATTTTGTATATTTTTTTTAAGATCTGCACCTTCTTTCTAAGATTTCATGATATGTCATGGATTTCTCGTGTCTATTATTTAGAAATAAATATAGAAATAATATTAGTTCTTTAAAATATAAATTTGTAAATATGCTTTGTATACTTACTGTATGTTAGAAGACAAAATGTTGACGTCAAACAGATTTCAAGAAATAAAATAATGAATACTCATAAGCGGTATTTTATTAATCGTTTTTAGGGTTCCGTGACCAAAAGGTAAAACTGGACCCTATTACTAAGACTCCGTTGTCTGTTTGTCTGTCTATCTGTCCGTCCGTCCGTCTGTCACCAGGCTGTATCTCATGAACCGTGATAGTTAGTTGAAATTTTCACAGATGATTTATTTCTGTTGCCGCTATAACAACAAATACTAAAAAACAGAATAAAATAAATATTTAAGGGGGCTCCCATACAACAAACGTGATATTTTTGCCGTTTTTAGGGTTCCGTATTATAGATAATGGTACGAAACCGTTCGTGCGTGAGTGCGACTTACTCTTGGCCGGTTTTTTAATTATTACTTGAGCCGAACGGTATCGCTCGTGGCGATGGTAAGAGATCCGATGGAATGACATTAATTCTATGGAGCCGTGGAAGGCCACTAATTTAGGATCCCACTTGCGGTGACACGCTAGCGGCGGCCCATATAACCTCTACTTGCAAGTTTGCAGGAGCGGCGGCCTCAACTGTTGAATCCAACAAAAAGTGAAAATATTAATCTTTTGGCGATGGGCACATAATATTTCTGCCTTTTGGTGTGGAAACTTTAGGTAAGTGCGTGGCAGCTTATCAAAGAAATTTCTATGCGACTCATAGAAAGAACAAATGATGAAAGGGCTGGCGCTTACCTCGGTCAGCGGTAGCATTGCTATCGAACGAAGCAATGTCGTCAGCCTATTGGGAATGTCGCCAGGGACTGTGACTTAAGTTATGTTTTTTTATCTATAATGCGTATTTTATTTAGTTCTGTGTTTTTGGTATATGATTACATATTTAATTATTGTGACTATTGTATTGATAACAGTTGTGCCAGCGACCCAAGGCTGTATTCCGTTATGTCAAGGAGCTCGGATGGTTTGGGTAGGCTGGTGGGGGAAATGCACAATACACTCCAAGCGGGACGTCAGTGCAGGTCTTATCGCCCCCAATTCAAATTAGAATTATTGTATTGATAATTTTAATTAACTTAGATTTCAATTAAGGAAGTTTGCGCCAAACGGACATCGAGAATATACCTAATGGCGCGTGCGACCGCCACTTCCATGCTATCTAGCAATTTCAACTTGTTACCTAGAAACTAGAATTCATGTAATAAACTATGAACATTTCGTAGTCGCTACCTCGTTACCACGCGGCGGTCGTGATAATGAATCTTTCTTGAAGCACGATGGATTTTACTACCTAATTCGATCGCACAGAAAATATATTAGTTACAATATTTTATATATAATAATTAGTTAAATATATTAGACAGCTAATTATAATAGTTATTTAAATTAAATATAGGTATAACTACCGGCACGTAAGTTTAGCGCTGACCGTCATTGCGCAGAAGTCAAAAATTAGGTATCACAGGGGTGAATGACTTCTGTCTTCTTTTTTTTTTATACCATCACAATTGACTTTTTTGAGTTATGTCAAAACTCAGTGTTATAATTTTTTTTTATTGATTTTTCCACCCGGTATCCTCCTACGTAAATCCCGCGTGAAGTGAAATAAAAAACATTACAAAACCATATGTATTCAAGGACAGACTGTCAGTCAGTTTCCTACTGATTCTTCTGGAACCTTCCATCATCCTATTAGTAATATTATTTTAAAAAACATATCAAAGGAATCAGCACTTTTTCTAATTCCTCTTGTAAGTTTTCATTTAAATATATTTTTAAGCACAACAGATGAATCAGAAGGAAACTTGAGAACGAGAAATACGCATAAGCAATTAAACTTAAAACAAATCTTTAAGTAATCAGCAAACCAAAGTCAAAACCAACAAAGCCGTAATTTGTCTCAGAAGGCTCTGTCGTGACGATAACCATTAGACTGGAAACCGAAACCGAAAATAGCCGAAGGCCCACTGTCTTCGAGGCCGAATTCGATCAACTTTCGCGATTTATTTTGTATTAGAGCGGCGTCTAAGGTTGTTATTATAAATGTATTTGATTGCCGTTGTCAATGTCATTGCATTGTACAGGGACTATTTTTCATCAAATAAAATAACTGACTATTTATTAATTAATCACCTTTTATATGAATATCAAACAACTTTTCGAAACTTAAAAAACAAAGATTTTTCAACGTGGCAATGCAGTAGCATACTGGGTACGCTGCTAACTGGTAGTGTGTTTGAGCAATTGAATTGTCTTTAGATTTTAACGGTCTGGGGTAATCGATTTGCTTGTGGTGTAGTAGTTTACATATTTAAGTGTGTGTAATTTGTGTATTGTTTTATTGTAGTTAATAGATATTAGATAGAAGTATTTAATAAATGCCCTAGTGTGAACCCTGAGCGTAGCGATGGATGTAAGAAGACACGAGATAAAATAACTTTACAGGCGAGTGTTATACGAAGTTTTTCTTCTTAAGATAGCGCGAATTTTTTTTTATTTCAACTAAAGTAGAAAGTTCTTTTTAGCATTACAATATGGAACTCTACTTTTTTTTGGGTTCTGTACTATAATAATTAATTTTTAAACACTAATATTTGACATTTTTCAATTGTAATTTGTACTTCTATTGACATTTATTATTGAATTTTAAATTTTTGACATGATTATTATTATTGTAATTTGTTATATATAGTATTCTTTGTTCTTTGTTTTGTTTGTATTACCAATTGTAAGTTTATACATAATATTGTATTATTATATATAAAAACTTGACGTGTAATATAATATTTTATCAATAAATAGGTATATGAATACTAAGGGTACGGGGGCCTATTTGTGAGGCTACGATGTCTGTCTGTCTGTTTGTGTATGCATAGTGACTCGGTGTACGAGTGAACGGTCAAACCGTTTAGACTATACTAAGTGCAAGTCGGACTCGCGCACGAAGGGTTCCGTACCATTAATTATAATAAAACCGGACAAGTGTGAGTCAGACTCGCCCACCGAGGGTTCCGTACAAACTAAATAAAAGGGGGAAATCATATTTTTTTTTATATTTTCCTTCATAAACCAAAAAATATACATCGTAAAAATATTTAAAAACCTGTTTTAGCTTATGCTAATGAAGCTCTTTCATAAGATAACCCACATGATACGGTTAATTTTGATTTCCGGTTAATCCTACGATACAATTGCGATTCAATTCATCTACATATTATCTGTGACATAAAACGCTTTATACCCTTTAAGCCAGGTCAGAGGCCTTTCGGCGGCATAATAACTCTCACACTGGCCACTCAGTCTATACAAACTTACTTACTTATCTCATTGGTGCATAATCTATTATCTCATTAGAGTGAGGTAAAACGTTTGTAACTAAAGGGTATTTTCAAATAGCAAAGCGGCTGCTTGTGACAATACCGACTGGCTACGTCTTTGTCGACTAGCAACGGGGCGGCGAGCCCCGGCCTTACTGATGGGAGACTTGCGATAACGACGGCGTACGGCGTGGACTAATGATACAGTAGGATATGACGCCACGTTAATAATACAAGAACTTTACGAAATATTACGTATAAAAATTTCAGATAATTTTCGTTAGGTAGATCTAAAAGATGTTGATTTATATAAGCCGCTACGAATTGATAACTTCCCCTTTTTTTAAGTCGGTTATAAATAATACTTGATTTGGAAAAATACCTACATAAAATTATATACATTATAAACCTTAAAAAAATTGATAAAACAAATTTACAAACATATAGGTACAACTATGAAATTTTACATTTACATGGAAAAACGTTAGATCACGTTTAAAACGTGAAATTTTGGCAAAAAAACAGTAATAATTGCAAATGAAAAAGAAAAATTAAAAAAAAAACGTTTTTTTAAATCACTAAGAACACTAACTAAAAACGGATAAATGTGTGTTTTTTTGCTGCAGACAAAAGGATATATATAGACATTAAAATGACACACCCGTCTTTTATACATGTCCGGTGGCTTATTAGTTTGGAGCTACTGGGTCGGTGATAGCAGCTTTTGTTTCTCATTCAAAGCTTTGAGGCTTTGAATGAGAGGGTCAGTGAGAAGGCGTTAGAGGTAATGGTGTCCGATTAATTGATAAGAACTACACGTTATTGTTGTATATATGTGTCTATGTTTCTACATTGACAGGCCTCATGGCTCAGTGGTAGTGTGACTACCTTCTGAGCTGTTATAGGTCGTGAGTTCGATCCCCATCTACGGCAAACATTTGTGTGATGAGCATGGATGTTTCTGTGTCTGGGTGTTTCTATATATCATATGTATATATTTACAAAAAAATACGTATAAATGTATTCTGTCAGCCATCTAGTTCCATAGTACAAGCTTTACTTAGTTTGGGCTAGGTGGTGTTGTGTGAAATGTCCACTAATATTATATTTTAGGGTTCCGTACCCAAAGGGTAAAACGAGACCCTATTAGTAAAACTCCGCTGTCTGTCTGTCCGTCTGTCACCAGTCTGTATCTCATGAACCGTGACAGTTAGACAGTTTTCTCAGATGATGTACCTATTTCTGCTGCCGCTATAACCCTTCGTGCGCGAGTCCAACTTGCACTTGGTCGGTTTTATTTTAAATTGTTAGATATCGTTTATATTGGCGACTGAGTAGTGAGAATAGTAGATTATGCACCAAGGGGATAAAGTAGTGTTTTATGTCACGGGCGACATATTGAATCCTGAGTGTAACGTAGGATTCTAGGGTTAAAGAGTATAATCCCGAGCTAAGCGAGGGATTTAAGACTAGAATCCGAAGTGTAACGAGGGATTCAAGGTCGCCCAAGACAAAAACACCTTTATCCCCGTGGTACATACTCTACGTTTCACACCTACTGCGTGATAATAGAAAGAAATGGTTTTGAATCTACATTATTTACCAAAACAGAGCGCTTTGTTATTTTTAATGGACGAACTTCAAAACTTGCTGCATACGCTACCTGATTTTCTTTGATTGACATTACTTAACCTACATATAAATCAGGACGTCCCAATCGCAGGTAAAATAGAGTTTTTCTAGACAAGCGCGTTCCATCGTAGACCGAAACGTCGTTCAAAACAACTGGGATCGGAGTCAAGCTAAAGTTTCCCACAATAAAAATATAAAAAACAACCGTAGTACAATATCAAAAAATCAACAGATGTTTCAACTGTAGCATATTTTATTCTCTTTGGTTGCAGTATTCGTGCCTGTTTTATTTCTTTTTCATGTTCTATTCTCGGTTGCCAGTTTGATTTTCGAGTGAATTATTTTTGTTATGGGCCGGTTTTAGATTATATACCTCATAATCTAAGGGGCCGGTATAATAGAAGTATTCATCTCTGATTGGACTCTGACAATCTAGTAGGCTTAGATTCTAAATTCAATTCACACTAGATCACATTGTGATAAAATGAAATCCCATACAACATTACAGCCCTAGGGCGTAAATGTAGTACTTTGGACCCTCTATACATGATGTAAAAAGGAACATTATTGGGCAGGTGGTGTGAAAAACATATTTTCTAAGTCTTCAGCCAAGTCAAAAGTTATTGAAGAAAACATTATTTTTTAAACTATTTCTTCTATCTAAATATCTAAACAGATCTGTCTCTTACTTCTAAACTATTCACACTCAGTGATTTTAAATGTTTAACAATGTTGTGATTGAGAGAGATAGCTGCGCGCTTTGAGCCCAACCTTACATAGATAGGTAGGTATAGCTGTCTCGTTGCTGCATCAGATAATCTCGTCGAGTGGTTGTTCCACATTATGGAGCCGGGACGCCAGTTTATACGGTAATATTCCTCGCTCCGAGAGTTCTACACTTTGAACAAGGTTTTCAAATAATATGTAAAAAGTTTTTATCAAGTTTAGCAACTGTGTACGTTAAGTTGAATTATAAATTTTCTACATTAGATCGTGTATTTATTAGAGATTCAGATAACATCTCATGAACGTTTTGATCTTGCTTTCTAAGTACATAAGCAATATAATAGCTAAAAGTGTTAGTTTTAAAAACTGAAATCCGATTTTTTTAATTATCCGACTGCGTAAGGAGGAGGATTATGTTTTTCGTGGGTATGTATATTTGTGTGTATATATGTACATAATATGTATGTGTAACTTCCAACGAATTTCTTGATAATAAACAAGTGATTTTATTAGAATTATTTCAAAGAATGAGCATTTATACGACTTTACCGAAAATTAACCATCGTCTTAAATTTTCTGTCTTCTTTCGCCAAATGTCATTAATTGTCAGCGAAAAGTCGACAAAATTATGTTAAGCAACGCTTAAAGTTAAGTAACGTTTTTCGGTAAGGCCGATAATCTTTTACGGCGATTTTACGTATAAAACTTAACGAAATTAGATTAGATATATTATATATTAGATTATAAATTAGATTACAAAGTCGCTTTTATGTAGTCAGGTATTTTGTTTTTCTATTAATACAGACACTTGTATTATAATTCGGTATCTCTTGTTTAAGGCAAACATCTGCTTAGGCGAATCCCTTGTTTAGGTATCACACCTTCCTTGGCGGTAAGTAACTCGATCAAAAGGGAGCTATTTATTACGTAAACTAATTTACATAAGTATGCAAATTGTGTCTTTCTCACGACAGTTTTCAATTCTTATTTTAATCATGGCATGTCCTATAAAGAGCTCCAGAACGATACATCATTTACGACGACTGGCTATTGGCCTACGACTGGCCTTGTGGCTCAGTTGGTAGTATGTCTGCCTGCTGTGCCGTAGGTTGTGGGTTCGATCCCCACCCAGGCCAAACATTTGTGTGATGAGCATGGATGTTTGTTCTGTGTCTGGGTGTTTCTATGTATCACAAGTATATATTTACAAAAAAAAAGTATATATGTATTCTATCAGCCATCTAGTTCCATAGTATAAGCTTTGCTTAGTTTGGGCTAGATGGTGTTGTGTGAAATGTCGACAAATATTTATATTTATTTATTTAAGGTCTGGACGGATTTAAGGGATCTAATGTGGCATTGAGGGCACTGCTATCTTTTTTGAACCAAATTCAAAAAGAAGAAGGTTCCGTTTTTTATGGAAGATAGATCTACGATTGACCACCAACTCGCGTGATGTTAAGCGATGTTGTGGCCGAGGATGGAGCTCATCGATCTAAAAGATATCCATATACTCTAGCCCTTTAAATTCCAAGATTTTAGGTTTGTATTAAATTAATTATATCTAGTTTACCGTGTGAAAGAAGCAAACTTCTCCTTTTTAAGTCGGTTAATAATAATAATTTTAAAAACTGAAAAACCGAAGCCGATATACGCAATTCGTTTACTTGAATGAATTTTTTTCAGTTATAAAAACCAACGTACTAAACCGATTTTGATAAAATATATATTGGACCACTGCTAAGGTTTTACGTACCAATCAAAACAGAAACAAAAAACAATTCATAATTGTCAAAGTAATTGCTGAATAAACATACAATAATTACAGTTTAAAAAACTAAAGTAACATGCTTCAAATTATTCTATTGTCATCGGTCCTCGATAAGTCTACAGAGTTTGAATGAAATCTGACCGTTTGAAGTGGGTCAAAATCAAGTCCAAAGGCCACAGGAGTCGGTTACAAACAAATAAACAAACATGCATACAGGTGAAGCTAATAAAAGCGTGTTAAAAATAATCGGCCAAGTGCGAGTCGGACTCGCGCACGAAGGGTTCCGTACTATCATCTATAATACTACAAAGTTTAGTTCTGTTTATAAAATAACGAGAAATCAACGAAATTCCAAGTAGTAAATTGCAAACTTATAGGTAGGTTTTCGATACACATCCGGGCAGCAGGTCAACGCTCGCGCGAATACGCGCGGCTATGGCTCGCTCCGTCATGTTACCTCCCCCGCTACCCGCACGGCCGTTGCCTAGCAACCGCCTCTCGCTCGCTCCACCACCACACCGCGGCGCGGCGCTCGCACCGCGTTTAGATGCACGGATTATTTTCATTTTGTGAGTTTTTATGTATTAGATTAGGTATTTATTTTTATAGATAATATATTTCTAAATATTTACTTACAAATATTCAAGTTTCTACCTGTTAATTAAGATCGAGTAAAAATTGCTTAAAAATTACGTTTGTTGTATGGGAGCCCCCCTTTAATATTTACTTTATTGTTATTTAATTATTTATTTTGAAAGGTAATATACAAGTAAATATTCTGTGAAAATTTGAAGCGTCTACCTGTTACCGTTTTTAATATTGAGCAAAAAAATACGAAAAAAACACGTTTATTGTATGGGGACCCCCCTTAATATTTTTATTTTTTTATTTTTTAGTATTTGTTGTTATAGAGGCAACGGAAATACATAATTTGTGAAAATTTCAGCTTTCTAGCTATCACGGTTTATGAGATACAGCCTGGAGACAGACAGACAGACAGACAGCGAAGTCTTAGTAATAGGGTCCCGTTTTTACCCTTTGGGTACGGAACCCTAAAAACATACAGTTGAATTGAGAACCTTCTTTTTTTGGAAGTAGGTTAAAAATACAGTGAGGTCGCTATATCGGGTATATAGGCGTTACGCCCCGCGAGCGGTTCGAACCGCGGTTCGAATCACCCAAGAGCTCTTTTTGAATAGGCCCTTTCGCACCGCGGTGCGAATCGACCAAGAGCATTATATCCCTATATTGTTTTCAGCGCAGTCCCTTCCAATGCTGAAACAGGCTGGTCACCGACTATCGATTATGGTAATCATGCTATTAAATTGCTAATAGCCTCCGAAGTGTCGATTTATAACTGCAGCCTCACCTGGGCTCTGCCGCCGGAGATAAGGCCATTTTTATTGCTTCACAAATATGCTGATTTTGCTTGAACGTGTTAAGGATGTGTGTTTTCGCTCTTTTAATAACAATCGGTTAATTGATTTAATGAGTAGTATAATATTTGGTAGATATACACGTGAGCAATAACGGTATTTTTATCGTGAGAGTATTTTGTTTGAATTCAGTATATCAAATGATTTTAATCTAAAGTGGAAACCTGAGTGTAGCGAGTATTATTTAGTAGAATCCAGAAAGTAGGTAGCCGGGAACTAAACTTTTTAACAATTTCGACGAAAGTCAATGACATTTTTGATACTTTATCAAAGACGAAGATAAAGATAAAGACAATTTATTTGCATACAACACGAGAATTTTATACAACAAGTGCATAAAAGATGTTACACTAAATTTAGTCGCTTAAAATCATGTTGTGCCGATTAGGCGTACAAATGTCAGGTAGACAGCATCATGCACATACGAAAAATTAAAAAATAATAATTAGTATTATTTGTTATTAGATTAAAACACAAACCAAAAATATGTAAAATATGACAAAGAAGAAGCAATAAAAGATACACATAATGTCAATAAAATTAAAATTTGTCATTTAAAAAATCATTGACAGAATAATAACACTTCTGCAATAACAATGCCTTCAACTTTTTTCTAAATAAATTACACTTTTTAAACAAGTATACCTATAGATATGTCTAACTATATCAATCAATCAATCAATCAATATATTTTATTTCATAATCACAAGTACATCTCAAGTTGTGCAGAAATACAAATATCTTAATAAAGTGTAGCTTGTGGAACATGATAGTGACGTGCAGCACCTACACTAAGTAAAACTTGTATCGTGGGTGCTGCATATAGTTCCCGTCACGTAAAAAGAACGCTGATTTGTTCGTAAGCGCGAACAAACCAGCGTTCTTTTTACGTGACGGGAACTCTACCCTTCAGTGTATTGATAGAAGAGGACACGTTTACAGCTTGAATTAACTTATAATAAATAACGGATTAATTTTGAATACATTAATAATTTTATATGATTAAAGATGTTAGTTATTTTTTTTTAACTGACAATATTTTATTACATCGTGTTTCTTATTTTAACGTAAAAAAAATATATCTAATAAATATATTAATTTACTTAATCTAATGCTAAATTTATTTATATTTATTGTTATAGTGATTGATGATTAAATATAAATATAAGCATTCTAAAAGTGTTAATATATACTTGAACAACTATAGCTATATTTGCGAACATCAAAAAAAACTGTCTAGTACGTGTAAGGTCACGCAGCAATCACCTTACATGTGGCTTACCACGTAGACCAGGAACTGAATTTAACCGTAATCTATGGTTGACAAACTGGTGTAACCTGTGCCTAATAATGTATATAATGTTTATTATTATATTGTTATTAGACGTTGTCACGTCAAAAATTAATATAGTATCAAAGTAAATAAAGGGGAACCTCCCGCGAAACCTCCATCCCGTCATTTGTTGCAGCTATTGTTCCAGCCGCATTCATCGCGCAGTCATTAGTGGAATGTTCAAACGTTTTGTTTCACTTTTTACTTTCATTATTGTGTTTTGTTTTGTGGTTTTTCGCTGCACGACTGAGTGACGCGTTTCGGATTGTCATGTTTTTCTAGATTTTATTGTTGTATTCTATTTTTTTACCGACTTCAAAAAAAGAAGGTTATCAATTCGACCTGTATGTTTGTAATATTTTTAGAACTGCACAGTTTTTGTATATGTTAGTCTATACCAGTTTCTAAACATGTGTGCCAAATTTCATAAGTGTTTGTATGTTTGTCCACGCATCACGCAGAAACAAGAAGTCGTATTTCAAACATTGTTTTTTTAATTGACTAAAGTATCTTTCAACTTAGGAGTCATTGTAACTTTTATCAAAATCGGTTCAGTAGTTTTCAAGATATGGGCTTTTGAACACTCACTTCGTTCATCTCAACTGCAGAGCAGTGTCTATACCTTATATTTCAATTGTTTGATAGACAGTAACATGAGCGGTGATATGCTTTGACGACCGTTTTTAATAGACTTCAAAATAATATTAGTAGATTATGCACCAAGGGGATAAAGTAGTGTTTTATGTCACGGGCGACATATTGAATCCCGAGTGTAACGGATGATTCTAGGGTTAAAGAATTAAATCCCGAGCGAAGCGAGGGATTTAAGACTGGAATCCGAAGTGTAACGAGGGATTCAAGGTCGCCCAAGACAAAACACCTTTATCCCATACTCTACTTTTCACACCTACTGCGTGATAATAGAAAGAAATGGTTTTGAATCTACATTATTTGACAAAACAGAGTGCTTTGTTGTTATTTTTAACGTACGAACTTCAAAAATTGCAACATACGCTACCTGAATAGATTTTCTTTGATTGACATTATTATACTATACCTACAATAGGTATCAGGACGTCACAATCGCAAGTAAATTAGAGTTTTTCTAGACAAGCGCGCTCCATCGTAGACCGTAAACGTCGGTCAAAGCTAGCGGGATCGGTGGTCAAGCTCAAGTTTCCAATAATAAAAATATAATAAAACCGGACAAGAGCGAGTCAGACTCGCCCACCGAGGGTTCCGTACAAACTAGTAGATAAAAGGGGGAATATGTATATATTTTATATTTTACTTCATAAATCGAAAAATATACATCGCTAAAATATTTAGAAACCTGTTTTAGCTTGTGCTAATTAAGCTCTTTCATATGATACCCCACATGATACGGTTAAAGCCATTTAAAATTTTGGCCTTCCTTCCTTGCATAAAGACCCGAAGTTTTGTGATTTAATTAAAAATAACCAGTTTTCGGACACAAAGCTTTTTGCCAAATTTCATAATTGTAGGTCAACGGGAAGTACCATAGGTTTTGATTCCCTTGTGAGTGTCGAAATGTGCATTTTTACGACATATTCGGCTGTAACTTTTTTTTACTAAAACGGACAGACGCCCGACAAAGTGATCCTATAAGGGTTCCGTTTTTTCCTTTTGAGGTACGGAACCCTAAAATGACAATTAAATATTTGTCATTAATGTTCGATAAAAAATATTTGAATAGCTATTAATCTTCTATTTTCTTCAACAAATATAATTTGACGCCAATAAAGAGCGATATTAAAGCTAACAACAAATCCTTCATTGTAAAAATATTGATTGGCATAAAACCGAGAAACAAGGCAAAATAAGAGAGAGGCATATACCCAGCAGTGGGATAGAGAAGGCTGTGGATGATGATGAAAAATATACTCTTTTCGATCATAATTTGCTAAAAATAGTTTTCCTGAAAATCGTACCTTAAGAATTTATAGAGATATTTTCACACATTTATTACATTTATTGCCGACAGCTGCAACTCTACGTGGTAAGGTATAGATCGTATCGTACGTAACGCGAAGATATCACACCTTTTACCAATTACCACTAACCAAGACCTGTTAACAATATGTCCACACCCTCGGTATACGACGTGAGTCGCGCCACATCCACACCCAATAGCTACTTACCACCCTATAACGTGTGCCGCAGTTCAACCTTTTTACTGAGTCACAGTATAAACAAAATTACAGACAACCATACCCATCTAAAGAAGACTATCAGATAACGTCTAATATTTATAAAAAAAAATAAAAAAAAAGTTTTTTTTTTTTTTTTTTTTATTTGACTAAATTAATCTCCACAGACTCCATGCATTTTATAAACTAATATATGCATTTTTAACTACTTATTACATTTTTTTCATTATGCAAAAGGAAGACAAAATTACATTTTCTAATTTACACATTCACATGCCATTCTAACATGCATACGTGTATACTCCGAACAGTCCAGCTCCCGCGTGGCCCGGTTGGCATTATCATCATTTATAATATGTAGTCAAAGACTTAGAATAGAATATTATTTATCGTCATTATATAATTACATTCATAACAATTTCGTTGCATAGAATTATCTTAAGAATGCTTCTATTATATATGTTTGTGCACATAACCTACACACTTTTCGTCAAATGCAATGCAATGTAACGAAAAACTTATGTATAGGAGCACCAGAAATGACAGACATATGCAAAAATATGTCTGCCATCGGAGGAGTTTGGAACTATTTAAATGTATGTACGTGTGAGATAACAGATTTTCTACTGTAGCGCCTACTTTCACTAAGGGGCATTTTATTGTACAAGCTTTGCTTAGTTTGGTCTAGATGGTGTGTGAAATATCCACAAATATTTATTGTCTATTTTATTTCGCTCTAATCGCTTTATGGCGCTGAAACATTGTTCTGCCTAGCGCGCTAGTTTTACGGTTTAAGTGATCTGATTTTGTATATCTGCAGTGCTCTATATATTATATATATAAGTATTTTGGCCGTAATCATTAGTTGGATCATCGAAGACGTAAGGCAACTGCATAGTTCTTACACCGCGGTAGGTACAAATAAATATACAACTGCCGTGTGCAGCTGGCCGGCAGACTTTATGCGACTCGCATAAAGTTAAAAGTCGAGAAACAATCTAATAGTGTTACATTGTTATAAATGTTCAATAACCGGTTTTTTTACAAGCACACTAGTTAGTCTTCTGAAAACTTCTATACTACAACAGCATAACTATTTTTTGTAGATGTTAAACTTTTTACTTACTGTACTTTTTACACTATGTACCAGGCCATAAACTGTAATGCTTCCGTATTGACATATATTGGAAAAATATTTGCATGAGGTAGACCCACAGACGTTATAGATAAGCCATGTTTTTATAGCATGTCAACAGTGCGATTAATATACGTAGTTGACGGCCGTGTCGTCCAGTCCGCGCTCAGCTTTCGCGGCAACGCACGATCGTAAACGTAAAATCGAAAAAATACTAATTGTGCCATTCTGCAAAACTACTACAGTTAAAAGTGGACAAGGCCAACGAAACATTACCTTTCATACATAAGTAATCCTGTTGATAAATGTAGCGCTTTAATGTATTAAAATCAACTCAACCTGAATATTTATAGTTTAAATAATTTTATAGTGTAAAAAACTGAAACAACCGACTCGAACTACGTTATTTCGTTTACTTGTAATATTAGTAAGGAAATTAGTATTAGTACTAAACAAGGCGATCAAGCGTTGAAGTAACTCTATTTTTTCCATATACTTACACATTGGATGAGGAGTAAGTAGGTTTTACTTTTCAAGCGCAATAAATCCCTCACGATTGTAAACTTTTTAAAGAGACCTCTCTTCACCCACTCGTTTCTTTTTAAGAATGATATTTGTCATTAAATGTCAAATACTTCGTCGTCGCAGATTAGAAAATGTGCAGATGACGAAAACCTTCAATATTTGACACTTTTGTAAAGAAAAACGTGTCAGTGGAACTCTGCGATTCTATAATCTGACGCACTCACTCAGGAATCCAATGAAAATATTTTTACTTTTGGAACTTGGGAACTTTCCTCAAAAATTGGTTCAAGAATGAGCGAGAAATTCGTGTACATACATTTCCAGTTTTCGGTTTTTTTCCTATATGTGTCCTATAACACAATGCTTCTTGCCAAATTTCATAGTTCTAGGTCAACGGGAAGTACCCCATAGGTTTTGATTCCCTTGTGAGTGTCGAAATGTGCGTTTTTTTCGACTTATTCGGCTGTAACTTTTTTTTATGAAAACTCAGAAGTTTGATTTTTCTCTCTGCAGCAAGATACTATGGATCTACGTTTACGATTTTAATTTCAACTCGATACCTTCACGCGTTCCCGAGATAAAGGTCTTGACACCCGGACAGACAGACAGACGGACAACAAAGTGATCCTATAAGGGTTCAGTTTTTTACTTTTGAGATATGGAACCCTAAAAATATATATACAGTACGAATTGATAACCTCGTCCTTTTTCGAAGTCGGTTAAAAACTGAAGCAACCGACTTCTCATGAATGCCAATGTCAGAACTGGACCAAATTGAAATGGGACCACACGGGAAGCACCAGCTTTCAAATAAAAAAGAATCATATAAATCGGTTCACCCAGTCGAAAGTTCTGAGGTAAAATTTTGAACATCCTCCTTTTTTGAAGTCGGCAAACAATAATTATAGTTTAAAAAAACTGAAGAAACCGACTTCTAATGGATGCCATTGTCAGAATTGGACCAAATTTAAATGAACCACGCGGGAAGCACCACCTTTCAAATAAAAAAATAATCATTAAAATCGGTTCACCCAGTCGAGAGTTATGAGGTAACAAACAAAAAAAAAACAGTCGAATTGATAACCTCCTCCTTTTTGGAAGTCGGTTGAAAAAGGGATCATCGAAAACAATTCGTAATTGGCTAATAATTCGCTGAACAAATACTTATAGAGAGAAAAAAAACATACAGTCGAATTGAGAATTGAGAACCTCCTTGTTTTTGGGAGTCGGTTAAAAAGCAAGCATCTTCCATCAGACGCAGCGACATCGATAACTTAACGGTCAAACGGTGTAATTGTAAACTAGTGGCTCATAAACCAACCAACAAAAACAATACATTATATATATGTATATTATTTGTTCCATTTATACTACATTATTGGGACAGTCTGGAAACATACCAGGTGTAATAAATAGAAATAAAAGAGAACGAATAACACACGAAATGAAATCATCAAACAAACACAGATATAAATCAATGGTAATAAATGGATTGGACAGGTGCGAATTCCTTAATGACACAATAATAATCCCGGTTTCTAATAAAACAATAAATGATATATATATCGTTTGCCCTTCTTATACGCAATACGATATCTATTGACGATATTACGGAATCACTGAGAACTTTGTATAAATATATTTTAACCAATTGCGATTTTACTCTGTGTTCATTTGACCATTCACGATTATAAAATTGTGTGAATTTGATCATTTGCGGTTTGTATCAATCGCTATTTTGATCGTTTGTAATTTTGACGGTTTTTCAATCTCTTAACCGAATAATAATTGGGATACAATGAAATAATTCAAAAATGTGCAAAGATGCTCATTTGAGCCGCGTCTCTTGAAACTTAAAACATTACCGCAAAGTAGCTTATTGGTTTTTTTCTCGGATACATTTCGGTTAACATGTTTTGTTTTGATCATTTTGATCTACATGATCATACACCTCTTGTCTTTTTTACTATCGGAAGTTTAGGAATAAAAATAAATAGCCAAGTGCGTGTCGTGCCACGCGCAAAGAAGGGTTCCGTAGTTGCACATTATAGTTTATTTGAACTTAAAATAAAGCCTTCGACATGATACTATGAACATACGAGTTAGCTTATATTATTTTGAATATAATTTACACAAAATTTGAATTACTTACATCTCTAAGTGCATATATTTGTCGGCCGACTATCAACCGTTTAACCAACGATATCCCAAAAAAGATTTTTTTTTCAAGATTTTATTCTACGACTTTTTGAGCATAAATAATACACATGTCCATGTCAAATTACAGCTTTCTAGTACCTACTCATAATTTTTGAACATAGCCGCGGACATACATACATGTACAGACAGACGGAATTGGTGAAACTATAAGGGTTCCTTGTTTAGGTACCACGGATCCCTAAAAATTGTTGCCGTATCGAGGTATATTCCAAAACCCCGAAGCCACTGAACGCCATTGTTATCGTGATCTGCAAAATTATGGAATAAGTTTCCAGAGTGCATCTCTACCGAAATATAAATTAAATAATATATTAAAATAAATATGATCTTTGTGTCTTTGAATTGCAAATAAATTGCTTTCTTCTAGGTAAAATCAGATTGCGCTCCATCGTAGACCACAACGTCGTAGCTTCAAGTAAGGTTGGCTAAAATATATCATCATCATCAACCATCAACTGCTGACTTTAGCGCGCCATTCTTTCCGGTCTTGTGCTAATCTCATCCACTGCCTTTTCGATGTCATCTGACCATCGAGCTTACTAAAATATATAAAAAATAATCTACCGCGTCCCAATTAAAAGCTTAAAATTATAATAACAAATTTTTCACAGTCATGAACGAAAGGCATTACTAAACAAAGCTATTCCGCTCGTTATGCTTAATAATTGAAGGGAGAACAAACAAACGGTTAACTGGTTTAACAGTGACGATAGTGCCCTGTTTGGCTCCATCAGCAACTATAACTGAGTTGCGAACCAGGCCTCACCCGTTGCCTTCATCTGATACTCCTTTCCGACGGCGTGACTCAGTATCCAAACTCTAGCTTATTTTTAACAGAACTCCAAAAAGAAGGAGGTTATCAATTCGGTCTGCATGTTTTTTTTTTTGTATATTTGTTCACCGATTAATCCGCCAATTAAGGATTGATTTTGATGATTCTTTTTGTATTTGGTAGATCATACTTCAGAGGTGGTCCCATATAAATTAAATTAGTAAAATCGATGGTGTATTTTGGTTATTATAACAAAATAACTAGTACGAGTAAAGTATCATCCAAACAACTGTAGAAAAATGGTTAGCAAGTTACGTATATGCGTGCATTCACTTTTCTGCAGGCGTTATACATATTGAGTATTTTGAAGTCGTTTTTTTCAGATTTTTAAACTATAATATAATTTTCACGAGAAAATTCTCTTTTTTTTTACCCGACTACGGTAAAGCAAAAGGAAAGGTAGTTTTTGACCGATATGTATGTATGTTTGTATTTTGTTTTTCTTGTTTTCATTAATATTTTTCTTTTACTCGACTGCCGAAGGAGGGTTATGTTTTATAAATATAATTCATGTCTTTATTGCGCATATGGTTACAGTAGGTGGAACATCGGGTAAAAATATAGCTCTCCATATTCTGCCTTACCGGCGTGCAAAATTTACACAATGTACATTTCAAAAAAAAATATTAACTTAAACTTAACTATTAGCACATACGTAAGTATGTGCTTTTTAAGTTTTTATTGAAAAGCTTGTTTTTTGATTTTCAGTTACCTAGCAGTATCGGATAATATTTTATTATATTATTTATTATCTATAATATTTTACAAAATTTAGTTTATTTTACAATTTTTAGTTTTTCTACTGCTTTGTAAAAAAACACAATAATGTTATCTTGAATTCTTATACCCAGTTTCAATCTCACTATTACGAAGATTCATACTCGTATGACTCCTCACTTGTCGAAATCTATCCACCCGCTTAGGTTGTAGGTAAAGATAGACACTTCAAAACGGTGAAAGAAAACATCGTGAGGAAGCCTACATGTCTGAGAGTTCTCAATGATCTTGAAGATGTGTGAAGTCTGCCAACCCGCCCTTGTCTAGCGTGGTAGACTATGGCCTTACCCTTCTCACAATGAGAAGATGGCCCGCGCCCACGTCACCCGCCCACGCGGCGTTGGCCATGTTGGCGCCCACGCCAACTGTCGCGCGCCCATGGCGCAGTTTGTACGTGAAATTTTGTATGCAGCGGGATTCGATCTAGCTAGGTTTAATTTTTAGAAAACGTCGTTTTATCCATGTTTTCGTATTCTAATGATATTGTAGCAGTTTTTCATTGCCTGAAAAACTGCTACAATATCATTAGAATACAAAGGAAAATTTCGCCACCATCTACAAGATTCAGGTGGGAAATCAGGCAGTCCAGAATCCAGACGACCCCAGTTCGAGTCCAGATGAGATTATTTTTTCCTCTTTTAATTTAAAGTTCCTTATTTTGTGAGAAAACCTATTAATGGGAGCCCTTTAACAAAAAAATCATATATTTCAAAAACCGAGCAAAGCTAGGCCATCCAGGTACTATATTAATAAGACTGTAACGGGTTAAAATCTGTACATTAATATTTAAGTAATATAAATAATTAAAGGATGCTTAACTAGCGATATAAAAGTCAAAACTGCAAATTTGAACATTTTTGTTCATTTGTGTTAAAAGTGTGTTAAAAACTGTTTAACTGTTTTGCACCCAGATTATTTTAGGAAACGCAATGAAGTTATCCCACGGCAGAAAGAGCTAAGTTCGCTAACCTATTATATCAACCTACTGCCCGAAAAGATATCTACAAAAGAAACGCCTATAACATGTGTATACAAATTTATAACAATGTACCTAATGATATCAAAATTTTAAATGGAAGTAGATTTAAAATATGTTTGACCGAATGGCTTCTTAGCCATTGTTTTTATAGTGTTAAGGAATATTTTGGCTATACAAATACCTACAGATAGACTTAATTCTCATAAATATAATTAAATAAAATATTTGCACGTCTGCTTGCAGACTGAATACAATGTCTTAAATATAATAATAAGAACTCTTTGTATAATTATGTATTCTAGCAAATAAATGACTTGATTTGATTTGATTTGATTTACAAAATTGTATTCACAAAACTTCATTGGGTAAGTTCGTTTAGTTTTTAAGCACACTTCATTACTATTGTAATGCCAAATTTTTGCGTTATAATGTATCCCAGATCCTTTCACATAGTATGAGTGATAAACCTACTGAATTTCGTTCAAATCCGCTCAATAGCTTGTATAGCGGCGCTGAGACGCTGATATTTTAAAATTAAAAAGTCCATATCTTGAAAACTACTGAACCGATTTTGATAAAACTTGAAACGTGACTCCTAAATTGAGAGATACTTTATTCAATAAAAACAATCTAGTCTAGCCCACAGATTTTACATAGTCAAAGGTCTAGTCTCTAGTTTCTCCGTAATACGTGGATAAACATACAAATCTACAAACATACAAACATAGATACACATATACTTTGGCATACATGCTTAGAGGCTGGTATATAGACTAACATATATAAAAACTGTACAATTCTCACAATATTACCTACAAACATACAGGTTGAATTAATAACCTCCTTTTTTGAAGTCGGTTAAAAATAAACCCTGAACTCCAAACATAAACATTAATTTTCCTAACCTAGAGCTAAAAGTAAACATTCAGTGAGTAGGTATTTCTATGCAACACCACGCTAGGCTACCGAACACTTTTTAGGTTGCTAAACTATAATTGAACTTTATTGTTCTAAGTTAAGGTTTAATTTTCTTCGTTATTGAATTCCAGCCATATCGTTCCCTGAATATTGGTTGTACGCGATAAAGCGAACAATTTAAAACGTTGCGCCGGTTTTTAGGGTCCCGTACCTCAACAGGAAAAACGGAACCTAAGGGTTAAATAAATTAAATTAAAGTTATCCTATAAGTAGGATCACTTTGTTGTCCGTCTATCCGTCTGTCTGTCTGTCTGTCTGTCCGTCTGTCCGTCCGTCCGGGCGGGTGTCAAGACATTTATCTCGGGAACGCGTGAAGGTATCGTGTTAAAATTAAAACCATATACGCAGATCCAAAGTCTCTTGCTGCAGAGAGAAAAATCATATTTCTCAGTTTTTGTAAAATAAAGTTACAGCCGAATATGTCGTAAAAACGCACATTTCGACACTCACAAGGAAATCAAAACCTATGGAGTATTTCCCGTCGACCTATAACTATGAAATTTGGCAAGAAGCATTGTGTTATAGTAGGTACACATATAAAAAAAAAACTTAAAGTGCTTTAACCGTATCATGGGGGGTATCATATGAAAGATCTTAATTAGCACAAGCTAAAACAGGTTTTTAAATATTTTACCAATGTATATTTTTCGATTTATGAAGAAAAATATAAAAAAATATATAATTTCCCCCTTTTAAAGACTAGTTTGTACGGAACCCTCGGGCGAGTTTGACTCGCTCTTGTCCGGTTTTTTGTACTTATTAAACAAGTTCTAAATAAAATCTGTTTCATTATTTAGATTGAAGTTGTGGCTCTTTAGTTGCAGACATAACGATTTGTACTTTTTATCAATAGAATGCATTAGTATCTATTATTTCCAAAGGATAATTTTCTATTTAAGTTTATGGTATACAACACAACACAATTTCTTCATAGTGTACCTACTTTTTCACATTTTCTAAGGTAATTTAGATTTTTTTAAATCTAAAAGTTTGTGTCTAAATTACTGACTATCGTTTCAAGCTTATTTGGTTGTCTTTTTCAAAAGAAAACTTGAGTGGATGGTGATGCGCTTCACACTGCGAAGTGCGTAGTCAATCGAATGCGGTTCTCTGAAAAAGACCATCCAATGTCGTTGAATGTATAATCTGAATTTCAAACCAATATAAAGTGAGCGATTCGTACTTTTTAATAAAAATGTGTGAGAACCACATCAGTTTCCATTAAAGTAATTTTAACTACATAAAGGCTATATCAAACCTATATTGAAATCCCTAAGAAGTAAAATATGAATAACAAATTTTGCGCAAAACGGGCCACCTACTTATTTATTAGATTTCAGAATAATCATTTTTTTAATTAATCTGTACTGTTCCACTGCTACGAAAAGGTCTCCCCCAATTTCAAACACGTATTGTACACAAAATGAAATGTAATTACTTTTAATAAATTGGACGCATATTTAGGACTACTTCTGTACAGCTCAAGGAACGACTTTTGTTGTACGAAATTTGAAATTGAAAAAAAAATAGTGGCTTCATATTAATTTGCCAAGTGTCATTTTTATGAACTGTTTTTTTTTAAGTAACCCTGCTGTACGCTGATGAGCTTATATATTTATCTAAGATAAGTAAGATGGGATATCTCTTAGTATAAAATGGTCAACCCCGAACTTATAAAGTGAGTGTTACCAATGAACAATTAATGGGCCATTAAAATTTAAAAATCAATAGGGAATAAGGACGCCTTTTATAGACGAACGGCGTGTTTCACAAAACGTTATAATTATGTACTCAACTACTTATAATTATGTAGTTTACACAAGAGTCGAAAAGCAACCTGCATACTTAATCACGAGATTGATAAATTTGCCTAATAGTTCGATTGCCTAATTAGGCCTTTCACCCGCGATAAACACACTGCTTTTCATTTTTAACCCCCGAACTTAAAAGAGGGGTGTTATAAATTTGACTTGTGTATCTGTGTATCTGTATATCTGTGTATTTGTATATCTCTGTATCTGTGGTTACATTTTCTTTGCCCGCTGCACGAAACAATTGTTTGTATCGCATCGTCTTCGATGTAATTCCCTTATATTCACAAGTATAAGTTTAGAAGACTCAAAAACCCCCGAAAAAATAAAATAAAACAGCTGAACCAATTTTGATGAAACATAGCTAAGAACACTCTCGATAAAATCTTCTTTCCAACAAAAATGACCTTATCTTTCCAACGAAACCAACTAAACTAAACCTACGTTTTCTATTTTTCACCGTTGGAAGGTATCGCAAATAAATGATAAAATGATTTTATTTTCATATAATTATCGTGATATTTATTAATGCTGAATACTAATGTATTTTTGTTTACAAGTATAATAAATACAAAAACAAAATATACGGTACGAATTGATAACCTCCTTTATTGAAGTCGGTAAAAAAATAAATACCCCTTTAATAAATGGTACTGAGTATAGTCCGCGTCCTTATTGTGATCGTCATAATGACAAATTATTTAAATATTTTTAATTTTGAAGTGAAATTAAATCGAACAACCCGATCGTCTCCATCAGTTCTGGGGACCAACCAGTCGATCGCGATTAACCATTTGAGCATTCCTGTACTGTATAGAAAATATTAATTCAAATTCAAATTGAAGGGTTGTAAGTCTAAAGGGTCTAAGTGCCATTTTTTTTTTTTTTTTTTCATTTGCATATTATTAGACATGGCACATAGATCGTATTTTAGTATTAAAATTGTTTTTTTTTTGGCACTTGGACCCTTTAGAATTACATCCCTTCAATTCAAATTTATTGATCTTGTGGGCCCAGGTTACAATGGTTAAGTTGGTATAATTTAATTGAATTCGTCCTCCAGGTCGTGCTTTAAAAGCGTACAAGCATGTGTATAGACAAAGTTTCCGGCAGCCTAGTCGGGAGACCGTCCGGCTTGCGATCCGCAGATCCTGGGTTCGAATCCCGCGGCACGCGCCTCTGTCTTTTCGAAGTTATGTGCGTATTGTTGATTGCCGCTAACTTCAAACGGTGAAGGAAAACATCGTGAGGAAACCTACATGTCTGAGAGTTCTCAATGGTCGTGAAAGATACTTAGGTGAAGTCAACCAACCCGCACTTGGCCAGCGTGGTAGACTATGGCCTTACCCTTCTCACAATGAGAAGATGGCCCGCGCGCAGCTGTGGGACAGTTTGTATAAACAGGGCTGATATTTTTTTTTTATAGTTATTGTATAGATAGATATTTTATATGGTTTGGATTTGTATAGATTACGTGAACTTACAAATTTTCTGTTTATAGCACATTAAACATTGTATGGCGAACGTTCACGATCCTAATAAATGAACAATGTGGAGGAACTGGCAGTCAAATTACTTAATCGATTACAGATCCGGAAATTAGATAAAAAGAAGATAAAAATTTCCGAACAAACAATACCTTTTTAAAAGTATTAAAGACTTTACGAAACCGCTAAGTTTCCGAACTTTGCGATAGGAAAGTTTATGGGTAATAATGAGTTTTATCTAGCGCTACAGTGCGCCTTCGGTTTCACTCGTGCTTTTGAGCGAGCGTAGAAAGAAAGTATAAATATGTAATGAGGCATGAAACTAACAAGACATTAGTATTCATGTGTGTGTGTTAGTAGATGTGTTCATATGTGTGTGTGTGTGTGTGTGTGTGTGTGTGTGTGTGTGTGTGTGCTGCATTAGCAACATTATGCTGAATTATTTGAATATGACGTATGCATTACTAAGCATTTTTACTCTGTCAGTATACTGCTTTAGAACCACTAGTACTCACATTGTATTTCTACCTTTATTATGGTGTGTGTGTGTTTTTTTTTTATTAGAGGAGGTTGGGATCGGAAGTGAAGGGGATTGTTTTAATAGCAAGAGGCTAGCGCTAACGAAATACACCAGCCAAATTATAGTGTGGTAGTATCTCTAGATTAATTGTGTTCCAGCTGAAAATAGCAAAAATGATAGTTACAGTACTTCAATGCAGTATTTTCCCCAGTCAAATCCATTTGTGGATTTACTACTGACCCTTTCGGGTGAGTATTAGTTAACTTGGAAATGCTGGACTATTGCCCGAGTAGTAATATACCCCTTAAAACCCTGGAATGTACCCTCTTGGAATCGTTACTTAGATCTATGGCCACGCTTTTGCAATCTACTGTAAACCCCACTCTCAAGGACTTCTCCCCAATCTGAAGGACTTCTCTATTTGTCGTAAGTATGATCTGACTTAATACACAACATACATACATCTGAGACGAAAGGGTGGTGGATTCTCCCGAAACTGCTGCCCAGAGTTACCCTTATGGTATTTGGAGGTAGCCGTAAATCTTCCTCTAATGGAAGGTTTTTTGACGGAGTGTTAAGAAATTGTCGGTGATCTCGCTCTATCGCTGTCTCCTTCTGCAACATGGCAATATCATTTTATAAAAAGATAACAGCTACTCATGTGTAACGGGGTCTAAGATTATTTTCATTAATAATAATAATACATCTCTCGCAATAAAAAAATGCGTTTTTTCGTAACCTCCAACGAACTTTTACTTACGTAACAAACAAATATTTTATTTATATTTTACTAGAATTATTCAAAAAAATGCGCATTTATAATCTTTTGCATCGATTTTACGCATACTTTCTCACAAAAAACATATACTCAACAGCGTATAACGATATCGTAAGTTACACTCCAAAAACTGCTTTTCTGTAGTCGGGTATTTTGTTTTTTTAATATAGATACTTATGTAATTAAAGCTGATTGCCATTATTCTATGCGGCCTCTCCATGAGCATTATTTTACTGGCAATCAGAGTCCGCCAAGATCGGGACACCGTGTAGCCATGGATCTTACGACGTTTAGCCATAAAGATAGCGAAAGAAGACACTCGACCCTCCCATGTTCCAGAGCAAGTTCCCAGAGCTGACACAGTCTTGATTAGTTTCGGAATTAACTGTCGGAAGTCATCCTTGACTTCTAATTCAGTCTTTAGGGTTAGGATTTAGGGTTTGTAGTAACTACGAGACACCCTTATTAATTCGCTATGGCCATCTATGTGTCTGTCCGTATGTCACAGCTATTTTACTCATCAAAAATGAAATTTGGAAGGTAGACGTTTGTTCTGTAAACCGCTGCAAAATGCCTAAAATTTTCTGAAAAGTGGAATATAGTGACGGCACTCCATGCATATAATGTACTTACGTACATATGTTAATTTTTTTATAGAACATATCATATTTTTAATTTACGTTTCTTGAAGTAGTTAATACAATTTGCATGTGACAGTACAGTTGCAATCATAGTACAGCACGTACTGTACGTATAAGTGGATGTTGACCTTAAAAATAAATTCTATAAGTAAACTATATTCGACTGGCCTTGTGGCTCAGTTGGTAGTATGTCTGCCTGCTGGGCTGTAGGTCATGGATTCGATCCCCACCCAGGGCAAACATTTGTGTGATGAGCATGGATGTTTGTTCTGTGTCTGGGTGTTTCTATGTATCATATGTATATATTTACAAAAAAAAATAGATTTGTAAAAAATTATGTATTCTATCAGCCGTCAGAGGTAGAGGCCGGCCGCCACTGACCTGGTGGTCAAATATTGAGAGAGACCATAGGAAAGCCCAATTGCCCGAACCGACAACCCAAGATCGTTTGACTTGGCGCAGGAAAGTGAGGAGACCCGACCCCATTTATCGGGATAAGGAGAGGAAGAAGAAGAAGATAGATACTTACTTACTTGTATGAGTTTAAGAAATTATTTGGATCAAAAATAATTTCTTTTCAAAAAAAATTGGTAAGCGTTTGGAACATTTATTTCTAGAATTTTGCGGGACAGATTATTCGTGAGCTAGTTTATTAATTGTATATCTTCTAAAATGATGATACGCACAAGCTTATAAAGCTAAACACAGATACAGCAATAATGTTTACAGAGTTTTAAACTAAATGAGTTACGACTGATATTCTCCAGACACAAACAATGTAAAAGTAATTTACTTGTAAAATACTGTTATTGTTGTAAAATACGACAATAACAGTATTATTTTACTTCAAAGTTTGGTAAAGAATGTTTGGCTATTCTTTCGCACTTACTGCTAATATATATTTGCTATATTTTTAAGGTTGCTTTCTTCGAAAGGAAAACACGTGTGATGTTGGCCCTCATACATATTAATTTAATTCACTATTTTTTTTTGGCAAAATTCATACTGGAACTTCCAAAAGGCCGAACGAAACGTTTTAATTTCACATTTATCGTTAACCGCTAAATTGTTAAATACGCTTCCGTGGATTTTCACCGATGGAACCAATCTGGGTGTCTTTAAATCGCAAGTGAATCGGTTTGTTCTATAGTAAGCGCGCTTCAGTCGTAGACCGCAACATCGCTTAACATCAGGTGAGTTGACGGTCAAGCGCAGACCTATATTGTATTAAAAAAAACTGAACAGAGACAAATCTAATAAAACGTACATGTTGAGATTTGCTAATCAGCCGAAAAGACCGCCGAATGCGGTTGAAACTATAGTCGGAATTTTCGTCTCAAAAGAGATATGAGTGATCGGTAGTTTTTATTTAAAAAATTGTGAATACCACATTAGTTTCCATAAAATCATTACTTTCCTTCAACGATCATCTTGAAAACGTTTTTTTAGTTTTGTCAATATGTCTGTACAGGGTTTAAATATCGAGATAGTCTAATTATTTATAGATTTATTAAATAATTATTTAAAACCACTTTATTTTATTATTTTATTTTAATTATTTATTATATATTTTCAAACGTAATTATTTTAAATATAATTTGGTACCCTCTACAGCCATTTCGTAGAAAAATGTGTGTTTATTAGTTTTGTGAGGCCAGTTTCAATATGAATTAATCAATCAGTATTAATTTAGATCAACGCGCACAGTTATTTCTCTCGCGCTTCACAACCTTTTTACCCGACTGCGTGAGAAGGAGGGTTATGTTTTTTGAGTGTACGTATATTTAGCATTAAGTCCTTCTATTGTACAGCTCGTTACTTTGTAATTGTGTGCAATAAAGTGTTAAATAAATAAATATATACCTACTATGGAATAGCAATAAAAGAATCTGAATCTGAATCTGAATCTTAATCTAAATATTATGTATGTATGTGTGTGGGTATGTATGTATGTATGTTTCTATATGACAGCCTACGCCTAAACGGCTTGACCGATTTTGATGTGCGAGTGACGTTAGATTCGTCTTGACTTCCTGAGTGTCATAGGCTAAGTATATATTTTTATAATAATAATAATACATCTCTTGCATCTCTTGCATAGCCTCTAACGAACTATTTTGTAATAAACAAATGATTTTACTAGAACCATTCTAAAGAATGCGCATTTATAATATTTTACGCATACTTTCTCACAAAAACGAACACACAACAGCGTATCACTTACGATTTCGTTACGATTGATAAATCGTAACGAAATCGTAAGTTAGACTGCAAAAACTGCTTTTCTGCAGTCGGGTATTTTGTTTTTCTTTTAATATACATACTTGTTAAACATATGAAATAATGGTTAGGGATATTAGAAAAGTGAGTTTTTTTTTTGTTTATTCCTTCTCGACCTTTGAACTTTTTACATATTTATTGAGTATAGATGACACCAACCAATTGCCCGTTAATAATTGAGGAGCAGTGTTCCTCGAAATGGCAGCGGATTTGACAGGACGCCGCGTAGGTGTCGCTTTACTCAACCGTTACATGGATAAGCTTTTTATATCCGAGATTTGGAAGGAAAACGTGACCTTTGCTTGGTGGCTTCGGTTTTAAATATATCTTTTACATACTTTCACAATATAATGTCGGACATATATAATTTTAGTTTAATATTTTAGCAATTCGTTTACTAGGTTTTTTTTAAAGTTATTTTGTTATAACAACTAAAGTACTGAACCGATTTTGATGAAATTTATATAGGACCACCTCTTTAGTTTTCAGGATGCAGAAAAGAGCCGTACGAGCCATAGTACGAGTGCCACAGGATACGTCTGCGCTACAGTATTTTCAGGCCATGGGTATACTCACCGTTCCGAGTCTCTTCTGCTTCCAGGCGGCCATGTATGCCAGAGACCATCCAGAGGAGTACTCGCGCATTGGAGGGGGGAGAATGGGAGATATATCGCGTCATGCGCACCGATTACGCGCCGTACCTTGCCGACTAGCAAAGACATGAAAATTGGTACATGCATGTGCACCTATTATCTCAAATCGATTACCAAAGGAAGTAGGTACTGGATGCGTTCTCTAGTGCATTGTTTAAATACAAATTAAAACAGTGGCTTACCAAACAGGCGTTCTACAAATTCGAAGAAATGACAAAACTCAAGAAGACCTAATTGTAAAATTGATTAATGCATTATTATCTTTCTGTTATTGACATTGTTATTTTAATATTAACATGGTTGTTTTAATAATATTGTTGACATGGTTATTTTAATAATTTTATTGCATTTTAATTTATTTTATTATTATTATTTTGACATTTACATTATTATTATTATCAATTCGTATTATTTTTGTTAAAATTATTATTTATTGAATTAATTTTGATGACAACATGACGCGTATTAATTAAAATACCTATTGCTGTGTATCAAGTAGGAAGTCTGACTGATATTTCTAAATCTGACTGATACTTTAATACAACCAATCATTGCAATAAAACATCCATCAGCATCATCATCATCTCAGCCACAAGAAATCCACCGCTGGACATAGGCTTCCCCATGGATTTCCAAAAAGACCGGTTGGAAGCGGCCTGCATCCAGCGTCTTTCTGCCACTTGTATAATATATTCTGTCCATCTTATGGTTGGTCTTCCCAAGCTGAAGACCAGCCACATAAAAATAAAAATAAAACATCCGTTTAGGAGCAATTAGTTTTACGATTAAGTATCTCTTGGTAATAAAACTGCTATGCTATTTCACAACATAGGTTGAGCGATTTTTCATATTTTTATTCTGAAGAAAAAATTCTCATTCCAAGCTCATAATGAAGACAGCTGGTACGTCAGGTAGAAAATAAGATAAAGGTAGGGACGTACATGGTTATTTATCAACGATACAAAGAGATTCGTTGAAGTTGACAAACAAACAACAAACAAATTTATTTCTTACTCAAAAACATGTATAAAGTAGTACGTAACAGTTCGTCAATCTAAATAAATAAATAAATAAATATTTCTAGACATTTCACACAACATCATCTATCAAAAACTGGGCAAACCTTGTACTATGGAACTAGATGACTGGTAGAATATACCTAGATAGATATATACCTACTTTTTTTGTAAATATATACTTAAGATACATAGAAACACCCAGACACAGCACAAACATCCATGCTCATCACACAAATTATCGAACCTACGACCTACCACCTCAGCAAGTAGACATACTACCAACTGAGCTACAAGGCCAGTCAAATGTATATATTATTATATTTAGATATATATTAAATGCTTTGGTTATACGGTGCGTATTGTACGCAGTTTCACAGTTTGCAACATTTCGCTTGCAAACTGATTCAGTGAGCAACGGATGACCATACTCTGTTGCAGTTCGTAGCTCACTCAAGTCCGCTCAGAAACAGTCAAGAGTAAGCCGCTGTCCGTTCGTCTAATAAAGACGCAGCCCTGGACGAAACCCTGTAAGCTGTAACGGACCCTGTAAATAAAAAAACCAGCCAAGTGCGAGTCCGACTGGCGTACGAAGGGTTCCGTACCACTATCTATAAAAACGGCAAAAAAATCACGTTTGTTGTATGGGAGCCCCCCTTAACTATCAATTTTATTTTAATTTAATTATTTATTTTTAAAGTGTTTAATATAACTCAATATTCAGTGAATATTTCAAGCGTCTACCAGTTGCCGTTATCAATATAGAGCAAAAACGAGCAAAAAAATCACGTTTGTTGTATGGGAGCCCCCTGAAATATTTATTTTATTCTGTTTTTTAGTATTTGTTGTTATAGCGGCAACAGAAATACTACATCATCTGTGAAAATTTCAACTGTCTATTACGATTCATGAGATACAGCCTGGTGACAGACGGACGGACGGACGGACGGACGGACAGACAGCGGAGTCTCAGTAATAGGGCCCCGTTTTTACCCTTTGGGTACGGAACCCTAAAAACGATTCAGATCATGAAATATACTACAATGTACTATAAACTAAAGTACAACTATGTACATTTCATCGAGTCCGTCTACAAGTTTTTAACTTTGTACCAAATTTCATAACGATCGGTTTAACCGTTTGGTCGTGGTTACTTTTGCATTAATAATAAGTAGTAATTCAACGCCTTCGTGAACACAAACTTTTCTAAAAATACTGATGCAGAAAAGTATGTGCTCGCGAGCTTTACTGCTAATATTCAAAATAATTACTTAAAATTCTGTATCAAATGTTTTTTCCAAATATTATTAAAATCGGCCGAAAAAGGGCCTTGTAGCAATCTTCTTCTTTTTAACCTGGATTTGCTCATATTTAAAATTATTATAAAAATATCAAAATTAAGTACCAAACATTTTTAGCAAATATTATTAAAATCAGTCGGTAATGGCGCCGAAGCAAACTTTCCCCCATTTTGGGTTAAATAACTTACTTATAAAAAATCTCGACGACAAAAAATTCTATAAAATTAAGGAACCTTGTTTTGTCAAGGTTGGTTGACAATTACAAACTGTACGCGAGTACCCAAAATATCCGGACAGAAGAACGAAAATCTTGCTAGGTTAATGCAGAAGATTTCGTTCGCTTCACTCACTCAGTCAATTAAGGTGCAGAATATTTATAAACATATAAAATCAGTGAGTAGATGTATTAGAAAAGTAAAAGATGACTTTTTTTATTTAGGTAGTATAGCATTAAAAAAGGTTTATTCAAATATAAAAACACATATGTTTTCCAGTAGGAAAACATAAGTTTTTTTATATCTGGCTTTGGCTGAGGAGTACCTCAGCCAAATTATTAATTTAAAAGATATCGAAGAAAAACTCTCTTCCGTGCTGGACTGGGTGAACAACATAGAATGTAACAGCTGCTTCTCTTTCCGGACATACTGTAAAAATCAGTTAAGGGAAATTGGCATTTATGTAGACCCCCTGTCACTCCAACTCAATATTATCCTCGTATCCTCTCTTATTCTCTCTCACTTCCATCTAACCCTTCTAACCAAGGTCAAATGTGGCGATTAAGCGGCCTCGTGGTATTTGACGCTCTGCCTACCCTGCAAATGAAAACAGGCGTGATTGTATGTGTGTATGTATGAAGAAAAACTTTTTTTTAATATTTCTCCTATCTATACAAATGAATTTATCTCTAATAACCCTTCTCAATGATTTTATATGTTTAAAAATGTTGTGATGGGCGATAGAGATAGCTGCGATCTTTGAGCGAATCCTTAATACGTAAGGATGATTATTTTAAATAAGTAAAAACTTTCTTACGTAGCACGCTCGCAGTGTCCACACCCTGTCACCTGATATGATTATGCCATGCACTATGCAGCTGATAAGCCAAGCCTCTCCCGCTCCTACTCTAATGTACTTAAAGCCTTCATCGTCGAGCTCAGAGAGTGAATCTTTTGTTTGATGAGATGCCTCTATATTCATTTAGACATTGCCGATGCCGATATTGAGCTAATCGAAAGTATGGAAACGATCCAGATTGCATTTTAATTAGTTGTAAAGTAAAACTTGAATAGTCAAAGCGTTATTATCTAATAATGAGCTTATACTCATTAAATATGAAGTAAAAGCAGTGCAAATCTCAGTTCTTAGCACGTTCGAGGATAACATCTTCCTAGAAGCCTTTTAGTATCTTCGCCATACCTATATATCTTGGTGTTGCACTTTCTAAAAACACAAGATGACATTGTCACTGTTCACTACACGAGTCTAACAGACGTTGCCCGACGTATTGCGACTGAAGATGAGTCGGGCAATTACCTTACTTTTTACGTGTAATACATCTATGGGAGTACTCAATATGTAGGGAGGATTTTTGTTATCGAATTATTCGCCGAAGTACACTAATTTGTGACGAAGTTGAATCATATCATGCAAAATCACACGAATGTAGCAATGTCAAACTTCACTCCACTACCTGAAATGGAGTTCTTATTTACATGAATACAAAATAATAATGTAGGTACAATAAAGTAATAAAATAAAAAAAGTCAATCGCAAGTGAATCACTTAACATCAGACGAATTGATTAAACTATATTTAATTTTAGTTTTTAGTTGTAATTTTACATTTGTAATTTAATTACTAATATACTTTACCAATTTTTACTTTACTACTACTTTACTATTACTAATAATAAATACTATGCACATTTTTTATTTATGTTTTTTTTTTCTTTATTGATAAATATTTTGGTTGTATTTTTGTTTTTCAATATTTTCGAGCAATGGTAACATTTCTTGAAGCAATTAATATGAGTATTTTTATGATTTTCGTTCATTTGACTTGTAACTTATTTTTTGTTACCAATAAATATGACTATGAATATGTTGGCAGCCCAGCTCAAGCGTATCATCGAATAAGAATTAATAATTACGACAATCGACTTGCTGGTCTCATCGCTCCGATGAATAACCAAACCCCGAACAAAAGCGGTGACAATAATATTCCAACATACAATAACGAGAACGGACATAATCCTCTTACGAACCACAAAACTCCTAACCTAACTAATCTTCAAAGCAAACAATAAATCCTGAAGTTCCAGCAACAAAAGGTAATAGCAGCGACAATAGTAGAAGTCATTTCACGGTGGAAAATCATATAATATGGAGTTTGAAAAAGACCTTTGTGGTAAAAACACTTCACTGAATAGCCTCAAGAGTGCTTGTGTAGTACAACAGAAAACCACCTGTAGATTCTGGGACACATATGAGCTACCTACCTATGTGGTGTTTAGTTTGGAGGACTGAAAAGCGACTTTTACACAAATAAAACAAGTGGTTTTTTCTGGGTGCGTCTTTTGGTTTACAAAGACATGCCCAGAAAATGAATATTTATTGTATTAGGCTGGAAAGTTTTATTTTATCGTCGAGTGTCTGACAGTTGAATCCAGAGCAAGCGAAGGATTCTAGGTTTGAACCACGAGCGCAGAGGTATTGTACAAAGAGATTGGAAATATTATCCATTGAAAATGTAGATCTCCGTCGGGTTCAAATTTTGAAATTACTTTCCACCCTAGGAGGCAAAATGAACTTTTTCCCGCCAGTATTAGCCTTGGAAACCTTACTTTACGAACTAGTAAATTTACTTTATTTATTTATTTATTCTATCACTAGACTTTATTTTCAAGACAAGAGTGAATAAATATCTTCTACATCGACAAGCTCCATCCCCTGCCACACCGTCGCTTAAAATCAAGCGAGTTCTATCTAACACAAGCTTCTTGCCAAATTTCAGAGTTCTAGGTCAACGGGAAGTACCCCATAGGTTTTAATTCCTCTGTGAGTGTCGAAATGTGCGTTTTTTACGACATATTCGGCTGTAACTTTTTTTTACGAAAACTGAGTTTTTTTTCTGCAGCAAGATACTATGGATCTGCGTATATGGTTTTAATTTCAACTCGATACCTTCACGGGTTCTCGAGATAAAGGTCTTGAAACCCGGATGGACGGACAGACGAACAGACGGACAACAAAGTGATCCTATAAGGGTTCCGTTTTTTCCTATTGAGGTACGGAACCCTAAAAATGCATTATTAAATAACTAAATAAGTAATGAAATAAAATTTATTGTTTTTTTTCTTCAAATAATCGTGTTTTGAAACAATAGAATAGTTTATAAAAATAGGGCTGCTACGTACCTAGTCATTTTCCAATTTGAATCAGTTGATAGAAACAAATTATTGGGCAAAATTAACAAAACAAAGGCATCCAATTAGTTAAAGTCAAATGGCAAGTAACGGGATACCTCCTTGATAACAATTAACAAAGTTTAATTAAGATTGCCCTTGTGGAATCTATCGGGATATAACGATTCGGTAATTATTGGCACGGTTCACTGAGTCAATAATTAGATTTAGTATTCTACACAAGTTTACGACGATAGTGTCTGTAGTCGATAGTCAAGTATACGACGATAGTGTCTGTAGTGTCTGTAGTGTCTGTAGTCTGTAGTCTAGTAGTCGTATCTCGACGTTCTGCAAACTACGTCATTTTCCTTGATAGACCTTCTGATACGGAGCGTCTGTATATATGTTACAGTGAAAGTAATTAATCCGGATATTATTTATACTAACCAGGCATTATACATAATATCTACTCAATTTAGTCAAAGTGATAAATGACACAGAATTAATCACTTTGACTAGCTATTTTATATAATATCTTGGAGGACTTGGATGAAATAATAAATCCAGCAAAGTACGAGTTTTACTCGCATACCGAGGCTTCCGTACCTACTCCTATGCATGGTACACGAACACTGAAACCATCAAAATAGTCCTAGCAAAGTCCAAGTAAATAACAAGTATATTTAAATAACATTTCTCATTGAAATGCCAAAAATCTGTACTCGGCGATATCGGTTTACGTTCTTGATGCGTACTGTACAGGAATGCAATTATTTACCGCCATCTCTGTTTCCTGAGAGCTACAATCTTGGAATTTTCAAGGCTAGAGTGAATCTTCTAGATCGACGAGCTTCATCCTCGACCACACCGTCGCTTTACATCAAGCGAGTTGGTGGTCAATCGTATACCTATCTTGCGTAAAAATATTTGTAGCTTCACATATTTTCTACAGTAGGTATAGCTTGAAATGTTGCCAGGTATTTTTGTTAGTTTGCATCTATAACCAGTACAGTTGCAAAGCTGAAATCCACGCCACGTGGCAACGGAATGAGAAGCGGCTTCCCCATCCGCTTCTTGAGTATCAGCCCTGGCCGGAGTAACATCTCGTGAAATCTATTACGCGTATTTTAATTATTTTAAAATGTAAAAAGTGAATTATTTAACTGTTGTTCGTAACTATATGTTTAAACATGACATAGCGCAAGTGTAAAAGTGAATATATCAAGAAAACAATACACAAATTAGTTAAAATAAACGTAAAAATTTAAAATGCATAATTTTTGAATAAAGCAAACGGTTACAATAAGTGCGACGTTGCCACTCCGTGCATGCATGCTTATGGTGTTGGTAAATATTGGGCGCTAAGCTCGCTTCTAGCTTCTTTCATACAACGTCGCATGCTGGGTGATAGACATGTTGATTAAGCTGAAAATTATAATATATGAATGTTTATATCTTAGAATATAGAAAAATACAGAAGGCGCGTCCAGATGCAGTTACAAAATCCGTGCTGTGTCCAAAAACAAAAGAATCGTCCCGCACCCTTCTCACCTCTCACCCGCATAATGTTGCTAGTGTAGGCATTATTTACCCGTTGCTGTGGTAAATCGTGGAGATAAAAATATATTAAAATAAAATATTTACTTTCTTAAACGGATATCATTATTTTTATAACTGTTCTCTTGACTTACTATTCGGATTAATCGGTCAAATAAATTATTTTGTGTTTGTATCTTATTACGTTAGCTTAAAAGGTTAGGCATTATTTTAACCTGTCTTAGCTGTGACAGGTTAGAAATAATGCCTAACCTTTTAAGGTAGGTGTGGGGGGTTCTACCCCCCCCCCCCCCCCCCGAAATCCTGGCCATTATCAAAAATCCAAATATTAAAAAAAAGTTTCGCGCATGATTGTTTCATATTGATCTATTTTTGTATTGATCATTAAAGTGCTGTGAACTTTCTAATACGAGCAAATAATTAACTAAAAATAGCCACTAACCAAATTTTTTTGGGTTCACTAGTACGAAAAACAAAGCATAACGAGCGCGAAAATTGTAGTAGTGTTTTTATAGTATATTACTATAAAAACACTACACTACTACACACTACATACAATTTTCGCGAATAAGCCATAAGCTATGCCCAAGTCCATTGCTGAAACCCCCCGTGAAATGAATTCCTGGCTACGGCCCTGGTAGGCTTTATAAGTTAACGGTTATAGACTACCACCACAAAAAAAAAATACAAAATATCTGAGGAAAAATTTCGCACTAAATCCATTTAAATCGCAAAATCAATCAATATGTTCACAATATCAAACAAGTAGTTCTATTCTAAGTCCATATAGGGTGAACTGCAATTATGAAACGCTACCCTGAACGCTACTCGACATGCACTTGGCCAATTAATTTTTAATCGGATAAAAATATATTTAAATACCTACTCATTTAATTTACAAACTACTAACTAAAAAAATCGGTAGCAAGTAAAAGTAAGGAAAATCAAAACGTTGATATTGGCAACACCAACAAAATGGACGATTCTTTCTCTACGATGATCAAAGACCGAACAATTTATTAAATAAATACGTAAGATAATGTCAATTGTGCTACTTACACGTGAAATGTTATCCCATCGTGTTTTTTTTTCACCCCAGCAGTATTTTTACACGTAGGAACGACACATGACGGCATATTTGAATTAAATTTAACACCAACAAAGCTTGCCACTCGTTAAGACGTTCATAGAGCAACTGATCGCGCGCGCTTCAAACTACTCCATATATGAGTAGTTTTTGTCGCTTCAGTTCTAAGCATGTTCACGGTTTCTGTATTTTTCTATATTCTAAGGTTTATATATGACTTTTTATATGCTGTAAATACTCAGATTTCATATACTGAACGAACAGTACCTTGGGGATCGGTTTTCGTACACTGAAGAAACAGTATATTGTAAACAAACAAACTGCAGATTTAATATACTGAATAAAACAGCCGGAACCTAAGACAACTCATCCACATCGCAACAGAAAACTCAAATAACAACTAGTCGTTCATTGTCAATTTACAACAAGATATCATACATTCTAATGAAAGATTGCTTATATTATAAACGAATTGTAAACAACGCCGCTGCCACGCTTTTACGTTAGGTTTTGAATTTTGAAAATTCTGAGAACCTACTGTGCGACCGGAGTGTGCGCGCTTGAGGTTATTGACCCCTCACTGATTCGTGAAGAAAGCTACACCTTAAAAGGAAGTTAAATGATCATTTATTATTTGCTACATGATATGAAATATTCTGGATATTAAATATTGCTTTGACTGAATACGAATTCATTCCAATCACGACCAACTTTTTGAGTATGCCAGATGTTTAAAATATAATAATATAAAATGAATCGAACTCCAAACCCAATATTAAGTTGCGGGCGCTGCCTGATAAAAATAACTAACAGAGAATATCTAAAATGTGCCAAATGCGGAATCATTTATGACCTAATCTGTGGAAAAGTCTCTGATGCAAGGTTCCTCAGAATGACACCGGAGCACAAATTTGCTTGGACATGTGCCCCATGCCTCACAAAAACGTCACGGAAAGACAACACCAATACTCCTGTGGGCATACACTTTCACTCCACCGAAGATTACGTCACTAAAAGGAAACCTAGAAATAAACAACCAACGTTAGACTTGTCATTATTAACCGACGACTCTATGGACAACAGTAGCTGTCAAATTGAAGATACGTTATGTTGCGAGAAAATTACAGAACTCAACTCTACTCAGGCTGCCAACACGAATATCAATGCAACGCTTAAAAGAGAACTTTGTGAGATGACCGAGCAACTCGCCAAAGCCACAGAAAAAATAAATACATTAATGCTGGAAAATAGTGAACTAAAACGAACAATTCAGGTATTAAAAAAAGAGAAAAAGGGAGAAACAAATGAAATAAATAATAACAGCAGAAATTACTCTTATTTACGAAGCAATAGTTTCTATCATCTGTTGGAAACATCTACCCCTATATCTTCAAAAACTGAAGAAAACTTCGGAAATGTTTCAACAAGAAAAACAAGTAACGACAGATTGATGAATGATGATAATGTGTTACCAAATAACAAACGCAAACTGAATAAAGAATTGCCAAGAATAAAAACTAATCACAAATTAACCGGAAACCAGAACCAACAGTCCAAGAAAATACAAAATAGTCAGCCGTTCATTGCGCAACAAAATAGAAAAACAATACAGCAGCCATCGCATGAAAATAATATAACTACAGGAAATTTCATTGAAAAACCTAAAATGATAATCATCGGAGATCAAAGTTGCAAAAGTTTTTCTTCTACGATTATTCAGCTACGTAATAAACACGTCAATAGAAAGGAGTATAACGTTAATGCTTACTGCTATCCTAATGCGACTGTGGAATACATCCTTAAAACTATTAACTTATATGAAAAAGATTTCAACTCAGAAGACTGGATAATCTTATCATTGGGTTCTAATGATACCAACCCAACAAAAGTAATGATTGAGATTTCTGCATTTATAAAGAGATTTAGTAAATCAAATGTGATTCTAACCAATGTCTCCCATAATTCATATCTAAATGAGGATAAACTAAATCTAAATCTGAAAACGATATCAAGTAATTTTGACAATTGCCACTTCTTAGAGGTATATCCAATACGAAGAAACACAGCTCTTCAGAATAAAAAAAATCTTTGCAAACTTCTCAACAACACAATCAATACCAACGACAATAAAACAAACTTCTTGGATAAGAATTTAACAAAACCTACCAAAAAAAACACCTTTAAACCCGGCACAATACCTTATTATTTTAGAAAAATAAGTGCAGAAGAAAAGGAATCACCAACACAAACAGCAGTCTCTAATCAAAAGCCTAGGCAAGGCACAATACCTTTCTATTTCCAGTCTTCAAACATCAAAAAACTTATACCACACAGTCAGTTTTTTCGAGGCAAAAGCTATAATTGATCCCCAAAATCCCACAAACTCAACTCGTGACTTGAATCATTATCTTAGTATCATGCACCTAAATGTTAGAAGCCTTAAATCTAAAATAAATAAACTGGAGTTGTTAAATGAGGAACACAAGTTTGATGTCTGTTGTTTCACTGAAACCCACCTCCGGGAGGAACAGGCCAATGTTCTTCAGTTAGAAGGTTTCAAACCAGCTGCCCACTATTCACGCAAAATAAAAAAACACGGTGGTGTTAGCATATATGTAACACCTAACATAAATTACGCGAAATTAGATTGGGTCTCAGATATGGCAATCGAGAGTCATTTTGAATGTTGTGGTATATCTATAGCTGAAATCAACGTTATAATAATATGTATGTATAGAGCTCCAAGAGGTAATTTTAATCTCTTCATTAATACGCTCGAATCTTTACTTATAAAACTTATGAGAAACAGAAATAACACTAAAAAAATATTTATACTTGGAGATTTTAATATTAATATCTTAGAAACTAATAATAAAACCGATCAGTTCATTAATACCTTAAAATCTTTCAAATTTCATCCAACTTTCAATGATCCAACAAGATATACCTCACACAGTCAAACCTGCTTAGACAATATTTTAACTAACACTAAAAAATACAGAGCTGAAATTTTAAATGTTGGAATATCTGACCATACTACTCAAAAAATAGAAATCGAAACTAACTTAAGTTACAAAGAAAAATATTGGTATGTTGAAAAAAGAAATATTGACAAATACATTTGTATATTCTTAAAATATCTTGCTCAGGTAAATTTTAGTAAAATTTTCGATGAGAGTGACCCAGACATTGCTTATAACGAATTTATAGGGCTCTACAGTCTCATATTTGAACTTTGTATTCCCGTTGAAAAAGTAAAAACGTATCATAGAAAACCACCAAATTGGAAAACGAAGGGCATTATTTTATCCAGTAAGAAAAAAAGGGAAATGTACCTTAAAACCTACTTAACTAATAATGAAGAGTTAAAAAATACGTATAAGAAATATTCAAAAACATTTAAAAAAATTATTAAATGTTCAAAAAGATTAACTAATATTAGGTACATAAATAAAAGCACGAATACAAATAAAGCTACATGGGGTCTTATAAAACAACATACAGCTCCAACTAACACTATACGAACGACAATCAATTACCTGAAAATTGGCAATAAAGTAATATCTGATCCAAATCGTATTTCAGATATACTAATAAAACAGTTCAATCTTACTAACAATAAAGATATTAATACAAATTCATATCATGGGGATGAACGAATTTGCAATTCTATATTTTTAGCTCCAACTGATGCTTCTGAAATCTTAAATATCGTCCACAGCTTTAAAAACAAAAAGTCTACTGGATACGATAAAATACCAATACAAGTAATAAAACAAAGTATCTATTATATACTGAATCCTCTTATACACATCATAAACCTTATGTTGACAACTGGATGCTTCCCACAAAATCTCAAAGTAGCTCTAATAAAACCCATCCATAAAAAAGGACCAAAAGACGACCCCAACAATTATAGACCCATTGCACTACTTCCTTGCTTCTCAAAGATATTTGAAAAAGTAATATACAAAAGACTAAAAAATTTTTTTCATCTCAACAATGTAATAAATAAAAACCAATTTGGTTTCCAAGAAGGCAAAAATACGACCTTGGCTATCTTTAAGATGATTAAAAAAGTAGGAGAAAACGTTAATAAAAAAGAACCTGGAGTTGCCTTGTTCTTAGATTTGTCGAAAGCATTCGATAGCGTAGATCACTGCATATTGTTAAATAAAATGGAACACACAGGAATAAGAGGTATAGCTTTAAAACTAATGGAATCTTATTTACAACAAAGATCACAAGCAATAGTATTAGATGTTTATAATAAATCCACAAAAACAGTAGAACAGGTAATCTCTAAATTCGTAAAATTATCATCAGGCGTCCCCCAAGGTAGCATTGTGGGGCCCCCATTATTCTTAATTTATGTCAATAAACTACCTCAAGTAACTAAACATTCGTGCGTGATGTTTGCAGATGACGCCACTATATACATTCCCAAACATAACTTAAGCAGTCAAAACTATGAAACTGAAATAAATAATACTTTAAAATTAGTTGGCGATTGGCTAGAAACATTAAATCTAAGATTAAATGTCGACAAAACAAAACTAATACACTTTCGGAATTATAAGCAATCTCCTCTGCAACTAAATATAACATACAAAGATAAACAAGTAAATACAGTTCAACAAACCAACTTTCTAGGCGTAAATATAGACTCCCACTTAAATTGGAAATCTCATGTAAGTAAAATAAACAATAAACTCTCAAAGTACTGCTACGCTTTATCGATATTATCAAACATTTCTTCCAAAAAAATTGCTTTAAATGCCTACTTTGGTTATGTTTATCCTCAGTTAGTTTATGGAGTAGTATTTTGGGGAAACTCAGTGGAGATACACTCAACCTTCTTATTACAAAAAAGATGTCTAAGAATTATATTCAACTTAGATAATACTGACACCCTGAGAAACATCTTCAAAAATAATAATCTCTTAACGCTCACAGGCATCTATATATATGAAACTTGTTTATTTGTCAAAAACAATGAAAATTATTTCTGTGATGTACAATCCACTCGTGCTGAAGTTAAGAGATCAAAACAGAAATACGACATTTGTATACCGCAATTAAATAACAGTATGTTTTCAAATAGTGCATATGCAATGGCTATAAAAATTTATAATCACCTACCGCTTGAATTAAAAAAACTAGATTGTAATAGATTTAAGAAAAAACTAAAAACATGGCTCATCTCGAAAGCCTTCTATAACACAAAAGAATATTTTGAAGAGAGAAAAATAGCAATATACAACATACTAAACTTATAAATACTCAATGGAAAATAAGAAATTGTACAAAGCCTAGTATACTTAGTTAACATTAATTAGTAATAATTATTTATGTGTGTCGTCATTCCTTATCATTCGTCTGGAATACATCTTTATCTGATGAGACCCACATCAATATTGTAGGTATTAATGTGGGTATCTAAGGGGATATTGGTGGCATATTCTAGACCAGTATTTAAATTATTGTACGCTCGAAAGGGCAGACTGTTGGAACTCTTTTACAATATATTAACATCACTGTAAACACAGTTAAGCAATAAATATTTTCTTATTCTTATTCTTATTCTTATTCCGGTGGAGATTCTTCAGGAGGATAGAGGAATCGGACAGTATTTATTAACTTTTACCTGATATTATGTATAATATCCGGATAAAGTGAATGATTGATTACATTATCTAGACAATTTAGTAATTATATATAATTACCAGTCATTATGTATAATAGGTATGTAATTAATCACTATGACTGTAACATATACAATTCTGTTCAAGCACAGTCAGGTGGTATAAGTGTCTATCTACCTCGCATGTGGTACCATTTTTTCTAGACATAAAATTAATTGATTTTTGATAAACATTCAAACTTAAGTCTCATGAAAACTTTAAATATACATAAATATAAATAAGATTAATTTAAAATATTGATTACCATTTTTCTTTTAATAACCATGATAAATAGATATATAATAAATGTGATAGATAGAAAAATAATACTAAAAAATACAAGTTTCAGTAAAAACGACAACTATAAAATTTAAAATTGTTTTCATTATATTGTGTATATTGGTGACCTCTGACCTGAAAGACGATGCTGATCTATAGAGCGAACTGTCGGCCTTACAGACAACTGAGTTGTCTGTAAGGCCGAATATGATTGCACGCAGGTTTGCACGTTGTTCGAGAGACGTAAAAAAACCGGCCAAGTGCGAGTAGGACTCGCGCACGAAGGGTTCCGTACCATCTATAAAAACGGCAAAAATATCACGTTTGTTGTATGGGACCCCCCCTTAAATATTAATTTTATTCTGTTTTTTAGTATTTGTTTTTATAGCGGCAACAGAAATACATCATCTGGGAAAATTTCAACTGTCTAACTATTACGGTTCATGAGATACAGCCTGGTGACAGACGGACGGACGGACGGACAGACAGCGGAGTCTCAGTAATAGGGTCCCGTTTTTACCCTTTGGGTACGGAACCCTAAAAAATACTCTTTTTAGAGAATTCAGCTTACGTCCTTCTACACCGGCAGCCTGTGGGTATATCGTATTCGCAAAAACAGTACAACGCCCTTCGTGTGCACTTGTGCAGTACAATAATGCGTTCAGGGTGCTATTGGGGCTGCCCCGGTTCTGCAGCGCATCCGGGATGTTTGCCGAGGCGCGAGTAGACTGCTTCTATACGACCATGCTCAAACGGTGCACATCCCTGATGCTCAGGGTTGGGGCCAGCTTCAACACCATCCTGAACGTATTCGCAAACAAGTTTGACTGTCAGTACATGAATCATTGATGTATGGTTCATGTACTGACTAATAAGCAAATGTGTTGACAATTTAACTCTTGTGATTCTATGACTTATGGAGGAAATAAATGGATTTTGAATTTGAATTTGAATTATAACAAGTATAAATTTAGAAAACTAAAAACACGCCGACGAAAAAAAACGACTGACGAAACTTTGCTAAAACATTCTAGATGAAATCCTTTCAAACAAAAAAACTAGATCAAAGTCGGTCCATCCGTTTCCAAGTTACCATCCCACAGACAAATGCACATATATACACGTCAAACTTATAACAGCCCTCTTTTTGGGTCGGGGGTTAAAACTTCGCATGAGGCCACGTAAATATAGAAACCTGAAAGAAAACGTGCCGATTTCTTTGAGTGAGTATATACTGGTACTGTCAACTCTAAAATATATTTCTCTCTCGAAAGTAGCGGACCACTCTAAGCGTTCAATCAAGGTTGAAGCATATGTAACTAAATGAAAATGTCAATTATGATATTTTACATTTATCTGTAGACAAAATATCAAAATGAATGACTGACATCAAAAGGAAACACCAAAACATGACTGTGACAAAGTTCAACTGTTGGTAGCCGTAAAGTTGCTGTTCTGAAATAAAGGCAACATCGCGTGAAGTTACGAACGCCGGCTTGACATTTACAGGTAAAGGTTACCTTCCACAACAAAAGGGTTATAATGGCCTTGGCAATAGATTGTTGAATGTTTTAAATATTGTGGAGAGACACCCGTTCATTGTTGATTTGTTAAGTTGTTTCTGTGTGTTTGTCTGAAGCATTTTAGTTCCCACACCAATGACTTTCCATCACGTGGACGTAAAGTCTAAAACAAAGTCTTTTTTGTGTTTTCTAAACTTATACTTGTTTATGTTTAAAATGTTGTGAATATGAATCAAGACTGCTCAAAGGGCGCAGTCATATTATAGTCATTTATATTATGTTTTTTTTTTTTTTTTTTTTTTAAGTATTTTAAAATATTATGACTTTTATTGACAAGCCTCATGGCTCAGTCAGTGGTAGTACGTCTGCCTCTGAGCTGAGCCAGATATCATCATTTCAGCCATAAGAAGTCCACTGCTGGACATAGGCCTCCCCCATGGATTTCCAAAAATACCGATTGGAAGATTTGGTTATATGTTGTTGTTGTTGTTGTTGTTTTTAGCCTGAATTGTCCCACTGCTGGGCATAGGCCTCCCCTCGATTTTTCCATTGCTGGCGATTTTGTGAGTTGGTGAACCAGTTTTTGTCGAAGGTGTCAAGCTCGTCACGCCACCTCTTACGGGGCCTGCCGAGTGGCCGCACCACACTGGGACTCCACTTAGTGGTTTTCTTAGCCAAAGCTCTTCCGGCATGCGGCCAAAATGACCGGCCCAGATATCTATGTATGTATGTAAATATGTATTCTATCAGCCATCTGGTTCCCATAGTACAAGATTTGCTTAGGGCTAGATGGTGTTGTGTGAAAATGGCCTCCAATATTTTATTAATATAAAAGTATAAAAGCAGTACGGAGCTTTAAGTGCTACAAGGCTAGGATAAATCAGATATAAGCACCCCCTCGAGCAAACCCTCTTCGAAACAAATCTTACTTCAAAACTTCACAAACGTTTTGTGTTTTACTTTTAGAAATCCTTTTCCGAGGCTGTTTCGATTTTATTTCACCTTTGAGACGGACCAAAACTCTTACGTACATTTTAATAATAATGTTGGTATTCAAAAGGGTTAAGACAATAACTGTTTCATTAGATTTTCATCTAAAATAATAAATAAATAAATAAATATTTGTGGACATTTAACACAACAAATTAATCCTTAAGAATTAAAACATTTTATAAGGGTGAAAATATAGGATTTGTTGTATTCTATAGATTTTATCCTTATCCGTTTTTCCGTAAGCTTATTCAGTAATGTTATATCTATATTCAAAAATGTAGGTATGCGCGAATAAAACAGACGATTTAATACCGACAGTGCTCATGTCGTGATAACTGTCATTATTGGTGAAAATAATCACCGAGTCGAAAGGAGTACAAAACCAACAGAGGTAAAGTTAATAGTAAAGAATTTAGCACAGAAAATTGGATTCAGAAATTTGCTGCTAACTTTTAGGTCGTGACCTAAGGTTTCGACATACCTAAACGTTCTCAGCGTTCACATAAATACCCATTTATTTCAAAACTAAACGTCGATATAGTTTATTAAAATATGCTAATAAAGCCAGACTTATAGTATACGTATATAGTATACGTATAGTATACGTATATAGTATACGTACATATAGTAATTTATTAAAGCAGAATTGTACTTATCAAAGTAATATTAACTAATCTGGGTTCTAAATCTAAATCTCCATAGACAAGCCTCATGGCTGCGTAGTAGTACGACTGCCTCCTGAGCTGTAGGTCGTGAGTTCGATCCCCACCCAGCGCAAACAATTGTGTGATGAGCATAATTGTTTGTTCTGTTTCGGGGTATTTCTATGTATCATAAGTATGTATTTACAAAAAATAAGTATAAATGTATTCTATCAGCCATCTAGTTTCCATATTAATAGCTTTGCTTAGTTTGGGCAAGATGGTGTTGTGTGAAATGTCCGCCAATATTTATTTATTTAGTTTTAGAATCTCGTTGAATTGTTTTAGACAAAAACATTGTTTAGTCTAACTCTATTTATTTAATTATATTAATACGTAATTATTAAAAACAATCCATAATTGGCGGACTAATCACGTAACAAATATACAAAAAAACATACTGTCGAATTGAGAACCTCCATCTTTTCAGAAGTCAGTTAAAAGTGCGAAATATAATTGACATTAATTTTATGCTATGTCAAAGAGTAAAACCACATGAGATTTGCTCATATTTTTGCTTTGCATCCGCGCAACTTGGTTAGGTATGTGATAGTACCTACATATAAACTTTGTTTCGTGACTTCAATTGCATTATAGTATGAAGAAAACTCCTTGTCTGAACTTTATGACGCTTTATTATTACTTATAACACTGCACTTATTTCACTGCACTGAGCGGTCTGACGCTAAGACCGCCTTTTTGCTACCGAGTTACGCCGCGACTGCTTTTTCGAAGGGCCGCTCGCGCTCGTCCGCCCGCGATATATCCCCTCCCCGGAATTACAACATCACGCCATCATCCGGGGTAGCGTTCATTCTGTTCGATCACCGTTCTCCAGAGTATATAAATTAAGAAAATAGCAGTGCTGCCACTCCGCAACACTGAAAACACCGCACACCACATACAACAAATATTCAAATCATGACACTCGGCCATCCGCTTTTGTGCAACGTCCCGATGCACAACAACTCTCTAAAAGCAAGTCTGATTAATCATATCGAACCCTTTGGACTCCTTAAAGATTTGCTGCAAAATAAAATAGTTAAACAGTAATTATTATGCTAATTTTATAAAACTACTTATGGCACACTAAACTTTGTAGTATACGTTGTCGTAACTAGTTATTATTGTAGATACAAGTAATCATGACACTCGGATTCGTTTTTAAATATGACAATTATTTTATGTTTATTCTAGCTGGTCTGGGAACCGGATGCTTCCTATTCGTGTGTAAATGTACACTATGCAGATAAATCATTGTTGTACAAATATGTTATCCGGATCGAGTATATATTCTGGTATTTCCAGAGGTTTGGTATATAATTAAAAAAAGTACATAAAAACTTATTCAATTCGCATTATTAATTTACTGTCGGTTACTCAATTACTTCCTCCTCTGGCTTAGTGATTGCGAACGGCAGCATCATTATATAAATGTCCCAATGTTGTTGTGGCCACTGAAGTATCATTCAAACCTTGTAGACTTGGACTTGTAGACTTTTTTTTATGAAAAACTCTATAAATACTCCTTTTTGTTCTTCGTCCAAACATTAAAATGACCAACGACAAAGCTTGAATAAAATGAAAGCAAATTTCGTCCAAAAATAATTACACATAAATTCAAATATTTAGATCCAACTCAAACCAGCTCCTGTAATAATTTGGTGACACGAGTACGTTAATTTTGTAAGTGCTCTCATAGGAATCAACATTTTAAACTGTATTTCTGTCATTGTCCTGCCGTTACCAAATAGCATTTTAAAATTGTGTAACGTATACTCCCCAAATCCGAGTAATAGAGAGAATAAGAGAACGGAAATAATTTTCCAAACCCCTTTTTTTTATCTTAGCAAGTCGCTACAACCGCATTAATTTCTGTCAAGCTTGTGGATGATCGGCAAAGCACATGAGCAAAATTTTGTCAGTTTAGAATGTCAGAAGTATTATTATTTTCTAATCACTAAATTTCATTATCATAGGGACAAATTAGTCACGATAAACTACAGGTAGCTGATCCATTGTCAGTCCTTCACCAACCGTTATTTGACTGGCGTATACCTGTTGCTGTTTACCATTAAATTGATGTACTATCAAGTTGAATCACTTCACATCACAGATGCCCTGAGTTGACATCTGTCGGATTTTAATCTGTTGTTTGCTAAATTCTTCTTCTTAATCGTACACTCTAGTCAGCGTGGTCGTGGTTGCAATGGCGGTGGCTCCTCGCCGTGTCACCGTCACTCTCCAGGCCAGCTGCTCTTCTCGCGATGCTTCTCCATTTCTGCCGGTCGGTTGCATTGCGAGTACACTCTACTTCGGTGGACTGCGTAGCTTTTCTAATGAGGTCGGTCCAACGTGTTGGTGATCGTCCAGGACTTCGCTTGCCTTCTACACGGCCATGCATATGCTGCGATAGGCTCTCCGTCGAGTGCTCTTTTCTTGAGATCTGCGCAAAGAACTTCAGTATTTGCAATTGCCCAGTCGACGATAATCTATCTCGTATATGAATCTCTTTGAGGATAGAGTTGTTGGTTGTTTGTCAAATACGTCATCACTATTTTGATGACACGTTAGCTAGAAAAAATACTGTACACATTACATACTAACAGTACTCAAACCGAGAATGTGGACATATTTATTTTCCCATCCAATATTTATAGTACTGATGTAACAGTAGAGCAGAAATTACTTGACTAGGTTTTAATAAACTTAATTGTAGGTAAAGAATGAGAATGTTTATACACAGAAGCATACTTAATTCCTTTTAGTGCACACCTGAACTAATACTAAAGCATCAAAAGAGAAGAAGCAGGTAATCACTTCCATAAATAAAATTAGTCTCAATATTTGTCTTACTAATTTCTGTTGTTTTTTTTTTTAAAGGTCTATATGATGTCGACTAGTCATATCATAACTGCTCTTGCACTGAGTACAAGCCAGTGGTGATTTTGATAGTTGCCGTTTTATTTCAACTAACAATCATATTTCGGAAACGTTACCAGTCCTATCAAATATTGCTTATTTTTAATGAAGATATTTTTTTATTTATCGATTAATTTTCGTATGCTGGATCCAATACTGTTATATGCTTACCAAAATTATACTAGATTTATCAAAATGTTCATATGCACGAACGATATTTAACGATATTGATCTAGAACCTAGAAATACTTGAACGCTTTGACAGCAAAAATAGAGGACCAAATGTTATTACTATCATAAGACCACATGTTTGTATACCTATTTTGCAAGAAATAAATTAATTATGAATATTCGGTTTTTATATTTGACTAATTTTTGAACTCATAAACTGTACTTTTACAATAAAACCGCCACCGGTGCAATCTATTTTTGAGGCTACTTTGTTTGAAATATGAAACTGATCAATCAGTTCTCTCTTTGAATTATCTTTAGTTCGTGATAAGAAACTTCGGTCATCGCTTAAATTCAAAGTCAAATTATTTCTTGGGCTTGTAACAAAAGTGTTATATTAGAAAAGCCCTTTTCAAATTAGTATTTTTTGTTATGTTTGTACTCCAAGCTTTTTCTGTTATAAAATACGATTTAACGTAGTTTTTATTAATTTAGATATAATATATTCTATTTATTTATGTCATTTTTATATCCAATAACATAATAAATAATAAAAGGATGTCGTCAAACTTATGTCAATATTCATAATAATGTTCAAAAGGCCAAAATAGAATAATAAAAAATATGCTAATCCACTTATGGAAGAAAGTAGAAAATATGATCCGCTGTTCCATTAGAACGAGAATTCAGCAAGATCTATTCTCATCAACTCATTCAAGGCATAAAATGGGTTTCTCTCAAAGAAACGTTTACTACGTACGTTTACTTTCGACTAATAGTTTTGTAATATTATCGAGTGGTTCATTTAACATACAGATTTGTTTATATATATTTTACGATAATTGTCAACGCTCATCACTGCTTACGTCACTGTCCAGCGGACAATTCAACAAAGTGTAGACACTGCTCTGCAGTTGCGAAAAATAACGTGGGTGTTCAAAACATGACATCTAATTACGTTGGCACATACAGATCGCTGACATCTATATATATTTTTATAATAATCCTTAACCGAATAGTATTTTTCGGAAAATGTCTTAGGCTTACTCATTTATCAATTCATGAATCTTATTGATGGAGTAATTTCCATTCTCTCTATAATCTAATAATAATAACCATAATAATTGAGAATCTAATAATTGCAAACAGATTACTCATAAATTTATTCGCTCTAACGCACTATACGCGTTTTATCAAAAGTAAGTGACTTAGTCGATTCTAATTAGTACGTTTCGGAAATTTCAAGCATAATGGCATTTGTCAAAACTCCTCGACACTTCGAGTTGCTATGCTCGTCAAGGTTACTTGCTGCGTGTCCGATCGGTTGATCTCTCATATATGATTTAAATTTTCTCTATGAAACTCGAAACTACATCAAAACTGGAATTATAACGTTATATCATCATTAAAAGTCAGGTGCTCAGGTTCTGGGAAAGTCCGATCATTGATTCTGCTATTCAACGCTTAACATAATCACATTAAAATGATCATTAATCGACTGGATTAATCAAATCCACTAAAATACAAGATCTGTGCACACTCTTGCACACCATATACATATTATACAAAATTTAGTTAATCAAGTTATTTTGGATTAAATACAGTTTGGAGCTTCTACTTTCCTTTGAATAGGCTTGACCTGCTGCAGTTTAAAACGTTCATGGCTGGAAGCTAAGTGTTCCGTGACCGGTTAAAATTATCATCCTGAAACCAAACCTTCATGGTTACAGCTAAAACATCATTGAATAATTGAACTTCAATCTTACAGCTCACTTACATGGTTGCAGCGAGAACATCATCAAATCTTCAAACTTCGACATCGTCAAATCTTCAAACTTCAAACATCATCAAAACTTCAAACTTCAAATATCGTCAAATTTTCACACTTCAAACATCGTCAAATCTTCAAACTTCAACCTTACAACGCGCCTATATGGCTGCGGCGAAATCATCATCAAATCTTCGAACTTTCCTTACGGCACACCTACATGGCCATACTTCTTTAGAATATTACCCTGCAGCTCACCTACACGGTTGCAGCGATAACATCATCAAATCTACGAACTTCAACTTTACGGCACACATACATGGCACTCTTTGGAACATTTTCCCTGCAGTTCACCTACATGACTGCAGCTAACAAACTCGTAAACACTAAAAATCCTTGAATTTCAAACTTGCAGTAACACTAAGTGTAGTTGTTAACACTAAGAAATGCACTTAAATTTTCAGCACTGTCGATACTCTGATATCTTAGCGCGGCTTTAAATTCCGCCTCCATGATTACAAGGCGTCAACGGATAAATATTCGCGACAAGTTACCGGTACACAATGGTACTATTTCTGAGGTTATTACATTACATGCCTTCGAAATTCAATTAAGATTTTAAGTCAATCGAACTATGTTATCTCTGTATAATTCAACTTCATAAACAGACTTCTGTATTAAATATTTACGCAGTGATACTCTGGTAAATCCATCAATATTGTAGCTCTACTCATATAAAATTTCGTTTGACACACTTATGTGGTTCAAGATCTTACAATAGTTACGTCACAAAGTAGTAATAGTGTTGCAGGTGGAGATACAATACCAAAATTTCGCTTCATGGTATAGCATACTTACACGACTAAAGACAGTGCTACTAGTTGTAGTAGACTAGTTGTCGTACTAGAATATTTTACTTGCGGTACTTTATTAACCTTACAGAAAAACGAACACAGTACAACTCGCCCTAAATGGCCGTAACCGTAAATACAGGATTCCACCAGTGTGCGGCTCTGTACCGCACAGAGTGCAGCATAAATGTATTTCTTGGTGAACTCTTACGGGCAGCACCAGCAAACTGTGCGTGCACTCTATTGGACAAACCGTGAACTTTTGTCGCGCACTCCTTGGTCTCGCGGTGTACCCGCGACGACGCACTCGCACACATGTTTACGCACTAAACTGAAAGTAAAGCACATTTCCGAGGTATAAATGTTCGTGTACAAATGTACCGTACAGCACGCATACTAAAGTTACGCACAACTGAGGTGGTGGACACAGGCAATCTACTATTGTGATCAAGTTCACGCACTGCAAAAGGTCTGCACCAAATTTTTATCAACAAGTGTTCTGAATCTGAACACAATTTTAGTGGAGCCCAACCTTAACAGCTAGATAATAAGCTGTTAAGTTTACCATAGTATTTTATTTGCATTACTGTTAGCAATATTCTAGAAAAACTATATTTAGAAGCTCGCTTAATTGGCTGTATTGATGTAGCCCAGTTACCGAATTAAAATATTTTATTCGCAGCACTTTACTAGTCTTCTAGAAAAATAACACACTGCTGATCGCTGACACGGCCACAGACCGATATGCCATAGCCATTGTACTATTAAAAACACTACTCTCACCATCACACCAAAAAAATATTACCTCGCTATGGTTCCTCTGAATGGCTGCAGCATAATCAAATACAAAAAGTAAAAATGGTTCTCAAACAAGAAAAACATATTTTCGTATACTTGTCTCTCGGGATGTTAACGAAATAATTTACTAATGACTTACTTACAACAGACTTCATTTCGTTTAAATTACGATAAAATTATCGGGGAGTAGCCCCAACCACACTATCAAAATTTCATTAGGTTATAATAAAATCGTCGGATTATAATCTTTAATCGCTGTGCTACAATAAAATAATCTGGGAGTAACCCAGATCACATCTCATTGCAGTATCTTAACAGATTCTGTCTACCCGTATTAAGAATATCCCGTTATAATTATTTTAACAACCTGTTTCAACACTTTTAAGAACCATTTTCTCCAATTCGATATGCGTGACAAATTTTTAACATCAATATTCAATAATCGGAGGGTAAAATATAATCTCGTAGGTGACTCACGATTTTACCGGGCTCGGCTCGCAGGTTGATCCCACTTCTGATATATGAAGAAAACTCCTTGTCTGAACTTTATGACGCTTTATTATTACTTATAACACTGCACTTATTTCACTGCACTGAGCGGTCTGACGCTAAGACCGCCTTTTTGCTACCGAGTTACGCCGCGACTGCTTTTTCGAAGGGCCGCTCGCGCTCGTCCGCCCGCGATATATCCCCTCCCCGGAATTACAACATCACGCCATCATCCGGGGTAGCGTTCATTCTGTTCGATCACCGTTCTCCAGAGTATATAAATTAAGAAAATAGCAGTGCTGCCACTCCGCAACACTGAAAACACCGCACACCACATACAACAAATATTCAAATCATGACACTAGCTTCAAAAACGAAGTACCTATACTCACGAATTGTTCTGATCTTGACCTTGTTTGGAGTAATAATGCTACAATAATTTTATAACTAGCAAAACTATCTTTGTATATTGTGTATAAAATCTATTAAAAAAACTCGAATTTTTGATACCTTATTGCCCTTGGCCCTTTATTGATACTCTTATTTTAGAGTGTTGTGAAAAAATATGTAATTCGCCATTTTGTAGCATCCGCCATCTTAAATTTCAAGTTATATTATATTTCAATTTATTGTCATCAAAGCTAAAGGAGTATACCTACCAAATATCAGTTCGATTTATCAACACGAAAGGGGTGAAATTTTGATTACTAAATTTGACAGAAAAAAACAACAAACAGGACAGAAATATTTATTTAAATTCGTTAATTTATTTAAATATTCAAAAATTAGTATACCTCGCGAGCACAGACTTTTTCGTAACAAGTTTCGTTTTGCTACGTGAGTTTGTACTAGTGAGGTCTACTTAAGCCCTGGAAAAAGATATAGGCTATATTTGATCATCATTATCATCATCACCGTGTTTCATCACTACGCGGGTGACACCGCGGGGCGCAAGTAAGTAATAATTCATTATTATGTGCGCAACATTGCGTTGATGTTCTAAGCTTTGGAATTATCGTTGTGTAACCGTTGATAGAGCTATCCCGATCTACAGCTCTGGACCAAAATAGGAGTTCATCCGAACCGCTATTTACCGGTACGAAGTTGAGTTTAAGCCTAATTGCTCGGTGTATTCACTCCATTACCTGCCCACTGGTGGAAAACTTCGCGCCGGGCGCATTTCTGCGCTTCCCTACCAACGTTTTAAACGCCGTTTCAAAATGATTTAAACGTACCTTGTACTATTATTTTCTAAATATGTGACTACTAAACATAGAAAAAAAATATGTTATGAAAAAATACTTAATTATAGTTTAAAAAACTGAAAAAACCGACTTCAAATACGCAATATGTATAACGCCCGCAGAATTGTGAATGCACGCAAACCATATACGCAACTTTGCTATTCACTTTTCTACAGTTGTTTGGATGATACTTTACCAATTATTAAAAAAAAAAAAAACAAAGTACTGCATCGATTTTGATTAAATTGGGCCCACCTCTGAAGTATGATCTACCAAATACAAAAAGAATCTGATGTAATCGGTGAACAAACATACAGACCGAATTGATAACCTCCTTCTTTTTGGAAATCGGTTAAAAATATTCATTACTACAATAAAGACAACTGTCATCTAGTATCACCTGTGACCACGGACGCTGCAGTGTTCGAAACGTCAGGTCTTAACATTAAATAAAATATACGCGATAAATCCTTTTTTTTTATATTTCCATAAGTAATAATTGCGAAAGCCTTTTTTTTATCAGCCCTGTTTGTACAAACTGTCCCACTGCTGGAAACGGGCCATCTTCTCTTTGTGAGAAGGGTTAGGCCATTGTCTGCCACGATGGCCAAGTGCGGGATGGCAGACTTCACACAACTTCAAGATCATTGAGAACTCTCAGACATGTAGGTTTCCTCACGATGTTTTCCTTCACCGTTTGAAGTTGGCGGCAATCAACAATACGCACATAACTTCGAAAAGACGCGTGCGTGCCGTGGGATTCGAACCCAGGACCTGCGGATCGCAAGTCAGACGGTCTCACCACTAAGCCTTAGAAAAAATAAATAATTATACAATTGTCTCATGGTCTAAAAGTACGTGGCAGAGGACGTCTCTAAATAAATAATTTAATTTTTATTTTTATTAAAGGCCAAACGTAATAGATCACATTTGACACTAACAATATTTTTAATACCCATATTCACAATCGTTCGATGTCGGATTCGTCTCGATAATTATACTTTTCTCTCAGTCAGTGGTCATGTAAATGACAGAGATTGAATCAATCGAATTCACGTGACAGGTTGTGAATAACCCTCCGGAAATGTCAAAAATTCAGACGTCACAATTTTCTGAGGCCATTCACAACCTGTCGGATGTAAATTCGATCTCTATCATTTTTAAGAGAACTGACAGAGAGAAAAGTAAATTTTCGAGGTGAATCTGATATCGAAAGATTATGAATATGGGTAGGTAAGTACCTACTAAAATATTGTTAGCGTAAAATGTGATCATCTATTAAAGTGGCCTTAACAAATTAATTAAACATAAAAAAATCGGCAAAATACGACTTTCACACGCACGCCCAGTCTTTCGTACTCCCATGCAACATTATTATGAAGTATGAACACAAAAAACAGGACTAATAATTAGCAAAACGTCCAATGTAAGAATATTTTTAACTTCACGTCTTCACAGTAGCAATGTTCAGAAATGGTAGGCACATGTAAAGAAAATATTTATAAAAGCGCCATCTAGCGTGACTTTGATAAAATAAGATGACTGCGGCGCCATTACATTATCAACCTACCTAAAGTAAAAATATTATATTGACGTAAGCGCCATCTAGCGTCACTCGTTTTTGTCTTACGGTAAAGTGAATTAATTTGTTTCAAATTTTAAATGACAAAAAAAAACTAATAATAACTTGTCTTTGTTATTAAATTATTATTTGTTGATTTACATCAAAGTGAACCCTATAATCTTGCTAATTTTGAGACTTGTATCTATTACCGTTCAAAAGATACAGCCGTTTAAAAGCAGGACAGACAGACAGACATATAGAACAGACTCCGTACCCTCACGAATAGTCTCCCGCCCCCTTAGTACGGAAAATAAAAATGCTCAAACTCACAAAACTGCCAGCGTTTCCAATGTATTGTAGAAATAAAACTTATAGATATTGTATAGATAGCTTTCCTAAATTTTTCAACACATGTACCTATGTGTAGAACATACATAAAATACCGTAAGTTCGTGATATTTGACGTTAAAAGTAAAAGCTGTTAGGAGACAAAGAAGTATTGGCGAAACTCCGTCTTAGTCCGATAAATGGATAAAACTTGTTTTTACTTTTTGTTATCTGAGTTTCTTTCTGTATTATTGGCCTAAAAACTTATTTATTAAAGATTTAGCTATTGAAACTATTAAATCAAGACTTAGAAAGGTAGGTAGGACTTATGTAAGTATTACTTATTTTGAGTTAAGTGATTAGATTTCACTGTACTTACGTGATAGATGACTTTTAGCTTCAGGATATTTGATTTTTTTTCCGGGAATATCCGTTCATGACTTAAACATAAAAGTGGTATTTTTGGAATTCAATAGAGAACGTCTATATCCAGAAGTGAACTTCTTGTAGCTGAGATGATGATGATATTTGGAACTCTTGTTATGTTTGAGTGATTGAGTACCAAATATTATTATCAAATATTATCATAATTGGTCTTTAAATATGTAGCGCTGCAGGAAATTTCCTCTTTTTGGGAGGGAAATATACCTTTTTAGGCTTCCGTACTAAAAGTGCGAGAGTCTATTTGTTTCGAGAGGCTACGGTGTCTGTCTGTCTGTCAACTGTACACTCAAAAGGCTGTATCTTTCGAACTGTAATAGGTAGGAAGTTGAAATTGTCACAGAATATGATTATTTATCGACATCAAATAAAAATAATTAAAAAAAAAACGACTTCAAAACTGAAAAGAGAGAAATATCAACTGATACATGACACCGCCAAGTTAAATCAAAACTGGGCGTCTACCTAAGTAGTTATTAGTAATAGTTTTGTCAACCACCCTTTCACATGATTTATTATGAACTTGACTTGTAACTTGGGCGTTATGAATAAATTATTTGTATTTGTAGGTACGTACCCCAACTATATTTTTGAGGTCGGTGCCAGGCCCTACGTTGTTACTAAGTCAGTACTAGAACTTCATGATGGAACATCGTATCATAGCTGTGTTTGGAGTTGTTAGAAAAGTCTTGTAATGAACTTTGAGCACAACCATTTGTAGCGTGTTTTTTAGTTTTTTAAACTGTAATTTATTGATAATATATTCCTGTTTTCTGTGTTCATATTATGTTCTACAGGAGAAGCCTCAGTGTGCGAGTGAAACTCGTACTTTGCCAAATTTATTATAAGTTTGGAGTAAATGTACAGAAATGCGAAAGGCATGGGAGTGATATGGTAGCGGAATTTACTCGAGGGGCACGAATCTTTGGGCAAAATGTTGTCTTCTATAATGAAGGTTTATACTGTTAACCTTCAGAGATAAAATTGTTTAACCTCCAGAATGTCGCCGTTCCACCTCGTAAAATCTTATCACTCGAGTGCTTGCGGATCCTGAGTGATTTGACAAATTAAAAACTGGCTGAAAAGTAAAAAAGAAATGAAAATGAAAACACAATAATGAACACTATTTGGCTTTATCTCTGTAGGAAATTATAATACGAAAAAGAATGTGAAAATATTGACTAAATGTTTTCACATTCTATTTCTTTTTCCTATTGACACAAAACAGAAAAATAATTCAGAAACAAAAATTACTGTACTAAGACTTCCGTGAGTATTCATATATATTATTTAAGTAACCGGAAAATAACTAATGATACAAATGAAAATGAAAAAATCTCTATTTCAGCAAATATACCTACACAGATGACTGAAGTAAAAATAAATAATAAAACATTAGAGATTGAAGTTCTTTGCAGGCCACGTTAACTAGTTTACAACTAATATCTGATAGTTTCTTCACTATCCAAGCCTGTCAGAAGAACGATGTCCCCCGACCAGTTCCGTTCTTTTGGCCGATTAATATCGTAAGTTTTTTCCGGTTAATTAAATAATATAAATAACAGGTAATCGTTTTAAATAAACTAAAAAACCGATATCAAAATACGCAATTCGCTTACTTTGATGGCATATTTTTCCAGTTATTTTGTTATAAAAACCAAAATTTTGAAACGTTTTTGATAAAAAGTTTATGGGACATCCTAGAAAATAAATATACCTTTAACAAAAAAAAAAACTAAGCGGTCCAGCTGTCTTCGAGAAATCGGGGAACATACTGTTGTGAGACTGACGAGTACATGCCGGCGCAGACTATATAAGGCGGTGCCTGCGCACGGTCGAGACAGTTTTTGCCGCGAGCTATCGTCGATACTACCTACATCGTCCGACATATTTTTCTAAAAATTGTGTAGTCGAATCTCTGCCCAAATTTGTGTAGAACTGTGTAATTATTTTTAAAATTAATTGTGTTACAAAAGTAAAATCTGTGTAACATTGAGATTGTTGTGTTTTTTTTAATTTAATTTGGTTTAGATTGCCAAAATCAGAAGTGGGATTCCTACCTACGTTTCGCACGTGGTGTTTTCTCACTCGTTCGCTCACTTTTTGGTTATTTTTGTAAAGGAGAAAAACATGTCGGGCCGTGAAAGCCGTTCTAGTAGTCGGTACAAAAATAAATCGTGACAACGTGAAAAGCGCCGAGATCGTACTCCTAAGGACAGCCTCAGGCGCAACCTGGAGTCAATGCTGGGCAGGATGCAAGCATTGGCAGAATGTCTGGCAGAACGTCGAGCGCGTTCACCAAAGCGGCGTGGCAGAGCATCAACACCGCCTCGCCGTCGGGCCACACCGTCACCTCGCCGTCACGTTGGTGGCCAAGCTATGCAGGCTGGGCGCGTGTCCTCGCCTTCACCTGAAAGGCGCGGGTCGCGAGCACAAACGCCGTGGTTGTCCACCTGTGTTGCGCAGCCAGCAATGGTTTAAGTAAGGCCAACCGCAAGCGATGCGGGTGAACACTCGACGCTGGAACAATCTACGGTAACGGATCGCATTGTAGGGATGCGATTCGCTCAATTGGAACCTCGGTAAAGTAAACCAACATTTTTACATTTCCGATTGTGTCTTAAGGGCGATGTACGCACGTGGTTGAATGAGTGGGTCACGAGCGACCGCTCCTGGAGCAATTTTAAGCTAGAATTTAAGCCATTGTGTCCGCAAACTCAAGATATCGCAAACATTTTATACGAAGTGATGAATACAAACTGATAACTACCCGACTTATGCGGATTACGTTCGCCGCTCATTCCTTCGATTACGTATCGTGCGGGGACTTAGTGATGATTTAATGGCGGTAATCGTGATACGAGGTGTTACCGATCCACAGATTAGGGCAGCGGCTACGAATGCCAAAATGTTGCCTAACGATCTAGTAGAATTCTTTTCGATTTATGTAAAGCCTAGTTCAGTCTCTCAATCACACCCTACGGGTTCAAACTCCTCTTCTGCTAAAAATAATCAGAGTGTGTGCCTGGCGTGCCAAAACGAGCGCCGTTCTTTGTTGCGTGTAAAAATTGTGCAAGGATTAAGTGATGATTTGAGAACATTTATTGCAAACGCGAACTTAACTATCGAGAACATCGTTTCTTTTCTATCAATTTATACGAAACCCGATCAGACAAAGCGAGAAAAGACCGTTGATCGTTGACCGTTGAATCGATCAACACAGAAATGTTTTAGGTGTAACGAACAAGGACATGTTAGTCGCGAATGTAGATTGGTTAAATCGCAATCTACTAACATTCCTACCGTTAACTCTAATACGCAACCGGGCCTCTGTAATAGGTGCACGTTTTGCAAAAAAAAAAAAAAAAAAACCGGTGTGGTAGTGGTTACAGTAAGGGTGTCCATGGCGACATGTCTGATAAAGCGTGTGTTAAAAGTCGTCTCATATAGAAAAGTAAAATGGTTCTGTTCTGGTTTTGTGTTTGTTTTGTATTTAAGGGTCAGGTGTGACCGAGCGGAGTCGTCGCGCGCTCCTGTTGTGCGCACTGCTGCCGCGCGCTGCACGATGCTGTCGTGTGCTGTTCGTGCGATCTGGTGGCACCGGGTGCCGCCTCGTGTTGGTGTAGCAGACTGCCGCTGTGCGCAGAAGCCGCGCACTGCTGTGGCATGCAATACTGTCTCTGGCTGGCGCCACGGGCTTGCTTCGTGGGCTACCGCTGCGCCCTGATGTTGCGCGCTGCTAGCGCTGGCTACCGTCGAGCGCTGTCGGCTCGGGCTAGCACGGAGTGCTGTCGCCGCGGGCTGCCACCGCGCTCTGATGCCGTGCGCTGCTACCGCGCCGTGCGCTATCTTCGCGGGCTGCCACCGCGCTGCAGCTGCGGGTTGGCACCACGCGCTGTCGTCGCGGACTGCCACCGCACACTGGCGTCATGCGCTGGTGTTGAACACGCTGTCTTCGTGGGCTGGCACCGCGCGCTGTCGTCGTGGACTGCCACCGCACACTGGCATCGTGCACTCGTGTTGCACGCGCTGTCTTCGCGGGCTAGCGCCGTGCGTGTCTTCGCAGGCAGCTGCCGCGCGCTGTCATCGTGGGCTGCCACCATGGGCTGGCGCCGCGCAACGCTGTCACGTGCTGGCACCACACGCTGGTGCTGCGGGCTGTCCCCGCGCACTGGTTTCGCATGCTGCTGTTGCACGCGCTGCTGCCGTGGCCTGCCACCACGCGCTACTACCACAGGCGTGCGCTGTGCGCAGGCGTCTCAAGCTGCCACCGCGCTCTGATGCCGTGCGCTGCTACCGCGCCGTGCGCTATCTTCGCGGGCTGCCACCGTGCTGCAGCTGCGGGCTGGCACCGCGCGCTGTCGTCGCGGACTGCCACTGCACACTGGCGTCGTGCGCTGGTGTTGCACACGCTGTCTTCTTGGGTTGGCACCGCGCGCTGTCGTAGCGGACTGCCACCGCATACTGCTACTGTGGTTGTGGCACCGCGCGCTGTCTTCGCGGGCTGCCACCGCGCGCTGCAGCTGTGAACTGCCGCCGCGCGCTGTCGTCGCGGGCTAGCGCTGCGCGCTGTCGTCGCGGGCTGCCGCCGCGCTCTGATAACGCGAGATGTGTGGGACATGTGACGTGACAGTGTTGCGTCCTTGTCCCTGAGATCTCGGTGTAGTAAGGCCTCACGTTGGGGAGTCCTTACTGCGGGGGGACATGCTGATGTAGTTGCCTCTGTCCCTATGTTTGGTAGTTGGTGTAGTAAGGCCTCACGTAGGGGAGTCCTTACTGCGGGGGGATATGCTGATGTAGTTGCCTCTGTCCCTGTATTTGGTAGTTGTGACGAGTGGGGAACCCCGCGTCGTGAACAGCACGCGTCGCGAGGCCTCTCACTCTTATGTGTTATTTTGGCTGAATCATGCTTCAAGTAGTGCATGACTTGTGTGTATTAATGCTTTTGGTTGAGTAACGTTTCATGACGAGAATCACGCTCGTCGTGAGACCTATTAATTCTGTGTGTTACCTTTTTCCGCTATTTTGCTTTTTCAGATGGGAAAGGCTTCGCGTTGGGTCTCACTTGAGTTCACATGGGAGAGACTCCACGTTGAGTTTTTCACTTTCGTTTTTTAGCTCTCATCCTTCTTGTGTGTTTGTTCAAATATACAGATCTGTTTGTTACCCTACAGATCTGGAAGAGGAAGAATCCTCTTCGGCTACTGATGGACCTTAATTGCAGTCAACGCTCAGCGTGTCGGATACGAGTGTATCCCGTGAGCCATCCAATTCCGAGTTATCAGCCCTCCACTCGGCGATAGGAGAGTCGATGCCGTTTCCAGACACCGACTTCCAGGCATAAGGGAGCCCGAGGACGGTCTCCTGTCAGGAGAGGCCGTGTTGTGAGACTGACGAGTACATGCCGGCGCAGACTATATAAGGCGGTGCCTGCGCACGGTCGAGACAGTTTTTGCCGCGAGCTATCGTCGATACTACCTACATCGTCCGACATATTTTTCTAAAAATTGTGTAGTCGAATCTCTGCCCAAATTTGTGTAGAACTGTGTAATTATTTTTAAAATTAATTGTGTTACAAAAGTAAAATCTGTGTAACATTGAGATTGTTGTGTTTTTTTTAATTTAATTTGGTTTAGATTGCCAAAAATACTATATATAAAAAAAGATTCCGACGAATTGAAACCTCCTCCTTTTTGGAAGTCGGTTATAAATTTATTCACAAAATATGATTCACAAAATACGGAGTAATTGGGGTAAATTAAACCTGACCTAACCTAACTTATAATCCTAACATATAAAAATAACCAACCCTTTGTCTGTCTCTGTATTCGTTGAAAGTTACTAAAACGGGTATAGATTATAGTATAACAAAATGGAATGTCCTACATGAAAGTATACCTCAAAAAATGTTGCAGTCGGGTATACTTTGAAATCCTTAATAAGGCTAAAATATATTTTTATAGTATATCCGATAACTCAACACTATAGAGCGTTGTGTGAAGGTATATATTCCAAATACGCGTTATAGATAAGTAATCTACAACAATAATCATGACTTTATTTACTGAACCACATCTGTCCATCTTGTTGCTGGTCTTCCTACGCTGCGCTTACCAATGCGTGGTCTCGTCTCCACTCGAGTTTTCTCCATCGGCCATCAGTTGCTATGTATCTTAGCACAAAGTGCACTGCCACTTCAACTTTCTAATCCGCTCTGCTATGTCGGGACTTGCATACGTCAACTGATACATTGTTGTTATCGTTGCAAATACATATTTATGTATTTATAAATAAATAAATAAACAATACTCACTAATTTTATTGTAATATAATTATATGAATTTAAAAACATGATTAAATATAGATATTATTAGATAATAATCTATCTATTCATCTATATTTATTTATTTATTTATTTCAATTTAAACATATAACTAACAGACATGGTCCAATACATTACAGATCATGACAGATCATTACAGATTATGGTCATATACAGATCTGTTAACTAATTTTACTAAGAGCTAAATTATCATTATATTTGTAAGGCAATACATGGCATAATTAGTAGTAATAAGACAGTTCTACACTATTATAATCCACCTGGGGAAATACAATGACTTTAGCAAGTGTTCAATTGACATGCAGATGTTTATACGCATTACTGTGTATGTATGGAATGTAGATGCTTTCAGCAAAGTGTCCGTGTAGAAGTAAAAAAGAGATTAGAGGCTTAACATCTCATATTAACTTTAATATGTGATATTATCTTGTCCTATGTCCAGCAATGAACTTTTTTGTGACTTGTAAGATGATAATGGTGATTATCTATAATATATAGTAATTGATTTTAAAACAGTCGCTCAAACATTTTCTGAGTCAGATAAGACCTATTACGTGTGTAGTACACACCATCCTGATGGTGGTGGTGTGGTAGACTTATACGAAAATTGGTTCACACAAGAAAAGCTCCAGGATTTGCGCAATATTATATATTCAGAAAGCCCATCATATATAAGCCAGCCCAGCCCAGATAAGGTATACTTTTTGCAGTGCACTCCCGCACTATAACTTATAAATAACATATAAACATGGTCTTGTATATGATTCGGAACTAATATATCTTATATCTTTCTTTTACGCCTATAAATGAATTTGTATTCGTATATTTGTTTTATTGGTATCTCATAGCGGTGAGTCTTATCAGTGTTTTCTCAAACAAGATAATCATATCATGTGGAATTCGACTATTATAGTCAAGCGTAGAGTATGATATCTGACGAGTGACTCGCTTGTCTCAGTAGCACGAAAAAAAAGATAAACAAAGCAAGTAAATACATGAAATGTTCATTACTTTCTTAACTTGATATTGAGCCGCAAGCCTCAATCGTGTATCTATAGTGGGTATTTGCGTGCGTCCATAAACCCCCATGTTTATGGTGTTGCCAATAAGGCGTCGGCACTCGTTTGCTTAGGGCCATCGTAAATAGGGGTCGCGAGTCGGTGGCGCGAACATCCTGATAATACGTTTTATGTGATATGTGGGGATGAAATTCTACATCAATTTTGTAAGCTACGTAATATAATATAATCCTGTGATGTTTTCGTTTTTTAGGGTTCCGTACCCTAAGGGTAAAAACGGGACCCTATTACTAAGACTTCGCTGTCTGTCTGTCTGTCTGTCTGTCTGTCTGTCTGTCTGTCTGTCTGTCTGTCTGTCTGTCAGTCTCCAGGCTGTATCTCATAAACCGTGATAGCTAGAAAGCTGAAATTTTCACAAATGATGTATTTCCGTTGCCGCTATAAAAACAAATACTAAAAATAAAAAAAATAAAAAATATTAAGGGGGTCCCCATACAATAAACGTGTTTTTTTCGTATTTTTTTGCTCAATATTAAAAACGGTAACAGGTAGACGCTTCAAATTTTCACAGAATATTTACTTTTATATTACCTTTCAAAATAAATAATTAAATAACAATAAAATAAATATTAAAGGGGGGCATACAACAAACGTAATTTTTAAGCAATTTTTACTCGATCTTAATTAACAGGTAGAAACTTGAATATTTGTAAGTAAATATTTAGAAATATATTAACTATAAAAATAAATACCTAATCTAATACATAAAAACTCACAAAATGAAAATAATCCGTGCATCTAATCGCGGTGCGAGCGCCGCGCCGCGGTGTGGTGGTGGCGCGAGCGCGAGGCGGTTGCTAAGCAACGGCCGCGCGGGTAGCGGGGGAGGTAACATCACGGAGCGAGCCATAGCCGCGCGAGCGTCGTCATGCTGCCCGGATGTGTATCGAAAACCTACCTATAAGTTTGCAATATACTACTTGGAATTTCGTTGGTTTCTCGTTATTTTATACGATTTTCTATTATAGATGATAGTACGGAACCCTTCGTGCGCGAGTCCGACTCGCACTTGGCCGATTTTTACTATCGGGCAAGGGCCTTTATTAACTACAACAGAATAATATTCAAACTACACATTCTTTACTAACTAAACCACTACACAAAAGCTAATTGATTACCCCAAACCGATAAAGGTCTAAAGGCAATCCAAATGTTCAAATCCCACTACCAATTGCCAGAGTACCCAGCATGCTAATGCATGCGTTGGACCAGATACGCACCAGCATTTTAGTCACGAGTCGCATATATCAGATAAAAGTTTAGAACATGAGATGATGAGATGAGATGCTAATGTAATTGGTGAATACCGTTTTAGTTAATTAAATGAATAAATAAATGAGCTCACAGTCCCCACGGATCCAAAGTCTCGACATCAAACGGCTCAAACATGTAACCACTACTGATAGTAACATATTTACGCCGCTTGTGCTGTTCTACCGAATTACCCGCAGCGCCAGCCCTACTCCGTGTCTCAGGAAGATGAGACGGTGCCAATGTATCAACGCACGTGGCGGCCTCTTGTGTGAGAACACAAGTGGCCGTCCCAATTTCCAGGGCACATGGTGATGTTTTCTTAAGTTTGACCACCCTGTCACATACCATCAAGCAAGTTGACGATGTGCGACAGTGTAGACGAAGGTGGAACCATTCTGCCATGACCATTACACGATTATAGTTTTCAGAAAACAAAGAAGTTAATCTATACGCTTTATAGATGATTACATTACTAAAGATCATGTCATCATAATAATCTGTCAAATTTTCAATTAATTTGTTATTTTTGGATCACGTAAGTACATTATAGTATATAGAAGTTGATGAGTATGCGTCAAAACTACATAATGTTGTTTCCCCCACCATAATGGTGGATATTCCGAAAATCGAAACAAAATAAATGAATTAAATCCACTTATATCGTACGTACTACATGTATTAGGTGTTTTTTTTATTTACACATCAAGTAATATACAATTAGTTATATATATATTTACATAAGAATATAATAAACATAGAGTACATAAAAAATAAACGTAGAATATAATTTTTTTCCTGAGAAGGTTTTCCCTGAAGGAATCTGGTAATTTTTAAATTATGAGTAAATCGGTTTCTTCTAGGTAATTGATTTATCTCAGCTATAATTGTTAGTGATAATTCTTATTGTGACTCTTATTTGATTTTCTCTATTTTAATCCCATATAATATGAAAAGTTATTATTTAGTTACGAACACAACACCCCAATATACCTAACTGGTAAATTACCTGAGCAGCAGTGGTTATTGTATATTTTTGACATACATAATATATATATTATGTCAAACAGAATTTATGAATTTGTATTTTCTTTTATAAATCCATAAATTAGATATCATTAAATTAAACTAGATACGTAAAGGTACTTATTTATAAGGAACACAAATCACGAATAGATTGAAGAGGTCACAATGAAGGAGTACGGAATAGAATATAATAGAAATAATAATAATAATAGAAAGCTAAGTCACAATTAAGGAATATGGTATAGAATTAGGAAGTGAACACTATAGGAATAAAATTAAAATACAGAATAAATTAGATATGCGGAATTAGATCTTGATAACATTTGAAATGGACAAGTTAGAAACTAAATGAGTTGAGGGTTTTGACTGATATTCGCCGCTCTAAAATGTGCTTGCTTTTTGAAGGTTTTAAATAAACAATCCGTTAAAATTTTGCGTTGCGTTTTCTGCTTAAAATTTAAATATAATCAAAATTCCTGTTAATATTAGGAAATTAACTTCACCTTACCAATTTTCAACAACTCAGTTCAAACATTCTTCTCCACAAACTTTGTTTTCTTATCAATTTGCACCGTCTCGGGGCAAAATCAGCTTACTAGAATTTGCCAGACAATGTTGAAATGCGTATAAATTATTTCAACAGAATTCCTTTCTTATACCAGCGACATAGCGTTGATTTTAGCTCCTCAGTTTCTCATTTGCACTGTAAGGAAGGATTTCTTCTTACGTAGAGGTAAACCGTGTCTTACATACTTACTTTCCTCACATATAAACTTTCTTCGAAAGTTTGTTATGGTTTTCTTGTTCATTTTAACATAAATCTGAAGGTTTACATGGCCAAATGTTTTTTGTTTTTTATATTGTCTCTGTTTTTTAGGGTTCCGTACCTCAAAAGGAAAAAACGGAACCCTTATAGGATCACTTTGTTGTCCGTCTGTCCGTCCGGGTGTCAAGATTGTGTTTCGGGAACGCGTGAATGTATCGAGTTGAAATTAAAACCATTTTCGGCGGTATTTTTCAAAGGAGCAGCACAAACGTCACTCTCGTTCGATGACGCGCCTCGCACTCACCGAGAGTGACGTTTGCGCTGCATCTATGAAAAAGACCGCTGCATGCGGTTGAAACTATAGTCGGATTTTTCGGCTTAAAACAGACGTGAGTGACCCGTAGTTTTTATTTAAAACTATTTGAATTAATTTTCTTGTAACTTTGCAATCTGTAGCTAACATTTACCTGCGTAATCATTGAGATTACAGATTTCTGAGCCAGGAATCCCCGGAGCAGACCTTTGTTACCGCTAGGTTTACAAGAAGCGACGTGAGCAGCGAAACGCGCATCTCATTATTTACGTTTCGGGAAAGGATTCATTGACATGAGGAAAGACAACCTCAGTCTATAGAGAATTCACGAAATATCTCTTTGAGTTACGGTATTCAATTTGATTTTCTAAAACCCTAAAGATTTATCATCAAAGGGTTATTTTCAGTCAAGTTTAATATGTTTTACTGTTTCCGTTCTACTTTTTGGAGACAACGGACTTGTCACACGAGCCCGTGCGACATGGTGATGCTAGCATTGCCCAGTATGTACCATTTAATATTCTCTTTTTACTAAAACATCTAGAGTATTCTGTGAAGTATAATCCTATATTTTGTATGACACACAAGCTTTCTATAACATTAAGAACAATGCGGTATTTTGGTATATTTTTTATATCGCAAGCTACACGTGACTAGCATGTTTTGGTGCAAAGCCTATAGCAAAATTGTAAAGTATTCTATTAAGTTTCGGCCATTATATTTTAATTTAATATAAATGTGTGAATTGTATCAAAACGATAAGGTAAGTGGCACAAAAGTGAAAGAAGATCCCAACCAGGCTGGCGTCGAGCGGAATCAGTTTGTATACCTTGAACTTGAGTGGACAAGCTTCTATGTAGCGGATTAACGACTCCATTTGATGGAATTTCATTTCAACTGGAATAAAAATATTTGGTCAATATTCAAAAACATATGATTAATGAATGTAAATGTTTATAGACGACAAATAACATTTTTCTATTTCTATTTTTCTATTTTCTACATTCTTTTTTTTTTGCTAAGCTAATGTAATTACATTCTCCAGACGCTCCATTTTTGAATTGCACACAAAGAATTCAACTGTGAGTTTCATTGACTTCCGCAAAATATAGCAATAACATATTGAGTTTTTTTTTTGGTAGAACCAAAATTTGTTTGAGATCACTTTTTAAGATTTATGACGTGAATGATTACAAGCGAAAAACTTCTTGGATATCGTTCAAAGAAACTTATAATATACTCTAGAGATAACTTATGAGTGATTAAATAATTGAGCTCGCAATTGCGCACAGTGCCAAAACTCACTTGGTTTTAGACGTAATATTTCATTACGGCAGGAAATTAAATTTTCAAACAGTTTCTTGTCCTAGGAACCAGACCAGCAACTATTTCAACAACATTTTTTCTGATAATCTAAGTGTACACTTTGTATTATCATATCAATATATTTCTCAATAATACTTAAACTTACTAAATCTAAAAATTCTTGTTTATTATTTCAAGTGATATCTAAGCTTATGCCATAATATGACGTACATTGTACGATTTACACCAGGCGGGTCTAGCCGGAACGTAGCACAGCGCATTTTAAAATTTGCTTAAAGAAAATTGAATCGTGTGCGAAGTGGCTAAATGTTGTATTTGCATGATATCTACACAGCTCGAAATCCACCCGCGCCCGGTTTTATCCGGATCGTAACAGCCAAGCGGACGCAATCCACTGTCGATACTCCGGGCATCGAGGACGATGCAAGTGCTATTTCAATCGTAAATCATTCTCACGAAAATGGCAAATATTGTCAAATAACTAGCGTTATGGGTACTGTTGCGCCTGATACAGTTTGGGGTGAGCTTTGTTTTTAAGCTATTGCATAGCTTCTATCGCGGGCCTTGAGCGTGGAGACCGAATCCAGAAATTCGAAATTCTTCCGTAACGAAAATAACCTAACACACCGCGCGTAAAGCTAGCAATAGCTTTACCGCAGCAGTCTCCGAGTGCCACACATCTTTTTTTGTAACCTTATTATTAATGAGTACAAGGGTAAAATTACAATTTCCAAGATAGCACATTATTGAAGCAAAGATGCGTTTAAATAATGAAATCATTATTTACCTCTCTCGTGGAGGAGCTTTTGATGAAGCTGTATTATCATTTCTTCTACTTCTGACGAAATCAATTGCGCACCGTAAGCAGGTCCAAGAACTACTACTAGACTCATAAATACTTCAAGAATTCTTTTTAGTGAAACGTAATCAGAGTTCCAAACCTAGAGATTACAATAAAAGTGTTAAAGTATTCATTATGGCATAAAAAAACTGAAATACTGTGATCAGCCGAATAACTAAGAACATATTATTATTTGAACATCACTATGATGAATATACTTTTGGAAATTATTAACAGAATGGGCCATTTAAGTTCACATGTCGCCTACACCATTTTAAAATATTGCCTTTTTGTTCCAAATTTTACATAAAGGGTTCCGTATTTTCCTTTTGAGGTACGGAAACCTAAAAAGTATGCTTTTTTGACTTTTTTCAACTGACCATTTTGTGAAAAAAAAAGTGAAATGCGAAAGACTCGTTTTGTGCAGCGATGTAGTTTTTGTTTTTATTTGAAAGGTAATTTGTTTGAGATTGTTCTCTTTAGCTACGATTCAAAAAGTCTACTGAGCTATTTTTGTGTCAGGATCCTTTTTATATTTCACGTCATATTTACGTGATAATAGTACATTGGTCACCTTTATGTATACTTACGTCAAGAGTATGGTTGTGCAACCCTTCTTCATCAAAACCACCAATAGCTAAATAGGCTGACCCAAACAGTTCTGTGGTATAAACAAGCACTGAAGTCACGTACTGCAACAAAATGTTTTTGTCATTATCATCCCAGCCAGAAGAATACCTATGCTGCATAAATATCTATGCTACACATAGGCTTCTCTAATGGATTCCCAAAAAGATCGTTTGAAAGCGGCTTGCATCCGACCAGAGCATCTTCCTGCCACTTGTATGAGGTCGTCTGTCCACCTTATAGCTGGTCATCCCACGCTGTATTTGCCATTGCGTAGTCTCCACTCGATAACTTTTCGACTTCTCCTTTTCGGCCTCCTTACTAATCCGATGTGACATGTCAGTTTATATAATTATCTCTTTATAACCAATTGGCATGGAATATGAGACGTCTACAGAGGGGTGAGGGGGATAATATCGTCGCTAGCATGGCTAACTGTCCTACCTCATTTCAGTAATTTGTACAGGACAAACGTTTTTCGGTTCTGAGATTAGATTGTATTTATCAAAAATATAAAAAATCTGATGTTTTGCATACCTTGAGATAATATCTTAAGGTATGCAAAAACATCCGATTTTCAGAGATCTTTCAGAGAGGTTACTTACATTTTAATTTCACATTGATACTTTTAATGTATTTGCTTTTTAAATACCTGTTTCTATTATTTGAAAAATGAGATAGGACAGTTAGTGATGCGAGCGACGATATTAGTTCCTATTTATAAACATGAGACAATTGTATAGATATTGCAGAAAAAAAATATATTGTTGAAATAAATCTGAGCAGCATAAAAGACACCTGTATGGATGAATAATTTAAATACTTACTGTTGTACTCACTCATATCATAACCTCTTGATAAGCGTATTTTAGTTAAAAAGTATTTTGTTCCGTTTTCGCACAAATATTTCCCGTCTGACATTATTTTTCAACGTCTGACAAATAATGTTTTAGCTAAAATAGGCTTATCAGACGTCTATGTGTTAAATGTATATTCCACTATCCGATTTGTCGTGCCCTGTCTCCAGGGATAGCGTAGTTAGAGACAGGTTCCCAATCTCCATAGTTCCCAATCTCCATAGTTCCCAGACAGGACAGGAAATATCTGTTAGTGTACTAAAGATGATTAGGTATCAAAAGTGTAAAGTCACTTACGATAGGGTCATAAAACTTCTTATGTTTTATTATAATATCTGCAATAAGCTGGTATGTGTCTCGCAGTATAATAATGTCAGTTACAGTGTTTAACTTCGACACTTTTATATTCAGTGCACGAACGCGAAAATATATTGAATAAAACACAAATATATTATTAAATATTATGAAATCAACCGAAGTATTAATCATGTAAGTAATGACAGTGGACCACACGAACTTTGTGAGTCCAGTTGCAATAAGAAAATATGTCGTCACTGTTAGTCTATGTATAGCAAATAATATGAAAAGAACAATTTTTCTTAATCTCACTTTTCTGTTAGCTTCATGAGAGTTTAACGCCAAATCAATGCTTTTCAAATCGTTTTGTAATCGACTTAAATTTGTATCGGACTGCATGAAGTTCAGAACAAAAACAGTACATATGTAATGTATCTTATTCGTATTAAACCATATTACTCCAGATCCATGAACGTTTTTATATACTTGAATTACAGTAGACAGAAATATCAGCAGTGCTTGTAAAAAGTTAAAACACCTCGCTAGAAAATCTATTCTTGCGTTTTTGTGCTTAAAACATTCAAAATTATATCCTAGACAGAGTTGTAAATATATGAATATAATTGATCTTAAGCAAATATGCGGTGATTTGAAGACAGAAATCATGTTTAATAATTACTAAGTAAAGAATAACTAGATATTTAAAAAAAGAAAAAGACAATATTATAATACCACACGACCACGAACAGTCGAAAGTTACGCAGTGTCTATAGAAATCAATAGAAAATTACAGAATGTACAATAGTTAGTTCCAAGGAGGAGTATTGAACTAAGTATTCCATTAGTATTAATTGAAATTGGTGTTAGTTTTGTTTATTTTAATATCCATATAGAGCATAATGACAATTAATATCCATATAGAGCATAATGACAATTAATATCCATATAGAGCATAATGACAATTATATTAGTAATAATAGGAATAACTATGTATATGCATATCGCAGCCTGTTTGAAGAACATGCCATTTCTATAATTTTATGCATGTATAATATTAAAGGAAGGCGAATACCAAAACGACGCTGTTTTCTAAAATAACTACGGTATTCTCTAGTCCAGGTGTAATGCGAATGTACTCAGCAATGACGGTACTCGCAATAATGTCTCCGAAACAACAACTAACATTAGTCGTATAAATGAAATGGCAATTTTGCCACATCGACATGACAAAATGACAAATACCAATAAACAATAGTACAAATGTTGATTATGATTACTCGTATTTAGGAGGAATCATAAATCTATCTATCTAATACCTTTAAACGAGCAATTCTTCTATCTATATAATCTATAATAACATATAATCTGAATCTCGGAAACTGTATACATATAATCTGAATCTCGGAAACTGCTCCAACGATTTTAACGAAATTTTGTTTGTAGGTTGATTAGGGGACAATATAAATCGATCTTACTAGGTTTCATTTTTAGTGAACCCGGGATTGCTCGTATTTTCAGTCATAAAAAATCCGAGTGGAGCTCGGTCGCCCAAGTAGGTATTAACTCAATTAACCGTACAGCTTGTATGTCTAAAAACTGGGCCAAAGTTGCGGTGTTTAGTTTTTCTACTTTACGAAAAACGTTACTTACTCAAATTTGAGAAATGATCAACAATATTTTGTTAATTTCTCGCTTACTCGTAATGAAACTTGCGGAAAGAGGACACGTATAGCCGTAAACGTATTCAAAGTTTGAAGCTTATGTGCCTACTATAAGAATACAAAAAAAAAATAGGTTTCAAACTTTATTCACAACAAAGTTACAGGTGTACAAAAAATGTTACGGCGTGCCTACTGCTCGATTATAGGCGGGTGCACTGTGGTGACCCCAGATTGTTGATTATTACATTTTATTAAACTACATAAAATAATTATTTTTATTAGAGTTATAATATGTAGTTCAAAATTTAAATTCTTTAATTATAATCAAAGAATTGCGGCTTAAAATTCTTTGATTATAATCAAAGAATTTGAGTCATTTTTTTTCTCTGCGTTTAGGGTCTTTAAAATGGGCATTTGAATGTAATTGTTGTATCTACTTAGGCAAAAAGAAAACGAAAATACTGCTCAATCCTGTGCTTCTTTATTAATATAACCACTGCAGTGAGTAGACTAATCTAGTGAATTATGCTAGGTACGAGTAGAAAATTCACAGAAATCGTGGTTCAATTTACATAGAGAAACTTATAAAATAAAAAACGTTATCGGAAACGTAAAATGTAACAGATCTATCAAATACATTTCAAATAAATTTGATACCTGACACTGTAGTTTTCATGGGGATAAGCTAGAACAAAAAAAGGTATTATTTTTGTAAAAATACAAATCTCTAACTCTATTTTTGGAACGAAGTTCCTTATCGCGCGTTGCGAAAGGGGGCTAGACATTTTTTTGTACATAAAAAATAATAACAATAATGAATCCTGACAGTGTTTCTGCACAAGTTCCAGATATTGCTGATGGAGTTAGGTAAGTAGAGATTTTATACAGACAATAATAAATGCTTTTGTACTTTTAGCAAGTACGCATTATAACCTCTCTTTACTATTGTGCTAACCAAGTCATACGCGTTATAATCTCTCCATTATTGTGTGTTTAGCAAGTGTACGCGTCATAACTTTAATAACTTGAGAGGTCGAACTCTTTAAGAACTTCGTTCCATCCGGGTGTCCCTTGACACCTCTCAAGTTTTTTTTTTCTATACACACATACACCATTATGATTGTTGATAAGTGTTGCAAATTCGTGCAAGGGTTAAAATTAGGGTTATTATTATTCATCACATCAGAAAATGTAGACATTCTTATGACGTAATTCAATAATACATTATTCTAAAGACGTTGTTATAATTATGGTACAATTCAATTTAATTCTAATCATGATATGGACTTTTTATTAAGTAAGTCAAAAGTACATAAAGATATTTATGACATATGCAAAGATTAAAATTGTTAATTTCATGATTATGACGAAACTTGTTTAAATATTTAGTTAATTAGTGAGAAGTAAATGTTATTGTATACAAATATCTATACAATTGACGTGGGTAACTTTGTATCCGTGTCAAACATTGAACGTAGATTTGTTACAAAAGTTCTTGATTTTTTTCTCAAAGTTCGAAATCAAAACAATCTAAAGTTCATAATCAAAACAACTGCTAATTAATTGATCAACTGCTTTGATTGCTAATATTTTCGTAAATAAAAATCAGGAATCTTCGAAACCAAACCTAATGTTTGACACGGATTCAAATTTACTCACAATCACTGTATCAAAAAAATATGTAAATTACCCGACTTAATAAAAGCGATTTTTCTTAGTAACTTACCAGTCAGCCACTGAATGGTACCCGAGTGGCCGGTGGTCTGCCTCGATGATTGGACGTGGTCTAATGGCATTGGATTAGACCCGCACAGGACCGGAAAGGATGGCGTGAACGAAAGGAGGCCTATACCTAGCTCAAAGCTAATATAGGTGATAGATATATATAGATAATTTACACTTGTTAGGACGTTGAGTGAGTACATTTTCGCGATAAAGTATACGTAAAGCCGATGGAGGCTACGAAAATGTGCAATTTTAATTTTTTGCGAGTATTGTACTACTGCCATAAAAAACCTATGACAATCAAGTAATAAAGATGAATCTAACGACACTTCGTCACATCAAAATCGGTCAAGCCGCTTAAGCCGTAGGAGATAATATAGAAGCATACATACATTATGTATGTACGAGTATATACCCACATACATAATATATACATACATACATCTACTAGTAAAATAAAACACTCCTTGCGCAGTCAGTCAAATATTACAGCAACTTCAACGTGTTATACGGCTTTTATCGAGCTGTCACGTGACTATGCGATTATCACGCAAATCCAACATTTCCAAATTAGCAGACACGATTTTTTAAAACTTTTTTTTGTTTATTTGGGTTGAAAAGTTACCAAACCGTATAGTAAGTCTTATGCAATAATTAATTCTTCTTCGATGAGACAAAAGCCAAAAAACATAAAATTATAGACAATGAGCTGTATGTTACTTAGGTACATTATAGACAAAGTTTCATGTGAAACAAATTAGTGCAATTGTCTATTTAGTGCCTGGCCATTGTTTAGTTTAAATTAGTGTATATTTTCATATATACACTAATGTACATTTTCTATTTAAAAATATCCATTAATAGAGTCTGTCTAGTTATAGAACTCAATTAATGCAGCATTGATGGCGCTGTTGTAGTTATTGCATTGTTTTGTTCAGTTGAGACCACAGAATGCCACAGTAGTAGGTACTTCGATATCTTAGTTCCTCTTTTTTGCCACGTTAAAACTAAAATTAAACAGACTCTACTAATCTAACAATAGTTATTTATTTATAAAGTTCACCTACACTGTGTACATCTATACATTGACAATAAAAAATCATACAAATAAAATACAGCTTAATGTCACAATAATTACAGGTGAAGTCAGCATGCATTAATAATAAGCGAAAAATAAAAATAATCATTAAAAATTAAAAATATGCCATTAGAACACATGTCAAATGAATAAAAAATAATAATAACAAGCTATTGAATTACATGTCTATAAATTCAATGAAAATAAATAGTAAATGTATGTCAAAATAATAAAATAAAATAACCTATCAATAAATCATTAACGTCTGAAGAAAAATACTAATACATAATATTTACTCGAGTTCAGAGAGTGAGAGACCTCAAAGACTTCCTAAAACTATAAATACTGTCACCAAAAATGTTAATATCGCCCTAGACATAGCATTGTACTGGCGCACCATTCTCGCCATTGGTGCATTGCAACCCAGGTTGGAACGAGAGCTCGGAGTAGAAAATATATTAAAGCGCAAAATTCTACGTAACGTACGTAGATAATGCATTACAGTCAATATAAATGTGTAAACTGTATTATAACAATAAGGTAAGTGACACAGAAGTTGAAGACCATCCCAACCAGGCTGGCGTCGAGCGGGATCAGTTTGTAAACCATGAACTTGAGCGGACGAGCTTCCACGTAGCGGATGAACAACTCTATTTGACGGAACTTCATCTTAACTGGAATAAAATATTTCATTTAATACATTAAGGATAGGATCAAAGCGCGCAGCTGTCTTTCTCGCGCATCACATTTTTAAACATATAAAATCACTGATGATCTAATATCTGGGGATAAAAGTAAAGATACAAAAGAAGAGAAAAAGTGACTGACAAAATTTATTAATATTAGTACTAAAACTTCTTGAGTATTCAATTATAAGGCATTAGATGCGCACCGCTGTATTACCCTCATATTGATGAAAAAAGATGATAATGATGGTGATAAAAAGTTGTCTATATAGACATAGACAACTTTTTACAGCCGGATTCCCAGCTGTATCACTTTTTATAACAATCGGTTTAGCTGTTTGATTGTGACAAGGTGAACAGACCGAGAGACGCAGTTACTCTCGCTTTTATACTATACAAAATTAGTGCCTCAAACTTTGAAAAATTATTTGTATAATTTTTCTAATAGTTAACGTTTTTGTAAATATAATCTTGTTTTTAAAAAACATTTTTAAATTTGTTTTATTAATATAAGAGAGTTCAGTACAACAAACACTAAGTTTTGTTTTAACACTTATTAATGATGAATAAGTACTTACTTTTCTCTTGGAGTAGTTTTTCATAGAGTAGTGTTTTAAGCTGTTCTGCTTCTGACGAAAGCAATTGTGCACCGTAGGCCGGCCCAAGGATTACTATTATATGAATCAGTGCTGTATATAATCTTTTTGTCGACGCGATATTGAAATTCCAAACCTGAGAATCGATTTTTAATGTTAGAAATAATATTAGTATAAGAAACTTTTAAAAATATCATATAACTAGTAGTTCTACGAACAGTAGACCTCGCCAGAGAGCTTATTTGCAAATTCTTACCTCGCGATTTAAAAAAATTTATATTCTTTTAAAAACAAATGATATTTTTTTTATGGTGAAAACTTAAAATTAAGAAAATTTTATTCAAGAAAACTTAAGTAAGTTTTGTTACGGCAGATGATATGACGGTTATCCTTTTCAATTAATTGATATAACAATTTCAGAAAATAATATTTTCTTGTTACCATCAGAATCAGATCAGAATACGTTTATTGCTTCACAGTGTACAAAAGTTCTTATAAGCAGACAAGCCTCAACAGCGTACCCATATCGGGCATACTTTTTAGAGCGTGATTTTTTAGTAGTCGGGTTTTAGTTTTTGAACTTATTTTTTAATAATTTTTTTCATAGGCTTGGCACTACTCGCATAATATTCTTTACACATTCAAATCTTCTTCGTGTAAATTATTGTAAAAACTCAAAAAACTGCTTTGAGAAAAAATAAATACATTTTCATTGACATTTTAGATTAAATCAATTTCAGAAAGTTGCATTACTTGTATGATAATATTAATATATTTTCTTCAAGCCAAGACAGCAAACTCCTTGAATCGATATATTTGTTTTTTTGTTTTGTAAATAAATAAATAATAAATAAATATTTGAAGACATTTCACACAACACCATCTAGCCCAAACTAAGCAAAGCTTGTACTATGGAACTAGATGGCTGATAGAATACATATATACTTTTTGTTTGTAAATATATACATAATGATACATAGAAACACCCAGACACAGAACAAACATCCGTGTTCATCACACAAATGTTTGCCCTGGGTGGGGATTGAACCCACGACCTACAGCTTAGCAAGTAGACATAGGTACTACCAAAAGTAAAAACTACTACTTATAAAAGTCATGTTCTAATTTTTAAATCACTTTCTATCCTAAAGGACAAATTACGATTTTCCATGCTTGTTTTAGGCTTTTCAAAGCAATAAGAGTTAATAAGATGAAAAAAATATTTTTTTGTAAATTAATAGATGTGTATATGAACGATAATTTGATGACATATCATTATGTAAATAATATTTACATCAAGTCCTTGACAGTGCGGGCCTTCAGCACTTATACAATAAATAAAGGTATAGATAGTTCCCATGGCGCTGATAGTACAAACAACGAGGGTTACCATAAACTGAAAAGAAAGAACAGAAAATTATGTAGTAACATTTAGGATCACCGTACACAAGCCATGCGCCACAACCACAAAACGCCGCCACCGAGCTATGCACAATTGAAATGTCATACATTTTATATGGACATGCCGCACACGATGACGTAGTCGCAATATGCGAGATGGACGCATCTCGATTCGTGAAGCTGAAACTAGCTACAAAACGTCGACAGGTTTGTTCAAAAACTCGAACAAAGCAGCGACCTTTCGTGGAACTATACCCCTCTCACTTCACTTCAGTTAATCTGATTGAACCCAAGACAATGCGCTTCGTTTTCATAGATATTGAAATTAATATACTTAGCGATGGATATAGAATTGTATCAGAAATATAATGATGACAACTGTACTTTGCGCGTGTTACGACACGCACTTGGTCATTTATTAAAACGTTTTTTTGTTTATGTGGGGCGGTAAAACCTTCTTAGTAAGGGCATTCCACATTTTGCTTATCTGTCTTATCATGTAAACAACGACATACTGGTAAAAACATGTAAGATAGATCTCATCATGTAACAAATATAAGTTTGGAAAACTCAAAACCCCCGACAAAAAAAATGGCTCGGTTCAGCCGTTTTATTTTTGATCAAACATAGCTAGGAACACTCTCGATTAAATCTCCTTTCAAACAAAAAACAACTAGATCAAAATCAGTTTATCCGTTTACGAGACACGATGCCACAAACAGACAAACAGATGAAATTAAGTACGTTAGTGGTAGGTATTGTGCTTAGATTATTAAATCATTAGATACTTTAAAATTACGTAAATCGTCCTTAGTTTCAGTAAAACTAGATTTACAAGACTTAAATCACCTAATATGTAACCATCAAATTGATAATTTCCTTTTTTTTTAGTCGAATAAAAAAGCAAATATCTCAAAATGGCTACACCGACTTTGATGAAAATTGGCAAGTTGTAAGTTCTATTAAGCTACTATCAAATTGTTATATAAATTGCGCTGTCAAATTACGTTAAAGATTAGAAGATCATTTGCTCCCACAAAAAAACGCTCCAGGTTTTGCTCAGTAAATCCTAGATATTCAAGAAGCCCATCAATCACGTAATCGTCTGATATAGGTCACATCCTGGTAATCGATGAGTAGTAATTTTTTAGTGCGCTCCCGCACTAAAAATAATATTAAAAATTATGTGACTAATAAAGTGAATCCGTAAACGTATAAAAATCACTGACATAGCACAGTGGATTGGCAAGTTGAAGTGGCAGTGGGCAGGGCACATAGCACGTAGAACTGATGGCCGATGGGGCCGAAAAATTCTCGAATGGAGACCACGCACCGGCAAGCGCAGCGTAGGAAGACTAACCACAAGGTGGATAGAAGATAATAATACAAGTGGCAGGAAGACGCTGGATGCAGGCCGCTTCCAACTGATCTTTTTGGAAATCTATGGGGGAGGCCTATGTCCAGCAGTGGTTTTCTTGTGGCTAAGATGATGGTGATGATGACACATAAAGTGAAAATAATAACGATGTATATATTGAAAGTATAATTTACTTACTATGAAATCAAAGAACTTCTTATATTTTTCAGTAACATCAACAATTAGCTTGTATAGATCTCGTATGCTAACGACATCAATTACAGAATTTATTTTAGATACTTTTTTAGTGAGTACATTGAGTCTAAAATATATTGAATAAAACACAAATATATTTTGAAATATTATAAAATCCACGGAACCACTAATCATAAAGGATATGAAAGTTACGTATGCAGAGTTTGTTATACCAGTAATTGCAGTCAGAAAATTTGACGAAAGTATGACTCGTTGTAAAGCAAATAATATAAAAATAACCAATTTTCTTTTTCGCAGTATTTTTACTACATTATCTTCATCAGAGCATAGCGCCAAATCAATGGATTTCAAATCGATTTGGAATCGGCTCAGAGTTGTTTCACCTTGAAAGAAATTTATATTTAAAAGATAACAGATGTATAGCACATTATTCAGACTATACCAAAATTTTACTATTGCATCGACTTTAAAATAAACTAAAATTACAGCAGAATAAACTATTAGTACAGCTTGCACCAAATAAAAACACTTAACAAGATTTTTCATTCTGGCATTCTTATATTTGAAACAACCGAAATCATATCCAAGACACAGTTGTAAAAATATTAACACAATTGATTTTTTCATATATCTTTGGAAATACTTGGTGAGGAGCATTATTTCGATTAGTACAATCATACAATTTATAAAGAAAAAAGTCAGTGGACTACTGCGTAACGTGATAAGAAAATTACAAAATCTACTTTAACTTATTTTCAAGGAGTCTTCATAAAAAATCTATTAGTATAATTAATTTTAAAATATAGTTTCCATTTGTGGCAGTATAAATAATATAATTTTAACATGTCACAAGACTTTTTAATTATAAAATACAAGCTGCGGCACGCGGTGTTACCCGCCGTTTTACATAGACATTATATAAAAGGAGATATTATTTTTTATATTTTATTTCGGGATAAAAAGTAGCCTATATTTATCCAGGGATAACCATTCTGCAGATTGCAATATAAAACAAAATTCACAAACAAAGTCTCTAAGAATAATTGATAAGAATATTTTTTTCGGGGATTCGCGCGGGGGGATCGTTGGTTGTACGCCTTGTGGTTTTGACTCGTTAATTTCTATTTTTTCGGGACAAGTAGTTTAATTGCGCTATTTTAATTTGAATTTAATTTAGTTTGATTTTAATTTCATTTGATTAATAAAAATAGTTTACAAGTTATTATATTAAAATAACCGAATACCATGAAGGGAATGCTCTGAAGAGCTTTTTGAACTAATACCTGCTTCGGAGTTCCACCATCGTACTTCACGAAACCGCCAAAAAGCTCACCCCCACATTTTGCATAACTGGAAATCTCATACAGTCAGGTTCTCACGCTCCTTCCTCCCGAGAGCCAGCAAAATGTGGAATGTCCTTCCTCGGAAGGTTTTCCCGCCGAGCTTCAACAAAGAGCGTTTTAAAAAGGGTATCTACAAGCACCTTTCCGGGTTAGCAAATCAACAGTAATGTCAGTGATGTTGCAGTTGTCCATAGGCGACGGTTATCGCTTACCATCAGGCGAACCGTCAGCCTTTTTGCTTCTCCTATTTTATAAAAATACCAGAATGCAGAAGACTGATTTCCTAACTATTTTGTATTATTTTATTTTATTGATTTCGTAATTGTATAGTTGTTAGTATATGAGTATCGGTCAACTCAGGACATTTTGTTCGTGAATTTTGTTTTAGACTTTGTGTCCATTTGATATACCAACGACGCTGTATGATAAAGTACCTACTATATTTTGTTATATTTTTTTTATTAATATTTGTGGACATTGCACACAACACCATCTAGCCCAAACTAAGCAAAGCTTGTACTATGGAACTAGATGGATGATAGAATACATATATACTTTTTTTTGTAAATATATACTTAGGATACATAGAAATACCCAGACACAGAACAAACATCCATGCTCATCACACAAATGTTTGCTCTGGATGGGATCTAACCCACGACCTACAAGCTCAGCAAGCAGGTATACTACCAACTTAGCCACAAGGCCACAATTACTAAAATAACTTTTAAAATATACAAACAATATTTTAGTATATATTCCAAGTACCCGTATAATACAATCAATCAACGTTAGTACAATGTCAAGGAAATAAAAATAATACATAAATGTATTTACTCCTACAACGTTATTGTAAAAAGAAATGTAATTATAAATATGGATCAATATTAACGTGTTTTGTTATATATCACCACGAAGGATATTCATGTTTCCAAAAGTTTTAACCATCAACCTTAACTTGTGTACTTACTGTCTCCATCTTGTTTTATTAAACTGTTTACCCACACATGTTGAAGTATTAGTAGACTCTAATATATTATTACTTGACATTTAAGTGTTATGTAAATTGTGATCTTATAAAACTTAAAAAACAAATGATTATTATAGTTTAAAAAATTGAAATAACTGACTTCAAAATACACAATTTCGTATACTTCAATGACATATACTTTTACATTTTGGTGACATTTCTGTGGAATCAACTCGAACGTACTTATCTTTTCAAATAGGCACAGAAAGAAATTTCCAAATTAGTTATTTATGTGACCGAGTTATAAAGTAACAAAACACATTCGAATGCACAACCTCATCCTTTTCTGAAATTACAGATATTCATAGAAATGTTGGATAATAATAACTTTAATCAATTATGCAGCGTATGTTCTCGTCTCACATTCTTTCTTCTCTCCGCTATTCATCTTTGGTTTCTTTAAAACGAAAATTGCTCCATCAGATGAGTGATATGCTTCCATCAATAAACGGCGAATGTTTAGAAACGCACAACCGTCGCATCCGTTGAAGACAACCACAATTACAAGACCGAAATAAAGAAAAAATCCTCCTGAATACCTAGTTCAGGAGGAGCTTTTTTCTGATTATCTCTAAAACTTCTTAAGCAACATTTTTTTTTGTATTCTAAATCAATGCGTGACACAATTGGCAGTTCATAATATTTTTTATGTATTTTTATTTTTATAGTTTTTGTAGATATTTTGTCTATTTTGTCCCTTACGGCCATATTCTGCGGAATTTTATCACGTTCACGTGAATTTAATCGCCATTTAACTTTTTCGGCGGCTAAATTGCGGTGCACGCTTGAATTTAAGCGTTACGTTAAAACGTTATGACCTTTTTCGAAATCAGCCGCGAGTCTCCCGCAGCAATTTTAACGTGAAAGAAGGGCGCGCAGGCGTTAGTGGCCGTTTGCGACAACAAAAATCGGACGCAGTGGCTTCAGTGGCCCTATTCGACAGACGGTATTGTTACCTATGTGACTTTTTACAAAAAAAAAAAAAAAAATGCTAATTAAAGGTTTTTTTTTAATTTGTTTTTCGATGTGGATAGATGCAAATGCATTTTTTGAACTAAAAAATGCAACTCAAAAAAAAAAGCCCTAACGGCCACTGTGCTATCTTGCTATCTTCCACGGATAGGGTGCAATGGGTTTAAATATATTGGTAGAGTTTCGTTTTGGTAAAAATTGTTCTCTTTATTACCTTCTTAGACCGCAGGTTGATGGTATGTGAAAAATGTTAAACCAGAAAACATTTCAAGCTTCATCGTTAAATTGTAGTCTCTAGTTGTGTATAAAAATTCGTCCTCGCAATTCAATTTAACAAATACGATAAATTTTACTATCTAATTCGTTATCAAACCTTCACATCCATATAAGCATACAGAACTCGATAAAACAAACTAAATAGGCCCACGCTACGGCGAATATTGGTAGTAATAGTAGTAAGTAGTAGTTGACAGGCCTCATGGCTCAGTGGTAGTACGACTGCTTCCAGAGCTGTAGGTCGTGGTTTCGATCCCCACCCAGGGCAAACATTTGTGTGATGAGCATGGATGTTTATTCTGTGTCTGGGTGTTTCTATGTATCATAAGTATGTATTTACAACAAAAAAAAGTGTATAATATGTATTCTATCAACCATCTAGTTTCCATATTACAAGCTTTGCTTAGCTTGGGCTAGATGGCGTTGTGTGAAATGTCCTCCAATATTTATATTTAATTTATTTTATTTTATTTTATTTTTATAATAATACCACAAACCATAACCTGTAACTAGCTGTAACCTGTCACCACAAATCATTACAATAATCTTTGTTTATCAAATTAACGTATTTTTCATGAAAATTATAGGCTTATACTAACATTTTCAAATCGATTGGAAAAACCAATAATAATAATAATTGAACTAAAAATTGCTTAAATCCATTCTTTAGATTTGATAACATAATAGTAACAAGTAAACGAACACAACAATAAAAAAAACGTTACATATATTTCTTACTTAAACATAAAATTATTATAAAAACATGCTTTGCAGTTTTTTTTTTTTTTTTTTATCGGCCCTGTTTGTACAAACTGTCCCACTGCTGGGAACGGGCCATCTTCTCATTGTGAGAAGGGTTAGGCCATAGTCTGCCACACTGGCCAAGTGCGGGTTGGCAGACTTCACACATCTTCAAGATCATTGCGAACTCTCAGATATGTAGGTTTCCTCACGATGTTTTCCTTCACCGTTTGAAGTTGGAGGCAATTAACAATACGCACATAACTTCGAAAAGACAGAGGTGCGTGCCGTGGGATTCAAACCCAGGATCTGCGAATCGCAAGTCAGACGGTTGCAGTTATTAAATGTAGATATTTATCATAAAAATAATTAATTAATCTTTGCTGGTAGTAAGAAGTCGTTATCAAAGGTCTATATCCAAGCAAAGCTAAGTTTGTACTATACTATGAGAATTAGATAGCGGGCTTTTGGGGAATCTGTAGTACACAAAAAAAAAATTTTTGGAACAGTGTACGAGCACAACCCGACTAATATCGATATATAAGCTTTCCTTTAATGTTATTTAAATATCAAAATGATACATAATATACGAAAAAATTATATGTACTCTTATTGGTCTTTTATGTTATAATCTCGGTTGCAGTTAAATATTAGAACTATGTAGATGGTTTTGCTGCAATCTTGTTTGGTAAAAGTGGTCATTCGAGTTAGTTGAAACGTAGACAATCAAGTGGGCTTAGGTTCCAAATTCAAATCACATTATGTCGCAGTGTAATAAAATTAAATCCCACGCAATATAGCATTGAGCTTAAATAACATATGTTAGACTCTGTTTACATGACATAAAAACATTATTGAGCAGGTGGTGCAAAAATATAGTTATTACGTCATGTGTGCCACACAAGATGTATTAACCATGATAATATTATCATGTCATAGGTGTATATTTAGGGTTACATAATAAAGAACCTTATTGCAATCGACGGGCGAGTAGTAGCGAAAATTAGTTTTATATTTTTTGGCACAGCAGAAGGTGCTAGGAAATAACATTTAACATTGTATGTGCTAAAAGAAAGTCAACCGCTGAATAGAGCAAGAGCCCACGACGGTCAGACCTTTCTTATTTTACAAAAGCTGAATTTTTTTTCTGTGTATTTCTGTGTACGACCAGCGACTATAGAGTTTGGATTGTGGTTACTTGGGCAGCAGGTAGTAAAGGTGTATAAAATAGTACCTTACTTTCCCTAAAGTATAAAGCTCAATTTTTTGAAACACTTTTTTAAACTATCACGGTCATTCATTAAGGGTAAATATCCCGTTCATAATAATACTGCTTCAATTTTTTTATATTTTCTTCAGGATAACTATAAAAATCACGTTATCCATTGCCGGACACTTATGACGGTTGCTACCCCCTGCCAGACCCCGTAGTTAGACCTTAAGCATGTTGTAGCGTCGTAGAACATTAACAACAGAACAAATAAGTAATTTTTTTACTATAGACAATTAGTCATAAAAAAATATGTAAATAATTAACTTAGAATAAAATTATAAATATTACTGCAATATTAATTTTATTATTTATTTTTTATTTCATTAGTGACACTCAATTTAATACAAATCCATAAAAAGCGTAAAGCACTTACATAAACAATGCATTTAATCTAAGACTACGACTGATAAATAATTTGTGGACATTTCAAATAATACACACACAATACATGCTTAATTTAGTGAATTAATTAAATCGAAATACAACTTCCATGCTGGACTGGGAGAAAAAGATAATTAAGTAGAATGTATACTAGCTGCTTCTCTTCCAGTTGGAGGAGCTTGAGGGAAATTGGCGTTTATGCCAATTAGCTGACCCCCTGAGATGAATCACTAAAACTAATATTACATCTTACCCTCTAATCCCCTCTAACCTTCTAATACCTTCTCTCTTCCATATCTCTAACCACGTTCAAATGCGATTAAAAATTTATAGTCAGTACCTCATCACTATAACTAGGTACACTAAATATGTTTAAATAATAAAACTTTCTTTGACTTTCTAAAACAAGAGTATCTATCAATACAAATGTGTAAACTGTATTATAACAATAAGGTAAGTGACACAGAAGTTGAAAACCATCCCAACCAGGCTGGCGTCGAGCGGGATCAGTTTGTAAACCATGAACTTGAGCGGACGAGCTTCCACGTAGCGGATGAACAACTCGATTTGGCGGAACTTCATCTTAACTGGAATAAAACATTATAGCCTAGTAATAATGTTTTTATTATACTGGCGCAATCTCTAAATCCTAAGTTTCATAATAATAAGTATATTATTTGTACGTATACACAAATTTATAATACCAAACTTTTTGGATCGGGTGGTTAAAAAAATCAAAGTAAGCACCTATCAATTTTATATATTCATTCATACCATTGAAGCTGGTTACAAATTAAAAACAACGAAACGAAAGTTGCCATAGTGTGTGTATTTTTTTTTTGTGATAAATAAACAATGCTTACCTACTTGTTTTTAGAGTTCCGTACCCAACGGGTAAAACGGGACCCTATTACTAAGACTCCGCTGTCTGTCTGTCTGTCCGTCTATCACCAGGCCGTATCTATACAGCTGTAATTTTATTGTAAATATTTTTATTTATTTTATGTGCTATTCAAATTTAGATTATTACTATTGTTGGTTGAATAAGCATTGATAAATGTCTTTTCATGTGTGTCTTATATGAACTGAACTGGTTAGAAATAAAAAAAATATTGTTATTATTATACTAATTTATAAGCTACTAGGTTAGCCTGGATACGTTTTTGTGTGTTACCAGTGATGACATACGGCACTGAAACGTGGTCCCTAACTATGGGCCTCGTAGGCCTATATATAAGGAAGCTCAATGTCACGCAACGAGCTATGCTCCGAGTCTCTCTACGAGATCGAATCAGAAATGAAGAGATACGTAGACGTACAAAAGTCACCGATATAGCACAGCTGATTAGCAAGTTGAAGTGGCATTGGGCAGGACACATAGCACGTAGAACTGATGGCTGATGGGGCCAAAAGGTTCTCGAGTAGAGACCACGTACCGGCAAGCGCAGCGTAGGAAGACCAGCCACGAGGTGGACAGATGACCTGATACAAGTGGCGGGAAGACGCTGGATGCAAGCCGCTTCCAATCGGTCTTTTTGGAAATCCATGGGGAAGGCCTATGTCCAGCAGTGGACTTCTTATGGCTGAGATGATGATGATGATGACGTTATGTATGTAGATAATACTTATCAATGCACTTGGGTGCAAGGTTTTTGCTTAAAACTTGCACCCAAGTGCTGTAATAGTCCAAAATGAATGAACAATTTTTAAGGTTCCGTACCCAAAAGGTAAAACGGGACCCTATTACTAAGACTCCGCTGTCTGTCTATCCGTCCGTCTGTCACCAGGCTGTATCTCATGAACCGTGATAGTTATATAGTTGAAATTTTTACAGATGATGTATTTCTGTTACTGCTATAACAACAAATACAAAAAAATAGAGTAAAATAAATATTTAAGGGGCACCCATACAACCCCATACAACACAAACGAGATTTTATTTGCTCTCTTTTGTTCGATATTGATAACGGCAACAGGTAGACGTTTGAAATAAGTATTCACAGAATATTGAGTTATATTATTCACTTTAAAAATAAATAATTAAATAAAAATAATATTTCAGGGGGGCTCCCATAAAACAAACGTTTTTATAGAAAATGGTACGGAACCCTTCGTGCGTGAGTGCGACTCGCACTTGGCCGGTTTTATTATTCATAATTTGACGTTTGATTGCCAACTCACTTGAATTTACCCCATGTTAAGATAATAAACTTTTATTGACCTTTTTCTTGAAGTAATTTTTCAATAAGTTGTGTTTTCAATTCTTCTACTTCAGAGGAAATCTGTTGTGCAGCACAAGCAGGGCCAAGAATTATCATGAACTCTGTTATTACATCAATAGTTCTTTTTAATGACGCATATTCAAAGTGCCAACCCTGAAAATAACGAGAATTAATAATTTTGCGTAAGTAAATAATTAATGTATGTATGTTTCCGGCAGCCTATTGGTGAGACCGTCTGACTTGCGATCCGTCCGATGACAGGTCCTGGGTTCGAATCCCACGGCACGCACCTCTGTATTTTCGAAGTTATGTGCGTATTGTTGATTGCCGCCAACTTTAAACGGTGAAGGAAAACATCGTGAGGAAACCTACATGTCTGAGAGTTCTCAATGATCTTGAAGATGTGTGAAGTCTACCAACCCGCACTTGGCCAGCGTGGCAGACTATGGCCAAGCCCTTCTCACAATGAGAAGATGGCCCGTTCCCAGCAGTGGGACAGTTTGTAAAAACAGGGCTGATAAAAAAAATAAAAAAAAATAATGAAAGCCTTAACTCTATTATAAAAGAGAAGCAAATTTTGTCTGTATTTATGTTTGGTACTTTTTTACTAATAAACGGCTGGGTTTATCGTAATAAAGTTTGGTAGTAAATTGCTAAGAACTTGGAGATAGACATAGTTATATCATTATATCTGTCCTTTTACCCGCAATATCGCGGCTAATAATATAAAATACTCGGTATGATCCAGAACTCGAGGAAAAATCGAGAATCATTTTCTCGATTAATTTATTTTAGTGTACTTTCACATGTACGATAAGATTCTGATAGGAAAAGAGGTCAGAAAACAAATTGCGCTAAAAGAATAGTACTTGCAATTTTAACAATACTAAAAGGAGATTTTTTTGGATGTCTGTAAAGTTTTTTGGCCTTGATAGATTTTTTTGAGGAAAGACAAGGGGTTACAATGTTTCCGGATTTTTCGTATTAATGTGTAAGAATGTACACGGCGGCGCGGCCTGATGATTTAGAGCACCCACGGAATTTGGAATAATATTCCAAATTCTTTGACAGCACGTTACTTAACCTGTCACGCTGCCACAAGTCTAGATCTGGTTAAAGTGTAAGTATTTAAGTTAATATACCTTATTATCCAATCCTAAGATACCAGCACCGGCAATGACGCAATAAGCTGTCCCCATCATGTCAAGAGTATTGATGACCAGTGACACCGCGTACTGCAATGGAACAAAGTATAAGATAAAGCTAGTCCCCTCAAAGATCGATTTTCTTGTCTAAATAAGCTATTTCTTGCTCTGTTTGTATGATAGTCTAGCCGTTGCGACGTTTGATTTGTTTGAATAAGTACCTAGAAAAATTTCGAAACTCAACGGCCCAGTGGACCCTTGCCTTCTAAACAGAAGGTATCGATGTTTTGGTAGAAATTTCTAGATGTAGAAACACATGATTTTTTTATGAATATCGGTACAAATTACTAACATGAGTAATTCAGAAAGACTAGCGAAAAGACTATAGAATTAAAGCTCGCAGAAAAAAGAAGGAATCGCTGGAAGAAATCTGTGTTAAAAAAATACCCGACGTCATATTAAGATCATCTTTTACACTATCAAAAGATATAAATGTAACCATTTGAATGTTTTGATTGTCAATGTATATTATTTCTAATTAAATTTAAGTATATGACTTATACATATTTTTGTAATTTACTTTTAATTTCCTTCATTTTCGAACCTATATTTTTACCCTACTTGATAGATTTGATTAACCCACATGTTACGGAATATGGTTTTCGTGTCCGATTAAAATGAAATTTAGATATGTATTACGTGGTCCTAGAGACTAGTAAAAATAAGATAAAAATATCACACTTTATATTACTATACCCTACCAATTTTAATGGATGTAAAACAAAACAACAAAAGGTTTATTTATTGTTAATTATTGCTAATAAGTATCATACAACAACATCAACATTATCGAATGATTATGACTTATAAGACTAGTTTATTGGCTGATGCTCCCACACAGTGAGTAAGATAGTGTACTTCTGTGGAAGCATCAGAATGAAATAACGGCACCTGCTAATTACGTCTCATCATACAACGTTAAGGCAGGTGACTCGCCACCCACAGAATGGGCTCCCCATAGTGGCGCTGCATATTGGCGCCGGAGAAGCAACATCGGTGTGGGTGGCTAAGGGTATCGAGAGGTGTGCTGCACGTTCACTAAACGCTACTAGCGGCGTTATTCCCTTTAACACTTCCACCCTGGAGCTTAGGTTCTTAGCTCTTAAAGTTTCAACCATCCAGCCGGCCAGTTAAGGCAAGCTGGAGGTCAGGGGGGTCTCATTTAGCCCCAGGGAAACATCGGGGTACGCGGTGTCGCCACTCACCGACGACTCGCCACAAAACCGCGTTATATACTTATATATGTATATAATAAGTTTCTGGAATAACCATTGCAATTAGTACTGCTCTGGTACTTCAACTGCTCCAGTTTCCTTTCATCAAATGTAATATTGCTACCAAGTATTGTGGATGGCCATGTTTAGGCAATGGAAAATCAAAGAAAAATACAGTTTTCTCCTTGTGTTGATTTTATATATGTACCATTTTTTTTATTATATCAATCCACAGAATCCACGTACCTATTAATTACACATCTTTATTAGAACTGGCTTTTTGATTTGTTTCTTAGATGCTTGTTCCATATCCTTCCGATAACTAAGTAATTGTAATAGTCTAGTAAAAATAAACCCGTTTGTATGGAGCAAATCACAGTTTTTGCAACTGGGGGATTCTTTGAAATTATGATAGGAAAATAACTAAAAATCATAAATCAACAATAATCCCCGATTTATAAACTAACTGCGTTCCGGGGTTTCACTCGCGTAGTTATGAAAAACGGTTATGATTATGATGATGATAAGTAGCTTATGTCCATCTGCAGGTCCAAAGCTATCTCTATACTTACTAATTTTCATAACGATCGGTTCAGCTGTTTGAGCGTGTAAAGGTAACAAAATTAGCTTTTATAATATCATTATGAAATTGTGTCAAATGTATTTCAAAACACCAGTACATTCACTTTTTTAAACTATCACGGCCATTCATTATAAGTCTTCTAAGATTATTTCTTCTTCAGTCGCCCGCGAACATGGTGCATGTAACTGTGCCGAAATATACGCGCGAAAAACATAACCTTTTCTTGGTAGTCGGGTAAAAAGACTATCGAAATTGAAGTTTCTAGCAGGTCTTTCGGGATATACCAGTACCAGTACCAGTAGCGATTAGAAGCCATTTCAGTTTCAAATAGCCTAAAGGAGAGAAAAGGAAGAAGGATATAATGAAAAAACCGGACAAGTGCGATTCAGACTCGCCCGCCGAGGGTTCCGTACAAACTAGTGAATAAAGGGGAAAATTATATTTTATTTATATTTTCCTTCATAAACCGAAAAATATACATCGTAAAAATATGTAAAACCCTGTTTTAGCTTGTGCTAATGAAGCTCCTTCATATGTGACCCTGTTTTAGCTTGTGCTAATGAAGCTCCTTCAGATGATACGGTTAAAGTACTTTAAAATTTGGACCCTCCTTCCTTGCATAAAGACCTTATTTTTTTGTGATTAAATTAAAAATATATAGTGTTCGGAATTGCCAAATTTCACAGTTACAGGTCAACGGGAAGTACTCCATAGGTTTTGGTTTCCTTGCGAGTGTCGAAATATGCGCTGTAACTTTTTTTTATGAAACTGAGGAGTTTAAGTTTTCTATCTGCAACAAGAGACTATGGATCTGCGTATATTGTTTTAATTTCAACCCGATACCTTCACGCGTTCCAGAGATACAGGTTTTGACAAAGGGACAGACTGACAACCAAGTGATTCTATAAGGGTTCCGTTTTTTACTTTTGAGGTACGGAACCCTAAAAACTGAAGTGAACAGAATGAGTAATCGGTGAATGAAAAGTGCTGTGCTGTGAAGAATTAACAACTTTTACAATAGCATAAAGCTTAAAATATTCCGTCTCGTTCATTCCAATATTTTATGTTAGGCTCATGTTAAATGTAATTTTTAACCCCCGACCCAAAAAGGGGGGTGTTATAGGGGTGTGAAGTTTGACGTGTATAACTGTATATATACTATATAAGGAATCACTTTAGATACATCATAGCCCTCAAACGGGTGGACCGATTTTGATCTATTTTTTTTTTTTTGTTTGAAAGAAGATTTTTTTAAGTGTGCACTTGGCTATGTTTCATCAAAATCATTTCAGCCTGTTTTCTTGTCGGGGATTTTTGAATTTTCTAAATGAACTGAAAATTAACATGGATCGAAATTACATGTTTTCTAGTCTCTGTTGTTACGACATTTTTTAAATAATTTTGTATGCGCGAGCAGACTATTTTGCACTATAGAATAAATTTGACAATAAATATGTCGTTTGGCTTAGAATAACACTTCAAAGATAATACTTATATTCGGATTTCTTTGTTTTATTTATGAAAATTACAAGAATTTATTTAGTAAATAAATATATTATGACGAAACAGAAGATTTACTTACGATATGATCAAAGAATTTCTTATATTTTCCTGCTACATCTGCAATCAGCTTATATATATCTCGCAGAGTCAACACATCAGTTATAGTATACATATTCGAAACTTTTTTATTCAGTTCACAGACACGAAAATAAATTGAATAATACATTAATATATAACTGAACATTAAAAAATCCAACGATAAAGAAATTACATGAGATATACAAGCGGTCCCTGCGTATTCCTTAACTCCTATTGCAATATAAAAATAGGTCGTGAATGTAAATCTATGTAAAGCAAGTATAATGAAAACAAAGATTTTTATTTGTCTCAATAATGTCTTAGCTTCATTAAAGTTTAATGCTAAGTCAATGTATCTCAAGTCATTGCGAAATCGACCCAGACTTGTATCAGTCTGAAAGAAATTAATACAAAAAATAGTACACAAGTATTGTATTTCAGGTGTACATGACCATAAGAGCACAGTTATGCTTAAAACATAATGTAATGAAGCCATAGTCGAAAAAGATATCAGCGCCGCTTGCAAAAAATAAAAGCATCTTAAGACAAATTTTACTCTGGCATCATTGTATTTAAAACAGCCGAAATCATATCCAAGACAGAGTTGTAAAAATAGGAATACTATTGGTTTCTTAAAATAACTGTGAAAAGACTTGAAGACAGAAAACATGTTGACCTGTATAATCAAAGTTATCAAAAAAAAAGTAACAAATATATTGTAAAATTAAATAAATGCAAGAATTCTAACTGTGGACAAATAACAAGGAGGTGTGTAATGTAGGGTGGTGTAAGAATCAATGGGTCATTACAGAAACCAAACAAAATTACAGAAACCAATTACTTATTGAGTTCTAGAAACGAATTGAAGGGTCAATAAATTATTATGAATAGACTTCAAAATAAAAGTAATTTACAAAATTAAACCTACTTCAAAACAATTTTCATTAATTGAAAAGGGAAAAATAACACGAAAACATTAAAACTGGGCATTTACCTAAGCCGGTGTCTGTATATAACATACTTGATGATAATTTAGGGCCTGACACTGACCTCAAAAAATAGTTGGTGTACGTACCTACTAGGTAGACGTTCTCCCTTTGAAGTGATTAGATTGTTTTAAAGTTGTTTTTTTTTTTTACTTTTATTTAATCAATAATATCTCACTATTACGTGAGTATAACCGCAGCACCCTGTTGGTCAAATAATAAACGCAAGATGAGACTTGCTGAAAGCACACAATGCTGGGTCTACGGAGAAACGGAGTAATCAATAAAACATATAGGGCCTTACCGTAAAACGTTACTTAACTTTAACCAACGTCTTAAATTCTCTGTCTTCTTTCCACATGTGTAAATTACGTGTTAGCGAGAAATTGACAAAATATGTTAAGCATCGCCTAAAGTAAAGTAACGTTTTTCGGTAAGGCCGATATTGTGTGGATGTAACTCAATGGCAAACAAGTGGCAAGATCTCTTCGAATCAGTGTACCCTGAACTGGAGGAGTAAAGGCACTTTGCGCCTGGTAATATTCTGAAGCCAATGCAGTCCTTCTTCGGAAAACCGGATGTAGATGTGTAAGTAAATGTTGGGGTAAGTACAAAAGGGTCCAATCAAGTGGCTCCGAAGATCGGACCCCTAATATATAAGATATGACTAATACAAATAAAAACACTTTAATTATAGTTTACCATTTACATAATTAATAATAAGACGTAATAATTAGGTAAGTAAATCTAAGACTACGGCTGAGAGTAGGTATCTATAGTAAATAAAATGTTGTAGACACTTCAATGTCACTTATGTCCAGTAGTGGATCGATAAGGGCCGAAATGATGATGAATTGATGATGATGAGACACTTATCAATAAGATCAAATTTTATAGTTAGTACTTCATCAATATAACAATACAAACTATGTTTACCTAATAATAACTACTTTGAACAATTTTTGTATGAACTTTCCTTGGATTTATCAACAAGAGTATTAATACAAATGAGTGAACTGCACTAAAACAATAAGGTAAGTGACACAGAAGTTGAATATCATCCCAACCAGGCTGGCGTCGAGCGGGATCAGTTTGTAAATCATGAATTTGAGCGGACGAGCTTCCACGTAGCGGATGAACAACTCTATTTGACGAAACTTCAATTTAACTGGAATAAAAACATTTTACCTAGTTCAGTAATTATGAATGAATTAATACAGACCTATTGCACTATTATCAGTATTCGCCAAAATCTTTAAAAAGGTAATCTATAAGCAAATGTATTCGTGTTTTGAAAAATATGAAATATTCTCTAAGGAACCAAAAAATATTTGTCATAAAATGTATTAACTTCGTAAAAAAGCGCAAATAGCCAGCGAATTTTTAGACATCGTAATGCTAAATATGAATAAAAGGAAATTTGTATGTGCATTTTTTTTTTCATGACGCAAACGCGTCGTGCAAAAAATGCGTAAGTCCACATCACTCTGCTTGACAAACTCTATAAATACGGGGTTAGTGGAAACAGTAACGAACTAATAAAATCATTTTTAAGTAATAAAAAGCAAGTAACTGAGATATAAAATAAATAAATATAAATATCGGTGGACATTATCTATCACACAACCCATCCAGGGCCGTAGCTAGGAATTCATTTCGAGGGGGGGTTCAGCAATGGACATAGGCATAGCTTACAGCTTTCTCATAGCTTGGGAGAGAGTCTGCGGCCCTTGTCTTATGATGTGCGAGCGTAGCAGTTTGTAATATGCTGTATAACGTGCTCCTAGCACTTTAATGTCCCAGACGAACACCAAGTTTGTCATAACAAAATTTTCTAATAATATACAATGTATAATATATTAGTTAATAATTTTGAATGATCAAAACAAACAAAAATATAGGTAACAAGTATTTATATTTATATAACAAAAAAATTTGTAGTGTTTTTATAGTAATATGCTTATGCGTATTAGTGAACCCACTTTATTAGTGTACTTCTCTGTAAAAATAGTAATAAAGCGCGAGCGAAGCGAGTGCGAAAATTTTAGTGGTGTTTTATAGTAATATGCTTTATTTCTTGTATTAGTGAATTCATAGTACTTCCATGTCAAAACAATATGAATGCGTGAGTGCAGCGAGCGCGAAATTTTTTTAGTAGTGTTTTATAGTAATATGCTAAATTTCTTGTATTTGTAAACTCACAGTACTTCTATGTCAAAATAGTAATAATGCGCGAGCGCGAAAATTTTAGTGTTGTTTTTTTTAGTAATATGCTTTATTTCTCATATTAATGAACTCACAGTACTTCCATGTCAAAATAAAAGATTTTTTAAAGGTTTTTAATATTAAATCGTGGAATTGATTTGATTCATTGATCGTGTTAGCGAGTCCTAGATTTTCGTGGACCAGATGAATCAAACAAGTAACTATGTTAAAAGGAAATACCCGACTGGTAAAGAACAACTTTAACGCTATCAAAAATTATAAATACAACCATTTGAATGCCTTTATTGCCAATTTAATATTCCTTAATATAAACATATGACTTTATAGAAAATTACAAACATACCTACAAGATACGCGCAAAAATTTTTGATTAGTGGCTATTTTTAGTGAATTGTTTACTCGTATTAAAAAGTTCACGGCACTTTAATAATCAATACAAATAAAGATCAACATGAAATAATGATGCGCGAGCGAAGCGAGCGCGAATCTTTTTGAAGCATTTTATAAATTATTGAAGCCTGGAACGATTTTTGATAATGGCTAGGATTTGGGGGGGGGGGGGGGGTTGAACCCCCCCCCCCTGCTTACGGCCATGAACCCATCTATATTAAAATTAATTTAAAAAAAAAGAAATATTCACTTCCTCATTACCACTCCAAAATATGGGGTGCCTCATGGAAGTATGAGTGTCACTGGTCACTGGCATTTATTATTTCTTATTATTAAGGGTTAGCTAATGTACTTGGTACCTAAAATATACTTTTTATTATATATTTTGATGTTTGGTAATTGTAAATTTAAATACCTACTTAGGTAATTATAGTTTTTTTTGACCTAACGTTTGATCGCCAACTCAAATGATTTTAAATACTATCACGCTAAGGGAGTCTACCTACATCTGGTGAATGAGCAGCATGCGTGCCGCGTACGTGATACACGTGTGTTACTATAATGCAAAAGTTTGGTGCGCCTCTCGCATGCAACTCATATAACGCTCGCATGGTGTACGCTAGCTGCGTGCGCGCAGGCAGCGTTAGAAGTGTTGTCGTGCGGTCTTTTGACAGTTAAATACGCGTATTTCATATAACACATTGATTCTCAAAGAAGTCCAGGTTGGACCCCCAGGGATCCACGGGAGACTCGACGGGGTCTACGTTGGCGACGCAAACCATAGTTAGATCTAGTCTTTTAATTTTTTGTCAAATATGGTAGAAATGAATGTAGCTGCAGGGGGTCCACCGGAACCAGCAAAAATTCGAAATTGGTCTATGAGAAATAAAAATTTGGGAACCTCTGATATAACAGGAGAAAACCGATTATTCCCGTTGTCCCCCAGTAACTGTTATCTACCCTTAAATGTTAACCGATTTCGATAATTCTTGTTTATATGGTTAAAGCCGTTAATAGCTAGGCCCTTGCTATGCCTGTAATTGTATATGGTTTGCTTTTTTTTCAAGTTTAAATAATTATTATTTTTTTACTTCTGAATTATAACGAAATTTGAAAAAGTCAAACCGTAGAGGCATATAAATTTGTGATTTAAATCAGATAAAAGGAACCATCGAAACCAGTTAATGTTTAAGGTTAGATAACAGTTTTCTCCTATTTTTAGAGTTTTAGGATCAGTGCGTAGGAGGCGCTCGCGTCGTTTGTACCCGGTCTGCCACCTGTGAGCAGCGAGTATTCCAAAACGCATGCGCGCTGCTCACGAGTTAACGACACGAGCCTTTCGCAAACAGACATTATTCGCGGTACGGTGCGTAACGCACGCAGTGATATGTGCACGCCTTATTACCTTTTTCTTGAAGTAATTTTTCAATAAGTTGTGATTTCAATTCTTCTACTTCAGAGGAAATCTGTTGTGCAGCGCAAGCAGGGCCAAGAATTATTATGAAATCCACCAGTACTTCAAAAATTCGTTTTATTGAAACATATTCATAGTGCCAACCCTGAAAATCATAGTTTTAATATTATGAAAAGATTATTATTTTGCGTAAATAATTAACAAAATGTATTATTATAAAAGAGAAGGACATTGTGTAATGTGTATGTCCTTATATATTTTTGGTGCCCTTTTATGATCTAAAACCTGGGCCTATTGTAACAAAATTTGGTAGTAAATTATTAACACATTCTTCGCCCCCTGCAGACCCTTCACTTGAGATGGGAACCAAAACTTTTTAGTCGAATTTTGATTAAGTACAGAGTGGCCGCGCAAAGCAACGTTGACTGCCTCAAACGCCGGCGGTTTACTGAATAGGACTACAAAATGAACGGGACGCTCGCTCGGATCCGAGTGGGAGGCGCCCCTACTATAGCACCGCCCCACTCGGATCCGAGTGGTGAGCAAGGAATGTGTTAAGAACCTGGAAACATTCACGCGTTTCTCTGCTTTGTCACGGCTAGTTATACATAAAATAACCGATACCGATATAGTTCATAACATTAAGTAAATTATTTTAATGCCTATCCATTCGTATTGTTACCACTCTTCATCACGACCTTTAATTTGAAGCGATGATAGCTCAGTCGAAGCTAAGTGAAGACCCTCCATGAAAAGAGAAGAGCACAAGTTGAAATCAATGCGCTTAAACTTCCAGTTAATGGCACCTACTCACCAAGTATCTAAAAGACAGTTTTCAAAATATGTAGGGTATCTAAATTGCTTACCATTTCCATCAAGGTGGTCCATCTGATTGATTAACAAATCAGATAGACCACCTGCTGTCAAACAATGCAAAATTTTGTACAGCGGCGTTGAAATTAGCTCTGTTATTAATTCAAACATATTTTGGTGAGTTTTTTGGTCTTGATTAGAGATTAGAAAATAAATTTGCGATATAAGAATGGCCCTGGAAATATTAAGAATAAAGAAAATATAATCATTTTTATGAAATCAATAAAAAAAATCGGCCCTGATGGACATTTTAATTTTTTTTCCTTTTTGTTATATCGTTTCCGCTTTTTTTATGTCGATTAGTAGGTACACTACGGCCTGGTGATATATAGCGGTTACAGAAGGTTACAGAATTTGGAATACTATTCAAAATTCTTTAATAACGCCTTACTTAACCTGTAGTGCTACCGCAAATCTAGATCTAGATAAAGTGTAGATTTTTAAGTCAATGGACCTGATTTTTCAACCCTATTGTACCAGTACCAGCGATGACGTAATAAGCTGTCCCCATCACGTCAAGAGTAGTCATGACCAGTGACACCATGTACTGCAATGAAACAAAATCTATGTAAACAAAAACACTAATACACTATGTATTATATATATATATATATATTTATATGTCAGAAACGGGCTCCCCGACATCGTCAGGAAGTTCATTATCGTTATTATCTCAGCTACAACAAGTCCACACAGCTGGACATGCCTCGCGTATTAATATCCCGTATAAGGAAATATATGGATGTGGTCTATGTAACAGTATCTTTTCCGGAAACCGATTTGTTAAGAAGGCTGAGATATCATTAAATCTAAGCGGAGTTCAAGACAGGCCGCGAAGACCCTCGAATACAACTTATAAGCATCAGTAGGTATAGCTAGTGAGCATAATTTAGATTGTTAATTATTGACAATCGATCAACAGACATGCAAACATCGATCCTCTTTTCTTAACTTATCTGTTACTTTCTCTTTGTATATAATAGTAATAACTTTTACGATTTGATAAGAAAATATAACTAATACGTTACTTAAATAATAACCTATTATTATATTGTATATAATATGTATAACACAACAATATACAGACTCAACTATCTAAACTACTACACAAGAAGCACATCGATCACCCCAGACCGATAAAGGTCTAAAGATAATCCAAATGCTCAAACCCACTACCATTTGGCAGAGTACCCAGCACGCTGCCCGCATTGCCACGTTGAATGGCAATGCTTATGCGTTGGGCCAGATACGCGCCAGCATTTTGGTCACGCGTCGCATCGAACAGGCGCTCAGATAAATTTTTGAAAATGAGATGAGCTCCCGGTCCCTACGGACCCAAAGTTTCGACACCAAACGGCTCAAATATGTAACCTCTGTTAGAACTATATCAAAATAATATATTTAAAATACTACTAGCGCCATCTCTGATGCACTAGTGTAGTTGTCTACCTACCTGCCGATTTGCTACAAATAAAATGTTAGTCTATGCAAAGCCACTACGCGTGTTTTATTAGGTTATGTGCCCGGTACATATTTCCTACTTATTTTTCGGTATAATTGTATAATTGTGATTGATTTACGTGCGAAAGTGTTAAAATGCCGACGGCGGGTTATTTGGTAAACGTTCCGAGGCTCAAGGGTCGAGAAAACTACGACGATTGGTCGTTCGCGACAAGCAATTTTATGCTACTCGAGGGCATCGATATTGAAAATGTGCCTGAGTCTTTAACGGAAGCAGACAACAAGAAAGCGAAAGCCAAGCTTGTGATGACTATCGACTCCTCGTTATATGCGCATATCAAGAATGAGACTACAGTGACTGGTATGTGGAATAAATTGAAAAAGTTGTTCGATGACACGGGATATCAACGAAAGATAAGTTTGCTTCGAACATTGATTTCAACACGTCTTGAAAACTGCGATTCCATGACAGCCTACGTATCTCAGATGGTCGAAACTGCGCAGAAACTAAAGGGGACAGGTTTTGAAATCACAGAAGAGTGGATCGGATCATTACTTTTGGCTGGGCTGCCAGAGAAATTTTCGCCAATGATAATGGCGATAGAGCATTCTGGAATCGCCATTAGTGCCGACGTCATAAAAACAAAATTACTTGACATGAGTGTAGAAATTGGCACTGAAACGGATACAGCTTTTTGGTCAAAGAGAAGTGGTAACACTAACCGTGGCGCCAAATCTCAATTGTCAATGTCAAATAACACTTCAAGTACTTCAACCAGCCGAAAACAAATAAAATGTTACAATTGTAAGAAAATTGGCCATTTTAAGAATAAATGCCCAGATTTAAGAGCGAAAGACACAATGAACGCTTTTAGTGCTGCATTTTTAAATGGTAGCTACAAAACCGAGGATTGGTATATTGACTCGGGAGCAAGCATGCACATGACACCAAATCGTGAAAAATTGTTGCACAGCCGACATGTGCTCGAGAAACGGGAGATAATCGTAGCAAATAAGATGTCCGTTCCTGTTTTGTGCGCCGGAGATACACAGATAAAAACCAAAGTATATTCTCAGAACTACGAAGTGATTGTAAAAGACATTTTGCATGTACCAGACCTCTCAACGAATCTGCTGTCAGTCAGCAGGCTGATAGAAGCAGGAAATAGAGTTACATTCCGACAAAATGACTGCCTAATACACAGTAAACAAAACGAGCTGATAGGAATAGCTGAGAAAGTGAATGGTGTGTACAAACTAAACACAGTGAAGTCTGAGGTGTTAGTGGCAGGAGCAGCACAGATATCTGTCAGTAGCGCGCAGTGGCATAAACGGCTAGGTCATATAAACAGTAAGGCCTTGCAGAAAATGAATGAAGGTGCTGTAGAAGGAGTTTCTTTTAACAAGAAAGCTGACATACAGATCCAAAGTTGTGAAGTATGTTGTGAGGGCAAACAAACACGTTTCCCTTTTCCATCAGCCAACCATAGAAGTGAAAAACTATTGGATGTAGTTCACTCAGATTTATGCGGGCCGATGGAGACCAAGTCGCTTGGTCAGTCAAAATACTTTCTACTATTCGTAGATGATGCCAGCAGAATGACTTTTGTCTACTTCTTGAAAGAAAAGAACCAGGTATTTCAGCGCTTCAGAGAATTTCGAGCTATGGTTGAGAATCAAACAGGAAATAAAATAAAGACATTGAGAACCGACAACGGAGGGGAGTATTGTTCACTAAAGATGGAGAACTTCATGAAAGAAGCTGGTATCGTCCATCAGAAGACAAATCCACACACTCCGGAGCAGAATGGCCTCTCAGAGCGTTTCAACAGAACTATAGTTGAAAGGTCTAGATGTTTACTGTTTGAAGCAGATCTCAACAAATGTTTTTGGGCTGAATCAGTACATACTGCTGTATATTTAAAGAATAGAACGCCAGCCGCCAGCTTAGGCATGATGACACCATTCGAGAAGTGGACAGGTAAGAAACCAGACCTGAGCCATGTCAGAATATTTGGCAGTAAGGTAATGGTGCATGTTCCCAAAGTACAAAGAAAAAAGTGGGATAAGAAGGCTGACAGATTGATTCTAGTAGGGTATCCAGATGATGTAAAAGGATACAGATTGTACAACCCAAAAACAAGAAAAATTACTACGAGCAGAGATGTCATCATTATGGAAAAGCAAGACTCGGACATGGCTCAGGGGATAGTAAATGAGAAAGAAAAAATGTCAGAGAAAGAAGAAAACTCAGAAAGACAAGAAGACTCAGAAAGAGAAGAAAACTCAGAAAGAGAAAATAGTTCATTAGAGGAAACAGTGGTAAATAAAGATGACCCTACATATATCTGTGACTCATCGAGCAGTCAAGATGATTCATATCACTCTGTGTCCGAAAAAGAAAATGAGTCTATCATAGAGGAGGTAGTTCCAGTGGAGGTGATTAGTAAGCGTCAGAGAAAACCCATTGAAAGGTATGGTGTATCCAATCTATGTGTTTTGGATGAGCTGGAATCCAGTGGTGGTGAACTCAGCTATGAAGCAGCAATGAACGGACCGGAGAAGGAAGAATGGAGACAGGCCATGATGGATGAACTGAAAGCTTTCGACGACAACCAAGCATGGGAATTCGTAGACAGAAGAGAAGCTGATAGGGTAGTGCAGTGTAAGTGGGTATTTAAGAAAAAGTTCGAAAGTGATAATAAAGTGAGATACAGGGCAAGACTGGTTGCGAAAGGGTATACTCAGAAACATGGACAGGACTACAACGAGACATACTCACCAGTACTTCGATACTCAACTTTAAGACTTTTATTTGCGATGAGTGTAAAACTTAACTTTCAAATTACTCATTTAGATGTAACTACAGCATTTCTGAATGGCTATCTGAATGAAAATGTATACATGAAAGTACCACCTAATTTAGAGTGTAAAGATAATTATGTTCTAAAATTAAAACGTGCGATCTATGGCTTGAAACAATCCGCTAGGGCTTGGAATGCAAGAGTAAATGATTGTTTATTGAAAGCCAACTTTGTAAAGTCAAGATTAGAACCATGCCTGTTTATAAAAAAATGTAAAAAGGAACAGATTCTTATAGCAATTTTTGTAGATGATTTTTTCATTTTTTCAAACAGTAATAACATGCTAAATGAGCTAAAAATTATGTTAATGTCAAAATTTAAAATTAAGGATCTGGGACAAATAAAACAATGTTTGGGCATGAGAGTAAAAATGTATGAAAATGGCTGTATTTCCTTAGATCAAGAGAATTATGTAGATCAAATTTTAAGCAAGTTTAATATGACAAATTGCAATGTTGTCGATACACCAATTGAAATTAATTTAAAATTAGAGAAAAGTACAGATGTTTGTGAATCATACCCATATCAACAACTGATAGGTAGCCTGATGTATTTAAGTGTCTTAACACGACCAGATATCTCCTACAGTGTAAGTTATTTGAGCCAATTTAATAATTGTTATTCTTTAATCCATTGGAAACATGCAAAAAGAATTTTAAGATATTTATGTAAAACTAAATCTTATGGGCTAATGTTTACTAAAGATAATTGCAATTTAGAAGGTTTTGTTGATGCAGACTGGGCCTCAAATACTTTGGATAGAAAATCCTACACAGGTTTTTACTTTAAGTTCTCAGGAACCGTTATTTCATATGAATGTAAGAAGCAACCAACTGTAGCTTTATCAAGCACAGAAGCCGAATATATGGCGATAGCGGAGGCATGTAAAAAGGCTATTTATTTAAAAAATCTATTGTCTGAAATTGTACATTTTTGTGATTATGTTATCATTTTGTATAATGACAACCAAGGTGCTCAGAAGTTGACAGAAAATCCCCTGTTTCATAAAAGAACTAAGCACATAGATGTGCGTCACCGTTTTTTTAGAGAAACGGTCGCTAACAATCTTGTGAAGATAATTCATCTGCCAACGTCTGAAATGCCTGCAGACCTACTGACTAAAGGGTTAAGTAGTGTTAAGCATAACTATTTTGTAAAGAAGTTAGGTATTCAAAATATTGTTTGATGGCTGTATGCTATTAGTTTATTTTTGATTATTTATCATATTGTAACTACAAAAATTAAATGTTTAGATTATTTTGATAAGTGGAGGTGTTAGAACTATATCAAAATAATATATTTAAAATACTACTAGCGCCATCTCTGATGCACTAGTGTAGTTGTCTACCTACCTGCCGATTTGCTACAAATAAAATGTTAGTCTATGCAAAGCCACTACGCGTGTTTTATTAACCTCTACCGAGATTAACATATTTACGCCGCTTGTGCTGCTCCGCCGAATTAGCCGCAGCGCCAGCCCTACTCCGTGTCTCAGGAAGATGAGACGGTGCCAAAGTATCAACGCACGTGGCGTCCCATACAAGGGGCCGTCCGAACTTCCATGGCACAAGCGTCATCCCGTCAGGCCTTTTACCATCGTCACGCGCAAGACCGCAATGTATATGTACATATAATATGTATAGGTACCTATTATAACATTGTCTGTTAAAGTGTTTTATTTTTTTAAAGTTATGTAGCTACTTGTAAAACTACTATTTTAAAAAAAACTTTAAAATAAAACTGAAAAGTTACTTACGATATGATCGAAGAATTTCTTATATTTTCTTGTTGTATCTACAATCAGCTTATAAATATCTCGCAGAGTAATCACATCAGTTATGGTATTAATTTTCAAAACTTTTTTGTTTAGTACACAGACACGAAAATAAATCGAATAAAACGTTAATATATTACTGTATATAAAAAAATCCAACGAAATAGAAATTACATGGGACATAAAAGCAGACCACGCGTATTTCTTAATTCCGATTGCAATATAAAAATAACTCGTGTATGTAAATCTATGCACAGCCAGTACAATGAAAAGAACGATTTTTATTTGTTTCAATAATGTCTCAGATTCATAAAAGTTGAGTGCCAAGTCAACGTATCTCAGGTCATTTCGAAATTGACTTAAATTTGTATCTGATTGACAGAAATTGAAACAGAAAATAGTACATAAATATTGTATTTTGGTTGCACATATCCATAAGAGTGCTATTGTACTTAAATCATAATACATTGGAGCTATAGCCGAAATACTTATTAACACAGCTTGCAAAAAATAAAAACATCTTAAAAGAAATGTTGTTCTGGCATTTTTGTATTTAAAACGTCCAAAATCATAACCAAGACAGAGTTGTAAAAATAGGTATACTATTGATTTTTTAAAATACTCGAGAGAAGACTTGAAGACTGATATCATGTTGATAATTATGTTATATAATTATATATGTCAAACTTAGAAAGAAATAAAAAAAACTTTTCAAATATCAATAGTAGTATAAATGCACGAATTTTGACTGTGGACAATTAACATAGGGTGTAACATTAACGTAGGGTGTCGTGAGAATCAATGAGTTGAATGAGTTATAATTATGGAATCCACTTTAGTTCTGAGAACGTATTGAAGGGTCAATCAATTATTCCTTTAGTAAGTAGATTGAAACGACGGAGTTATCTACCGACTTCAAAAAGGGAGGAGATGCTCAAATATTTTGCATTTTTTGTTTGTTACTTCATAGTTACGATACCGATTTGGATTTATTTTTTTATTTGAAAGGATACACTTTGATATTATAGTCTAAGTACCATATTGTATGTATGTATGTAAAACCTACAACACTTTTTATATAATTTTTCCTTGAATTTCTTAAACAAGAGTATCGATTCATATGAGTAAGCTGTATTATAACAATAAGATACGTGACACAGATTTTTTTTTTTTTTGCCTACGCAAGTGTGTCTATTGTAATCCGCAGGCTGTCTCGTTATTCATTTTTTAAAGAATTTTACAATTAAACATCCTTGCGGATGTGTAAAATCAAGAGAAAAAATTTAGAATAAATATAAACATTAAAAAATACTGCTACTTACAATAGGATCAAAAAGCTTCTTATATTTTTCAGTAACATCTACAATTAGCCTGTATAATTCACGCAGAGTAATCACATCTACTATAGTACTTGTTTTTGGAACTCTCATATTTAGTTCATGAAGCCGAAAATAAATCGAATAAAAAGATAAGAGTTTCCAAGCTTAATTCGTTATAAACTAAAGCTGTCGTAGAAATAAATATCAAGATAGCTTGCAACAAGTAGAAACACTTAACAAGATATTTTACTCTGTCATTATTGTATTCGAAACAACCTAAATCATATCCAAGGGAGAGTTGAAAAAATTTGAATACAACTGATTTTTTTAAATGATTACAGCATGATGTAATGTTAGAAATCATTTTTAATTAATATAAAAATCCAATTAAAGCAGATTGAGGATTGAACTAAAAACTACAACATTACAACAACGCGACTTCAATCATCTAGCGAGTCTTGGAAATCAATGGATCAATTCAATTAAGAAAATCACTTAGTTTGAAGACAGAATATAGTATAAAATAAATTATTTCATTAATAGTATGATTAGTATTCTGAGATATTTATGAGAAAGTACAGTATTGTTTTTATCAGAATTTAGGTATTATTATTCAATTATTTTACTCAAACATTGTCCATCGAAACGATGTTGGCGAATGCGACGAACACGCGGGATGTAGCGTGAGTCCTCCAAAACGTTCGAGCTCAATGAGGTCTAATTAAACCCCTTACACGATTAAAATAATTTCTATTTTCAAAATAATAGGAAGCGGCAAAATATACGTCTCTAGACTTCTCAATATAAATTAGGCTTTAACGCTGCGACATAGAGTCTTCATATCAAAATCTTTAAATTCGTTCTATATTTTTATTTATTGTTGGTATATGAGTATCGGTCAGTCAACCCAGGATACTGTGTTCGTGAATTTTGTTTTAGACTTTACGTCCACGTAATGGAAAGTCAGGTACTTAATGAAGTTCCCGGCAGCTTAGTGGTGAGACCGTCTGACTTGCGATCCGCAGGTCTTGAGTTCGAATCCCACGGCACGCACCTCTGTCTTTTCGAAGTTATGTGCGTATTGTTGATTGCCGCCAACTTCAAACGGTGAAGGAAAACATCGTGAGGAAACCTACATGTCTGAGAGTTCTCAATGATCTTGAAGATGTGTGAAGTCTGCCAACCCGCACTTGGCCAGCGTGGCAGACTATGGCCTAACCCTTCTCACAATGAGAAGATGGCCCGTTCCCAGCAGTGGGACAGTTTGTACAAACAGGGCTGATAAAAAAAAAACAAAAAAAAAAAATGGAAAGTCATAGGCCACGAATTAATAATTTCTTACTTAGTACTTGATAAAGAATGCCGGCGCTACCCAAAATGTCCTTCTACGGTGAAATCCTTACACATATCAAAATAAGCTACAGAGCGAAGCGAGCAAATCGTCTCTACATCAACTAGCAAAATTTTCTTTCATCTGTCAGTTTGTTTGTGAGTTTGTATGTTCGTTTTCGCCTACAGGGCGTGAACCAATTTTGATGAAACTTGGCGTATAGGTTTTATGGATTATTTATTTTTTGCCGTCGGCGATTTTTGATAGGACGTGGACGTGGTTCCCATATAAAAGAAGGGGGAAGTTTATTGGCGCTAATTATCAACTGATTTTAATATTATTTGGTAGGTAGATAAAGTACATAATTATTACAACTTATGGTTAAAATGAACAGAATTGGTCAAGTGGTTGTCGAGATAAAACAACCAACTAAAGATTTCGTGTAAAACAGTGAGCGCGCCTGGATATGCTTGATGCATTTTAGCGCTGAATAATAGCGTAATTAAATAGAACGTATAGGTACAACGAATATAATTATATTGTTTATGTAATCCAACTATACATTATGTATCACTCCCAGAAACGTCCAGCATTTGTATTTAAATTAAATTGATCTTTCAAGGTGCTTAAACTTATGGAAAAAATGTTTTTTGACCGTGAAATAACGTCTGTAAAATCACTAAAAATTGCGAAATCGGTCAAAATTTTAAATACGGCCTCCTTAGCCAACTTTGTGTAGCTATTATGTACAGATGGCCCAAGGTGAGCTGCAAATAAGCTCTCTCGCGAGGTCTACTGTTCGTAGATCTACTCTATTAGTTTATATAGGAATAATGAATATTATAATATATTATAATATATTAATATATTATAATAAAAATATTAATTATGCTCACAGTAGGATTAGCTCAATTTTTTTTTTTATAATCTTATCTCTATATATATATATATATAAATTAATTGCTGTTCGTTTGTCTCGCTAAAACTCGAGAACGGCTGGGCCGATTTAGCTGATTTTGGTTTTGAAATGTTTTTCGTAGTCCAGGGAAAGTTTAAGCGTTGAGAAAATATCGGGTCCAGTCATTGATAGGTAACACGAAGTAATCTAGTACTAAATAATTTTATAGTTTGAAAAACTGAAACAACCGACTTCAAAGTACGCTATTTTGTTTACTTGTAATATTAGAAACGACAAACATTTCAAAACCAAAATCAGCTAAATAGGCCCAGCCGTTCTCGAGTTTTAGCGAGACAAACGAACAGCGATTGATTTTTATATAGGTACATAGAGATACAAGATAAGATATAAAATAAGATAAGATTATAAAATGCTTGCTCAATAAGCTAACGTTGCTAGCGATCTTAGAAGCTGAGCAGAGTAGGAGCTGCCATATATTTCAAATTGTATTTTGTAAATGGAACCAGTTAATCGGTATAAAAGAGGAACATTTCGCTGAAACCGTTTGGTTTTTAAATCTTCTACGAACATTTTACTTATGCTTTATATAAAAGTTTTTACAATAGTATAAAATCTATATTATAAACAGGAGAAATAATGGCAGAAGTCTGGAACTATTAATTAAAGTTTTGAGCAAGCAATTCGCATGGTCGAATTGCTTTGAAGTAACCAGATCATCTCCCCATTGAGGATGTAAGGACCCTGGTATGTAATGAATCAGTATAATGACTGATACTGGGTGAGCCTCTCAATATTATTCTTCCCTACAATAACTCTCGTTGATATATCGAGAGGACCAACCTTGAGTCTTTTCATCAAGATTCCCCACTGGAACTTACCGTCTAAATTTATTTGGAGTTCCAAGTGATTCCAACTCTACAACGGCTCCAGGTATTTCGAGGATTTTTTTAGACTTGATTGTTTAGCTTAACCAACCTCTAAGTTTTTATATTTCCCCTGTAATGACCTAATGAAATTTATACTATTGTAATTTCATCTTTTTATTTAAGATACTTAAGGTCTAATTAGGTTAGGCAGGATCTCCTGTAGGACTGCACCAATTAGGCCTAACAATCCGTTGCACCAATAGGTGTAACGCGACAGTGTGTAGCATGAATTCATTCAAATCTTCAAAGTCAACCGTTTAGCGGGTAGACGGAGGAGACCCGTCGACACCGGCACCTCATTTGAAAGTACTAGAGATACTCACACTACCTGCCCTTTTAATCTTCCAAGTAGCAGTGTGTACTAGAGTGAACCTGTACGCTTATTCTGAGCGAGGCGAGAACCACTGCCACTCCACAAGCAATAGAGACAAGTTAGCAACTATTCCACGGTTTCTCGCGAAGCATTATAAAATGCTACCCCAATTGCTGATAGTGGTAAATATTCAAGAATAATACAATCAAACCAATCATATATTTCATTATTATATCTAACATTTATTACAAAATAATTCAAGAACTTTCAAAAGTTTACGCAGATTAAAAAAAAATATTTAATCGTGTAACTGACTTATACCAAATAGTTATAGTAGAATAGAAAAGAATATAACTCTATCGTACAGCCATACAGTAAAAATTTAAAAATAAACTTACGACAGTACAAAGGCGACCTTATCGTATAGAGCGATTAGTAATTTAAATTTTTGAGTATTTTCTTTTGATTATTATCAATAGCTTGTTACAAGATAATACAATAATTCATATCCAATTATGTCATAACTTCGTGCAGTTATATTTTACAAATCCTTATTTAAAATTAAACTCATGTGAGCTATAAGCATAATATCAACTTTCTTTATCTTCCAAACAACAACACACACAAATGCACAAACACACAAATATTAATATGTACATTGTATAGTAGCAGATTAAGAGCCAATGGTACACTGCAGCGGGGAAATTTAATAAATAAATAATAATAAATATTTGTGGACATTTCATACAACACCATCTAGCCCAAAATAAGCAAAGCTTGTACTAAGGAACTAGATGGCTGATACATATATACTTTTTTTTGTAAATATATACATATGATACATAGAAACACCCAGACACAGAACAAACATCCATACTCATCACATAAATGTTTGCCCTGGACGGGGATCGAACCCACGACTCGCTCGGCAAGTAGACATACTGCCAACTGAGCCACAACGCCAGTCATAATTTTCAAACAGTTGTGTTGTTTTTATATCTTGCTCGGGTAATTATTGTAAGTGATGTGAATGTTTGGACAATTTTAGATATTTTTAGGGTTCCGTACCTCAAAAGAAAAAAAACGGAACCCTTTGATCCCCTTATAGGATCACTTTGTAGTCCGTCTGTCCGTCTGTCCGGGTGTCAAAACCTTTATCTAGGGAACGCGTGAAGGTATCGATTTGAAATTAAAAGCATATACGCAGATCCATAGTATCTTGCTGCAGAAAGAAAAATCAAACATCTCAATTTCATTAAAAAAAATTACAGCCGAATATATCGCAAAAAACGCACATTTCGACACTCACAAGGGAATCAAAACCTATGGGGCACTTCCCGTTGACCTAGAACTATGAAATTTGGCAAGAAGCATTTGTGATAGAGTACACAATACACATATAGAAAAAAAAACGAAAACTGGACATTTTTAATTTAATCACAAAAAAAATAGGAATGCCTCCTTTATGCAAGGAATGAGGGTCCAAATTTTAAAGTTCTTTAACCGTATCATATGGGGTATCATATGAAAGAGCTTCATTAAAATAGGTTCTAAGGGTAGTAAAATAGATTACAATTCAAAATAGGTTTTTAAATATTTTTACAATGTATATTTTTTGGTTTACGAAGGAAAATATAAAATACTCCCTATTATTTACTAGTTTGTACGGAACCCCCGGTGAGCGGGTTTCACTCGCACTTGCCCGGTTTTTATTTTTTGATTATCACGTCAATAATGCGCCTCGTTGCTAACATATTCTTGAGGGCGATTCGTCGACGGTGTCGTTATTTTACTATTTTTTTCAGAATACCATAGTAGTATATGTTTCGAGGTGGTCCTTCCTGTTTTTTGCCACGATAGAAGTTTATTATTTATCCCTGACAACAGAGCAAACCTTTTTTGTGGATATCTAAGTCCCGGAACAAAAGTTATTAGATAAAAATACTAAAGGATTATTTACATTAAGATGCTGTTTAATATAACAAATAATTCTATTTATTTTATTTTATTAATTTTATGTAATTGGCGTAAGCTTTTTTGTGGTTTATAAATTATAAATTTATATATGTGAATTAAAATATACTACATATCTTAAAATATATATATATATATATATCTGACGGGTCTCGACTTAGGCAGGGCCTCAAAGAAAGGAGGTTAACAATTCGACTGTTTTTTTTATGTGTGTCTTTTTTACTAACGTATACTATAACTCCGTACTCTTGAACAATACTCAGAAAACCCTCAAATCAAACCAAAATGGCATTTGGTTTACAGAGGAAACGTCAGCAAGTGTAAAATAATATTCCGAGTAGAAGAAAAAATTGTTCTAGAGAATGGGGTTAAAGACTAATCTACATAATTGATACGCAAATCAAATAATACTACCATAACTACACACGTTTTCTAATAACCTACTGTGTCAGAAGTGCATTACAATCAATAGAGATGTGAAAATTGTATTAATACAATAAGGTAAGTGGCACAAAAGTTGAACATCATCCCAACCAGGTTGTAATCGAGCGGAATGATTTTGTAAATCATGAACTTGAGCGGACGAGCTTCCACGTAGCGGATAAACAACTCTATTTGATGGAATTTTACTTGAACTGAAACAAAAATATTTGTAATTAGAAAGCTCTGCAGCGTATTCTTGAATTCCTGAAACTATTACAATACTTAAAATTAGAGCTATATTATTTATATAACATTTTTGGTAGACAAATACTGGCAGCCGAGAGGTTTAAAAGGTACCTTCATAATAAAATTGTCAAAGTAGGCATTCCATTATACACACTGACACCCAGGTTAGAAAACTCATTAAAGTAACAATTTTTATCCCCATGGGAGTAATAATTAATTCGAGTTTCGAATATGGCGAAACTTCATTCTACAGCACCTTCCTATAACAAAAACTAATAGTTTGATTAAAACGGGTATCTTTTTATATAAATCTTATATCTTTCGGGCATAAAATGTGTAATTAAAGCAAGAGACGCACAAGTGCGAGATATAGCTTCCTTGTTGTTATACGACGAAGTTACGCTATTAAACTAATTTTTACCATTTTCTTGAATTAGTTTTTCATAAAGCTGTGCTTTCAGTTCTTCTGCTTCAGATGTAATTTGTTGTGCGGCGTAAACTGGACCAATAATTAGGAGTATATCCAGAGTTGATTCGTATATTCTTCTTATTGCGGCGTATTCAAAGGCCAAAACCTGAGAAACATAGTTTAAATGGTATACTTATAAATATATGAAAAGAAAATTTATTTAATGTACAGGAAATAGAAGGTATGTAAGGATCAACTGGAATGAGCACAAAATAAGACTCATCACAAACTATAATGTACGATAGTAATCAAAACGACAAATTAGCCGAAATACCGAAAATCGAGGGTAGTTCCAATTGTATCCTACATTCTGGAACATGTCTATCCCGCCGACAGACCGCCTCGAGCTCCTGCCTTAACATTGAACTTCGGGGCCTACTTCGACTCTATAAGGTCTGCTACTATACCTGATTTATTGTACTCTATTGGATCTCTGTCTGAGAAGTATGGAGATCTATTTATGGACCCTGTCTCTGCTGACAGGGCACGATAAATTGGGTGGTATAATAGACCTTTAAGGCATACGATCGTGTCTGAAGTATGCTGCCATCTTTTGGACGGATCATCTAAATACCAGCTGGAAACTTAGGAGTCGGTTGACCGTCAAGCCAAGATGTTTATTGCTAATGATCGGCTAGTGCATAATAGAAGCTACTTTGTCTTGTGCATCACTGCAAAGTATCGTTACGTAAGTTATTGTATCCATTTTGGCGTGTGTATGCAATTGCTTCTCGACCTTATTCCACCTGCCCCATTCCACTACAGGACAAGCAGGAAGTCGGCACATTATCGCCCATTTCTCTTTGAAATTCCCATAATTTGTACACAATGATTTAGGTCCTTTTTTGATGTGCATTGTACAGGAGTGGAACTCTCTCTTTCTAGAGAAATGGTTTCATTGATCTCTTTTAAATTGGCTGAGGAATAGGAAAATGTGTATTTTTTCACTACTCCGTCACCAGTATCAGTGATATCTGAATAATACTTTTTTTAAACATTACTCCTATCTAAATAAACAAATTCATTTCTCACTTTTCTAATACCTCTAACCAATAATTGTATTTGTTTAAAAATGTTTTGATGCACGAGAGTAATAACTGCGCGCGTTGAGCTCCTTAGGGAACTCAAGATGAGTTTTTTTTTGTCGTTACGTTCTTTCGTTAGCGGGCTATTATTAGTCGTGGCTTATCGCCCCTCCCCGTCCCCACTTGACCCCTCACCCATCCCGCTTGGCCTTAGACCTTAGACACCGGCTTGGCCTCGGACCCCCGCTTGGTTTGACCTCCCGCTTGGCCTTGGGTCACCTTTAAAAACATCAAAAGTGGTGTTGCGGCGAGTTTTCCTTAACATTACCATTTAAATACTATTTTTGAGTTATAATAGTGTTATTTTACTTATGGAATATAAATATTAGTGAAAATAAAGTGTTCTAGATAATAATATAAATTAATAAAATTATACCTAAATCTTACAGGAAAAAATAATTTTGTTAAATTGATAGTATAAATAAAATAAAGGATTTTCAGGAAGCTGGTGAGTAGAAGTTTATTGAAGAATTAAGTTAGGTGATGCAGAGTTGGTCTTCGGATGTATCCGAACAGAAGTATACAAATGAAATTATTTGATTACAAATCACAAAGTACCGAGAAGTGGTGTCAAATCTGGTAGATTATATCAAAACCACCACCACCGTTAGATAGATAGATAGATAAACTCTTTATTGTACACACCAAAAAATTTACAATCAAAATAAATTAACTAAAAACTAGTGTAACAACTGGCGACCTTATCGCTAATAGCGATCTCTTCCAGGCAACCTTAGTTCTGATGAAGCAGGTAAGATAATAATTACATAAAACTATAAAGAAAACCTTAAAACTAAAATAAAACGATTATTATTTAGAAATAAAACTATAAGTAATACAATAAATAATACTAAAGTTAGATATTTACGTCCATTCCCAGATTATTCGCAGATGTTCCGTTACCAACGCCGGCAAAGATGTAATAAAGTGCACCCATCACGTTGGTAATAATCACAATGAGAGACGCCACGTACTGTGATGAAACAAGTGTTTTACAATTGAAAATATAAATATACCATAATCATAAAGCTATCTTTTTCGAAAATAGTTAAGAGTCTGCGTAGTTCAACCATCGTCCGTCTCGCTCGCTCATACCTACATATTTAGGGTTCCGTAGTAAACAAATAACCCTTATAGTTTCACCATGTCCGTCTGTCTTTCTGCATACATATCTGGGGGCACGGCCGTGCCCCCTCCATATGAGCGAGCAGGTACGTACGGCCAGGACTATCTTATCTTATCTTAATAGGGGTCTGATACTCGGAAGCACTTCGAGCCATTGGGCCCTTTTGTACTTACCCCAACCTTACTTACGGCTGGGACTATCTTTACACGAAGAGATTCATCGGACTCGAAGCGATTTGTCGGATTTTTAGATATACATACTCTCGAAAAACATAGTCCTCATTCCGCAGTCGGATAAAAAACATCCTTTCTTAACATATCTACCTGTCAAATATTATATAGGTAGTGCTAATAATCTCAGATTAAAATGGCTCTGACATACGGATAGACAGATAGACATGTCCGTTTGACATGACGAATGTATAAGGGTTTATAAATATTTGTTGTCTTTCTAAAAACAATTAATTTCATTTAGCAAATTGTTATTAGTAAAGTTTTCCACGATCAATGTTTGTACAATAAGGCTTGGTGAACATAGTATAATATCATACTTGAAAACTTGTGTTAGCTTAAGATATATAGAAATTAATCTAATAAAAAAATGTGATATAAATATCTAATGGAAATTATATACAAGATTACTTACGACGGGATCAAAAAGTTTCTTATAATTTCCTGTTACATCTGCAATCACCTTGTATATATTTCGCAGAATTATCATGTCGGACATGGTATTTATATCCGAAACTTTTTTATTTAATGCCCAAAGACGGAAATAAATCGAGTAAAATACAAATATATTATTGTACAAGACAAAATCCAAAGAAATAAATATCATAAAATAGATAAAAGTGGACCAAACGCACTTTGTAAAACCGATTGAGTAAATAAAATAGGTCTTAACTGTAATGGTATGCATTAAAAATAAAAATGTAACAAAAAAATTACTTTTTCTCAATAATCTATCAGAGCCATGAAAGTTAAGTAACAAGTCAATATCTTCCAATTCGTTTTGGAATTGACTTAGACTTATGTCGGACTGCAAGAAATTAAGAGTAATAATAGTACCTATGTAGTGTATGATAGTTACTGAAACCCATAGAAGTGCTGATGGAGTTAAACTGTAATAAACAGGAGCTAAACACTAAACAATTAACAGCATAGCTTGCAAGAAGTAAAGACACCTTGCAAAAAAATTAATTTTGGAATTTCCGTATTTAAAACACCCGAAATCATATCCAAAACAGTATTGATAAAATCTGAACAAAAATGTTTTTAATTTACCGTCCGAAGACTTATAAAGAGATATCATACTGCTCTTATGTTTAAATCTAACTCACTGTGAAAGAATAAATATATTATATAATAAATAAATAATAATAAAATTCTTCCTTATTAAAAATAAATACACGAAAACTGATGGAGGATAATAATAACTGTATTGTGTTTATGGGACAATGAGTTACTACGAAATTACGGAAACTACGAGTATTTACTTATTACCGAAAATAGTAATTAATCTATGTCCAGTCGTTATTTACCGAGTTGTTGGATCATAAATCTTATTTTTATCTGTCTCTCTCACACTCTTTGGGCATGAAAAACGTCCTATTGATTTGCTTAATAGAGTAAAGCAGGCTATGTCTACTTAGTATCTTAAGAAACTGAAGAGCTAGAGAAAAAAATACACGAAAGGAAACAACACAGTGAAAACCTTTTCCAAAGTAACAAGTATTATAATTGAATTTTGAACGTAGAAGGAAGCATTAATCAAAATTAATACTGCAATAAACGCACCTCCTTTTTTAAACGCCTTAAAAATGGGGGGAAGGGGGTTATTTCATTATTCAGACATAGCTATGGTTGTCTACTCTAATTTATAATGTCATAAACATTATAAATTAGAGTAGACAACCATAGCTGTGTCTGAATTTGTATGTATTTCTGAATTAACAATTCTGGTAATTTACATAATACATAAAATCACGTTTTCCCTTGCCGCCAAATTTGACCGTGGTTAGTGGATTAGTTGGGAGGAAAAGGATATTAAAGGTTTAGAGGGATGTTATGTTAGCTTGCAATGGCGGATAGCCAGCTCATCGACTATGTATACGCCAATTTCTTTACATCCCATCGCCTACATAAACGCCAGTTTATTTTATGCCCTGGAAGAGAATCAGCTAGCACATTTTTTTCCCCCGGTCCAGCACGGATGAATTTGGAAATATTTTGTACTATAACATTTATTAATAAAACTGCTATTGGAATAATAAAACGAATTATATTACAATTATCTTACATGGCTAGTAGGAACTATTATAAGAAAATTGAACAATAATTTTTATTTTTAATCGTTGTATCTAAAAATATTAATTAATAATTATTATTTGGCAAAATACTTGTTTTGGGACATTTAGAACACTAAGACCTCGTGCCGCCCTAGAAACCGCGGGGGTACAAATTTTGAATCGTTCATATGAATTTCTCAGTTCGCATTGTGTGTTTTTTCTCCAAGACTTCTACTTACATTTATTTATTTATTATTTATTTATTTAAAAAAGTTACAGTTTCCAAAAAACATTGCCAAAAAGCCAAATAAGGTTTATCTAAGCAATAAGTTCTCTTTACGATTTAACAAATATGTATCGCTATATAATATATAATGTTCATTAAATAATTATACTAATATATTATTTAAGGTATTTGTCGTTCGTAGGCACCTTACGCACGACCTTTATAAGAGAAATGTGTAAATAGATAGTTAGATATTGACAATGCCTATCCCAGCCACTGCAACGGGCGCGCACTTCGCCTTCGATACTTGCGTGGACACAGGGTGCTCCTATTTATGCAATAAATTTAAATGGATTAGCAACAAATATTATTTATTTAAGTAATGTCTTTTACAAGCAATGCGTAGTATGGGACTAGAGGGTGTTGTGTGAAAATGTCCTATTTAATATTTAAATTTATTTTAAGTTGGAAAGGAAACAACATAGCCGTTCAATGTTGTTTATTTTGAATTCAACAAATAAATTAGAATTACATGTAGTTTAAATTTTACAAAATAGACGTCGTTAACCACTCAGTGGTCTATAGTAATTTGAAGGTATTACTCACGAAGGGACGGTGGAAACTGTTCATTATTCAAGTTTGCTCTCAAGAATAAACGCTACAATTAAGTTTACTTGGTATTATGATAAGATCCACAACTACGATAATTCCTAACCATCAAACCTACAATCTAACTAAAGTTTAAATACAATTTTTTTTTGTGTTTTAAGTACAATGTCGTTGGTGAAACTGAGATTGGTTAATTTTTTTTCACCGACGGCAATGCCCTTCCCTCCCATCAAGCTGCCAGCTTTTTAAAAACTTCTTATATGATGGCATTGAAGAGCTTTAGGAGAGTGGATCCCCTTGCTTGACACCTCTGTCAATGCAAAAGGATGACCCAGTAGTGTGAATTCTAATTGATGCTGTGCTGTTGTTATAGATAGTTTGGAGGAGTTGTGTATAGCTGTCGTCTATTTCTTATTTTTTCTGAGCTTCGAAAAGTGATGAGTGAGATACATGTGTGATGAGATGTAAACACTATTAAATCATAAACACTATTAAATATAAACCATCATAGACAAAATCTACATTAAGACTATAGTTGTAATAATGGGAAATATTTTTACCTAAACTTACTACTTTTACTTAAAATTACTTACTTTTACCTTAAACTTTACCTACTAACTTTTTACCTAAAGTACGCACTTACTCTAGAACACTTTTTCATAATTATGATTTTGCGGTAAACCAAAACAAGAGTATCAATACATATGTGTAAATTGTATTATAACTATAAGGTAAGTGATACAGAAGTTGAGGACCATCCCAACCAGGCTGGCGTCGAGCGGGATCATTTCATATACCATGAACTTGAGCGGACGAGCTTCCACGTAGCGGATGAACAACTCTATTTGGTTAAACTTTATTTTAACTGGAACAAAGCAGTATATTCTTATTATCTAGTCCAGTGTTTGGGTCTTTATACTGTACTCCTACAACTATATTACAGCATCATACAAAATATTTATTTAAAGAAAAAGATTCGTTTATAATTTTAGTACCATTAATAGGTACCATACATAAGACAAAATAAACAAAAAGAATAATAGATAGATTCTTACTTTTTTCATCAAGTAGTTTTTCAAAAAGCTGTGTTTTCAATTGCTTTGCTTCTGAAGCAAGCTTTTGCGCGCCGTAAGCAGGACCGAAAATTATGCATACACTTATCAGCACTTCATAAATTCTTTTCGCTGCAGTGTATTTGAACTGGCCAACCTGTATTACAGTTTAAAAGTGAAACTTAGATATAGATAATACACACATTTTTGGGTGTTTTTACCCGACTACGTTAGGAGGGTTTTGTTTTTCGAGTGCATATACATATATTATGTTTCTATGTGAGCGCCTACAGCCTAAACGGCTTGTCCTATTTTGATGGGCGAGGTGTCGTTAGATTCATGTTCTGCTTGAGTGCCATTGCTATATTTTTGTAATAATAATAATACATCTTTCGCAAAAATAAAAAAATGCGTGTTTTCGTAACCTCCAACGAACATTTTCGTAATAAACAAGTTAATTTGGTAGAATTATTTTAAAGAATGCGCATTTATAAGCTTTTACAGCGATTTTACGCGTACTTTCTCACAAAAAATATACTCAACAGAGTATTATACAAAAACATATTTTCTATAGTCGTTTTTTTTTGTTTTAATACTTGTTTTGATACGTGTTTTTTAAATTACAATTCATGCATTCATTCATACTCAGCTACCTATGTTATGCTAAACCGAAAAGAGTTTTATATATTCGCTCATTACAGTTTGTTGTTACAATGTACAATTCATGTTTTTCGAGTAATAAAATATTATTTTTATCAAACAATTGAGTTTTGTTTTTTGTATAATCTCATCATCAATATATCTCATAATAAAATTCTGCTAAGGATAGAAGTGTATGTTTGCAACCGACGACGTCACATGCTGCACGAACAGCACGTCAGAATGCGAGGTGCGTCACCGTTCACCGACCGAGAGTGACGTTTGCGCTGCTCCTTTGAAAAAGACCGCCGAATGTGGTTGAAACTATAGTCGGATTTTTTGACTCAAAACAGACGTGAGTGAAATGGAGTTTTTATTTTTTAGAAATGTAAATATGATATAATTGAAGTAGATATTTACAACAATCCCTTGACTCTGTGAGCCTTCAAACCCAATTCCAGAAATCACGTAGTATATCGTCATCATCACATTGAAGATGTAATAGACGAGGGACACCAGGTACTGTGAAGAAACAAATTAGTTTTAGTGATTAATACAAGAAGGTTCTAATATAGAGGTTTAGTCATCTGATACTTTGCAGGTCGTAAAGAATTACACTATCCAGATTTTTGGAGTTAAATAATAAATAAAAACTTTATTGAAGTAATAACTATATAAAATGGTACATATCGTAGAAAGTTGTGGCGTTGCCCCCCCACTTGTGGATAACAGCACACATTTTTCAAACACTGTCCACCAGTAGGGACACTGAAGTGGAGGCCAACGGAAATGATCGCTTTTTTACTACGATATAAAACTAATAATACTCGTAGCCACTAGTTAAACTCAGTTACAATATGTGAACTTGATAGTGTACCTGAGTTAAAGCTCTGTCTCCCAGACTAGGATAACCTGTGTTCTGGAGTCAAAAAGATTCTTCCACGGACCTATTCTAATTTAAATTTGTACCTATAACTGTGTACCTATAATTGTATTGTAAATGTGTAATTATAATAATGAACTTAATTGTATAAAAAAGACATAACACGTTGCCTCAGTGCTAGTTCGACCTATCTACCATTGGTAAAAATTTATAGGAGAAGAGTTTAATGCTCTATTTTTTTCAAAAAGCTATATTTTTAAGGCTTGAAAGGCTCTTATTTATACACAAGTATATATAACTCATGTATAAAAAAGACTTTCAAGCCTTACAAATATAACATTAAAAAAAATAGAGCAATAATCTCTTCTCCTGTGAAATTTTACCAATGGTAGATAGGTCAAACAAGCACTGAGGCAACGGACAGTAAAACAAGATTAATTATCTTGTTTTACTGTTACATCTTTTTTCTTAGGAGATTAAAACAAGACAGTATGTGAGCCAGTATGTAAGTAAATCAGACGCTAGAACGTTCTAGCGTCTGATTTACTTAGTTTACAGAAGTTTTAGGAAATATAAGATACCAATCGATTTGAACCAAATTTAAAGTTATGTGATACGTAAAAACTGCATGGCGTGGATTTTTGTACTTTTTCTGATTTTGACCACATGCAATATTTGGGAGCTGAGTTTATAAATAAATATTACAGTAAAAAAACACAGCTACTTACGATGAGATCAAAATGTTTCTTATATTTTTCAGTAACATCTACAATCAGCCTGTATAATTCACGCAGAGTAATCACATCTACTATTGTATTCATTTTTGTAACTTTCGTATTTAGTTTATTGAGACGAATATAAATTGAATAAAACACAAATATATTACTGAATGCTATAAAATCCAACGAAAAGTTAGTAATTAAAAACATAACAGAGGACCACAGAGACTTTTTGAAGATACCAGTTGCAATATAAAAATATGTCATAATTATGACTCTATGCGTAATAAATAAAACGATGACTAATATGTTTCTTTTCCTCCCTATTCTGTTACATTCATCAGTATTTAACTTCAAATCAATATATTTCAAATCATTTTGAAATCGACTTAAAGTTACATTATAGTGAAAAAAATTAATAGAAATAACATAGCACAAGTACTGTATCTTGTTCACACAAAGCCAGAAGAGAGATACTGCACTTAATTCATCATAAACTAAAGCTACTGTAGATAAAGATATCAATATAGCTTGCACCAAGTAGAACCACTTGACAAGATATTTTATTCTATCATTCTTGTATTCAAAACATCCAAAATCATATCCAAGGGAGAGTTGAAAAAATTTTGATGCAATTGATGTTATAAAATGACTATGAGATAATTTAACTATTGATATCATTTTTAATCAATTTACAAATCGAAATAAAGCAAAATTTCTAAACTGAAAATTATGATGATACACGAACGCGACTTCAGTCATGCAGTGTCTTGGGAATCAATAGAACAAATTATAGAAACCACTTAGTTTGAACAATGCTTATATAATTCCATTAATATAATTATTATACTGAACAATTGATTAGAAAGCACTGTGTTGATTTAGTCAGAATTTACTACTTCCTTTATTGTTTCGATAGGTAGTTAGGGTTTTTTAACCGACTTCCAAAAAGAAGGAGGTTATCTCTGTATGTTTTTTTTTGTATGTTCACCGATTACTCCGTCAATTGTTCATTGATTTTGATGATTCTTTTTTTTTTGTTTGGTAGGTCATACGTCAAATAAATTTTTTTTATCAAAATCGGTTCAGTACTTTGGTTTTTATAACCAAATAACTGGTAAAATATCATCCGTAAACAAATTGCGTAAAAATTATAATTTTAGTTGGACTTAAAGTCATATACTTAAATTCAGCGCTTTGTCTGTAAGTATAAATGGGGCACTCTTAGCATATCAAATGCAACACCAGGTATATTGCCATGAAACAGTAAATTAACATCAAATGCAGCATTTCCTATCAATTCAAATTTCATAGACAATAAAATGGATCCGCAAAAAATTTAATGATCGAACGGCATACGGCGCTGTTCATGCAAATAGCTCGGATGCGATTTAAATTTCTGATGCATGACCGTTTGCTGTTGAAAAGCTAAAGCGCTTTAAAGCTGGCAAAAGCCGTACTTTAAAACCGATCCATCAAGCTTTCGTGCTATGTTTCTTTTTGTTTGTGACTTTCTAGTTTCCGGCAAGCCCATGTTATATTTTTAGTAATATTTTTAAAGTTATTTAACTAAATTATTCATATTATTAATAGTGATTGTATTTGTAAAATATTAGTGTATTTTTATATTTGAATTTGCTCTCAAGCAACCCCTTTCTTCTACTTATGTAGCATAACGAAATGTTTAACACTTCTGAACTTTCTACCATTCCACTATATGTATATGACTTTTTCGTTTATATCCAATGAGATTTTATCTATCGAGAGATTATACTCATTGAACATGAAGTAAAAGCATGGCAAATCCTAGTTAAATCTTAGACTGAAAAAGAGTCAGGCGATTACCTTACTCGAGGCTTGCCACGCAGAGCCGGGGAAAACCTATCTATGTATAATAAATACATCATTGTTTATACCCGAGTGGCGACGAAGGTTATAGACTTAGATTTAATCTATTATACATTTTGATATACCTATTTAAAAACATCTGGGGCCCAATTCAGTTATTCAAGACCGCTCCATAGCCGAACCATATGTGAAGCGTTCCCCGTTGGCCGCCATAGTTTTTTTGATTCAGTCACTTTGATGTCATACAATTGATACATTAGATGAAACGTATCACGTCCTTCGCTCGTTACAAAAACAAAAAAAGCTAGCAGCTGACAGGAAATGCTTCGCACAAGGTTCAGTTACGGATCGGTTTTGAATAACTGAATTGCCCTCCTGTTCTCTCGAGTTCTACTGCTCATATTCGAAATTCTTGTTTAGAATTGAGTTTCTAATGTTTCTGTCAAATATTATCTGAATCGGCCTATAAATGGCCTATAAAACCCCCCAACCCAAACAGAGGGGGCGTTATACGTTTGACGTGTGTCCATAGACGTATAGACTGATTTCGATCTAGTTTTTTTTTTGTTTGAAAAAGGATTTTATCGAGTGTTCTTAGATAAGTTTCATCAAAATCGGTTCAGCTGTTTTTTGCCTGTTATTTCCATTTTCTTAACTTACACTTGATTTCAGAGCTATTTATTCACGACAAATTCTTAACTGTTCGAATTAGGTAAGTACTCGTATCAAACGTTACTAGGAAATATTATCAAAATTTTAAATGGCGCCGTAGTAAATTTCGTCCTTTTTGGATTAAATACATACCTAATATACAATTGTGGAACCTGTATATCTGTATGGATGTACAATAAAGTTATTCTATTCTATACCAAGTTTCGTTTATATTAAAACGTTTATTGATTGAAAAATACGGCTTGTACAAGTAAAAACAAACATTCGGACAGAAGAAAGAAATGTCTACCAGTTGATGCAGAGACCTGGCTTTATTCGTTTCGCTCACTTGTTCAACTAACAGTTGTCAGAATTTTATAAAGAAAAGACAATTCAATTCAAATCATCAAGGTAATAAAATAGTGTTTTTTTTATATCACGGGCAACATATTAATCCCTAGTGTAAGGCTTGAATTTGATCGTCAACTTAGCTAATTTCGTTATGGTCTACGATGGAATGCACTTGGGTAGAAGAAACTGCTTGCTATTTAAAGACGTCCAAATAGATCCGTATATCTTTTGGAGGAGCCACTCAGGTAGTAGCGCACATTGCGGTTTCAAATTTATAAATTCGTACCGATAATAAAAGTGGGAAACCACTTCGTTTGAATAACATTGCAACAACAACGGAGCACCGCCGTAAAGTAGCATGTCTGTCTATTTTCTACAGGATTCATTTCGGGGAATGTGCGCAAGAGCTTCACGACCTAATTCCACCCATCCCATTTCACTACAGGGCTAGCAGAAAGTCGGCGAATTACCACCCATTTCTCGTTGAAATGCCAAAAATCCGTACTCAGCGATATCGATCCACATTCCTGTTGCGTACTGCACAAGAATGGAATTCGTTGCCGCCATCTCTGTTTTCTGAGACCTACAATCTTGGAAATCAGAAATCAGAAATCAGAAAATATTTATTGTATAACTGTGTACAAAGGTGGTAGTATAAATATAAGTTTCAACAGTTTGTCCATCACGAATTTTCAAGGCTAGAGTGAATAGATGTCTTCTAGATCGACGAGCTCCATTCTCGGCCACACCGTCGCTTAACATCAGGCGAGTTGGTGGTCAATCGTAGATGAATAAAAATAAAAACATTACAGGTGTTAAACTATATATTTGTATTATTCCGCAGTAGATACGAAAATTAGTGTATGGGACAAAAGTTTCTTGTCTAGAGCGAGCTAGTCTGGAACCCTAGCTTCGCTCGAATTTACCTCTTAAAACCCTCGCTATGCTCGGGACTTAACCCTAAAATCCTAGACAACATTAAACGTACGTAGTTTGTTTATATTATTGTAATAGTGTATTATGGTGGTGAAAGTTGTTATTAATTTTAGGTCATGTTATTTAATTTGACATGAATATTTCGTATTTTATAATTTTATGTAATTAGTGTAATTGGTGATGAACCGTACTAATGATGATAAATAAATAAATAAACATGTCGCCCACTATTTTATCCCTATTTTTTATCACCTTTTTTTTTACTTTTTTTTTCTTTTTTTTTTTGCATAATTTATTATTATGTCATTGTCCGATGTATAAAGTAATCTACCTAAATATTAAATTTCAAAATAACATCCGTTCATTCGTATACTTTCGCTTTTGTAATATTAGTTAGGAAGTTAGTTGAGTTTTCAAGCAAAACGATCCATAAGCGACTCCGTTAAAAGTTTGAAACAGTGTTTGCGTCGGTAGTCGCTTTTATCACCAGCCTTCCCCCGATGTCGATAAAATTATGCATGGAAAGACGCGAAGTAAACATTTATTCATAGCTGTTAGCTTTCTGTTCTGTTGTCCCGCGATTCATTACCCGCCATCATCTGTCACTGTCAAAAACAAGGCACAACTTGAGAACGAGTGGAAAAAAACATGTAAAGACAACCACAAAATATGCGGCCCAAAAGTTACAAGTGACTTCAAACTCTCAGAATAAGCACATAAGTTCGAATATAGATCGCTGTTGTTGAAAAGGTTAAGACTATACCGGGGTGTGTTTAAAAAGCAAAATGCTGGGATTATACGGGATTACCCACATAAAATACGCGTGTTCCTACTCTTTTTTTCGTAAAATGTGGAATGGGATGTAGGAGCCATCACAAAGCTTTTTATGCTTTGCTCATGGAAGCTTTATCATGGGTATATTCGAGGTAGGTAGTTAAGCCATGAAAAAGGATTCACAGTTCACGAAAACCAACAAGTAAAATTAAATGGCATATAAAGAACTTAAACGTTGTTTTATGTGGAGCATCATTCGTAGACTTAATGTCCTACTTTTTTATTGGCAAAGTGAATTAACCGCCTAACTGAAAATTCTGTCTGAAAAAAAATCTGTCTATTATCTGTCTTATTCTTTACATACATATTTTATATATATTTATTTATCTATACTTAAAATAAGACTGTAACGGATCAAAATCTGTACATTAAATATTTTTGGAAAATTTTAATAAGAATATCGATAGTAATGTATCCACATTTTTAGAGATACTGAAGCCAACAGTAAGTATTTTTTTAAGCAGCAAAGTTTCTTTATCGTCGAGAATTTTTAATTAAGAGGGTGCTTCCGGGAAAAAGTGTGAAATGTAAACGAAACATAAATTTTAAATATGAGCAAAATAAAAAAAAAACAATCAATCTCAGTTAAAATAAGGTTCTTCCACAATTTCTACAGTCAAATAACCTAGTAGCAAATCGTATCAAAGTTATTTTGGTAATACTAAGCAGAAACATTCAATACTCAATTCTAGACAAGAATATAAGCAGTAGACCTCGCAAGCACAGACATTTTACTACAAGTATCATTACAAAAGTTTGTAGTCGCGAGGTCTTGTCACATAAACTTATGAATAAACAGTAGAGGTACAATCTCTTTTGATAGAGAAAACAGGTCTGCTACGTTCTCCTTCGAAGTGAGTGATAACTAGGGACTGAGTTTTTTTTGCTACTTATCCTATGTGAACATCTGGTTTTTCAGACCATTCCTACTGTACAAAAAATAGTTATAGAAATAAAGCAAAACGGAAGGCTCGGTGTGCGAGTAAAAGTGCTACTTTGCCTGATTTACTGTAAATATTGCATGCCGAGTGCCAAAATGTAAATAGGGCCTCGAATTACTTTCGCTTATAAATTGTATTAGTTACAATTAAATGACATACAATGTAAGCAGTTCATGTGTAAGGGTCGAGTCTATTTCTGGGTAACCTTAATGGGAGTGATTCTTCAACCCTTATCGGGAGCGCGGTATAATCAGGTGGAAACTCAGGCTTTGATTTATCAAGCCCTTTACAGCGGCTATGTTTTTTGGACGTCACTAAAAAAGAAGGTAATCTGAAAAAACTTTTTGGGTAAATGCAATGAAATGTGCTTACGGTACTCTTTCCGTAGGAAGTACCAGAGTTTACGTGACTGCATTAGGGAAAAAGATGTAAAGTTTCCACATGGCTCAATAGAAATCTTAAAATAGAAAGTGACTTTTTAATAATTTGACACCACGGAAAACGATTCTCCTTATGGACAAAAAAGTATTTGTGTAGATATAATCTCTTTGAAGTAGTATTTTCGGCTTTGTGTACAGGCAACTCTAAGCGTTTCCGATTATGAGAAATGAAAAATAACGAACTAAATTTTCCTAAGCTCGTTTGCCTAAAGCACTTTCTAGAGAATTCCAGTGGCAATCTTCTGTAATAAATAAAATGTCATGACATATTTATTTTGTAAGACACAACGATTTATATTATAGATAAAGAATTTTTCGATTTATATGTATTGAATCCTTTGGTAAGTCATGACAATGATAAATAAGTATACAACTGTAACTTAGCAACCTAGCTCCATACAACAATTCGTATCATTAATAAGTCGTATATATATATTACAGTATTACCATGGCCCAGACGATGGCCATCATCAGATAAGATCCATTTCATAATAATATTACATCATTATCATTAGCAAGCAAATTCGTATTCGTACAGGCTGAGTGACCAACCCTAGTGTCAGAGTTATTAAACCGCCGAGAGGCCTCTAACCTGGCTTGACGATTGCTGTTTTTTAAGAACAAACAACCGGGACATTCTATGTTAGCGCTCTGGGGCCCAATTCAGTTATTCAAGACCGCTCCATAGCCGATCCATATGTGGAGCGTTTCCCGCCGGCCGCCATTTTTTTTTTTGATTCAGTCACTTTTATGTCATACAATTGACACATTTGATGAAACGTTACACGTCCTTCGCTCGTTACTAAATAAAAAAAAAAGATAACAGCCGACAGGAAATGCTTCACACAAGGTTCAGCTAGGGATCGGTTTTGAATAACTGAATAACCCTCCTGAAAGAAATGCCACTCACGGTCACTCATCTGAAGACTGACCAGTCCGTCCGTTGTTTAACATTGGTGATCGTTCGGGAACACCTAGTCAAGCTACGCCACGAGCGCTACTACTACAAACTAAAAGACATGGTCCAATACATTATACGTTACAGGTTACAGCTAAGACGGGCTAAAACCGATCCGTAACTGAACCTGTTGTGAAGAATTTCCTGTCGGCTGCTATCTTTTTTTGATTTAGTTACGAGTGAAGGACGTTTTACGTTTCATCAAATGTGTCAATTGTATGACATAAAAGTGACTGAATCAAAAAAACTATGGCGGCCAACGGGAAACGGTTCACATATAGTTCGGTTATGGAGCGGTCTTGAATAACTGAATTGAGCCCCAGTAACGCACAGGCGGCTCGAACACATGCAATCATTGTTGACATCTACTTGCGATGATATGTACACACATCTCGTGGCTAAATAGGCCGATACGAGAGCAACAGATGCGGTCACATTTTTAACTGACTTCCAAAAAAGAGGAGGTTCTTAATACGAATGTATGTTTTTGTTTTTTATGTATGTTTGTTCAGCGATTACTTCTACTACTACTACTATTATCTACTACTATAATAAATTGATTTTGATGATTCTTTTTTTTACCCGACTGCGTAAGAAGAAGGGTACTGTTTTTCGAGTGTATGAATGTATGTTTCTATATGATCGCCTACAGCCTAAATGGCTTGACTGATTTTGATGTGCGAGGTGATGTTAGATTCGTCCTCACCTCCAGAGCTATCTTATATTATAGCAGGCTATATTTTTTGTAATAATAATAATTAATAATATATATTGCACAAAAATAAAAATAAAAACGGTTTTTCGTAATCTCCAACGAACTTTTTCGTAATAAACAAGTGATTTTACTACAATTATTCTAGAAAATGCGCGTATATAATCTTATGCAGTGATTTTACGCATACTCTCTCACAAAAAAAGATATACTCAACAGCATCTCAATCGTAACGAAATCAAAAGATAGACTGCAAAAACTGCTTTTCTGCAGTAGGCTAATTTGTTTTTCTTTTAACAAAGATAACCAACAGATCAGCATTTTACGTACTAAAAATTTGAGCTCCAACTGATAGGACAAGTATTTTTGGAAAATTTTCAAAAAGTGTTTTGCTGCTTTTGCGGGCTAAAAACATTAAGTTACAAAGTTACAAACGTCAAACGTGTTAACGAATGATAATGTAATATTTATACTACATTATCATTATTTCGTTTTACTTAAGCATGCAAAATTTCAGATCAACAGGAAATCGGGAAGTGGATCACATTTAACTTGCATTGATATGCAGTCACCAAGTTAGATAGAAAAAAAACTATATTAATGCTAAATTCGCCGATATTCTTATAAGCTGCAATAACAAAAAATAGCAGATGATGAAAACAGAGAAGACAGACCCTTTTGAAAGATGATCCATTCAATGTTTGCAAAAGTCATGGGTATGCACCATTAACAATATATAAGAATATAAATATTACCACACGAAATTTAAACATAATATAATCATACAGTCGAATTGAGAACCTCCTTCTTTTTGGAAGTCGGTTAAAAAGATTCCATTGCACGAAGCAATCTCACATATCACACCCATGTGAACGCCATTATAAAATGTAAAAATCTGCTGGTTTAATTACTTTTACAACAATACTCCATTTCCATTGTCATGCGGACATAAAGAACCCTGAATAGGTGATGGAAGTCAAACAAGTTCTAGTGAAATAATAACACTGAAAAAAAAATGGCTATCCTTAGATTTTTAAATCTTTATATTTTAAGAATGGGCTGAACGCGCTCATCTATTTTACTCACGCATCACATTTTTAAACATATAAAATCATTAGTTATGCATATTAGAAAAGTGAAAAATGAATTTGTTTATTTAGATAGGAAAAATATTTTTTTAAATAGAATTTTTCTTTGATATCTTGTAAATTGGCTGTGGAGTAGGAAAATATGTGTTTTATCACGACTCTGCTACCAGTATAAGTTCTAGGTACCTGAAAAAAAAACCTTGATAAATAAACAAATTAATTTCACTTTTCTTATATTTCTAAAAAATGATATTATAAATATGTTTAAAATGTTGTGATGCGGAAAACAGATAACTGCGCACGTTGTTTAGTCACGCAATTACTATTCACCCTCGTAACAGGATAATCGTGATTTATACAATAATGTATAATAATAACGTATAATATGTAAGTGAACAAGCAGGACACCTCTCGACACCCTTAGCCACCCACACCGATGTTGCTTCTCCGGCGCCAACACGCGGCGGCACTATGGGGGCCCATTTAGTGGGTGGCGAGTCATCACTTGCCTTAATATATTTGGATAATGAGACAAAATGCTCTCAGGCAGGTGCCGTGCTCTCATTCTGATGCTCCCACACAGAAGAACTCTTACTTACTGTGTGGGAGCATCAGCCAATAAACTAGTTTTCTAAGTCATAACCATTTCATCACAATAGCCAAAAACTTTTCAAACTCAATATTATACAATAGTTTCACTAACCATCCACATAACCACATGTATTTTTTATACATCTAATTTGTAAAGGGCCTCTCAGTGTTGGCTTCGGCCCCACTGATGCCTTCCAAAGATCCGGGCTTGACCCGTGTCAAAGTTTGTATCTATAATAATAATGTATAAACATTAATTAGATCTTTAAATAATTGCTTATTCAATTGTAACAACATTTTGGTAATCCTTAGCAGAAGATAAGACTAGTTTGCATTGTGCTAGTAAAATAGTCGAGTAGTTAGTGAGTAACCACTCGTTACGGAAAACTAAACTTACTTCTCGTCTAAAGTAGCATTATGCGAAATAGGTTAGCCGAGTGGACGCATCATTCATAATATCGTCAATGAGACCGAGATGAATGAGTTCTGCCACACCACACCACAGGAATGTTAGAACACTTTTAGAATGGGTTACTATCACGAATGACTTAAATCTTGGGTTTTATGAAAAGTTACACGAAATTAATGAACCTGCTGCTTATGACAAGAGATTTTTAGAGAGTGGACACCTTATTGGTGCCTTATTATTTATATTCTGTAATCGTGCTACCAATTATTCGAACATCTGGAAAAGTTACGCAAGTGCAATAGACTGCACGACGCGACGAAATCAAATAATCTGCAATCATTTGACATTTCTTTCGTAATCCGATTAAACAACAGCTTTGACAACAGCCTATTTCGATTTTTTTATTTCAAAATAGGCTGTTGTTTAATCGAATGCTGAAAGTGTTAGTTGACGCTTTTGTATTTTTTGTATTTTGATAACATCATTATCCTTGAGGACGTGTAAAGGGTCTAGCTGAGTAATTTAAAGCTACAAGCTCTATTTATATTAAATTTAAATAATGTGGTGTAAGCCAGGCATTGGCTTTAGGTAAGGCGTGTAACTCGCAACTCGTGGCATGGTTACTTTAAGGTACAATTAATATTTCTCCGGTTCTGGGAAAGAACATGCGTGTTAAGATTGTTTGGCTGAAAAATCTGGCTATTCACAATGATGCTACGTAGATAGGTTTTCCCCGGCTCTGAGTGGAAAACCTCAAGTAAGGTAATCGCCCTAATTATCTTCAGTCGCGAGACGTCGGGCAATGCTGTTAGACACGTGTCGTGTGTTATGAACAGTGACCGTGCTTAGAAAGTGTAACATCAAGATATATGTATTAAGGTCAATATACTGTGGTCTTATCCTCGAAAGTGCTGAAAATTGAGATTTGCCATGCTTTTACTTTATATTCAATGAGTATAACTTTTCATTGACTTTCATAATAATATCGGAATTGTTAGGTACCTATACTTTTATCATTTCTGTTTGGAAAAACCTTGCCACCTTGCCAGTTACCACATACAATCAATATTCGTGGGGAACAAATATTGACACTGTGTCAAACAAACGCGAGCCCTATTACTTTGACTTAATAAAATATTGATATTTAGTAGATATTTATAAAGTGTCAGTTGGTACTAGCTATGCTTAATGTTATGAAACTACAGTGAAATAGTTGGAAACTCATTTGATTTCCGATCCGTGGGTCTGGATTCGTAGACTACCGCACGCATATGTCATTTTGAAATTATGTGCGTGACGAATTCTTAGTAAATCAGCATGTCTAATGGATACCGGGATCACTTGCAATAGTCAATAAAATATCTCCAAATTAACCATTTTAGCAGGATCCTGAGATTTTAGCAGGTTTCGATCCACGTTTTAGCCCCTGGCAGGAAATGCAACATAGTTTTTTATGAATATCAAAGCATGCTTTCAAAATAAATTAATAGCATTTTACTCCTAAAATAGTAGATTGTTATACAAGGGGCTAAGAGGAGTGAAACATGTATTTTTATTGATATCATTTAGCAGTTAGTAATTTAGTATTGTCTGCTGTAGTCACAGTCACAGCATTCATTGCCGAATGTAGGGATACAAAACGAGCTTTTTTACAATTTACGAATTATTTTGGTCAGATTTCACCTGATATTGTGTCTTTCACAAATGTCTTTGGTTAAAACCATTCACACCATTTTTCTATGTCTAAAATAGTACATATTCATAGAACCAAAATACTAAAATGTAGCATCGATACAATTATTTGCAACTTCGTATTTAATACTAATTACCAAACATTCTATGTACTATGGGCACTATATCAAGTGCATTAAAGTCAACAGTTGGTAAACAACCTAATAATGGAATTCGGATGGCCACCGTAATCAGTTTAGTAGCCATATTCAATTAGCGACGCAACAGCGCGGTGAAAATCCTGAAGCTAGCAGGATTAGAGATTATTGAAGTGGCAGCCCGTTTCACTATAAACTATGTTTCTTTACCTGTCTTTTTACGCGTGGTAAAATGTTCGTTCTTTTAAAACGGCAATCGCTCTAAGAGTACAATTACTAACCACAACAAAATTCATCATCATCTCACTCACAAGAAGTAAGAAGTAAGTAAGTAAACTGCTGGCATAGTCTTCTCCCATAGACATCTAACAAGGCCGATTGGAAGGGGTATGTAATCATTGTATTCCTGCCATAGAGATTCGTGACATCCTTAAACGCACGAGTCATCGACATTCACAGCCGATTAGCAAGTTAAAGTGGCAGTGGGCAGCAGGGCACATAGCAGAACTGATGACCAATGGAGCCGAAAAGTTCTTGATTGAAGACTACACAGTGGTAAATGCAGCGTAGGACGACCATGCCATAAGATGTAAAGACTGATGACCTCATACAGTATCGAGTATCTATATTTAAAAAAAAAACTCGAGTGCAGAAAAGTAGTTTTTGCAATCTAACTTACGATTTCGTTACTCTTGATACACTGTTGAGTGCACATTTTGAGTGAGAAAGTTTGCGTAAAGTCGCTGTAAAAGGTTATATTATAAGGTTATTTTTACTATTCTATAGAATACTATTCTTTACAATTCTTTAGAATAGTAAAAATCAGTTATTTATTACGAGAAAGTTCATTAGAGGGTACAAAAAAGCACATTTTTAGGGTTCCGTACCTCAAAAGAAAAAAACTGAACCCATATAGGATCACTTTTTTGTCCATCTGTCCGTCTGTCCGTCTGTCCGGGTCTCAAGACCCGGACAGACGGACAGACACGTGAAGGTATCGTGTTGAAATTAAAACCATATACGCAGATCCATAGTATCTTGCTGCAGAAAGAAAAATAAAATTTCTCGGTTTTCGTAAAAAAAAGTTACAGCCGAATATGTCGTAAAAAACGCACATTTCGACACTCACAAGGGAATCAAACCTATGGGGTACTTCCCGTTGACCTAGAACTATGAAATTTGGCAAGAAGCATTGTGTTATAGTACACATATAGGAAAAAATCCGAAAACTGGTCATTTTTAATTTAATCACAAAAAAATAGGGTCCTTAAGCAAGGCAGGAAAGTCCAAATTTTAAAGTGCTTTAACCGTATCATATGGGGTATCATATGAAAGAGGTTTAAAACTAAAACTAAGGCCTAGGCCGCACTACGGTTTTTTCCCGCGAGCGGTAACCGCTATAAGCCGCGAAACCGCTCGAGACGGTACTAAATCAATCGCGGGGAAAAACCGCAAGTGCGGCCGCTTGTATTCGTTTTCCTGTTTCATAAACTCACGCGGTTAAAAACCGCTGCGGTTTAACCGTAGTGCGGCCTTATGCCTAAAACAGGTTTTTAAATATTTTTACGATGTTAAATTACGATATATAATTTCCCCCTTTTATCTACTAGTTTGTACGGAACCCTCGGTGGGCGAGTCTGACTCGCATTTGTCCGGTTTTTTTTCTAGTCGATTATTATTATTACAAAAAACGAGGTATCGTTTTTTGTACTAATAATAATTTTTAAAATAGGTAAAGCTGTTTAGGCTGTAGAAGGTCATATAGAAAAATACATACAAAGAAACACACATACATACACTCGAAAAAAAATAACCCTCCTTGCGTGGTCGGGTAAAAATACAATATAATAATGACAACCAAAGATTCACTTCATACCATCATATCATTAGAATCTTGAAAAATGTCCTCCTCACGAGACATCACACCGTAACAAGTAATGAAAACCTTAGACACTGATGACAACTGGATTAGAGTCCCTCGCTCGAATGCGAAATGCCTCTCAAAGTCTCATCTAGTTAGACTATACCTCTGTCGGTCTCAATTTCGTGCGGAGATACGTGCAACATGTCCAGTATACTTGGACCTGTGTTGATCCGTACACACTGTTCACATCGTACAAATGAGGTAGCTAAGGGAGGGGGAGGATATCTAGGTGGGCTGGTTCTGGTGGTGGGAACCGCAGCGCGTCTAACAAAACAGACATTTTGTGGAGCACTCGTATGGTGTTTACTTAAATTGAACATTGAATGAGAATACGAAGTGATTTACTCCAAACGAGTAGTTTTGTACGTAAGAGACAGAACGAGAGAGCTTTTTTTTCTTCGTTGCTAAGATTCCTTCATTTTAGAACTAGTCACGTCTTTGTTTCGATAACTCAATGGTTTTGAGCTTTGATAAAGTATCAACGGGATGTAGCGTCAGTCCTCAAAAACGTCCGAGCTCAATGAAGTCTAATTAGACCCCTTACACGTTTTTTTTTTGTTAACACGAATAAGTCCGCGTTTGACCACCAACTCGCCTGTTGGAAAGCGACGTGCTTCATCTCCGACCACATGTCGGAGATGAAGCACACAGACTTAGAAGATACCTATTCACTCTGACCTTGAAAATATAAACAAAGAAGCCGAAATAAATAATTTCGATTTTCAAAATAATTCGAAGCGGCAAAATAGACGTCTCTAGACTTCTAAATCTAAATTAGGCTTTAGCGCGGCGACATAGTCTTAATTACAAAATCTTTAAGTTCGTCATTGTTGGTATATGAATATCGGTCTACCCAAGATACTATATTTGTGAATTTTGTTTTAGACTTCACGTCCACGTGATGGAAAGTCATTGGTTTTGAGGCATACTTTTTGCGTATAATAGTTACGGAAATCTTTCCAGGTAGTGTTCTGGTTTTGTAAGGCTGTTGTTGTATATTATAAACAAGTAGATCATTAGATCATTTGATCGTGGGTAACAAACGGATAACAAAAGGGTAATAATACATTTAATTTTAAAATATAAGGAAAATACCTCTACATTACTCTAAAAGTAGTCTTAGGTATCAAAGAATATATTAGGTATCCGTTATACACAGATTTAAAAAGAAAAAGGGTGTGTATTTAATCATCATCATCTCAGCCATAAGAAGTCCACTGCTGGACATAGGCCTCCCCATGGATTTCCAAACAGACCGATTGGAAGCGGCTTGCATCCAGCGTCTTCCCGCCACTTGTATGAGGTCGTCTGTCCATCTCGTGGCTGGTCTTCCTACGCTGCGCTTGCCGGTACGTGGTCTCCACTCGGCCATCAGTTCTACGTGCTATGTGCCCTGCCCACTGCCACTTCAACTTGCTAATCCGCTGTGCTATATCGGTGACTCCTGTACGTCTACGTATCTCTTCATTTCTGATTCGATCTCGTAGAGAGACTCCGAGCATAGCCCTCTCCATAGCTCGTTGCGCGACCTTGAGCTTCCTTATAAGGCCCATAGTTAGGGACCAAACTAATATACTTAGTCTAGTAAAAATAAATCCGTTGGTATGGAGCAGATCACAGTATTTGCAACTGGGGGGATATCTTTGAAATTATGATAGAAAAATAACTACAAATCATAAATCAACAATAATCCCCGATTTATAGACTAGCTGCGTTCCGCGGTTTCACTCGCGTAGTTATGAAAAACGGTGATGATTATGATGATGATAAGTAGCTTATGTCCGTCTCCAGGTCCAAAACTATCTCTATACTAATTTTCATAACGATCGGTTCAGCCGTTTGAGTGTGTAAAGGTTACAAAATTAGCTTTTATAATATCATTACGAAATTGTGTCTAATGTATTTCACAACACCAGTACATTCATTTAAATAACAATAAACTTAGTTGTATTTTATGTTGTCACAAATCTTATTTTTACTAGACTAATATGACACTCGTATTTAATATTAGTAAAACAGCGTTCACTTTAATGTTTTGTGTGCGGTGTAGTATTCCTAAGTTTGTGCCGTTATAATATAACCCTATTACCCATATTACATCGTAGAAATACTAAAATTTGACGGCGCCATAACCTTTCCCAATCGGTTTTGTGGTTCTACAGTACATTTCTATTTGCGCCGCACGCCACATCTAACCTTGCGGGTTGCCACTAGACAGTATCAAGGCTAAATATACAGAAATCGGTCGATGTTATATACCCAGAGACATCATACAGATGTTTGAGCGTTGGCTGTTTCCATGCGAACATACGTAAATCCTCCATTGACGCCCGTATAACGGATTCAAGAGATAGATAGATAGATAGATAAACTCTTTATTGACACACCATTAAAATTAACAAAAGCAAGTACAAAAAAGAAATAATTTTTACACAAGTGTAACAACGGGCGGCCTTATCGCTAAAGGCGATCTCTTCCAGGCAACCAATGAATGGAGTGAAATAAAGATAGTTAATTGGATAGAACTAATAGTTGATTTGCTCCGTAAGCATGAGTAATGAGTTCTAATAAGGAACTATACAGTAAATGAGCACACATAAGTAGGACGACAAGGAATTATATTAAAAGATAAAAAAAGATAAATAAAATACAATGCAATGATGACAATGATGACAAATGTCATTGACATGCAATGACATTTGTCATTGCATGTCAAAACGAAATTTTAATTAAAGAAATTTTAACGGATTTAAGAAGTTTTTAATAAGTAGATAAGTAGTTTATGTGAATCTCTAAATCCACAGCTATTTCAAATGTTGATAGAAAAATTAAAATTAAGACGATGGCTGTATGGGCTCAGTTCCCTTTGCCTTTCCATAAAAGGAAAAACGCAACCAAAAATAAACTCTGTACTCATGGGCGTATATAAGGGGGGGTCCAGGGGGTCCGGACCCCCCCCCATGGCATTGGCCGAAAAAAAAATTAAGTGCTATCATAATGCCGGATTATCGCGGATGGCACGGATGTTACAAAATATACATAAGTACCTGATGCGCGGTTGTCATAACGACAGTTTTACTAGAGATGCAGTATGACCTTAGTCCATCCTTAGCCTGCGCATACTACAAACGCGCAAACAAATCGAAACTATATATTTTACTCGACTGCATAAGAAGGAGGGTAATGTTTTTCGAGTGTATGTACGAGTATGTTTGTATGATTCTATATGACAGCCTACAGCCTGAACGGCTTGTCCGATTTTGATGTGCGAGGTGTCATTAGATTTGTCTTCGCTTCCAGAATGTCACAGGCTATAATTTTTGTAATAATAATAATAATATATCTCTTGCAAATTTTTTTTTTTTTATCGTAACCTCTAACGAATTATTTCGTAATAAACAAGTGTTTTTTTTTAAATTATTCTACAGAATGCGCATTTGTAATCTTTTACAGTGATTTTACGCATTTTTATTCTTACAAAGAAGCAAATTAAGTATGTTTTTGAAGCATTAATATGCTTCAAAAATTTTCGCGCTCGCTTCGCTCGCGCATGGCCACATTTTGAAGATATGAAATGTCTGAATAAACTCCTAAAAAAAAACGTCCTTCGTAAAACTAGAAAATAACATCGTTAAAAATCAGTCGTAGATATATCGTAAACAAAAACATAAATATTCCACAAAAATTTCAATTTGATCCAAGCCAATTTTATATAAAAAATATTTTTTACGTAAATAAAATCGAACAACTTTTAATATGCTGTGCTAATACAATCAAATACTTGACCAAAAAATAATCACTAACCAAAATTTATTTTCCACCTGCAAGGGAGTACCGCGTAGGTATGTTTGTAATTTTCTATAAAGTCTTAAGTTTAAATTTAGGAATAATAAACTGGCAATCAATGCATTCAAATAGTTGTATATATAATTTTTGATAGCGTAAAAGTCACTCTTATTCAGTCGGGTATTCCATTTTTCTTTTAACACATTAATATACTTGTTTGGTTCATCTGGGCCACAAACACCTAGGCTCGCTAACACGATCAATGAATCAAATCACTTCCAAGATTTCATTTTAAAAACCTTAAAAAATTTCGCGCTCGCTTCGCTCGCGCATTATTACTATTTTACCATAGAAGTACTGTGGGCTCACTAATACGAGAAATAAATCATGTTACTATAAAAACACTACAACTATTTTCGCGCTCGCTTCGCTCGCGCATACTTATTACCTATGATTTGTTTACTTGAGTCATGCAAATGTTGAGCGCTCTTTAAATCGAATTAAATTTCACTCGTAATCATATCTAGTATAATATGAATTAATAATGTTCCGACGTTACTTATACACTTTATTTACAGTTATACGTTTGTCCGTAGCTTAATTTTCGTGTATTTTAATGTTTTTAAACTAAGATTGACATTTAGAAACCAGTACTCGTCTGCGTATAGTCTGCGCAAATAAAGAGGCAAATAGTAGTAAAATTTTTGTACCCGTGGACCCCCCCCATGAGAAAGTTATAGCTACGCCCATGTCTGTACTTAATTTGATAACGGACTGTAAGGCTATTCACAACTTGCCGGATTCGGAATCGGGTCGGAACCTGTATCTCTATCTCTGTCAATTCTATACAAAATGACAGAGATGATTGAATGAGAATGATTGTGAATAGTTCAACCGTTTAATGGTGAAAAGTTAACAAACTTCGGTTTGTGATGCCAAGAGCTGGATTAGATCAGCGCGGGACCAGAAATAATGGTGTATAAATAAGAGTCCTATGTCCAGCTGTGAATCTTTTAAATAAATAAATATTTGTGGACATTTCACACAACACCATCTAGCCCAAACTAAGCACAGCTTGTACTATGGAACTAGATGGCTGATAGAATAGATATATACTTTTTCTTGTAAATATATACTTAGTCTGGCCATAAATACTGTTACAGTTAAAAATAAGAAAGATATTACATTTGAATTTGGAATCTGTCATTTTTATACGATTGTTCATTGGGTTTTCTAATTTTGGCGCCAATACATTGTACAATATTTTGCGATATTAACATGGAGTGGGGTGATAAAGAGAACCGAATCGCTGTGATTGCATTACACAAAGTTGGTATGGAGCCAAATGCAATTTTTAAAACTCTCCATACGCTTGGTATTAGTCAAATGTTTGTGTACCGGGCTATTAATAGGTACAATGAGACCTCCTCTGTTTGTGACAGAAAAAGATCTGGCCGTCCACGTAGTGTTCGTACGAAAAAGGTGGTCAAAGCAGTAAGGGAAAGAATTCGAAGAAATCCTGTCCGAAAGCAAAAGATTTTATCTCGGGAGATGAAGATAGCACCCAGAACCATGTCGCGTATTTAAAAAAAAAAGATGACTTAGGACTTGCAGCCTATAAGAGACGCACTGGTCATTTTTTAACTGATAATTTAAAATAAGAATAGGGTGGTAAAATCGAAACAACTACTGAAGCGGTACGCAAAGGGAGGTCACAGAAAAATTTTGTTTACGGATGAGAAAATCTTTACAATTGAGCAACATTTTAACAAACAAAATGACCGTATTTATGCTCAAAGCTCTAAGGAAGCTTCCCAATTAGTCGACAGAGTGCAACGTGGGCATTATCCGACATCAGTGATGGTTTGGTGGGGTGTTAGCTATGAAGGAGTGACTGAGCCATATTTTTGTGAAAAAGGTATCAAAACATCGGCACAAGTGTATCAAAATACTATTCTTGAGAAGGTAGTTAAGCCCCTTAACAACACCATGTTCAATAACCAAGTATGGTCCTTCCAACAAGACTCGGCGCCAGGTCATAAAGCTCGGTCCACGCAGTCTTGGTTGGAAGTGAACGTTTCGGACTTCATCAGAGCTGAAGACTGGCCGTCGTCTAGTCCTGATCTTAATCCGCTGGATTATGATTTATGGTCAGTTTTAGAGAGTATGGCTTGCTCTAAACGCCATGATAATTTGGAGTCCCTAAAACAATCCATACGATTGGCAGTGAAGAATTTTCCCATGGAAAGAGTGCGTGCTTCTATTGATAACTGGCCTCAACGTTTAAAGGACTGTATTGCAGCCAATGGAGACCACTTCGAATAAGCTTTTATATTTTAAATTGTTTTATATTTATGTATTAAACTAACACACTGTAAAAGTAATAAATATTATTTGCAATAAAAAAAAAATTTTTTTCTACGTGACAATATTTATGGCAAGACTAGGTATATGATACATAGAAACACCTAGACACAAAACAAACTTCCATACTCATCACACAAATCTTTGCCCGTGGTGGTGATCGAACCCACGACCTACAGCTACACGATATACAGCTCAGCAGGCAGACATACTATCAACTGAGCCACAAGGCCAGTAAAGGCTGAAATGATGATGATATAACGTCAAATACAAAGTTCCGTATATTCCACATACGGCATACCCTATGTATTTTTTACTCAAGTCAAACATATTAAAAAGTAAGACATTGAATACATACCAATAACATGAGATTCCAGCATAATGACACGCAATAATACGGCTTACGGCATAATCCCCAGCCTCTAGCAATGCGAAGAGCAATCGCAAGTCGTGATCGAATCGGAAGCTGTCACGACCGCCTTCCAATCTACCTGTTGATTGCTTCTTAAGTGACGCTTGGGCTGAGTGTAGCGCCTTAATCACGGCTTCGCAGCTGGATTTAGAACCAAATGTAAGTTAAAAAGGTAAGTATGAATCGTGCGGGCTCGTTCCGGGAGCTGATTCTGTTTCATTTTTCCTTTGGCACGTCTTGGTAAGTGATTTAGTAAATTTTTAAGTAATACCTTTTTTTTCAGCCCTGTTTGTACAAACTGTCCCACTGCTAGGCGCGGACTTTATTCTCATTATGAGAAGGGTAAGGACATACTCTGCCACGCTGGTAAAGTGCGGGTTGGCAGACTTCATCTTCACATCTTCAAGATCATTGAGAACTCTCAGACATGTAGGTTTCCTCACGATGTTTTCCTTCACCGTTTGAAGTTGCCGGCAATCAATAATACGCACATAACTTCGAAAAGACAGAGGTGCGTGCCACGTTTTTATGATAAAGGTAAATTGTTTTTTTAACAATATAAAAAAATAAGTAAATGAAAAATTAAATCCTTATAATTTTTAAGGTACGTCTCATCAAACTTGTATGAAAAAAATTGCGTAAATTTTTAACAGACTTCCAAAAAGGGCGAGGTTTTCAATTCGGCTGTATATTTTTTATTTATATTTTATGCAGGGATTACGAATTGATTTTGATGATTCTTTTTGTTTGATAGGTATATAGGTGCAGGTATAGAGATCCCGTAGACCTAATATTTTATCAAAATTGATAAAAAATAACAAATCGGTTTTTAAATGATGGAGTTATGCGGCAACAAACGTAAACAGGTAATTATAATTTAAAAAACTGAAAAAAAAACAGACTTCAAAATACGCAATTCGTTTACTTGGATGACATTTTTTTCAGTTACTTTTTTATGAAAACCAAAGTACTGATTCGATTTTGATAAAATATGTAAGGAACAATACCTACCAATAAAAAACGGCCAAGTGCGAGTCCGACTCGCGCACGAAGGGTTCCATACCATTATCTATAAAAACGGCAAAAAAATATGTCTGTTGTATGGGAGCCCCCCTTAATATTAATTTTATTTTAATTTAATTATTTATTTTTAAAGTGAATAATATAACTTAATATTCTGTGAATATTTCAAGCGAACCCAAATGAAAATCAAAGCGAAATCATCAAATACATTTCGAAAATAATTGGCGAAGTAATAGCTTAACAAACATACAAAAAAACAACATAGTTGAATTGAGAACCTCCTTCTTTTTGGAAGTCTGTTAAAAAGGAAACTAACTACATCAACAACTGAATCACGTAGACCTTCGCCTATCTCAATTGTAATCCACAAAAACAGAGGCCCCAAGTTACAGGCTCCGCCCTTTATGTCCCATTTACTAACAAAGAAAATTAGTACACTCTACCGAGAGTTTACTAATGAGCTTGAGTTTGCTTGAAACTGTACTAATGCATACTTACTAGTCAACTGAATATCCACATAATTGCTATAAAAAAAATTGGTTGTCTGTAAAGTCGGTTTACGGACGATAGTTTAACGTGACGAACCGAGGAATTATAATTGAAGCGACGCGGAGTCGCGGACGGTCGGGCGCGGCGCACACCCGCCCGCTTGCTCAGCCACCGCAAGCGCGCGCGCGCGTAACGGGATAAGGAGCATATCGTAACGGGACAATGAGGCATACTTTTTCGTGCATGCAACCGGCGTTCATCGATTTATTAGACGTCACGTCAAAATGGTTGACTGCAAAGTTGGTTTACGGCCGATAATTTTACGTGATAACGATGCGTCACAAGCCGAACGCTTAGGCCGATCGTGCCTCTCTATCGCTTGTTCCGCGCTCTCGCTTGCATGCTCGGCTCAGGCGGAACGTGACACTTTTTCGTACGTGCAGCCGGCGTTCATCGATTTATAAGACGTTATCACGTCAAAAAGTTTGTAATATAGGTAAAACCGAGCCACAAAAGGAGCCGTGTATGCCATTTTAATACTAATCGCGAATGAATAGGTTTCTTCTAGGCCAGCGCGCTCCACCATAGACTGCAATTGTCGCTTAACATCAGGCGAGTTAGAGGTCAAGCGCAAGCCTATTACCAGATAAAAAAAATTTTAGACATGTCGCAATGCACTTTCGTCAAACCACATTTCAATAAGCTGGTAATAAGTATTCACAAAATTTATATTTTTAATGATTATTCATAAAGTAATAAAGCAATGCTTATACAATAATTATGGGACCAACTTGGGAGCTTTCTCTATATAACAATAATTCAAGATACACAAAAATTGGTTCACGGGTGACGGAGTAATTCGTGTAAAAAAAATATACGATACGAATTGATAACCTCCTCCTTTTTTGAAACCGATAAAAAATTTACAAAAACGGCGTATTTTTGTATGTTTTTTACCGCATAACTCCGTCATTTTGACTGGCCTTGTGGCTCAGTTGGTAGTGTGCTTGCGTCTACCTGCTGAACTGAAAGGTCGTGGGTTCGATCCCCACTCAGGGCAAACATTTGTGTGATGGGCATGGATGTTTGTTCTGTGTCTGGGTGTTTCTAGGTATCATATGTATATATTTACAAAAAAAATATGTATATGTATTCTATCAGCCATCTAGTTCCATGGTACAAGCTTTGCTTAGTTTGAGCTAGATGGCGTTGCGTGAAATGTCCACAAATAATTATTTATTTATAAGCAGATTTGATTTTGTTCCTATAGAAATTTCATCAGAACTGGTTCACTTGTCTGGTTTTTAAAACAAAATTGCGCATTTTGAAGTACATTTTCCAGTTTTTAGGGTTCCGTAGTAAACAAGGAACCCATAAAGTTACGCTTACGTTAGTCTATCTGTCCGACCGCGGCTTTACTCAAAATCTATAAGTACTAGAAGCTGTATTTTAGTAAAGATATGCATATTAATAATGCCGAGAATGTCGTAGAATAAAATTTTGTTAAAAAAAAAATTTTTGGTGTACCTCTTCTACACTTAAAGTGGGGATGAATTATTTTTTCTCATCTACCCCATCGTGTGGTATCGTTGGATAGGTAATTAAAAAACATTGGAGGTATTTTTCAATTTAGGGATCAGTTACGAAATATTAAGCTTTGAATTGATAATTTTTGTTAGAGTCACGTGAGTTAGATACTTTTTTTTTGTAAATATACACATATGACACACAGAAACACCCAGACACAGAACAAACACACAGATCAATCACACAGATGTTAGTTTTTCTAAGCGATTATTTTTACGCCACGGGATAATTTTCATAAAACAGAACATTTTTATTAAAACAGTTATATATAAACAGTTTACAGTTAAAACAGTTACATAGTATGTAATTAATAATCAGGGCTAATAACATGTTGGTAATACATTTAGGCACAGCATAAATTATTCGATAAGTGTTATCTACACTCGACAAGAAGTCAAAGGAATAGTGTTCAGCTGTACGTCTAGAACTTAGACTCAGCTGTATTCTCTGAAACTAATTCCTGGTTAATTTCAGGGCTCGCGTCACACAGGCGACATATCGCGCGGTATTTATGGAGGTCTCGCTCGGTCATCCCCTAATTAAGTTTCGCAAACTTGGTCATACTCGTACTTAACAGTAACTTAGTCACATTCAAAATGTTCACTAGGCGGATAACGGCTAGCAAACGTTGATTGCTTGTGTGTCGTGTTACTCTGGGGCTTACTTTAAGACTTATGCGCGGCTTTGATTTACAATTGAATTTCAGACTAAACATTTTGGGTCTTGTCATTTTTGACCTTTTGCCTCACTAGACCTTGTGACTCTGAAGGAAAACTTTTTGAAAGTGTACACTGTGCTACTGTGAGACAACGGGAACAATTGTTAAAAGTTGTGGCGTTGTCGTTGTTGGGACATCAGCATAACTTTTTCGACTACTCCCGTTGTTCCCCAGTGGGGGATACGGAACTGGGGGATAACGGGAATAATCGGTGTCATTTTGCGTTTGTGACGTTTTTTTTTAAGTTTTCGTACTAAGAGTGTAGGAGCCTATTCGTGTGACTACGATGTCTGTCTGTCTGTCTGTATGACAATTAAACCTACATCTTGGCAAAAAAAAAAAAAAAACAGTAAAATGATTTACTTGTGTCGCCGTTTAAAAACACCAAAATTGTACAATATCTACGCAAATATCTTCATTATCAAACCACTTGCGCAATTACAAACACTATTATAGACCCCGCACTAGGTAGACCATTACCGTATAGCCAATGAGATGTTTTCTATAGAGATGTTATACTAATTGAATATGAAGTAAACGCATGGCAAATCTCAGTTCTTAACTCTTTCGAGGACCACATCCTTAAGGCCTTTTAGTACCTTGGCCTTATATTATCTTGGTATTGCACTTTCTAAACAGGCAGGATGGCATTGTCACTGATAACACGTCACGATACGCGTCTAGCAGCGTTGCCCGACGTGTCGCAATTGATAACAAGTCAGGCAAATACCTTACTTGAGGCTTGCCATGCAGAGCGGAGAAGAGCAGTCACGATACGCGTCTAGCAGCGTTGCCCGACGTGTCGCAATTGATAACAAGTCAGGCAAATACCTTACTTGAGGCTTGCCATGCAGAGGCGAATCTACGTATTGCATCGTTATATATCTTACGTATATCATCATTGCATAAAGCATGCAAATAATAATATAATTATGAAAGTAACCATGTAGTAAGCGTACGAAGACCTATAATATTATTCTGTCGTAATATCATCCACAAGCACAGAAAGGAACGTACCTTAGCTGGTATGTTATAATTATTCAAATAATGCTATAACAAAGTTTCTTCTTCGTTCGTAAATTTTGTAATAACAGCACAATCTCAGAATACGTCCGATAAAATGTCTATTGTTCAAAATTTCGATATCAGAGCTGCATATTTTATGTTACATTGAAAAATGCATTATGTATCAGTAAATATGCCAGTAGACAATCGGACAAAATCCTATTGTAGTTCGTACAATAGCGGGCGACGCTGAGTGGATTCTTGTGTACTACACTGGAGCAGATTTATGAATATTTCGATGAAAACGAGAAATACGAAGAGCTACTGAAAAGGAAGCTAAAAGTCTTCTAGCTACCAAGTCAAATTTTATTCAGAATTGTAAATAAAATTATTTATACTTATACTCATCGTATAAATACGATAATTGCACGCCCCGTCTGATTTATATTTTATATTTTTCTTCATCCTATGGTTGCCTGGAAGAGATCGCTTTTAGCGATAAAGCCGCCCGTTGTTGCACTAGTCTATTTAAGTACCTACTTTGTTATTACTTTTAAGGTGTGTACAATAAAGAGTTTATATATCTATATATCTAATTATTTATTTACTTAATATTTATGTATTTAATAATTTATTTACATGCACATGTTTTCGCATAAAAACCTACACCAGCATATTTTAGCGTAACTGCATTATGAAAGCGTTCTTATTTTATCTAAAAGAGATCTCAAACGTTGCATGCCTAACTATAACACTCTTGTATTAATATTGTCGAGATTTTTTTCGGACAGATTTACTTTATGCATACTTTTTCACAAAAAACGTACACTTAACAGCGTAACAAGCGAAACGATATCGTAAGTTACACTGCAAAAATCGCTCTTCTACAGTTGGGCATTTTTATTATACTTGTTTATTCATGGTCACGAAAAAAATACAATAAGTTTATATGCGTGTCAAATCTTGGCTAGAGAGACTCAATATTTTATTTATTTATTTATTTATTTATTAAGGCTTCACAATGGTAACTTAAACTTAACTTAAACACCATAATTAACACTTCTCAATATTAACTAAATGTGTTACCTTTCAAAGGAAGCACAGCATGCAAATTTACTTTAAAAAACAAAGAAGAAGCTAACCGTTACAGATACTTAATCTGATTATTAATATTATTAATTAGTGACAGGATATAATTATATGCTAAATGTATTTATATGTTGAGAAATAATAGTATATGTATAATATGTACTAAAAAAGTTACGTGAGTTAATATTAATAAAAGACAACTGGCATCTAATCTCATCTGTGACCACAGACGCTGCAAAGTAAAACAAAACGTCAAAGCAAAGCGTCATGTCATAAAATTATATAAAATATACGCGATAAATCCGTTAAAATTTATTTAATTTCAATGTAAATGAAATATTTGAATGTAACTTAATTTTTATAGAATGAATCTATTTAAATAAATAAACTATATTGGGTAGACCGAGGCGAATAGGATCACTTCAAGTTTGGGTTGGAAAAAAAAACTTCTGAATAAGGCACATCAGTTTTATTTATTGAATCATAACCAGTATTTATCATAGTTTATAACCACATACAAAAATTTTAAACAAAACTTAAACTTTCTTCTTAATTAACAAAAACTTGAAAATCGGGAAAATCCGATTCACCCCAGATTTGGGAGCGAATTGGATCAAACAAATAAACTTCTTTTGAACAAATAAATATTATAAAAAACTTAAAATATTTATAAAAACGCTTATATAAACCTAAATTATGAGATCAGTTACATATCTGTACATAATTCACTAGTGCATAAATCCTTTAGCACCGACTCTGTCGGCGCATTTTTCCACCAGTCCATTACTTGAACTTGGCTCTGATTCTGAGAATTCATTAGGTTGTAGGTCCTTACTTGGGCTTGGTTTTGGTTCTGGATTTGTATTGCATAGTTCCGAACCATCTAAAACAACATATAAATAAATATTGGTTAGTTATATGTATTAAGCGTTATGATCAAATTCGCCCCAAAATCAATGATCCGAATAGCCCTATATCCATATTTTCAAAACAATATCTTTTGAAAAAATATCCATGACTATAGCGTTACACTCATATTTCATTTCAAATAGCATATGGTAAAACAACAATTAAAACAATAAAGCTAATTAAAGATACCAGAAAATGCAAAACCAAAATCATTTACCTTATATTTAGCGCAAAACGCGACCGCACCCTACATCCGTGTCACTTGCGATTTTCGCTGGCGTGCGGGCGAGAGAGTTCTACTATAAATTCAAAATCGCGTGGCGTGAACCAGGGAACGTTTTGACGTTTGCAGTTACGTTTCATGACGCGCAGATTTTTTTATATTTGAGATTTTCTTATTTCGAACCGATTCGCCTCGTGATCCGTTTCGCCTCGGTCTTCCCTACTCCATGAAAATACATTTCAATATTATTACGATCACTCTAAAAAAAATATTTATCTTCTAAAAACATTTATTTCTTTTAATATATAAATCTCACGTTTATTTATATTAACTAATACAAATGTAATTAAAAATTCAGTCAAATAACCCACCCCTAACTGTTCCTGGTGCAAAGGTAAATGATATATTCATTTACCTTCTTTATTTATCTCATTGAAATTAAATTCCATACAGAACATACTGAGAGATAGAGTTTACCTATTCATTTTGTTCTTTTAAAAGCCAAGTCGGCAGTTCCCCACTCTCCCTGGTTTTGCAGTGTGTGCTTCGGGCCGGTATAATGGTCTCCATTCTCGTCGAGTGTAACGACTCCCTCGTCAGAATGAAGGACCCTCCTGTATGCGCCGCGCCACAGTGCCGTCTGCTGTCTAAATATAGAGCGAAAAAAACTTAATATTCGATTGGTACAACACTGATTGGTCTCAGCTCAGTAGGCAGTATTCCTGCCTTCTAAGTTGTAGGTCGTGCGATCGATCCCCACCCAGGGCCCTGATACCATATGATCATCAGCCGTGTTACGTGAACGTAACGTGATTTAGCAATGAAAATTAGACTTAGTGTTTTAAGATTAAAATATAATTTTCATTGTCAACTCATACACGTTATTTCCACGTAACGTATCCGATGGTCATACGGAATCGGGCGCAGGTCAAATTATTTGTGTGATGATCATGGATTTTATGTCTGTTCTATGGCTGGGTATTTCTTTAAAGAATCGTATTTTAAAAAACCGAACAAGTGCGAGTTAGACTCGCCCACCCGGGGGTTCCGTACAAACTAAATAAAAGGGGGAAATCATATATTTTTCATATATTTTCCTTCATAAACCGAAAATTATACATCGTAAAAATATTTAACACATTCCTTGCTCACCACTCGGATCCGTCCTGTCCGTCTGTCCGTCTGTCCGTCTGTCCGTCCATCTGTCCGGGTGTCAAGACCTTTATCTCGGGAACGCGTGAAGGTATCGAGTTGAAATTAAAACCATATACGCAGATCCATAGTATCTTGCTGCGGAAAAAAAAACTCAGTTTTCGTAAAAAAAAAGTTACAGCCGAATATGTCGTAAAAACGCACATTTCGACACTCACAGAGGAATCAAAACCTATGGGATACTTCCCGTTGACCTAGAACTCGGTAATTTGGCAAGAAGCATTGTGTTAGAGTACACATATAGGAAAAAATCCTAAAACTGGACAATTCATAAAAAAATGTGTCTCTATCCAAGGAATGAGGGCCCAAATTTTTAAATGAATTAACCGTATCATATGGGGTATCATATGAAAGAGCCTCATTAGCATAAGGTTTAAAACAGGTTTTTAACACATTCTTCGCTCCCTGCAGACCCTTCACTTCAGCTGGGGATCAAAACTTTTTAGGCGAATTTTGATTAAGTATAGAGTGGCCGTGCAAAGCAACGTTGACTTCCTCAAACGCCGGCGGTTTACTGACTACTAGTGGGACGAGTGGGAGGCGCCGCTACTATTGCCCCGCCCCACTCGGATCCGAGTGGTGAGCAAGGAATGTGTTAAATATTTTTACGATATATATTTCGGTTTATGAAGGAAAATATAAAAAAAATATATGATTTCCCCCTTTTATTTAGTTTGTACGGAACCCTCGGTGGGCGAGTCTGACGCGCACTTGTCCGGTTTTAATTATAAAATGCTAAGAATATACATATAAAACCATGCAATCTATCCAAATTTAATAAAAATTCATTGGTAAATTAGTACGACCTTTCAGTAAATTCATTCATTCATTCATTTACTGAAAGGTCGTGGGTTCAATCCCCACCCAGGGCAAACATTTGTGTGATGAGCATGGATGTTTGTTCTGTGGCTGGGTGTTTCTATGTATCATATGTATATATTTACAAAAAAAAAAGTATATATGTATTCTATCAGCCATCTAGTTCCATAGTACAAGCTTTGCTTAGTTTGGGCTAGATGGTGTTGTGTGAAATGTCCACAAATATTTATTTATTTATTGCAATTTTTAACACGCTTTTATTAGGTCGACCTGTAACTAACTATGTAATGAAATCTAAGGTAACTAATTTAACCATCTTCCAAGGATCGTAGCGTCATGGAAATTGGCAGCTGTATGAAAGTTCTGATGACAATACAATAATATGGTACTGTCGAAGTCGAACTGATCTGATGATGGAGCCGGAAGATATGAACTAGAACTTCATGATGGAACATCGTATCATAGCTGTTATTGGATTTGTTAGAAAAGTCTTGTAATGAACTTTGACCACAATAATTTGTAGCGTGTTTTTTTTATGTATTAGGGGAATATGCATGTATTTTATTTAATAATAATTGTAGTTTCAATGGATAACTTACAAAAAAAAATCAATCGGTCTATAAACTTCCTAGATATAAACTTTTAAACACAGAATTCGCCCTATTTACATAGGAACCATTTAAAGTTTTTAGTGAGAAATTCTGTCCTTTTCCCGCGAAGCGATAGTTTGTATTGAATTTTTACGGCGCTCGTGTTCCATGATGTAATCTTCCCCGATGGTGTTTCTCACTTTTTTAAACTATCACGGTCATTCATTAAAACACTATTATTATTAGCGGGATATTTACCGTGGTTCGCGTTAATTTTGAGCTCCCGATATTTCGGCACAGTTACATGTAGGTACCATGTTCACGGGCCACGGGAAATATCCCGTTAATAATAATAGTGTGTTGGTGTTGTTTCTGTCTAACATGAAATAAAATAAAAAAGCTTATAACTTCCTTATTTTTGCTGATATTTTAATTTTGTTTTTGAGTTAATCTATAGCTTTTTTTCTGAGCAAATAAACAAAAATCATCCTTAACCTTTTAGAGGTGGTTTCTTTCTTTGAAAACTTTAGATATCTCACCAGAAGTTTTCAAACGTTTAGTTCAAAGGCTAAGTTAGCTTCACTTTAAGGCGCTGATCACGACAAAGACGCTTAGAGAAAGCGAGAACTGCTATGACTTAAGCCGCTTATCTCTTACCTTTGGCCCGTCGACCTCGAGATCTGCGGCATATAAAACAGAATGCAATCTGCGGGACCGCTTCAAAGGCAAAAAATGCATTACTTTTATAGCGTCTAAAGAGCTAGAAATAAGGTTTAGAACAGCTTGATGACTTTTACATTTTAATATTGATAGAAATCTTAAAACTGTAGAACTGCTTTTGTCAGGTTACAATGGACTCTAGGCTCGAAATTGTAAAACTAACAAAACAAAAATATTAGCAGATTTCTACTTTTCATATTGGTTTCAGGCAATAACGTTTATCAAAGTTTTCTGAAATTAATGAGCAGCGCTATTGAGCAAGTATAAGTTGAGAAAACATAATAGTCCCCGACAAAAAAACGGCTGCACCAATATTAATGAAATATAGCTTAAGCACACACGATAAAATCCAAGTCTGTGTCTGTGTGTGTGTCACTCTGTGGCATCGTAGCTCCCAAACGGATGAACTGTTTTTTTTTTTTGTTTGAAAGCTGAACTATACCGGAGTGTTCTTAGCTATGTTTCATCAAAATCGGTTCAGCCGTTTCTTTGTCGGGAGTTTTTGAGTTTTCTAAACTTATACTTGTAGTAGGTATTGGTGTTTGATTAAAATATGTACAAGTATAAATTTAGAAAACTCAAAAACCCCTGACAAAAAAACCCGGCTGAACCGATTGTGATGAATCATAGCTAAGAATACTCCCGACTAATTCACCTTTCAAACAAAAAAAAACAAAAACAAAACAAAATCAGTTCATCCGTTCGGGATGCCACAGACAGACACAAACACAGACATGTCAAACTTATAACACCTTGTCGTTTTTGAGTCGGGGGTTAAAAATAGCTCTTATGATAAAATCTAAACCTGTTTCAAAAAAAATGTCAACTATATCGTTGTTGGAAATCTCAAAAGTATTGTAATTCAAATTTATTTATCTTGTGGGCCTGGGTACAAAGTAAGTTGGTATTAAAATTGAGTTATCTGCCAGATCCTGCTTTGTAAGTATACAAGCAGTTTTTTTTTTTTTTCTTGATGTTGGCATCATGCTTCCACATTTGCCAATATAAGCAGTTAAGAACATCAAATTACGCAATTATAACAATATAATTTTAGTTGAGTATTTACCAATTATTATTACACTATAAGAGTACTATAATTCTCTATATTTATGATTTTTTGTTTAACATGCTAATTTTAATACAGTTGAATTATTTTATTGTTTTATTATTATTGAATTATGAATTTTATTATTTAATATTATTGAATTATCAATTATGATTATTATTATCGAAGACTCAGAATTAATGTTGTATGTTGTACTATACACTGTTTATTGAATTTATTTGACATGTAACTATGGAGTTATAAATAAATATTTGTATTTGTATTCCTTCCATATGAATAGATTCGTAGGAATACCAAAACCTCTACAGACCAAAGAGACACATTTCAAAGAGATACCTTCGGTTTCTGCCTCAATAACCACGTATCTGTGACAGCAATATGGAAATATCGCCTCTATTCATAGCCATATAAAGTATAATATGAAATGCTTTCAATGTTGAGTATTTGAGCAAACAAATAACGTGCAAATAGCACACGAGTTTCTCTCGATAATTCAGTCCCTGATGAGATTCCGTAGAAAACGTGCGACCGTTAGAGTGTTATAATTTATTCTGTAAGAGTAACGAGTCACCTGCACCTGGACCCGAATGGTCATTGAAATATAACGGAACACTCGAGAAATATTAAAATATTAATTCTGGAGCGAAGGCACAGATTGAACTGTAGTCACTATGGGAAGAAAAATCTGTGAACTTTTCTCTGATCAGAAATGTTATAAGTACAATTGTGATGGAATGTTATTTACATTGTATATTATATAGGTCCTGGTATTTGGAGCGTATCTGGCCCAACGCATAAGCATTGCCATTCAACGTGGCAATGCGTCAGCATGCTGGGTACGCTGCCAACTGGTAGTGGGTTTGAGCATTTGGATTATCTTTAGATCTTTATCGGTCTGGGGTAATCGATATGCTTTTTGTGTTGTAGTTTAGTTAGTTGAGTCTGTATATTGTTTTGCTGTAGTTAATAAAGGCACTTGCCCGTAAAAAAAATATAGGTACTTTGTAAGTTTCGTTTGCCGTGTCAAATACTGCAATTTCCGCCGCTAGCGTACTGCGAGTGCTGCCTATTTTGTAATAAATAACAAGTATTCAAATAAATTAAAAGAAAAACAAAATACCCGACTGTATAAGAGCAATTTTAGTACTTACTCTTTCGTTACGCTTAATATACTGTTGAGTATACGTTTTTGTGAGAAAGTATGCGTAGAGCTACTATACAATTTATTTAAATGAATATTTTAAGAATATTTTTTGTAAAATCACGTATTTGTTACGAAATGTTCGTTGCTGGTGACGAAAAAGCGCATTTAAGTATTTTTTATTTTTCGATAGTTGCGTTATAACTACAGTTGCATTATTATTACAAAAAAAATGTAACACCTTGACAATCAAAAAGGTCAAGCCTCTCAGGCTATAGGAGGTAATAAAGAAATAAACATACACACATAACCACATACAAACACATAAAATAAGGTAAAAAAATATGAAACAGTATCGTTCATGTAATTCCATGCCTACTGATATCTGTGCTATGCTTCTAGTTACTACTAGCCAATGATATATATAACAGGTATAAATAAGTAAATAAATAATGTATACCTACTCGCTAGATTCCGCGTCCACCTCAAACATCTACCAACTAACATTATATTATCCTCCCTGTAGTGAAATGTCACTACAGGATGAGCAGAAAGTCGGCGAATTACCACCCATTTCTCATTGAAATTCCTAAAATCCGTACACAGCGAGATCGGTCCAAGTTCTTGATGCGTACTGTACAGGAATGGAATTCTTTGCCGCCATCTCCGTTTACTGAGAACTACAATCTTGGAATTTTCAAGGCTAGGTCAAAAAGGCTAGAGTAAATATATATATCTTCTAGATCGACGAGCTCCATCCTCGGCCACACCGTCGCTTAACATCAGGCGAGTTGGTGGTCAATCGTAGATCTATCTTGCGTAAAAAAACAGGCATACATAACTAGCAGTTTCATTCACCTTTCAGTTCCAACGTTGACAATTGCTCGCGTTGCTCAATCAATCAAAGCTGAAACGAATAATTTAAAAACAATTAACTGAAAAGTTCAATTTGTAAATTAATAATTTGAAAGTGATTTTATTTTACCAGTGTGTTGCTCGCTTAGCAAATTAAAATTCCCTAAACGCTCTCCTCGTTTGAGCGAGGCTAAGAACCTCTATTTGTCATCAAATATTACTCGCTCGCCGTATCAGCAAGGCTGGTGATTTCACTGAAATATTTCACCTTATCTTTCACCCTGATTCTCTAATGACGTAGATAAAAGTGCCCTAAATATTGAAAGCCCGAGGAGAAAACGAGAATGCCTACCTAACGCTACATAGGCGATGCGGAAGATCTAAGACTTTTTGTTGAGATGAATAGACTATTCTTTGAGTTGGTTTGGATATATCGCAGTCAATGTGTTATATAGGCCGCTTTACATTACGGCAAGTCAGTTTAAAAGTTTCCGGCAGCCTAGTCAGGAGACCGTCTGGCTTGCGATCCGCAGGTCCTGGGTTCGAATCCCGCGGCACGCACCTCTGTCTTTTCGAAATTACATATATGCGTATTGTTGATTGCCGGCAACTTCAAACGGTGAAGGAAAACATCGTGAGGAAACCTACATGTCTGAGAGTTCTCAATGATCTTGAAGATGTGTGAAGTCTACCAACCCGCACTTGGCCAGCGTGGCAGACTATGGCCTAACCCTTCTCACAATGAGAAGATGGCTCGTTCCCAGCAGTGGGACAGTTTGTACAAACAGGACTGATAAAAAAAGTCAGTTTACGTAACATCGTTGTTTTGTAATATGGCTAACTCGTGTTTTGAATGGAATGTATTGGCGATACATTCTGAAGCGGCGAATAATAATGTTAATTTGTATTGTTAATCATGAACAACATATTCAAGAGAAATGTAGAATTCATTATAATATACTTATTATAACTTAAAAGTATAGACATGTAGTAAGTCTAAAATAATATACTTATCATAATAAATAAAAGTAATTAGTTCATGGATGATGTAAATTTTCGTTGAACGAAAAAAGCATAAATATTATGATTCGTTCGCCGAAAAGTTCTCGAGTGGAGACTACGCACCGGCAAGATGGCTTAATTTTTTTTTTTTTTATTTACACATAACCCAATCTCTAGAAGGAACAAATTATTTATTTAGCCAAGTCAAATATTTAAATACAAATTAATTTAAATTAATTTGGCTTAAGTTGCCACTAATATATCACAAAGCGACGTGCATTCCGACCGATATTACTCGGCCGTTTTGTGTTTTATAATATATGTGGAAATAGTTAATTTTAGCGTAACTACCGTACCTAATAAATGTACTTACTATCTTTTTAAAACATTTTTTTATAATAATCGTACATTACCTGCGTTAGTTTTTAGAAAATTATACCAATTTAGAATGTGTTATTTTTAGGGTTGCTTAGTATATTTACTATGATATATGTATGATATACATATATATATTTATATATATTAGTCGCACTGAGAAAGTCGTAGAATAAAATCATGAAAATAAAAAAATGTTGCCTAAGTGGAAAAATTCATGACAATAGCATAATATATATGATGAAATTAAAAGAAAAACTCTTACAGCTAAGCAGGCTTTATACACGTGAAACCTATGAAATTAAGTTTTAACTAATGAAATTAAATTAAATATGTCTTAGAACTTTTAGTGATCAATATTAAAATCTATACATATAATAAGACTGTAACGGGTACTACTATCTATACAGAAGCCAAAACAGTATTTTTTTTAATTTTTGTCTGTCTGTCTGTACGGTGTGTCCGCTGGACGCCGAAACTATTGGACGGATTTGGACGAAATTTGGCAGGATTATTACTTATAATATGTAGAAGGATCTGGCATACTTTTTATCCCGAAAAATTTGACAGTTCCTGTGGGATACACTAAACAATAACGACATAATCGATCACCAAGCGGGTGAAACCGCGGGGCGTAGCTATTCTAATAAAATTGATCACTAGCTAGTCCGTTATTCATCATCATCATCATAATCTCAGCCATAAGAAGTCCACTGCTGGACATAGGCCTCCATCGTGGATTTCCAAAAAGACCGATTGGAAACGGCTTGCATCCACCGTCTTCACGCCACATACCATATGTCCATCTCGTGGCTGGTCTTCCTACGCTGCGTGATCTCCACTCGGGAACTTCTCGTGAACTGATTTCGTCATTATTCATTCACTATAATAATAACTAATAATAATAACTTTATTTGCAAAAACAATTTTACGTATAAAACACTATTTAAATACATTCAATTTTAACTTAGGTAAAATATAAATTATATGCCTGAACTAGGTATTCCTGTTTGTCAGGCGAGAAGTAGGCAAACAATAATTGTATTATAAAATCGCTTATGAACTATGTTTTTTATATACTATCTTAAATAATTTATAACAAAAATAATTATATAAGAAATCTAAGCAAACAATGCACTAGGCAAACTAATCGTAAACTATTAATAACTTCTCTGTATCTTCATAGGACATGCTTTGGAGAGTCTCACTAACGGTTTCTTTACATTTATTATAAGTGAGGGAATATATGTAATTTACAGAATTTATTCTGTTGTATAGAAGTGGCCCTAGAAATATGTAGAATTTTTTAGTAAAGGCATGTTTTGTTATCCTCTGAGGGCAAACAATATCTTTCCGTCTTTTATTAGTTAGGTCAATATTGTAAGGAAGGGCTGCATGCTGTTTTAGTACTATATTTTTTATGAATAATTGCCGAACGGTTAGTACTTTACAGGATTGATAGAGGAGGTTAGTGGGAAAAAGGAAATGCCGAAAAGTCGATACTTTCAAAATCGCTCGCTGAGCTCTCTCGACGGTTAGTAATAGTGTCTTTCCCCCTCCACCCCATACGGTTATACAATACGTTAATATGGATTGACACAAAGCCAAGTAAACTTGTCTGACTAACTGGGGATCAGCAATACTTCGTAACTGTTTGAATACAAATATCATCTTCCGTACTCTATTACAAAGTGCTTCAATATGTGGTTTGAACGAAAGAGTTTCGTCAATTATGACGCCCAAGTATTTTATTTTTTTTGTAATTTTAATATCGGGACATTCACATTTGTCTTGGCTGGGGTCTTTACAATAATGAGAATACACTTTGGTGATGTTTTGCGCAGGTGTTGGTTTTCGCATTGAAAACTTAATGTATTTTGTTTTGTCTGCATTAAGCGTTAGTAAATTGTGCTGGAACCACTTGTTAACGATATTGAATCCATATTGTGCATGCTTGTAAACTTCATCTTCTGAGTCAGCCGAAAAAAGTAGAGCAGTGTCGTCGGCGTATGATATGACTATGCCATGATTCAGTTTTAGATCGCAAAGGTCATTTATATAAATCAAAAAGAGGGTAGGCCCTAAAATACTCCCTTGGGGAAGTCCGTAGGATGTATTTTCCAGATCAGAACTGAAGACACCATCAATCCTAACACATTGAGTACGTTCTTCGAGGTAGCTCGTGAAGAGTTTTAACTGGGTTTCACGTACACCCAAGTTTTCAAGCTTACGCAACAGGATTGGAATGGAGACTGTGTCAAAAGCTTTAGCGAGATCCAAGAAAATACCTATGGTGTGATTTCCTTCATCAAGTTCTTGAGCTAAATAATCAGTTAAATGATGCACAGCATCGGCAGTCGATATTCCAGGTCTAAACCCAAACTGGTTCTTCGATAAAATTGATTTGTCCTCTAAATAATTGACTATTCTTTTGTTTATAATCTTCTCTAATATCTTAGATATAGAAGGAAGTAAAGAAATAGGTCTATAGTTTGACACATCATCTTTACTACCAGATTTATACACAGGAACAATAACGGCTTTTTTTAGACATTTGGGGAAAATACCCAATGATAAACATTTACAAAAAATATAAGTTAATGGCGGAACTAAGACGTGCTTAAATTGCTTTATAATTTTATTTGGGATATTATCCCACCCCACTGCACAGTTGTCTTTTAAGCCCATGATTATATTTTCTACCTCGCTTTCGTCAGTATCTAGCAATGCGAAGGATGTTAAGCTACATGCGAAACAGTTGGTTGCATGATTTTGTGATTGTTTCTGAATTTTTTCGGCTAGACATTTACCAACATTCACAAAAAAATTGTTTGCCAAGTCAACGGATGTAGATTGAGATGATTGAGCGTTTAATAAACCTGAAGAAGATTCAGTTTGCCTCGAGGTATATGTTACACTTTTAATATGTTTCCAGATCATTTTATTATTATTTCCTGCCTTTTCAAGAGTCATTTTATTATAATTTAGTTTTACTTTTCTTAAAAGATCATTACAAAAGTTTCGGTACCTTTTGTAAGTTAATTGCAGAATTAAATTATGCGGGTTCGATTTAGCTTTCATATGCAATTTATCTCTGTGTTTCATACAGCGAATGAGACCCGGCGTAATCCACGGTTTTATGTTATAATTTTTATTGCCTAAGCGAACACTTGCCGTATTTTTCTGAATTGCAAATTTTAACTTTTCAATTAGGTATAACATACAAAAGTGCGGATCAGCACAACTGTAGACTGGGTCAAAGTCGATATTATGCAAATCCTCTTCAAGTTTATTTATATTTAATTTAGAGACTGTGCGAATTTTATTTGGTTTAGGTAATGTACAATTACAGGTTAGTAAGACACTTTTATGATCAGTAATTGATGAGTTAACAACAAGTGCAAGTGAGGAAAACGTTGACTTAAGCATGATATGATCCAGACAGGAGCCACTTTGATGTGTGGGAAGCGTATGTGCAGGAAGCAAACCGTGGAAGGAACATAGGTTGAGGTAGTCCTGAGCGGCTGAATCAGCATTTTCTGGAAGAATATTAATGTTAATGTCTCCAATTACAATGATGGTCTTGAAGGACGACAACTTTTGCAAAGTGTCATTTAGACTGTGAATAAAATTGCTTGTATTTTTAAACGACGGAGGTCTATATAAAGCTAGTATTGCAAAGTCCAATCCAATTTTAATCAGCAATCTGTTACAGTCCTGCATATTTGGTTCCTCGACCAAGATATTAAGTTCGTTTTTTGCATAGATTATGAGCCCATCATTTTGATTGTAATTTATATTACTCCTATACATATTAAATCCTGCGATTGGGGGTACATTATACTGTTTGTTAAGCCAGCATTCAGTTAATACAATTACGTCACAATTTATGTTTAACCTTTGATGAAGTGTACAAAAGTTGTCAAAATTCTTATAAATACTACGTATATTCTGTGTTAGTATGGTTAATGGATTTCTGTAAGAAGAAAGATACTGTTTGCAAGTTTCCACTTCACACGTCTTTGGTTCGGATACAGAGAAGTTATCTAGATCATCGATAAAACTATTTACCATATTTATAAACAAAAAACAATAATAATAATATTGTAAAAATAAAGAGAAAAAAACAAATAAAATAAAATAAAATAGAGTAACGGCAAATATAACTTGGGTAACGGCGCTCTTAGGCGCCCCCATAGTCAATAGAATTTATATATCTATTTTCAGCTATGATTTTGGCCTGGCAATCTGCAGCACCTGTTTTATGATTGTTCGGCTTTTTGAATCGCAAGCATGTAGCGCATTTTGGTTCGTCCGACTTTTTTGTACATTCTTTTATTGAGTGACCCAGATCGCCACAGTGACCGCACGTGTATGTTTGCTCGTGACATGATTTGGCCGCATGACCATACTGCTGACATTTATAACATCTTGTAACCAATGTAAAGTCTCTCACAGGGCAGGATGACCAATTCACAAAAACTCTGTTTTTAATTATCAGGGCTTTTCTTATTTCGGCAGGTACCTCTATAACATAATTACAGCTCTCAGCTTCTTTTTTGCCACTTTTGTGGCTTAATTTAATTAATCCTAAAAACGTTTCAAGGTCGGTCTTCGGAATGTTTTCAGCTAAATTTTGATGGTATAAGCAGCTGAAAACTTCTTTTTCTTCCATGGAATTAGGCACACCAATAACAACAACCCTTGGTTTCCGCTTTTGACGCTCGTCGATAGTAAGGCCTGAGCTAGATAATTGCACAGATTTTTTTAGTTTTTCAATGTCATCCTTGGTGTCTGTATTGATTATGACTCCTCCATTTTTCGTTTTGTGCACACTTCTTACGTGAAGCTTAATCTGTTCAGGGCATATAATTTTTTGTACGAGGGATTTTGTTTCATCACTAGTCTTTAGCTTATCAGTTGGATAAATGGCCACAGAACTGAGATTTGTAGGCTGAATAAATTTGTTAGAGCTTTTCCTGACCATGTCAGCAAAGGAAGTTCCAGAGACAGGTTTCGTGGACTCATCGATACTCAGCTTTAGGTCTTGTAATCGCTGGGAAATGTCTACTTTATCTTCTAGGGCTTGGAGTGAGGTATAGGCTTGGGCAATTTTTATCTTTAGGGCTTGGTACTGTACGGCCATCTGCGATGTACCGTGTCCTACTTTGCGGCATAAATTGCTGATGCGCATTTTTTGTTCAGAGTTGAGTTTACCATCTGCTGCAATCTGGCACACTTCATTTAGGCACTGTTCGATGGTCCCCATCCATTTCTGAATTTCCTCCGTGGAGACAGCTTGGGCTTTGGGAACACCACTATCTCCCTGGGTCTGGTCGTCATGTCGAGGTGGGGGTACAGGTGGGGCGGGGGGCGTAGGGGGTGGCGAACGCATGGTCCTGCCACTCCGGTTGAAGGGACTGTTGTCCATGTTTATTCACACATTTTCACACTAAGCACTTATTATGCCTAATGCACCGCACTACTACCGGTCGTCGGTGAAACGAGGTCACAATTCAATAAGTGATTATTATAATTGTTACACACGTCTGCTCACTACGAACGTTTTTGCATCAATCCATATAATACTATAAATCCACTATAAAAGTATGAAGGCTAAACTAAGGCTAGACTCAAAATCACATTTACTGCTAAAACCATAAACCTTTTTACTGTCAGATAAAAATATGTTTTATTTTAAATTTATATTAATACCAGCCAGCCGTTTTAAAATTCAGATTCGTCTACTAATCGCATTTTAGCTTCCACCATAAAACTATAATTTTATCAGACGTTAATATCGTTACGACGCCTGGTTCCGAAATTAAAATGATCGGATTTTTCATTCGCCAGCGCACAAACTGGCCAATATTTCAGCAAAGACAATTTCTGGAGCCACTGTCAAATTTTCTGTTGACACAATTTAGTTCCGGTTTTTCGTCATATGGCAATTAAGGTGTCGCACTTTGGTGATAAATTCGTTGAGCGAATGTACGTCAGAACGTCGGTGGTGGTATCACTGCCTACATAACAAAGTTACCTCCCCCGCTGTTCAGGGCTTTGACATGCTAATCGACTGGAACCGAGCGATCCCAGTGCAGTATGCATTGACATTGGTGGTTTTTAGTCAAAGCACTCCGATGCACGTATATCCTACCTACGTAGATGCTTTTTCGAAGCCTATGTGTGGAATCACAAATATTGTGTTGGATGAAACTTTCTCGAAACTCACTGGCGAGTCGGTGGTCAATCGTAGATCTAATGTAAAAAAAACATTCCCATATTTTTCTCCCAGATTAACCTGATATGGGAGAATTTAGATTTATTAGAAGATAACTACTATAAAATAAAAAAAATGCTGTACTAAAAATTCATATTTTATAAAAACCGAACCGGTGAAAACTTGAAGTCTAATATATTAAAGTTCGAATTATATCCGTTCAAATTCCACAAAATTTAAAATCTCAACACTGAACATGAGTTTTCAGAGACGAAAAACACGCGAATTTATTGCGTGGTAATAGGAAAAAATTTAGTGCCATTTCAGCTACCGGGCGATAGTCAAGTCAACCAAATTTCATTTTGACAAGATGTCCTCCAACACCTTACATTATTACGGTAAGAGAACGCTTAACCTAGATTATGTAATGGATTACCAGAGGGATATGAAAAGCAATTTAGAGGCAAGCAGAGGTATAAGGTAGCATTGAAAAGATTGTTTCTAGATAAAATACCAAAGTAAATCAATACATATGGACATATTTTCAATGCTACTTTCTACTTAGTTTATCAAATTTGTAATAACAAAACATTGATGAAATGATGATGATGTCAAAAACAATCACCTACAAACGAAAGAATTGTTATTGTGGATGAGAGTGTATTATCTGCCTACAAACTGTTATGCAGTTTGGCAGAATAATCTCATAAATTTTCATGATGTAATTGAAGAATAAATAAAATAAAAAAAGTTCCCTTCCAGAGCTCGGTGACTGTATTTTGGGTTACCTGCAATGAGCTGTACACAACTGCTTGTCAAAAAAAACACCTTTTTACCTACCTATATAGAGCCCCCAGATACTAGGTACATAGGTTGTGTATAAATATTTTAAACCACTCATCATCATCATCTCAGCCATAAGAAGTCCACTGCTGGACATAGGTCTCCCCCATGGGTTTCCAAAAAGACCGATTGGAAGTGGCTTGCATCCAGCGTCTTCCCGCCACTTGTATGAGGTCGTCTGCCCATCTCGTGGCTAGTCTTTCTACGCTGCGCTTGCCGGTACGTGGTCTCCACTCGAGAACCTTTCGGCCCCATCGGCCATCAGTTCTACGTGCTATGTGCCCTGCCCACTGCCACTTCAACTTGCTAATCCGCTGTGCTATATCGGTGACTTTTGTACGTCTACGTATCCCTTCATTTCTGAATCGATCTCGTAGAGAGACTCCGAGCATAGCCCTCTCCATAGCTCGTTGCGTGACCTTGAGTTTCCTTATAAGGCCCATAGTTAGGAACCACATTTCAGTGCCGTATGTCATCACTGGTAACACACACTGGTTGTAAACTTTCAACTTGACTTTCGTTTTTAAAACCACTAAATAACCTAAATGAAACCCCTGCTTGGGAGAAAAGCCATTTTTTGAACCCACGGTCCTCACGGATCCAAAGTTTCGACTCCAAACTATATATTTTTATGTAAACATTACCACTACAGCTGTCTATGACTGTTTGGAGTAGGTATGTGAAAAAATTAAATTGTAGGTACCGACTGAAATCACGCAACTATTTCGTGTTTGAAATAGAAACTAGAAACGGGGCTGGCAGCGACAAGGGCGGTCACGAAACAATGACTTATTAGTTCTCTAATAATTATAATCAATTAGCACTGTTTAAACAGCATTTGTGGGTTATAAGTGACTGTTAATTATATAGGTAATTATAATATGACGTATACCAGATGAATTATAATATGACCATAGAACACAGTATAGGTACAGAAGACTCACTTCATAAATAGACTTAATTAAACAGTCGCTCTTGTTAAGCCAGCTAATGCGCAATTCAGCTTGCACAATACGTTCAGGGTCTTATAGTCTTAGCAAACTAGCTACTAAGACTAGCCTAGTCTTACATTAAAGCACTCTAGTGCATCTCGCTCTGTCACGTAGCTCTGTGTATGTCTATGTATCTAAATCTTCGGGCTCTACTAACTCGACCGGACACTCCAGGGGCCCAATTCAGTTATTCAAGACCGCTCCATAGCCGAACCATATGTGGAGCGATTCCTGTCGGCCGCCATAGTTTTTTTGATTCAGTCACTTTTATGTCATACAATTGACACATTTGATGAAACGTTACACGTCCTTCGCTCTTTACTAAATCAAAAAATGATAGCAGCCGACAGAAAATGCTTCGCAAAAGGTTCAGCTACGGATCGGTTTTGAATAACTGAATTGTCCCCCAGTACGAAGTGTCCGGTATATAAAAGGTACTTTTCTGTCCGGTCGAGCCAGCAGATCATATGCCGGTGGACGCTTATTATTAAGTACCATACCATGACCGTGTTATGTAAGTACACGGATCAAGCACAAATCAGAATCTCTAAGTTAAAACAAAAAAAACCGAGACATATATTTCAATACACATTTTACTCAAATTTACACGTTATGAACCTTCAATAATATACAACGTCGTAGGAAATTTCTTACCAAGTACTTTGCATTGTGCAGCGTTGTTAGCAACTGGCTGGCGGATGCTTTACAACTAACCAAAAAGCTAACGCACAGCACAGTACAGCACACAGCATGCTACGAGAGACACTTATTCTTGCTCAATGGATCCTCACAGTATACTGTAAGTAGGTTCCTACTTCTGACGCTGCAATAAAATAAATAAATAATAATTATAAAGTCAAAAGACTTTTCAGTGCAACCGGAAATCACTTGGCGAAAGGAGGAAATGGACAGTGCCTGGCGGTAAAACAGCAGCCACAGCCGACGATAAATTGAATATTACGTTAAAAACATTTAAAGGAAATTGCATGCTATTTGCGTCTCTTGCTGCCTTGACGGAAAGTCGTTTTATGAAAAGGATAAACATATTACGCTTGATTTGAGAGAATCTGTAATCTAAATAAAGCCACCGTAATACAACTCATAACAGAGTTTTATTACGAAAATACAAAATACACATCATAAAATATAGCCCGTGATACTTTAGACATAAAAAGCTCGTTCATGAATGTCAAATGAGGTTTTATATTAATAAAGGTCAAGTAATGATAGTTTAATCGATTTTGTGATACAAAGAAGAAAAATTACAAACCACAAGGTGGACAGACGACCTTATACAAGTGGTAGAATACTGAATGCAAGCCGCTTCCAATCAGTCTTTTTGGAGTATTATGAGGTGAGAATGATGATGAAGAATGAAAGATACTTTTTAGTACCCAGCTGGATAGCTACCACCCAAAAGTAGAAAATATACGTACAACAGGTATCTATAACAAAAAAAAATATAGTTAAAAGTACATATCTGGGAACATCTGGTACACCAAACTCATACATAATAATATGCCTTTTTCGCTAAAACTGTAAAAGAATAATAATAGAACTTGACGCGGTGATTCCGAATATATGATTACTAAATGGTACGAGTCTATACTCGTACCATTTAGTACTGACGTTGTATATTATTGAAGGTTCTATTTTTCAAAGCTTTTGTCACGGTCTGTTATGATATTATTGCTAACAAATTATTCGTATGGCTCGTCCAGCGATTCCATTGTTTAGATATCGATTATTTAGAGGCAAGAATTAATTTACAGTAAAAAAAAAAAAACGATTTGAAAGGACAGTTAACATATAATGTGCTTATACATGAACTACATAGGTATTAAGGTTTGCGCGTATTCGTGAATCGAATCAGAAATCAGAAACAAGAAATCTGAAAATATTTATTGTATACCTAACTGTGTACAAAGGTGGTAGTATAAAAATAAGTTTCAGAAGTTTTGTCCATCACGGATATACAATATTACTCGTAACTTTTTTTCAGAATTACAATATAGGTACTATGCACATAATATTAGGTATATTAGTTAAGTTCTATACAGACAAGACAGTTATATAAAAGACACTACAAACATGTATTATAAACAAAACGACTATATCGATATTTGTATTCGCCCAGATATACGAGTATGTATAATACTTGACCTTTCTTGTAACAAAACTTGGGCCGAATGATATTGCATTTTTTACGATCGATCAAAGTTTGATAAAACCGGCGTAAAATGAGATTGGATTCGGTGACAAAGTTTTTATGAGAATGCTGTAATTTTTTAAACGAAAGTCCGCACACGAAATTAGATGGGAAAGTTTTTATCAACCCCCACTCTTATCTTCAGCTTACTATGTGTTTTCGTGGCTGAATCTTAACATTTTATCGCCATCATCATCTTAGCCATTAGAAATTTACTTTTAGACAAAGGCCTAAATACTCGTATAAGATTAACCAAAAAGCTAATTGTAAGTGGTCTGCAACCAAAACGGTTTTCCTGTCAAAATTGAATGAGGTCGTCTTTACATTAAACCTTCTTATAAGGCCCATAGTGACCTTTACATGCATTTATTTAAGTATATAACAGAGTATAGTCTTACGTAATACAAGATAACACGTAACAATCGATCAGAACCAGACTATAGTCCAAAGCATGTATACATTATATGAGCAAACACATTTTAGGTATTTTATACATAGGTTAAATATTAAATTAAAACAAAGAAAAAAATAATCGGCCAAGTGCGAGTCGGACTCGCGCACGAAGGGTTCCGTACTATCATCTATAATACTACAAAGTTTAGTTATGTTTATAAAATAACGAGAAATCAACGAAATTCCAAGTAGTAAATTGCAAACTTATAGGTAGGTTTTCGATACACATCCGGGCAGCATGACGACGCTCGCGCGAATACGCGCGGTTATGGCTCGCTCCGTGATGTTACCTCCCCCGCTACCCCGCTAAACCGGCGCTCGCACCGCGTTTAGATGCACGGATTATTTTCATTTTGTGAGTTTTTATGTATTAGATTAGGTATTTATTTTTATAGTTAATATATTTCTAAATATTTACTTACAAATATTCAAGTTTCTACCTTTTAATTGAGATCGAGTAAAAATTGCTTAAAAATTACGTTTGTTGTATGGGAGCCCCCCTTTAATATTTACTTTATTGTTATTTAATTATTTATTTTGAAAGGTAATATACAAGTAAATATTCTGTGAAAATTTGAAGTGTCTACCTGTTACCGTTTTTAATATTGAGCAAAAAAATACGAAAAAAACACGTTTATTGTATGGGGACCCCCCTTAATATTTTTTTATTTTTTATTTTTAGTATTTGTTGTTATAGCGGCAACGGAAATACATCATTTGTGAAAATTTCAGCTTTCTAGCTATCACGGTTTATGAGATACAGCCTGGAGACAGACAGACAGACAGACAGACAGACAGACAGACAGACAGACAGCGAAGTCTTAGTAATAGGGTCCCGTTTTTACCCTTTGGGTACGGAACCCTAAAAAAGAGAAAAAATAAGACTATGAATATTCTCTAACTTTACATACGGTGAATATGTGTAACAAATCTAAATTTTATTCATTTTGCAATTGGGATTTGGTATGTAGTCATTATGCCATTACTGGTAGCACAGGTCATAAAATTTGATCTTGAGGCACTGAGAGATTATTAGGTTTAAAGTGTCGATAAATTAACTCGACAAATAGGAAATGTGCAAGCATGATGCCAACATCAAGCAAAAAAAAGTGTCGATAAATATTCATAAAGAAGACAAGACCTCCGCTCGCCCCATCGCCGACACCAACATCGCCTTTATCATCAGAGAGCGAGGAGGTCCTGACCCCTCGCAACTCCAGTGGCAGCGTGTCAAGCATGGAAAGCGAGCCTCCGACGTCACCGCCGCCACAAAGACCAGCGCGGCGAGGACGTCCTCCGCTGCCGACTATTATTATTATATGTATGTAATGTATATTAACTAATGTAATTGGTGAATTCCGTTTTAGTTAATTAAATAAATAAATTCACTGTAAGCTCTACCGGGCTTATGAATTTTTTTATTCATTAATTTTTACTCGATCTCAATTAAAAGGTAGAAACTTGAATATTTGTAAGTAAATATTTAGAAATATATTAACTATAAAAATAAATACCTAATCTAATACATAAAAACTCACAAAATGAAAATAATCCGTGCATCTAAACGCGGTGCGAGCGCCGGTTTAGCGGGGTAGCGGGGGAGGTAACATCACGGAGCGAGCCATAACCGCGCGTATTCGCGCGAGCGTCGTCATGCTGCCCGGATGTGTATCGAAAACCTACCTATAAGTTTGCAATTTACTACTTGGAATTTCGTTGATTTCTCGTTATTTTATAAACATAACTAAACTTTGTAGTATTATAGATGATAGTACGGAACCCTTCGTGCGCGAGTCCGACTCGCACTTGGCCGATTATTTTTTTCTTTGTTTTAATTTAATATTTAACCTATGTATAAAATACCTAAAATGTGTTTGCTCATATAATGTATACATGCTTTGGACTATAGTCTGGTTCTGATCGATTGTTACGTGTTATCTTGTATTACGTAAGACTATACTCTGTTATATACTTAAATAAATGCATGTAAAGGTCACTATGGGCCTTATAAGAAGGTTTAATGTAAAGACGACCTCATTCAATTTTGACAGGAAAACCGTTTTGGTTGCAGACCACTTACAATTAGCTTTTTGGTTAATCTTATACGAGTATTTAGGCCTTTGTCTAAAAGTAAATTTCTAATGGCTAAGATGATGATGGCGATAAAATGTTAAGATTCAGCCACGAAAACACATAGTAAGCTGAAGATAAGAGTGGGGGTTGATAAAAACTTTCCCATCTAATTTCGTGTGCGGACTTTCGTTTAAAAAATTACAGCATTCTCATAAAAACTTTGTCACCGAATCCAATCTCATTTTACGCCGGTTTTATCAAACTTTGATCGATCGTAAAAAATGCAATATCATTCGGCCCAAGTTTTGTTACAAGAAAGGTCAAGTATTATACATACTCGTATATCTGGGCGAATACAAATATCGATATAGTCGTTTTGTTTATAATACATGTTTGTAGTGTCTTTTATATAACTGTCTTGTCTGTATAGAACTTAACTAATATACCTAATATTATGTGCATAGTACCTATATTGTAATTCTGAAAAAAAGTTACGAGTAATATTGTATATCCGTGATGGACAAAACTTCTGAAACTTATTTTTATACTACCACCTTTGTACACAGTTAGGTATACAATAAATATTTTCAGATTTCTTGTTTCTGATTTCTGATTCGATTCACGAATACGCGCAAACCTTAATACCTATGTAGTTCATGTATAAGCACATTATATGTTAACTGTCCTTTCAAATCGTTTTTTTTTTTTTACTGTAAATTAATTCTTGCCTCTAAATAATCGATATCTAAACAATGGAATCGCTGGACGAGCCATACGAATAATTTGTTAGCAATAATATCATAACAGACCGTGACAAAAGCTTTGAAAAATAACTTTATTGAATTATCTCAATTCAATGCAATGTAAACTTTTTCGAGGCATTGTAGAGTACATTAATAACTCGAAAATGCTAACTCTTTCTGTGTAACCCTGTATAATAAACTTCTACTTTTACGATGAGTATCTAATTCAATGTATATCGTCAGGATGTAATCAAATCCAACGTGGGTATCGTACATCGAACACTCGTTTAATTTCCGAATATTTGTTCCGAAACGATACGAATTGTTTTTAATCGTGCAAAACGAAAAAAGAATGAACAAATGAACGAAATGGTGTTCGAGTTCGCTCGAATAAATCCTTTTAAACAAAGTGGGTACAATTCAACCTTTATGGCAACGACTTCTCAGCGTATTGAGACCTAATAAACAATGATTTACAAGAAGGATATAGGCAGAAATCGTATTAGTTATACCACTAACGAATATTGCTGATGGTGAGACGCGTGCTATCAGCATTTACTTATTGATATCTCAAAACAAAATGGATCAATTATTAGCGTCCCAGTACCCAATACTTGACTATTTGTATTAAACTAACTGAATATAAATAAATATACCATTTGTTACTCGTAAATGTATTTTTTACATATAAATGAAGTTATAGAAAAGTTTGTAAAAGTAGTGAATTCTGTAAGGTAGCGGTGAAGCCGCAGAGCGCAGCTAGATGTCCATATATTATGTAAAATGGGTTCTTTAAATATTTGTTACATTAAAGTTTTTTGTTTTTTATAAGTATAAATTATTTTATCGACAATACTTTTTGTATTGTCGATAAAATAATTTAAAAGTTATAGTTTAAAAAACTAAAAAATAACACGATTTACGAGTAGCTTACATAGAGGAAATAACACACTTACTATATGTGTAGAGATAATAAAATAACGCACTTACAATATGTCGTAATTTAGTATTTTTTAACAAGTCAGTACGACAAGTAAGTAGATAAATGTAAGTAAGTAAGTTAAGATGTTTGTTAAGTGGTTTTTCCTACGCAGACAAAGTCGTGGGCAACCATTAGTTTTAAACTAGAGCTAATTTCGAATAAGTTTAATAATGGTATCTATGGGAAATAAAATCGTTGTCCATGGCTTCTGATCGACCGACATCAATCGGGATTAGCGTGCGATGAGCTTTCTGAACGGTAATGAAACCATTTCTGTGTTTGCACTTTTGCGATCAAATGAGTTTTCACTTAGGTCTCGAGACTTCAAGTCTCAAGACTTGTTTCGACTATCTACAAACTTTTCGACTGATTAAACCGCGGCATTTATATTAGGCAATCAAAAAGTTTTGAGATCTTACTCACAGAATTCGAGACCCTATTTGATCGCACTATATGAAAGGTGTACTGAATTCAGTTGCCAGATTTCTAGAAAGCAACGTTTAGGTTCCAACAATGTATCTAACATTTTAGATACATTTCTACAGTAGATACTCTTAAAAATGTCAAGAAGACTTTTATCAAGATATCTGTAAATATCTTTTCTTGACCGATCACGGCTCATTGTTTCTTTCATTTCTTTGGCATTTCAGAAAGAAAAAGCGAGGGCCAAGAACGCGCGACAGTAGTATAGCAAAGACCACAGACATAGTAGATGGAGCATGCGACTTCATTTATATGAAAATATTTGCGTTTCACATTTTCAGTACCGTTTTTTTTTCTATAAATATTTGTGGACATTTCACACAACACCATCTAGCCCAAACTAAGCAAAGCTTGTACTATGGAACTAGATGGCTGATAGAATACATATATTCTTTTTTGTAAGTATATACATATGATACATAGAAACACCCAGACACAGAATAAACATCCATTGCTCATCACACAAATATTTGCCCTGGGCGGGGATCGAACCCACGACCTTTCAGTTCAGCAGGTAGACGGAGACACACTACCAACTGAGCCACAAGGCCAGTCAACATTGACAAGGATTGTGACGTCACATAAACGATTTTGTGATGGAATGTTCCATCCGCGCGAAATCTATTCCCCAATGCATCCGCGCGTTTGTACGCTAGTAACTAGTTGACAAAACATCGAATCGGAAGTATATATCACCTGAAATTAAATAAATCTTGGTCGTCAACTGCGATTTTTATCTTGGCACGCTAAGTACTTTGCCATAGACTTCTATAGATACCCCAAGTGTATGGGGTATCTATAGAAGTCTATGGCAAAGACGTATGAAACTACAAGCCCTGGATGTTGCTTGTCGATTATGTGGGTGGGTATCAGTCGTCAGAAGTGCTTGAAAGTTTATAGAAATTCTCCAGACTGCGAGGAATCTCAATTTTTGTGAGCGAAGTTTCCAGATCGCATAACCGCTCGTTTGATTATATTTTTAGCGATAAACTTAAATTAGTAGGGGAATAGATTAATTGTGTACAATATCATAGTTTCTGATTTTTTTTTATAACTAATTAGGCCTGCGTTTGACCACAATGTCACCTGATGGAAACGATGATGAGGTCGAAGATGTAGCACGCCTGCCTAGGAGATACCTATTCACTTTTTTCTTAAATTCAGATCAGCCCTGTTATTTATCGACTTCATAAAGAAAGTTAACAATTCGGTTGTATTTTTTTTAATGTTTTGTTTCATGTTTGTTACCGCATAACTCCGTAATTTATAAACCAATATCAAAATTTTTTTTTTGTATAAAAAGATATATATAAATCAATTCAGTGGTTTGGTTTTTAGGGTTCCGTACCTCAATAGGAAAAAACGGAACCCTTATAGGATCACTTTGTTGTCCGTCTGTCCATCCGTCCGTCCGGCTGTCCAGACCTTTATCTCGGGAACGCGTGAAGGTATCGAGTTGTTTTTTTTTTTTTTTAAGTAGATAGATCTACGATTGACCACCAACTCGCCTGATGTTAAGCGACGGTGTGGCCGAGGATAGTGTGGACCATATACGCAGATCCATAGTATCTTTCTGCAGAAAGAAAAATAAAATTTCTCAGTTTTCGTAAAAAAAAGTTACAGCCGAATACGTCGTAAAAACGCGCATTTCGACACTCGCAGAGGAATCAAAACCTATGGGGTACTTCCCGTTGACCTAGAACTCTGAAATTTAGCAAAAAGCATTTTGTTATAGGAAAAAATCCGAAAACTGGTCATTTTTTATTTAATCACAAAAAAATTGTGTCTCTATGCAAGGAATGAGGGCTGCCTCAAACGTTCGCTCGCTCGGGTCCGAGTGGGAGGCGCAGCTACTATATTCCCTACTCGGAACCGAAAAATATACATAGTAAAAATATTTAACACATTCCTTGCTCACCATGTGTTAAATATTTTTACTATGTATATTTTTCGGTTTATGAAGGAAAATATAAAAAAAATATATAATTTCCCCCTTTTATTTAGTTTGTACGGAACCCTCGGTGGGCGAGTCTGACTCGCACTTGTCCGGTTTTTTTAAAACAAAACTACGCCTTTTGAAGTCGGTTTTTCAGTTTGTTAAACCATAATTTAAGTATTACGTTGAAGTACATTGAATTAGCTCGCTCATCTGTTAAGTGACGTTGTAGCGATCTACGATGCAGCGAGCTGCCAACAAGAACTGATTCAATCGGAAGTTGAACACATCTATGATATATTCTACAATTGATCAATCCGTACGAAGTGTGACGCGTTCCGTTCGGGTTTTTAGTTTTATAAACTATCGCATTCTTGGGTAAGTGTGGGATGGACATTATTGAAGTATCTTCATTAATCGTTTGAAGCTATCAGTATTTTGTATTCAAATTTTAAATACCCCAAATTCATCGTTGGTCGACCTGTGGCTCAGCCTGAGGCTCAGTTGGTGGTAAGTCTGCCTGCTGATCTGTAGGTCGTGGGTTCGATCTCCACCCAGGCTAAATATTTGTGTGATGAGCATGGATGTTTGTTCTGTGTGCGGGTGTGTCTATGTACCATATTATTATGTATATATTTACAAAAAAATACAATATAAAGTATATATGTATGTATTCTATCAGCCATCTAGTTACATAGTACAAGTTTTGCTTAGTTTGGGATGGTGGATGGTGTTATGCGAAATGTCCACAAATAAATAAAAATCGTTTGTATTTCTTCCATGTTTAGTTCACTAGGTAAAAGCAAATATTCCTTATCTTTGAAAGTACTTAAGCGAGGAGAGAAATAGGCGTTATTTCTTGTTTCCTCTCTGTTAACCTTTTTACACAGCGTAATATCTCAAAGTGCGGCAAGGGTTGTTTTAATTTGCGTCCAAAATGTCACCAACAGAATATCGTTGCCAAGATTTTTTTTACTAGCTGTCCCCATTGGGCTCACCTGCGTTGTGGATAATACAAAAAGGGAGAAATGACTTTCACTACATACAGTAATATGCACGCGACGTTTTCAGTCGCGCTTCTACAGGAACCTTTCAGTTTTTGTGATAAAAGTAGGCAATTTTTTTTACATAAAAAGGTGCAGAAAAAGGCAGACGGCTTGCCTGATGGTAAGCGATAACCGACGCCTATGGACAACTGCAACATCAGGATATTACTATTGCTTTTCTAGCCCGAAAAGGTGCTTGTAGACACCCTCATATATTATTTCAAAGTATAGTCTTTCACGTTTAAAATAACAAGCACACATATTTATTTAATACTTTTCGGGGTACAAACAGCTGGTGGTACATGGAGTAAGTAAATAGGTCTATGACAAAAAAGCCATAAATTGTTTTCACTAGAAATCATGATATGAATGTTAAAGCTACCTACTTATATGGTGCTAAATTTAAAATCAGAAAAAGGAGATGTAGTAGTGATATTTTAAACTGAATCCTACATGTATTATTGTACAGTAACCGTCTTACTTACAAACGCTGATGAAGCTCATTTTAGTTAAAAAGACGTGTGGCACTCGGAGACTGCCGCGGTAAAGCTATTGCATAGCATTTTTTCTCAACTTATTTGATTATAATTATTTATTTATTTTATTTACGCAGTATTCCTAACACCCCCCACTCCGACCGGCACAGCGGTGATACTTTTTAGTTTTTAGTTTTGCCATCTATCGATGAATAGCAGAACTTTTAATGACTTTTTGAAATATCACGCTTGTCTCTTTAGTTCTGCAAATCGCCTCTAGGTGGCATTGGTTGTATCGGCGTTACTGCGTTAGGTTATTTTCGTTACGGAATTTCTGGATTCGGTCTCCACGCTCAAGGCCCGCGATAGAAGCTATGCAATAGCTTAAAAATTCATTTGTTCCGTTTACGCGCGTGACAGTTCCTGTCTGACAGAAAGAGATAAGCCCTTATTCAGTGATTAAAATTATATCGTGCGTTTATAAGACGGTAAATCTGAGAATTTCTGACGCAGACCGTAATAATGTTTTCTATTTCTATTGCGAAGCTGACTGTCGTTAGAGGTTTTTCACTGTTTCGCCACTGAGCTGTGTCACTCGCAGGGCTTCTGACGGTTTTATTGGAAACGGAAGCGGTAACCAGAGCGGCTCGTTTGTCGGCAGTTTGCGAGGACGCTGCGTTTGAAGATTGGAGAGCTCTTTATTTTGATGTTAATAGCGTTGTTATTGTCTTCGCAGGCGTTATACTCGTGAAATCAGAACATTTTCGGTATTGTTTTTACTAATACTAAACAAACTAATAATTAATTTATTACAAAATATTATTATTTTGGTCCAATTCTGATTATTCTTGTTTTTTGTACACTACTTGAAAATAATTGTTGAAAATTCAATTTATCAGCATCATTATCACAGCCACAAGAAGTCCACTGCTAGACATAGGGCTCACCCATTGATTTAAATAAAAACCCGGGGCCAAGTGCGAGTCTGAATCGCGTACGAAGGGTTCCGTACCATTACAAAAACGGCAAAAAAATCACGTTTGTTGTATGGGAGCAACCCCCCCGTAAATACAAATTTTATTTTAATTTAATAATTTATTTTTAAAGTGAATAATATAACTCAATACTCTGTGAATATTTCAAACGTCTACCTGTTGCCGTTATCAATATCGAGAAAAAATGAGCAAAAAATCGCGTTTCTTGTATGGGAGCCCCCTTAAATATTTATTTTATTCTGTTTTTTAGTATTTGTTGTTATAGCGGCAACAGAAATACATCATCTGTGAAAATTTCAACTGTCTAACTATACTAAAAATACGCAATGCGCCTAATTCAGCAGTTGGGGCGCTGAGCCCAAGAAATTGGTCGGCTAGATTGGGCGCCAAATTCGGTTGGTGACTCACGCTCTGGCCATCGTCATTCAGATGTGCAATGTTATTAGCGTTATATAATGTTACATTTGCACATAGGTTCAACACGGCGCAAGTTATTTAATTAATTTAATTGGAAATGTATAGCTAACGACTTGTTTATACTAATATTTAATGTTTTAGTATATTTTTTTACCAAAAACAAATTTTTATGGCAAGTAATATTTGATGTTTTTCATGAAAAGAAGCAGACTTTCACCGACAACAGGCGAGACATACAATACGGCATTGTGTCGGTTCATATCCGCCACAATGCCCGTCGCGCCTGGCTTGTCGCGAAATAATTGTAAGCTGTTCACAACACGTTTTTAGCAATTTTTGTAGCATAATTTAATTTACCTTACATAATATTATATGTATTACAATAAATCTTGACTAATAATATTATAAAAGCGAAAGTAACAGAGTTATCTACATATTCTTCAAAAATCTCTCCAAAAGCGAAAGTTTACTCTGTGTCTCTCTGTCTGAAGATTTGTGTTATTAATAAAAGTTTATGGAATAAGAAAATATAGTAAAATGGATAAGTTTAACCCGTTTGTCCAAACACCACAGAAAAAAGTTATTTATTTATTTGTTTGCGGGAGAGTGCTTTTCATTTCTAAGGTACAAAAATAATGTTCCTATATAAAAGTAATTTCAAATGTATCAATTTTCATACGTAATATATATAGAAGTTTCCGGCAGCCTAGTGTTGAGACCGTCTGACTTGCGATCCGCAGGTCCTGGGTTCGAATCCCACGGCACGCACCTCTGTCTTTTCGAAGTTATGTGTGTATTGTTGATTGCCGGCAACTTCAAACGGTGAAGGAAAACATCGTGAGGAAACCTACATGTCTGAGAGTTCTCAATGATCTTGAAGATGTGTGAAGTCTGCCAACCCGCACTTGGCCAGCGTGGCAGACTATGGTCTAACCCTTCTCATAATGAGAAGATGGCCCGCGCTCAGCAGTGGGACAGTTTGTATAAACAGGGCTGACAAAAAAAAAAAAAAAAAAATATATATATATATAGAATTTCTGTCACTTGATTCCATACTCAAAGCCATTACAAATATTAATTCTAAGGAAAATACAATTCGGCGGCGTCGTGTGACGGGTCGCCTTCTTCCCTAACATTATGGTTGAGGAGGACGATGGCTGGCACATGCGTCATGCTCGTGATCGGGTGTGATCACAATAAATATAGTAATAAGTTAGGTAAGTTAAAAAGAAAGATCTTGTCTTCCCGTAACAATGTATTTGACAATAGTTAGTAAAATTGACAAAAGTCACGGACCCCGGTGTCTGTGGAGCTAAAACTTAAATTTAAAAAAAGGAAAATACAAATAACAAACAAAAATTTGACCCAGTTTAAATGAGAGACTTCAAAATCAAAAATAACTTTTCCTATGTTAAGAAAGATTGTTGTTTAGTTTTTTCAAATTATCATCCACAAAGTTCCATCCATTCAAAGAGAATAAAGAAATTTTGGTGGATGTAAAACTTTCTAGTCAAATTTGAGAATTTGTAAAAAGATACATGTATTATAAAGGTATACTAGTAGATACTAGATATATATGAAATTTATATTATAAAAATAAAGTTATGAACAAATTAATGCTCACCATTTTTAGATTTATATTACATATAGAAATAGTTTACTGCTAAATACGTCAGATTCCAGATGCAATAAACATACAACACTACAAAAATATAATGACAAACTTTTAAGTACTTGTTGTTGTAGGCTATATTATTAGTCTCTCGGGAGGCATCTTTGAAGATATGCTTTCTAAGGCCAAGACATACGATAACTATAAATTCAGTCCAGTCTATATTAGTGACGTCAAAGTTGAACATGGCTTTGTCTCGCTGAGAAAGACTATTATATAGCTTTTCCAAATTATTATCGATGAAAATCCATTCGTTCAGTGAGAAAGGTGCCATCATGGTGGACATAATGTTCAGTTTTTTGGCTAATTTGACAAATCTGTAAAAGAAATAGTTAAAGTTTAAAAAACTAAAACCACCAACTAAAATACGCAATTTCATTTACATGGATGGCATATTTTTTCTAGTTATTTTGTTTTAAGCACCAAATTGCTAAACCAATTTTGACACAAATGTTATCGGAATCTGAAAATGTATCCTTAAAAAACACCTGTTATTAATGACGGAGTTATGAGGTAACAAACGTAAAAAAATACAATCGAATTGTTAACCTCTACTTTTGTATGTCGGTTAAAATACATTTTCATACTTTAGCTACTGCTATTGTAATTTATTAGAGCGTATTAATAATAATTACTCACTATTAAACTACACTACACACCTCGCCTGTACCTCACGACCTGTTGCAGTCAATTATTGAATTCAGCTGACGTGACGTGATGCCTGGTCGACGTGACAATACTCGCATTATGAATTCTGGCAATCTCTAAAAAGTTATCGACTAGAAACCACGCACCGAAAAGCACAGCGTGAGTAGAACAGTACAGTCACAAGATGAACCGACTGTCATGATTTGAATATTTGTTGTATGTGGTGTGCGGTGTTTTCAGTGTTGCGGAGTGGCAGCACTGCTATTTTCTTAATTTATATACTCTGGAGAACGGTGATCGAACAGAATGAACGCTACCCCGGATGATGGCGTGATGTTGTAATTCCGGGGAGGGGATATATCGCGGGCGGACGAGCGCGAGCGGCCCTTCGAAAAAGGTAGTCGCGGCGTAACTCGGGAGTAAAAAGGCGGTCTTAGCGTCAGACCGCTCAGTGCAGTGAAATAAGTGCAGTGTTATAAGTAATAATAAAGCGTCATAAAGTTCAGACAAGGAGTTTTCTTCATATATCAGAAGTGGCAATCAACCTGCGAGCCGAGCCCGGTATCGTAATCGTGAGTCACTTGCGAGATTATATTTTACCCTCCGATTATTGAATATTGATGTTAAAAATTTGTCACGCATATCGAATTGGAAAAATGGTTCTTAAAAGTGTTGAAACAGGGTGCTAAAATAATTATAACGGGATATTCTTAATACGGGTAGACAGAATCTGTTAAGATACTGCAATGAGATGTGATCTGGGTTACTCCCAGATTATTTTATTGTAGCACAGCGATTAAAGATTATAATCCGACGATTTTATTATAACCTAATGAAATTTTGATAGTGTGGTTGGGGCTACTCCCCGATAATTTTATCGTAATTTAAACGAAATGAAGTCTGTTGTAAGTAAGTCATTAGTAAATTATTTCGTTAACATCCCGAGAGACAAGTATACGAAAATATGTTTTTCTTGTTTGAGAACCATTTTTACTTTTTGTATTTGATTATGCTGCAGCCATTCAGAGGAACCATAGCGTGGTAATATTTTTTGGTGTGATGGTGAGAGTAGTGTTTTTAATAATACAATGGCTATGGCATATCGGTCTGTGGCCGTGTCAGCGATCAGCAGTGTGTTATTTTTCTAGAAGACTAGTAAAGTGCTGCGAGTAAAATATTTTAATTCGGTAACTGGGCTACATCAATACAGCCTCTAAATGTAGTTTTTCTAGAATATTGCTAACAGTAATGCAAATAAAATATTATGGTAAACTTAACAGCTTATTATCTAGCTGTTAAGGTTGGGCTCCACTAAAATTGTGTTCAGATTCAGAACACTTGTTGATAAAAATTTGGTGCAGACCTTTTGCAGTGCGCGAACTTGATCACAATAGTAGATTGCCTGTGTCCACCACCTCAGTTGTGCGTAACTTTAGTATGCGTGCTGTACGGTACATTTGTACACGAACATTTATACCTCGGAAATGTGCTTTACTTTCAGTTTAGTGTGTAAACATGTGTGCGAGTGCGTCGTCGCGGGTACAACGCGAGACCGAGGAGTGCGCGACAAAAGTTCACGGTTTGTCGAATAGAGTGCGCGCACAGTTTGCTGGTGCTACCCGTAAGAGTTCACCAAGAAATACATTTATGCTGCACTCTGTGCGGTACAGAGCCGCACACTGGTGGAATCCTGTCTTTACAGTTACGGCCATTTAGGGCGAGTTGTACTGTGTTCATTTTTCTGTAAGGTTAATAAAGTACCGCAAGTAAAATATTCTAGTACGACAACTAGTCTACTACAACTAGTAGCACTGTCTTTAGTCGTGTAAGTATGCTATACCATGAAGCGAAATTTTGGTATTGTATCTCCACCTGCAACACTATAACTACTTTGTGACGTAACTATTGTAAGATCTTGAACCACATAAGTGTGTCAAACGAAATTTTATATGAGTAGAGCTACAATATTGATGGATTTACCAGAGTATCACTGCGTAAATATTTAATACAGAAGTCTGTTTATGAAGTTGAATTATACAGAGATAACATAGTTCGATTGACTTAAAATCTTAATTGAATTTCAAAGGCATGTATAACCTCAGAAATAGTACCATTGTGTACCGGTAACTTGTCGCGAATATTTATCCGTTGACGCTTTGTAATCATGGAGGCGGAATTTAAAGCCGCGCTAAGATATCAGAGTATCGACAGTGCTGAAAATTAAAGTGCATTTCTTAGTGTTAACAACTACACTTAGTGTTACTGCGAGTTTGAAATTCAAGGATTTTTAGTGTTTATGAGTTTGTTAGCTGCAGTCATGTAGGTGAACTGCAGGGAAAATGTTCCAAAGAGTGCCATGTATGTGTGCCGTAAAGTTGAAGTTCGTAGATTAGATGATGTTATCGCTGCAACCATGTAGATGAGCTGCAGGGTAATATTCTAAAGAAGTATGGCCATGTAGGTGTGCCGTAAGGAAAGTTCGAAGATTTTATGATGATTTCACCGCAGCCATATAGGCGCGTTGTAAGGTTGAAGTTTGAAGATTTGACGATGTTTGAAGTTTGAAGATTTGACGATATTTGAAGTTTGAAGTTTTGATGATGTTTGAAGTTTGAAGATTTGACGATGTCGAAGTTTGAAGATTTGATGATGTTCTCGTTGCAACCATGTAAGTGAGCTGTAAGATTTAAGTTCAATTATTCAATGATGTTTTAGCTGTAACCATGAAGGTTTGGTTTCAGGATGATAATTTTAACCGGTCACGGAACACTTAGCTTCCAGCCATGAACGTTTTAAACTGCAGCAGGTCAAGCCTATTCAAAGGAAAGTAGAAGCTCCAAACTGTATTTAATCCAAAATAACTTGATTAACTAAATTTTGTATAATATGTATATGGTGTGCAAGAGTGTACACAGATCTTGTATTTTAGTGGATTTGATTAATCCAGTCGATTAATGATCATTTTAATGTGATTATGTTAAGCGTTGAATAGCAGAATCATTGATCGGACTTTCCCAGAACCTGAGCACCTGACTTTTAATGATGATATAACGTTATAATTCCAGTTTTGATGTAGTTTCGAGTTTCATAGAGAAAATTTAAATCATATATGAGAGATCAACCGATCGGACACGCAGCAAGTAACCTTGACGTGCATAGAAACTCAAAGAGTCGAGGGAGGAGTCTTGACAAATGCCACTATGCTTGAAATTTCCGAAACGTACTAATTAGAATCGACTTAGAAGTGACTTACACTTACTTTTGATAAAACGCGTATAGTGCGTTAGAGCGAATAAATTTATGAGTAATCTGTTTGCAATTATAAGATTCTCAATTATTATGGTTATTATTATTAGATTATAGAGAGAATGGAAATTACTCCATCAATAAGATTCATGAATTGATAAATGAGTAAGCCTAAGACATTTACCAAAAATACTATTCAGTTAAGGATTATTATAAAAATATATATAGTTATCAGCGATCTGTATGTGCCAACGTAATTAGATGTCATGTTTTGAACACCCACGTTATTTTTGCAACTGCAGAGCAGTGTCTACACTTTGTTGAATTGTCCGCTGGACAGTGACGTAAGCAGTGATGAGCGTTGACAATTATCGTAAAATATATATAAACAAATCTGTATGTTAAATGAACCACTCTATAATATTACAAAACTATTAGTCGAGAGTAAACGTACGTAGTAAACGTTTCTTTGAGAGAAACCTATTTTATGCCTTGAATGAGTTGATGAAAATAGATCTTGCTGAATTCTCGTTCTAATGGAACAGCGGATCATATTTTCTACTTTCTTCCATAAGTGGATTGGCATATTTTTTATTATTCTATTTTGGCCTTTTGAACATTATTATGAATATTGACATAAGTTTGACGACATCCTTTTATTATTTATTATGTTATTGGATATAAAAATGACATAAATAAATAGAATATATTATATCTAAATTAATAAAAACTACGTTAAATTGTATTTTATAACAGAAAAAGCTTGGAGTACAAACGTAACAAAAAATACTAATTTGAAAAGGGCTTTTCTAATATAACACTTTTGTTACAAGCCCAAGAAATAATTTGACTTTGAATTTAAGCGATGACCGAAGTTTCTTATCACAAACTAAAGATAATTCAAAGAGATAAAGATAAAGATAAGATAAAGATAATTTATTTGCATACAACACGAGAATTTTATACAACAAGTGCATAAAAGATGTTACACTAAATTTAGTCGCTTAAAATCATGTTGTGCCGATTAGGCGTACAAATGTCAGGTAGACAGCATCATGCACATGCGAAAATTAAAAAAAAAATATTATTATTATTTGTTATTAGATTAATACACAAACCAAAAATATATAAAATAAGACAAAGCAGAAGCAATAAAAGATACACATAATGTCAAATAAAATTAAAATTAGTCATCAGAGAGAACTGATTGATCAGTTTCATATTTCAAACAAAGTAGCCTCAAAAATAGATTGCACCGGTGGCGGTTTTATTGTAAAAGTACAGTTTATGAGTTCAAAAATTAGTCAAATATAAAAACTGAATATTCATAATTAATTTATTTCTTGCAAAATAGGTATACAAATATGTGGTCTTATGATAGTAATAACATTTGGTCCTCTATTTTTGCTGTCAAAGCGTGCAAGTATTTCTAGGTTCTAGATCAATATCGTTAAATATCGTTCGTGCATGTGAACATTTTGATAAATCTAGTATAATTTTGGTAAGCGTATAACAGAATTGGATCCAGCATACGAAAATTAATCGATAAATAAAAAAATATCTTCATTAAAAATAAGCAATATTTGATAGGACTGGTAACGTTTCCGAAATATGATTTTTAGTTGAAATAAAACGGCAACTATCAAAATCACCACTGGCTTGTACTCAGTGCAAGAGCAGTTATGATATGACTAGTCGACATTATATAGACCTTTAAAAAAAAAAACAACAGAAATTAATAAGACAAATATTGAGACTAATTTTATTTATGGAAGTGATTACCTGCTTCTTCTCTTTTGATGCTTTAGTATTAGTTCAGGTGTGCACTAAAAGGAATTAAGTATGCTTCTGTGTATAAACATTATCTGTCTTTACCTACAGCTAAGTTTATTAAAACCTAGTCAAGTAATTTCTGCTCTACTGTTACATCAGTACTATAAATATTGGATGGGAAAATAAATATGGCCACATTCTCGGTTTGAGTACTGTTAGTATGTAATGTGTACAGTATTTTTTCTAGCTAACGTGTCATCAAAATAGTGATGACGTATTTGACAAACAACCAACAACTCTATCCTCAAAGAGATTCATATACGAAATAGATTATCGTCGACTGGGCAATTGCAAATACTGAAGTTCTTTGCGCAGATCTCAAGAAAAGAGCACTCGACGGAGAGCCTATCGCAGCATATGCATGGCCGTGTAGAAGGCAAGCGAAGTCCTGGACGATCACCAACACGTTGGACCGACCTCATTAGAAAAGCTACGCAGTCCACCGAAGTAGAGTGTACTCGCAATGCAACCGACCGGCAGAAATGGAGAAGCATCGCGAGAAGAGCAGCTGGCCTGGAGAGTGACGGTGACGGCGAGGAGCCACCGCCATTGCAACCACGACCACTCTGACTAGAGTGTACGATTAAGAAGAAGAATTTGGCAAACAACAGATTAAAATCCGACAGATGTCAACTCAGGGCATCTGTGATGTGAAGTGATTCAACTTGATAGTACATCAATTTAATGGTAAACAGCAACAGGTATACGCCAGTCAAATAACGGTTGGTGAAGGACTGACAATGGATCAGCTACCTGTAGTTTATCGTGACTAATTTGTCCCTATGATAATGAAATTTAGTGATTAGAAAATAATAATACTTCTGACATTCTAAACTGACAAAATTTTGCTCATGTGCTTTGCCGATCATCCACAAGCTTGACAGAAATTAATGCGGTTGTAGCGACTTGCTAAAAAAAAAGGGGTTTGGAAAATTATTTCCGTTCTCTTATTCTCTGTATTACTCGGATTTGGGGAGTATACGTTACACAATTTTAAAATGCTATTTGGTAATGGCAGGACAATGACAGAAATACAGTTTAAAATGTTGATTCCTATGAGAGCACTTACAAAATTAACGTACTCGTGTCACCATATTATTACTGGAGCTGGTTTGAGTTGGATCTAAATATTTGAATTTATGTGTAATTATTTTTGGACGAAATTTGCTTTCATTTTATTCAAGCTTTGTCGTTGGTCATTTTAATGTTTGGACGAATAACAAAAAGGAGTATTTATAGAGTTTTTCATAAAAAAAAAGTCTACAAGTCCAAGTCTACAAGGTTTGAATGCTACTTCAGTGGCCACTTCAACATTGGGACATTTATATAATGATGCTTCCGTTCGCAATCACTAAGCCAGAGGAGGAAGTAATTGAGTAACCGACAGTAAATTAATAATGCGAATTGAATAAGTTTTTATGTATTTTTTTTAATTATATACCAAACCTCTGGAAATACCAGAATATATACTCGATCCGTACAACATATTTGTACAACAATGATTTATCTGCATAGTGTACACACGAATAGGAAGCCTCCGGTTCCCAGACCAGCTAGAATAAACATAAAATAATTGTCATATTTAAAAGCGAATCCGAGTGTCATGATTATTTGTATCTACAATAATAACTAGTTACGACAACGTATACTACAAAGTTTAGTGTGCCATAAGTAGTTTTATAAAATTAGCATAATAATTACTGTTTAACTATTTTATTTTGCAGCAAATCTTTAAGGAGTCCAAAGGGTTCGATATGATTAATCAGACTTGCTTTTAGAGAGTTGTTGTGCATCGGGACGTTGCACAAAAGCGGATGGCCGAGTGTCATGATTTGAATATTTGTTGTATGTGGTGTGCGGTGTTTTCAGTGTTGCGGAGTGGCAGCACTGCTATTTTCTTAATTTATATACTCTGGAGAACGGTGATCGAACAGAATGAACGCTACCCCGGATGATGGCGTGATGTTGTAATTCCGGGGAGGGGATATATCGCGGGCGGACGAGCGCGAGCGGCCCTTCGAAAAAGGTAGTCGCGGCGTAACTCGGGAGTAAAAAGGCGGTCTTAGCGTCAGACCGCTCAGTGCAGTGAAATAAGTGCAGTGTTATAAGTAATAATAAAGCGTCATAAAGTTCAGACAAGGAGTTTTCTTCATACGACGAACTCATAAAAGCTGCAGGAAGACGCTGGCAGCCTTCCGACTAGTATTACTATGGTATATTGTTATTAACAACATACAAATAAATTACCTGTGTCTTTTTCCCGTCAGTATACAAAATAAATCAGCAATATACGCTGGTATTATGTGTAAAATTAAGCTCACAAATGTAAACCACCATTTGCTAGATGTAGAAATTCCGTTAGCATAATAAAATATTTTGGTTGGCATATTCTTTACTCCTTCAGTTCTTAGGATGTCATGGAATAACATGCCTGGATAACAAAACAAACGGATGAGAAAATATATATGAAAATAAAATAGGGATTATATTTTTAAAAAGGGCGGTAAGTACAATAAACAATTATCCAATTGATTTAATCTGCAGTACTGAAGATAAAATATAAATAAACATGAAAATCTATTTTGATTCATAAACATTTAATGACCGGTGAGCGAGGAGGTAAGCATTGGTTGTTTATTATTTCTCTCAAGTGCTTTTTTTCTTTAAAAAGCAGCCAAGCACGTTTTTCAATGTATTCATTTATTTATTTTATTCAATTAGCACTGCTAATGCGAATCACAGTAATGATAAAACATCAAAACCTATAAATAAAATAATTATTAATAAATGTACAAAAGAAATCAATGTCAAAAAATACTGTCTAATTCAAAACAATAAATCAAGTCATGACAATAGAAAATTAAATAAAAGTGTAAATATACAAAATAATTAATGATAAAGATATTAAGTTACGGATATCAATTAAGATTTAATTCACCAATAATTTACCCTTTACCTAAGGGGTCTTAGTTTCAAATTCAAATTTAAAGTTTTCACAAAAGTACAGATACATGTTAATGGGATAGAATCACTGATCCAATATATACACGGTTGCTGTTGCCGTACTAGGCTCATGGCCTGTGTTACGGCGTACAGTGCCCTCCCCGAACTATTCACAAATATTCCAGAGCAAATGTTATTACAACAATCTAAGTGAATATATAATATACTTACATGTATTTTATATATTCACTTAGATTATATATAGCTAACAATATGATAAGTTTATGTATATATTATATAGTAGATATTTAATATACTATACACATAAATATATAGTTACGGACCTAAAGTTTCCACTCCAAAAAGTCATATGAATGAAACTTTATTGTCATAAAATATACAAGTATTACTATACTAATATAATAATAAATGTTATAGTTACAAAATAAATATATAACCATCACCAAGTTTTTTTTCCAACAGAAATAAGTCCGCGTTTGACCACCAACTTGCCTGTTGGTAAGTGAAGATGTAGTCGGAGATGAAGCACGCAGACTTAGAAGATACTTATTCACTCTGATCTTGAAAATATCAATGTGAGTGATTAATTTGCGCTTTTTGTTAAATCCAACGACAACTCAATTCTGGTACTGAAGTCTCATTCAGATTGTGACTTTTGCTTCGACGCAACAAAGATTAATTCAGCTAGCAAGGTATCAGCTAGGTGTCTACTCTTATATCAAACTATAGTCACTTAAAAGTTTCCGGCAGCCTAGTCGGGAGACCGTTTGACTTGCGTTCCGCAGGTCCTGGGTTCGAATCCCACGGCACGCACCTCTGTCTTTTCGAAGTTAAGTGCGTATTGTCGATAGCCACCAACTTCAAACGGTGAAGGAAAACATCGTGAGGAAACCTACATTTCTGAGAGTTCTCAATGATCTTGAAAGATGTGTGAAGTCTGCCAACCCGCACTTGGCCAGCGTGGTAGACTATGGTCTTGCCCTTCTCACAATGAGAAGATGGCCCGCGCCCAGCAGTGAGACAGTTTGTACAAACAGGGGTGAAAAAAGGTCACTTACAGAGTGCATCTCACTCTATCGTGTATCTCTTAACTCTTCTTGCGCGCGGCGAATTACTGAAGTGTCCAGTCAAGCCAACAGTAATGGGAAATAAAATATTGTATATGACATTACTATGAACATACTCACTGAATGTAATAGGGTTCCTATGAGTAGAGCTAACTGTGTATATTTTAGCATCATTGCCAACGTTTGATGATCTCGTAGCGGTCTCCTTTCCAGCCACAATAATAGCGTTATTGACGTAATCACAAGGTATGAAACCGAGTTTGGAGCTGGAACGACCGAGCTGCGTGTGGACTATACCCGACCCTAATCCAAATATCACCTGAAATCGGAAAGAGTAAATTTTGATTTCAATATACAATATACCGTTTTTTTTTATAACCTAAAAACTAATTCAGTTAAATATTCCGACCCTGATCATGGCGCAAATACAATAAACAAGATATATTAATTGATTACGTAAGTCCGAACGGATCGCCGCGAAGGTCTCTGCATGAACTATCAAAATGTCTTCTATTCCTCCCTATCTGTTTAAAGTCTTAAACGGCTTAACCAATCATTATGAAATTTGACATGAAAACTATTTAGGACCTGCAGAAAAACATAGACTATATTTTATCATCATCATCATCGCTTTCTCTATTACTACGCGGGTGACACAGAGGGACGAAAGTAACTCTGTCGTCCGTCTCTTTATCTATTTGATAACTTATAACGACTAAACGGCTGAACCAATCGTTATGAAATTTGGCATAGAGATTATTTAGAAACTGCAAAAGGATATATGCTAGGTATATTTTTTCATCGTCATAGATATATAGATAGATAGATACATAAACTCTTTATTGTTCACACCTTAACTAAAACACAAATTACATAGTGAAAAGAGCTTAAATGCTAGTGAAACAGCAGGCGGCCTTATCGCTAATAGCGATCTCTTCGAGCAACCTTGAACATTGACCTTTTCGTCATCATCATCATCACTGTTTTTCATCGCTACGCGGGGGACACCGCGGATTACAGCTAGTGCCTAATATACCAGCTGAATTTCCGTCTCCATGTTCTTGGCTGTTTGCCTAGAATCAAATTTCATAATAAAATTCAAGAAGTAACAGTCAGACAGAGAGATAGATGAAGAGTTACTTTCCCTTTTTAATAACCGTAAAAAAAATATGTTCTAGTTTTTCCAAATATTTATTTTTGTAGAAATCTTACCCCGATGGCTCCATAAATGCAGGTTTTATCAACCCAACCTGGATATGGCTCACGATATGTATTCATTACTGAAACAAACCATATTTTATCTGATTAACTGTTATAGTAGCTAAATAACTTATCTACTTGTTGGATATAGCTGTAGAAGGTTAATTGTGTTTTTAACCGACTTCAAAAAAGAGGTTCTCAATTTGGTTGTATTACATATATTTGTATTTGCTGCCGCATAACTCAGTCATTTATAAACTCATTTGGATTTATTTTTTTGTATGAATATTCTTTAAAATTTAACCCATAGGAATTTTACCAAATCAGTTTTATAGTTTTAAATTTATATATGTTATTTTTTTACGTTTTTAGTTAAGAGTTAACAAACATAAAAAATATAGATAAAATAAACAACTTAAAAAAACAACCGAATTTAAAAGAACATAAAAGTTATTAAAAAAATTAGAAGCAATGAAATTGCATAAGGGATGGCGGGGTAATCGGTGAACATACACAAATAAATACATACAGTCGAATATAGAACCTCCTCCTTTTTTAAAGTCGGTTAAAAACTGAAAAATCCGACTTCAAACTGCGCAATTTGTTGACTTGGATGATATTTTCCAGTTATTTTGTTAAAAAACTAAAATACTGAACCGATTTTGATAAAATTTACATTTATGAGGTTTTACCAACCTAATAAAAAAATAATCACCAAAAACAATTCACAATTGGTGGAGTAATCGCATAACAAACATAAATAAATAAAACCGGCCAAGTGCGAGTCGGACTCGCGCACGAAGGGTTCCGTACGATTATCTTTAAAAAATTGGAAAAAATCACGTTTGTTGTATGGGAGCCCCCCTTAAATATTAATTTTATTTTAATTTAATTATTTATTTTTAAGTGAATAATATAACTCAATATTCTGTGAATATCTCAAGCGTTTACCTGTTGCCGTTATCAATATTGAGCAAAAACGAGCAAAAAATCACGTTTATTGTACGATAGCCCCCTTAAATATTTATTTTATTCAATTTTTTAGTATTTGTTGTTATATCGGCAACAGAAATACATCATCTGTGAAAATTTCAACTGTCTAAATATCACGATTAATGAGATACAGCCTGGTGACAGACGGACGGATGGATGGACGGACGGACAGACAGCGGAGTCTCAGTAATAGGGTCCCGTTTTTTACCTTTAGGTACAGAACCCTAAATCCACACAGTCGAATTGAAAACATCCTTCTTTTTGGAAGTCGCTTAAAAATACAAATAAATTGATTATTGTTATGAATAGCGATTTATTATGAGTAAGTATTTTGTATGAACAGCGTTTTGTAAAATTTTTGATATAAATATAGCCAATTATATAAATTGTGTGTTAAATTGAAGTATTTGCAGTTATTTGGTAAACATACCAACTCCAGGCCTCACCATACATATTGGTAGGTCTCCACTCGTGGTCCGAATCAATTCTTCCGCTATTGCCTTCGTAAACGAGTAAGTATTTGACCAGCCTTTGGTCAATCTGAAAATAAAATCATAGACATTGTAGACCGCAACGTCACTTAACACAAGAAGTCCACACTACTGGACATAGGCCTCTAACCATGAATTTTGCCAAAAAGATAATTATGTTGAAAGTAGCTTGCATCCAGGCTCATGAAGTGGCAAGTTAGTAAGTTGAAGTTGCAGTGGGCACTGTACATATTTATTTCATCAAGATTCGGTTCTAAGACGCACTTCGATCCGTTGGGTTTTTTAACAAACCCCATGCCTTACATACCACTCATCCACGTCGGAATTTCTGAAAGAAAGGCCTTAGTAATTAGGCGAGTTCATACATTTTTGAAATTTCTCTCTTTTAGTTCAAGTTCAGATCTGAAATGTCCAGTAACTCGCTTGCTACTTCACAGTTCCTGCATATGCTATATATATATATATATATATGATTTCTTGTAGATCATTTTTCGAAATTTGGTGGCATAAATACCAATTTTAATTTCCCCTTTGAATGTGTAAGTTTCATTCGGTTTTGTGTTACTGTTTCCATTAATTTCCGTGTTTACCATTCCATAAGATAGCATGGCAAAAGGTCTACTAGTGGTAAAGGAAGATACACTTACTCAGTTGTTATATTATTCAACATATCGGCGTCAATTTTCTCTGCCATGGTTATCAACGTCTCCGGAGGAATGGGTACTCCATAGAAGTCTTCTAATACGTTGCTCCCAATAAGATCAGTAGTAGCTTGCGAGTATGCTGTAGAAACGTGCACGTATGATCTGCCAATTATTGATAAATATTAATAATATAGTCAAGATGTAATAATATTATGATCAAGAGTCATATACAAAAGGCAGTCATCATAGTCATCATATAATCCCAATCCCTCGGTGTGCGAGTCTGACTCGCACTTGTCCGGTTTTTTTTATATTGCAAAAACTTTCAAGAATGAACCTAGTTGAATTGATTTATCTGTAAATACGACGAAGAAGTTTTTTTGTACTTTTCTACAATTTGCCTTTAGATTGAATGATTTTACTTAAGAATTTTCCTCTAAATTTTGGACGTTTTGGACCACTCACCGACAAGCACGGTGTGGGATCAAGTTGGATAGGCGACCTCATGCAAATGCCAATAAGACGCTGGATGCAGAACGCTTCTAACCGGTATTTTTAGAAATACACGAGGGAAGCCTTTTTCCAACAGAAAACTTGTTGTGATCAAGCTGATGATGATGATGAGTTAGATTGCAATGCGAATACAAAATTACGAATACATAATATTGGGAACAAAAATTCTTACCTTAACTTCTTGCATGCTTTTCCTAAAAGTACCGCTTCCCTTGTTCCTCTTACATTGATGAGAGTGGCTTTTTGAAGTGTTTCATCAAACTTGGTTGTGGCTGCTATGTGGAATATCACATTTACCTGATTAAAAAAAATGCCATATTATAGTAACTTTATCGCAACCTAAAATTACAGAAACACCGTCACGGGATTTTGGTTAGCAAACTAACCTGTTCTGTCAGAATATCCCAATCTTCTTGTTTGATACCCAGTTGTATGTCTGCTACGTTTCCTTCTATAGCTACTATTTTATCACTGAACTTGGGCTGTTGATTCCGTAACTTGTCAAATACCTGAAAAATAATTACATACGTGTAGTTTTATAGGTAGTTTAATTGTGTATCTATATGCATCATTATCAGCATGAATGATTGTACACTGCTGACGTAGGTCACTCAGGGACTCCATATGGCATAGGCATATAGCATAGCAGAAATGCTATGCTTCCACTAGCGGCCAATTTCTTTTCACAAACCATTACTTATATAGTTCATATTTTGTTGATATTTCAGTACATGAAAAAAAATATACAAAAACTAATTTTGAGGCCGCGAACTACTAGAATAGTTATTTACTCCAGTGACGCATGATATATTTGCATATTTTGGTTGGTTTTTTAAATAGGCAGTAGCGGTCGCCGTGTTCAGGCAACCCCGACCGTCTGTCTAGCTGAAGAGTTTTGGCGGGAACGTCATAGAAACATGTTGTTGCTTTGTTTTATTTTCTATAATTTGTGTTATTTTGAATATTAATGAGCTAAAAATGGTGGTGTTTTATTCATCAAGTTTTCGATCAAGTGCATGAGTGTGGGCAAATGAAATAAAGCAGTGAAACGTGTCATTTTGCGTTGTCGTCAAAACTCCATAGAAGATTCTAGTAAAGTCGCCATCACTTTACTAGGACTATAAAATAATGAAATTGAAAATATAAATAAAAGATTTGGCTTAAAGGTCTTGTAACCAAGCCATAATAAATTAATAATAATTTAAATACACTGTCTAGTAAGACGCCCGCCGCGCGCAGCAGCCGACGGCAAATCCGAACATCATATGCGAGAAACTACTGTAGTTTTTCAATACTACAGTGGCGCTAACCTCTAATTCTGTATAAAATATTAGTGGTTATTACAACTTACTGGATCTAGTATCAAGTCTTGAATTCTATTTTGAATATTTCTTCCTTGCTTTGAGCGTAGTAACATGTACACTCTTGATACTTGGCACGACCTGAAATAAAGTTATAAAATAATAAATTCGGCAAAGTAAGAGTCTCACTCGACCATCAAAGTAAGAGTCTCACTCGACCATCAAAGCTTCCGTGCTCCCGCGCAATATGTATGCTACATACTGACACCAAAGCCAGTTAGGTACTCAATTTTTTTTTTTTAAATATCTAATTACCTACCTATGTTTATAACTTATTTATTTATTTTAGAAACATCAGCAGTATACATATTACATATGACTTAGTAGGTAATCTCTAAATTATTATAAGTTCTGATATGAATCTACAGTTAATTTGTTAATTAACAGGTGTCTACATCATTATTTATTGATAAAACAAATACTACATTAATTTAAAACGAAAACATATAAGATGGTAGAACAGTAACTTCACATATTTTCTATACAGTAGGAAACGACTGAAATGCTAGGCGTTCACATACATAAAATAATTAAAGTTAGCCTGCATCAATAACAGTTAGGGTAACTAGCAAAAAAAATATCAAATCTCTTATTTTTTTATTCACATCGTAGTACCGTATTAATTTTCTTTAGGAAAGTGTAGTAGACTTATTTTCTCTACGGTACCTAGAAAAACCTAACTAGCAAAACCATTTTTCAATTTGGGGATCCATTTGCGAAAAGCTTTGAAGTAACATTTTTTATTACAGTCATGCCAAGCCGTCGACATTTAAATTTATGAAAAAAATCATGCTAGTATAATTTATGATGAAATTAAATCACGACTAGGTAGGTAATAATATATCACCTTAAAAAATGTACTTAGAAAAGTAAAAAATTAAAATTTCGTGCAAATTTCATATGAACTATTAACATAAAAGTTAACTTTAAGTTAATTAAGTTCGTATATATATTATAGTATCCCAATTTTAAGTTCACATAAATTATGACGTGCAACTACGGAACTCTACTTTGCGCGTGGCACGACACGCACTTGGCCTCTTATCCTTACGTATATTCGTGTGTACTTAACGCACTTCAGGAGTTGGGACACTGAGGCATTATAAAACCAAAAATTATCAAGTAGGTATCTACTGTGATGAATATAATTATTAAAATTTTGATATTTTTTTTAAGCGGGCAAGTGCCTTTATTAACTACAAATAAACAATATACAAACTCAACTATCGACAACTCAACTCAACAACAAAAAAGCATATCGATTACCCAAGACCAAGATAAAGGTCTAAAGAAAATCCAAATGCTTAAACCCACTACCAGTTGGCAGCGTACCCAGCATGTTAGCCGCATTGCCACGTTGAATGGCAATGCTTATGCGTTGGGCCAGATACGCACCAGCATTTTGTTCAAGCGTCGCATCGATCAGGCGCTCAGGTATTTTTTTTGAAAATGAGATGAGCTTCCAGTCCCCACGGACCCAAAGTCTCGACACCAAACGGCTCAAATATGTAACCTCTACCGAGATTAAAATTAACTTAATCAATTAATTTTAAATAATAATAAGTAGTTTAAGAAACTGAAGTAACCGACTCCAAATAAACAATTTTATCTACTTAGATAACATTTTTCCAGTTATTTTGTTATAAAATCCAAAGTACTGAACTGATTTTGATAAAATTTATACGGGACCATCTCTGAACTACCTACCAAACAAAAAAGAATCATCAAAATCGGAGTAATCGCGTAGCAAATACACAAAAAAACAGTTGAATTGAGAACCTCCACCTATTTGGAAGTCGATTAAAAACGGAAATAACAATAATTATAGTTTGAAAAACTAAAGCAACCGACTTCAAAATACGCATTATCGTTTACATGGATGACATTTTTCAAGTTATTTTAAAACCAAAGTATTGAACAGATTTTGATAACATTTATATGGCACCACTTCTGAACCTACCAAACAAAAAAGAATACAAATACAAATTTTTATTCATAACTCCATAGTCACAAGTCAAAATAATCATAATAATGAACAATAATTTATGTCAACACAAAAATGTGATAAGTATAGTTTAATTAATTATATAAATGTCACTATCAATTCTAAAAGATAAATGAATTTAGTAATTTATTACAAATAATTTTATGATTAAATAATATACGTCATTTATAAAGATCATCAAAATACATATATTATAGTTTAAATCGTGTAACAAACATACAAAAAAAAAAAAAACAGTCGAATTGAGAACCTCCTTCTTGGAAGCCGGATAAAAATACAATTCATTATAATACCTGAAAAGTTTCTCAATGAGCTGCTTTCCGATGAAGCCGGAACCTCCCGTGAGGAACACCACGGAATTCTTGTAGAAGGCCTGCACTTCAGACTCGGTCTCCTTCATGGCTTCCAGCTGCTGTTCCATAGCATCTGCCTCTACACGTTTAAGCGTCTATAACACAAGTATCTATATTAAAGGACAACAAAACACACGACTGCAAAAGAGCAGTTCTTACAGTCTAACTAACGTTTTTGTTACGCTTGATACGTTGTTGAGAGTACGGTTTTTGTGAACCTATACGCAGAGTTTCATCAAAATTACGCCCTGTACGCGAGTACGAACATACAAACAAACTGACAGACAAAAGAAAATTTGGCCAGTTGATGCAGAAACGCTACGCTCGCTCGGTCAATTATAATTATATTGTTTTATTATATAAAACACATTTTGCTAATTAGGCCTCGTGTCTGTGTTCATTTTGTACCTATGCCTAATAGTACGGAAGCCTCGGCGTGCGAGTGAATCTCGTACTTTACCGGAAGCAGCACCCGTTCACGATTTGACGCAGGTGCCAGCCATCGCTCCCCTCAACCATATTTGAGGGAAGAGGGCGACCCGCCACACGACGCCGCGAAGCTTTTTAGTGAGCGTGAGTGCTCTGAGTATACACGCTTTCTTATTTTTTTATACATTGATAGACCACCAACTCGCCTGATGTTAAGCGACGGTGTGGCCGAGGATGGAGCTTGTCGATCTAGAAGATAATTATCTATTCACTCTAGCTAGATCTTATTATTATTTAAAAAATCTGTTCTGTTGCTAACACTTTTAATTTGTATCAATAACAATCACACTTTGGAATTTATTTCCAAAGTGTGATTCCAAAAAAATGTATACCAAAAATGTTTATCTTTGTATTAAAAGTGTACTTACTTTTTAAGCAGCTGGACAGAGATTAAAAGAATTAAAATTCAAACACCTATTTTATAATCATTTCCAGCCTTAGCTTTAAAATATAATGAAAATACACACACATGGCTTACGAGACCTTATTTTCTCAGAATATAAAATATTTTTTATAAACCTACTTTTGGCGAAGTAGTTTTCGATGATGCAGAGTTAACTATATATATAAATATATATATATATATATATATACATAATTTTATGACCTGACGTTTCGAACACATTACAGCGTACGTGATCACAGGTGAGATTAGGTGACAGTTGTTTTTAATGCGCTTTTATTAGTTTCACCTGTATGCATGTTTGTTTGTAACCGACAGCCGACTCCTTTGGACTTGATTTTGACCCACTTCAAACGGTCAGATTTCATTCAAACTTTGTAGACTTATTGAGGACCGATGACAGTACAATAATTTGTAGCGTGTTTTTTAGTTTTTTTAGCTATTATTTATAAATATTAATTACTACCGCCTATTACTTTTGTTCCCGATTTAAGTTCCCGGCAGCTTAGTGGCGAGACCGTCTGACTTGCGATCCGCAGGTCTTGAGTTCGAATCCCACGGCACGCACCTCTGTCTTTTCGAAGTTATGTGCGTATTGTTGATTGCCGCCAACTTCAAACGGTGAAGGAAAACATCGTGAGGAAACCTACATGTCTGAGAGTTCTCAATGATCTTGAAGATGTGTGAAGTCTGCCAACCCGCACTTGGCCAGCGTGGCAGACTATGGCCTAACCCTTCTCACAATGAGAAGATGGCCCGTTCCCAGCAGTGGGACAGTTTGTACAAATAGGGCTGATAAAAAAAAAAAAAAAAAAAAAAAATTACTTTTGTACAAAACGGTGTCAACAGGTATCGCAGATCTGTGTTGAGGCTGAGATTTTATTAATACGATGACCGTGCAGGTGGCACTTGCCAACTATCTTCTCTATTAAAGTTGCCGTTAAAGATAACGACAACAGGTAGATGCTTGAAATATTCACAGAATATTGAATATTATATTTCACAAACGTGATTTTTTTGCGGTTTTAATAGATAATGGCACGGAACCCTTCGTGCGTGAGTCTGACTCGCACTTGACCGGTTTTATTTGTTGTCTAAAACAAGCTCATAATTTCTATACTATTTTATTTTCATCTAACTGGGGTTAAAATAAAAATGTAGCAGACCGGTCTCACAGACCAAATGCGCAATATATACAAGGTTAAACAGGAAATTGAATGCCACATGAGAATTATTTAAAAAACTTATTCTCTTCTCAGCGGCGTCTAGACTGTACAAGTTGTATAGACGAAGAGAGTTCAGAAACCAAGTTGAAAGTGACCGTTTAGCTCCAATCACATGCTGTTAACTTGTTTGGCTGTCAATTTATCATACATCTTCTATGTGTGCATACTTTTACTCGGGTACAGTCCAACTATATTCATACTACTACTATTGTATCTTCCTTGCAAAGGGGTATTTGACTTGACATGTCTTAAATCTGGTTCATATCTTTTTATGCAAATATTTTTTTATCTTTTTTTGGGAATCCTTGAGGGAGGCCTATGTCCAGCAGTGGACTTCTTGTGGCTGAGATGATGATGATGATATTTTTATGCAGCTCTGAATAAGTTCTGATTGAAGAGCACCTGAAATTATTATTACCAACAGTATCAGACAGCAGATTGACGGTCGTCTGTTTGTAGTTAAAGTACGGACGCCGTGCAGGAAGAATTTCGTACATTGACCTATGATTACCTATCTCTGTCACTTCCGTGTGATTATATTGCTATAGACAGGTGCCAGTCGTAGCAGGTGCAACGACTGGCACCTGTGCGAGCGCGATAGCCATATAATCCCGCGGGAGTGACAGAGATAGGTAATCATAGGTCAATGTACGAAATTCTTCCTGCTCGGCGTCGGTACTTTAGTAGATTTGCTATTTCTTAGCCGTACTTCTTTCACTTGTTAAAGTTTCTCCGCTATACAGAATATTGGTTGATAAACGGAGTTGCTTGGGCTGCTGGGACTGCGCACTCCCTCCGCTTCATTAAGAAAGCCTTATCTTCTCCATGTCCCAGTTGTGAGACGTAATTATAAGCAAAATTGTTTCCTTATAAGGGCATGCAGGTGTTACAACATTCTAGCAAAAAACACGGATGTTGACTTGTTCAACACTTGTGTTTAAACTAAAACAACTTCTTAATAAGAACTATTTTACTTAAGTTTATTCTATATATGTATATTTTTCTATGCTATATTAATCTTTTTTTGTTTGTATAATTATTCTATATATATATATTCTATAAGTGTATATTTTTTTATGCTGTTCCGTCTATTTCACAGTGTTCTTGTCTAGTCTTTTATATTATTTGTGAAAACGTTAATTGGCCTTTCGTTCTTATATATCTGGGGGCACGGCCGTGCACCCGCCATGTGAGCCAGCGGGTACGGCCGGGACTATCTTTTCTCGAACACATTCGTCGGATTTTTAGACCCTCATAGCTTCGGCCTCGATAACACTAGAGGGTTCAAATTTTCAGGATCAAGTGTGGTCCACGGTCTAATAAAATGTTAAAAGTTTCATGTATCTAGCTTTTATAGGTATACTTTCGATTTTATTGATACCTAAAATACGCCGATTTGGCACAAATTAATTAATGCTCATTAAAAAGATAAAGTACTTGCTTAGTCTTAGAAAGCTGAAATTTGGTATGTAGGTTACAATTTGCATACAAACAACAGAAAAATTAAGACATTTGTAACTTTTACCCTCCAACCTCTATTTGTGGTTATTTGGGGTTATCCCGTTCTTGTCATCAATAATCTAGGGTACTTCCTGAAGTCGTAGAAAGCTGAAATTTGGTATGCAAACTACGATTGGTACATAAACAACAGAAAAATTATGATATTTGTATTTTTCACCCTCTACCCTTATTTGGGGGCTATTACGTTATTCTCATCAATAATTAATATAAGGTACTTCCTGAAGTCTTAGAAAGCTGAAATTTGGTGTGTAAGCTAGTATTTACATATGAACCAAGAAAAAATTAAGATATTTTTACTTTTCACCCTCTAACCCTTTATTTGTGGGAGCACACCCCCTGAGTGTAATCAAAAAGATAGGGTACTTCCTGAAGTCTCAGAAAGCTGAAATTTGGTATGCAAACTACGATTGGTACATAAACAACAGAAAAATTAAGGTATTTGTAGTTTTCACCCTCCAACCCTTTTAAAGTGTGAAAAGTGTAAAGTGTGTGTGTGTAAAAAAATAAAATAAAGTACTGTTTTTTTTCTGTGACCACAAACAACCACAAAGTGTTTGTGTGTTGTGTCTTAAAATTTTGTAGATACATAATTATGTAATGTAAGCAAGATAAGCATAATAAGTTTTAAAATTCGTCAAATTAGTGTAAATCGATAAATTCGAGATTTCGGGTACAGATGTCGCTATAACGATTATAATCGATATTTAAATCGATCGATAAAGAATCTTACTTATACTGTGAGTGAGCGTTGATTTATGTTGGTGAGCGTAGACTCGGGAGCTCGCGTCGGTCATCCTTACCACCTGTGTATCTACCGTGGGAACAGTAGTCTAGCAGCTAGACTACTGTTCCCACGGTAGATACATAGACTCTAGCTGCTTACTTTATCTACTCGTGATGATTTACATACAATGCTATGTAAGTTATTTTTTTGCTACCTAAGTAAGGTAGCTGTAACAAAAATTAAGGATTAATATTTTTGGTACTATTATACAAAGCAGGTACCTATAATATAATACCTATAATACTTGTAATTATAACTATTACAATTATAAATTAGTGTATCTGTTTACTGATCTAGTGAGCGAAGCGACCAAATGTCTCTACATCAACAGACAACATTTTCTTTCATCTGTCCGGATATTTGTTGGTACTCGCGTACGCTCTTCTTTTATAACGATGCAAAGTTGGCTCGCAATCGTTTTTATCTTGCTTTTTCTGTAATTTATAATTATTCCTGAGAAGTACAATCATGAAATTTTCAAAGCTAGACTGAATTGATATCTTCTAGATCTACAAGCTCCATCCTCGGCCACACCGTCGCTTACAATCAGGCGAGTTGGTGGTCAAACGTTAATCTATATGTTATAAAAAACACGACTACAACTTACGATTTCGTTAGGCTTGATACGCTGTTAAGTGTACGTTTTTTGTCAGAAAATATGCGTAAAATATGCGTAAAATTGCTGTAAATGTTTATAAATCCGAATTCTTTAGAAACATTCAAGTAAAATAACTTGTTTATTACGAAAAAGTTTGTTGGAAGTTACGAAAACCGTAATTTATTATTTTTGCGAGAGATGTATTATTATTATTTAAAAAATATTATCTATGACACTCATAGTGAAGACGAATCAAAGGACACCTCGCACATCATAATTGGTCAAGCCGCTTAGGCTGTAGGCGTTCCCTTAGAAACATACATGCATACCCACATACATAAATACATATAAACATACATAATTACATACACTCCTCAACTTGACTACAGTTATTATTCTAGTCGCTTAAATTTTTTGAATCTTATACCTAATGAATCGCAAATATTATAAGTACACCTAATTATGTATTTAATACATTAACAGGCGGACAACCTATGCAAATAAACCCCTTTGTATTCAAAATTGCCAAATTATTCCGTCATGATGACTTCAACAACTGAAAGGTTTTGGTCATTCATTATCGAAAATTGTATTACATACATAAAATCATGCTTATTTTTGTGAGAAACTCACATAAAATAGTAATTTAAATATTAATAACACCGGATAAGTGCGAGTCAGACACGCCCATCGAGGGTTCCGTACAAACTAATAGATAATAGTTTTTTTTTATATTTTCCTTGATAAACCGAAAAATATACATCGTACAAATATTTAAAACCCTGTTTTAGCTTGTACTAATGATGCTCTTTCATATGATAACCCACATGATACGATTAAAACACTTTACATTTTGGACCGTCTTTCCTTGCATATCTATATTTTTTGTGATTTAATAAAAAAAATACAGTTTACGGTTTTTTCCTTTTATGTATACTATGTTTCCCTTGCGAGTGTCGAAATTTGCGTTTTTGCAACATATTCGGCTGTAACTTTTATTTGTGAAAACTTTTACCTTCACGCGTTCCCGAGATACAGGTCTACAAAGTGATCCTATAAGGGTTCCGTTTTTTCATTTTGAGCTACAGAACCCTAAAAATTAACGATCAACTTAAAAAAATTATTTAGAGAAGTAAGAAATAAAAACTTCGTGATAAAATTTCTTTACATTTTGTGAATTCCAACTACGGAACCCTATGGTACGCGTAGACCTACACGCACTTAGCTAGTTTATTTTTTCTTGCAAACATCATATAAATTAACCCTAACCGGTAGGTATAACTCGACACAATATCATATTTATGCCTAAATCCGATTAAGGCAGTCTAGCAAACAAAATAATTAGACAGATATACATTCACCTCAGAATACAGAAAAATATGTATTCTGAGACATTCACACTATTTAAAAATATTACCCATCTATGGCAGTTGAGTAAAAAGGAACTACACAGCCATATACATAATTTTATTGTAACAAAAACACACTTGAAAGCATTTTAAAGCTCTCGGGACCTGATATTCTGTTTTTCTCCACAAAATTACGACGTGAAGCGGCCGCCATTTATTTTGTGATTACATCCGTGATAAATATCACGGAAGCCTCTCTCCTCCACTTGGTAGATATTAATCATAGTTCTCGGCTCGTATTGATCCACTTTCTTTTCCTTCTTTCCAATTAATTCTCGATCGCACATCTCCGCTTTTTCATCGGATACCTACTATAATATTTAGTTATATCACACAGTACACATAACTGTATATTTTACACACCATAAAATGTTATTAATAACATGGGACCATCACAATAACAAGTGCAACAAAGGGCGTCCTTGTCGCTGAAAGCGATCTCTATCAACTGTCCTAGCATGGAAGGTAGCCAAACCGTTTTTAACCGACTTTCAAAAAGATGGAGCTTCTCAATTTGTCGGAATCTTTTTTGAAAGGGTATACTTTTTGTAACTAAATACCTGGAAAAATATGTCGTCCAAATAAACAAATTGCGCACTTTGAAGTCTTTTTTTAATTTTTTTAAATGATTGTATCCACGGCATTGTCACTTGTCAATATCAATATATACTTTGTTTCCTTTGAAAGATGGATAGAACTGTGGAAAGTCTATTTGTCTACTTTCCATGCTAACCCTGCAGGTAACCATGGAGTATAGTATACTCATAGCATAGCATAGTATAATATAGCAGTATAGTTAAAGTCAGTCTGCATTCTCGTATCACAAGAGCCTTCTTCGAAGAAATTTTCATGTTCAAATAATTATTAGAACTTCAATTGGCAAGTTCGTTTGTAATATTATAACTACTTATATTAATTATTATAATTAATTATGTATTATTATTAATATGCCAGCAACTGGCATCCATCTCCATAGCATTGGTTTTTTTTTTTCAAGCTCTTCATTTCACAGCTCTTTATTCCACCAACCTTATATTTTTTCTACTAACTCATACCTACAGCTACAGCCACTACATTCATGCCAAGTATAGTTCGTTGCTCTAATTTCTATGGAGCTCGTTAAGGCGCCCGGATCCAATCACGGCTCTTATTTTTCCTTCATAACCAATAATATCTGAAGAGCGTGAGCCGTATTAACTCCGCGTAGGTGAAGCCACTTCTAAAACTAATTGAAACCGGGGTGAGCTTTGCGGTAATAGAGTATAAAATTACATTTTTTTTTTTATCAGCCCTGTTTGTACAAACTGTCCCACTGCTCGGAACGGGCCATCTTCTCATTGTAAGAAGGGTTAGGCCATAATCTGCCACGCTGGCCAAGTGCGGGTTGGCAGACTTCACACATCTTCAAGATCATTAAGAACTCTCAGACATGTAGGTTTCCTCACGATGTTTTCCTTCACCGTTTAAAGTTGGCGGCAATCAACAATACGCACATAACTTCGAAAAGACAGAGGTGCGTGCCGTGGGATTCGAACCCAGGACCTGCGGATCGCAAGTCAGACGGTCTCCCGACTAGGCTGCCGGAAACTTCATATACTCTGCAGTAATATGTGAGAAAACAGACTGAAAATGAATAATAGGTTTGTATTTATTAATAAATATTTTTCATTTCTTATACTCGGAAAGTACGCTTGAAGTTACCTGAACTGAGGGACGAAAACAATACTTTTCGTTTCTGTTAAACGCTTCTCTGCTTGTTATAATTTGTAATAATAATAGTTTTAAAAAACACGCTTGAAATTATTGTATTGACATCGGTCCTCGATAAGTCTACAAAGTTTGAATGATATTTGACCGGTTGAAGTGTCGTAAAGTAAAGTGTTGTAAAGGAGTTGGTTACAATCAAATAATCAAACAAACATGCATAAAGGAAAGCTAATAAAAGCGTTTTAAAAATTATATCTAATGTAATAAATCCGGCAAAGTACGAGTTTCACTCACACACCGAGATTTATCCTATTTACTCCTTATACATGACACAATACATGAACGTGAACACTGACACCAGGGCTAATTATTCAACTAAACGTGTTTATACCTAAGAATACAAACTATTTATTTAATATATTTGTAACTTCACATATTTTCTACAGTAGGAAATTAGGAATTGCCTGAAATGCCAGTCAATCAATACAATAAAAGTAACTATTACAAACCAGTACCTAGGTCTGTAACACTTTTGATTTGATCAAATACTATTATCGGTCTGGGGTGATCGATGTGCTTTTTGTGTAGTAGTTTAGTTAGTTGAGTCTGTATATTGTTGTGTTGTAGTTAATAAAGGCGCTTGCCATAAAAATAAAAAAGACTATTAGTAATAGAGTCCAGAGCTGTAATTTGGATATGCATATTAGTTATGCCGTCGTATATATAAGTCTATATAAGTCGTAGAATAAAATCTAAAAAAATTATTTATTAATTATTATATATAAAATAATTTTATTTGTTTTTGTTTTGGGGTAACTCCCGTACACGTAAAATGAGGATGAATTATTTTTTTGATGTACACCATCATGTGGGATATCGTTGAATAGGTAATCAAAAAATATTGGGGGTATGCCAAATCCATTTTTCAATTTAGAGATCCGCTTGCGAAATATTAAGCTTTGAAGTGATATTTTTTGTTAGAGTCAATTAGGCTTTACAAGTTAACGAGTAATCGATTATTGTTACTAGTTTTACGTTCACATAAATTATGATGTGCAACTACGGAAGCCTACTTTGCGCATGGCATTACACCCACTCGGCCGCTTATTTCATAATTTCATTTAATTTTGGATTCACATCAATTTGGGTTGGTCCCACAAAAAAATTGCACCCTTTTCCCATTTAGGTGATATCACTCATTTTTATATTTCTCTTGATAAATGTTTTTTTTATTTATTTAAGATTAGCTCCTCCTTTAATATTGTCTTTGACTAACAGTGGATGCCTATGACGTTGACGAAACTTCATTTTAATATTGCCAAGTACTAATAAAACCTCCCACATTAGGCAGGTACGTGTGACAGTAAGCACCATTGGAAGCATCCTCGAAGGCACGGTCTAAAGCACTTTATACATCAAGGAGCTGTAAAGTACTTCCCGCTTCCTGCGATTCGGCGTATCGCGGTTCACTTACCGAGAAAGTAGGTATTTAAAGATCGATATGAACTGTGAACACCGCTAAAAGATTTCGCAGTGTCATACTAATATTTATGAATGCGATAGAAACATTTGTCATTTTCACCACTAAACGTTTGGGCCGATCTTAACGAAATCACATGATTAAAAAAAACTGAAAAAACTGCTACTTCAAGATACGCAATATGTGCAATATAATACATACGCGACTTGTTGTTCACTTTTCTACAGGCACTTGGATGATATTTTACCAGTTATTTTGTTATAAAAACCAAAGCACTGCTTCGATTTATATATCAAACACAAATAGAATCATCAAAATCAGTGCACAATTGCCTGGGTAATCGGTGAACAAACAAAAACATACAGACCGAATTGATAACCTCCTTCTTTTTGGAAAAATCACTTTAATGTCTATCACGCTGGCCAAGTGCGGGTTGACACGCTTCAGACAACTTAGCGATTAATGCACAGGGTTCATTCACTGTTTGGAGTTAGCTTTAATTAATAATAGACCATACCTTCGAAGATACAAAGGTGCGATGACTTGAAATTTGAACCTCTAGACTTCCGGATCGGAAGTGAAGTAAGGAAATGGTTGCCGTAATTTTCGAGACCGGGCTTATTCCTATGAATTTTGCAATAAACTGGACAACTCGCTATGCTGAAAAACAATTGTCGCACTTGTATGTACTTTTTAGGGTTCCGTACCCAAAAGGTAAAAACGGGACCATATTACTGAGACTCCGCTGTCCGTCCGTCCGTCCGTCCGGACGGACAGTCCGTCTGTCACCAGGCTGTATCTCATGAACCGTGATAGTTAGACAGTTGAAATTTTCACAGATGATTTATTTCTGTTGCCGAACAAGAAATACTAAAAAACAGAATAAAATAAATATTTAAGGGGGCTCCCATACAACAAACGTGTTTTTTTTTGCTTGTTTTTGCTCGATATTGACAACAGCAACAGGTAGACCCTTGAAATATTCACTGAATAAAGAGTTATATTATTTACTTTAAAAATAAACAATTAAATTAAAATAAAATTAATATTTAAGGGGGGCTCCCATACAACAAATGTGATTTTTTTGCCGTTTTAATAGATAATGGTACGGAACCCTTCGTGCACGAGTCCGACTTGCACTTGGCTTGTTTTATTATTCTTCAGGGAGCTGTATATATTTATCAAATCAATCAATTATAATTAAATTTTGCTGCCATTGGTCGGATATCCCATTTTTAGGGTTCCGTACTACAAAAGAAAAAAATGGAACCCATATACCTAGGATCACTTTGTTGTCCGTCTGTCCGTCTGTCAAGACCTGTATCTCGTAAACGCGTGAAGGTATTGAGTTGAAATTAAAACCATATATCCTATCTTGCTGCAGAAAGAAAGAAAAATCAAACTTCTCAGTTTTCATTTAAAAAAGTTACAGCTGGATTTGCCGCAAAAACGCATATTTCGACACTCGCAAGAGAGTCAAAACCTATGGCGTACTTCCCGTTAACCTATAACTATGAAATTTGGCAAGAAGCATTGTCATAAAGGGATAAATCCGAGAACTGTATATTTTTAATTTAATCACAAAAAATAGTCTTTATGCAAGGAAGGAGAGTCCAAATTTTAAAGTGCTTTAATTGTATTATATTTAATTTTATTGTATTATATTGTGAAGTCTGTTGTAATCAAATAAATTTCATTTCATTTCATTTCAATTTTATTTCATTATGTGGGCTATCATATTAAAGAGCTTCATTATCACACGCTAAAACAGATTTGTAAATATTTTTACGATGTATAGTTTTCGATTTATGAAGGTTCGATTAAGTTTACAAATATATAATTTCCCCCTTTTATCTACTAGTTTTTACGGAACCCTCGGTGGGCAAGTGTGACTCGCACTTGTCCGGTTTTTTATTAATAGGACATCCAATTTTATGGTTCTGGTGTCGCTAGGTCGGATATCTCGGTCGGTCGGTTCAGATGTCAGATCTTACAGTTAACTGGTTCGATAAATAATCTGATGAAAACACAACCAATAACACTTTATTGAAACCACATAAAGTAATAAGACAATAAACACATAATAAAATGGCACAAAAGGCGGTCTTATCAATAAAAGCGATCTCTTCCAGACAACCTTGATGTGTGAAAAAGTATATGTAAAGGCGATGGTGTTGATTCGTGAGTACATAATTAAGTTTAAAAAAGAAAATATTTTTTTTAAATAAACTACTTAGAAAATAATACGTACACAGATACATACATAATTATAAAGTTTATAAATAAACTTACACAAATACAATCTACAGGATTTTCAAAAATTATTGTGTCTCTCAAAGACCTTACGTTACCAATTTTAGTTTTCATGTTATTATGGAATACTAGGTATTATTATTAACGGGATAATTACCGTGGTTCGCGTTAATTTTGAGCTCCCGATATTTCGATAAGGGCAGATATGTCTGCCCTTAACCGTATCATCCACCTGCATTCTTCAGTCGCCCGTGAACATGGTGCATGTAACTGTGCCGAAATATCGGGAGCTTAAAATTAACGCGAACCACGGTAAATATCCTGTTAATATTAATAGTGTTTTAATGAATGACCGTGATAGTTTAAAAAAGTGTTTTATTAAGGAATGTTTTCTAAAAAATGTCCGACCAATATATATCTGGGCGGCAACAAAACTTCCAGAAGGAAAAACATAAAAATAATTTTATGAGCTAAAAATGTAGATCCACATAACATTTCAGCACGAACAGAGTGAGTTTACTTGTTTCGCGACAATCCGAAATTCGACAAGAACACTGTCAACCCTTATCCAAAGCGTCAAATAATTGACGATTGGCACTTCAATTTTCAACAGATTTGGGGGTATTTTGATATACCTACCGAATTTCGTGAGGAACCCTAAAAATATAGAGTAACCGAGCGCGGAAGGTAATTGCGGCTACATGAAATATAGCAGCAATACATCTTGCTCGCACCACCACCGCCGGCAATTTCTGCTCTCTACCTTCCCTACCTATTCTACCGTATCCTCAAGCTTATATGGCTGAACTGTGTGAAATTTACCAAATTCCTTGTAGCATTATATGTATCATAAGTTTGTATTGACAAAAAGAAGTATTTAATTATGTATGATATCAGCCATGTAGCTCAATAGTGGTACTTAGTTCAATAGTCGATGGTTGGTAGGATATAAAATACTGAACATCACACAACCATTTAGCCCACTATTGAACTACATGGTTGATATAATACATAATTTTACAGACAATGTATGTCAAATCATTTATTAGTTTTTTTTTTTTTTTTTTTTTTTATCAGCCCTGTTTGTACAAACTGTCCCACTGCTGGGAACGGGCCATCTTCTCATTGTGAGAAGGGTTAGGCCATAGTCTGCCACGCTGGCCAAGTGCGGGTTGGCAGACTTCACACATCTTCAAGATCATTGAGAACTCTCAGACATGTAGGTTTCCTCACGATGTTTTCCTTCACCGTTTGAAGTTGGCGGCAATCAACAATACGCACATAACTTCGAAAAGACAGAAGTGCGTGCCGTGGGATTCGAACTCAAGACCTGCGGATCGCAAGTCAGACGGTCTCACCACTAAGCTGCCGGGAACTTCCGGGAACCGGGAACATTTATTAGTTATGTAGAATATTTTATATTTATATAAGCCTAACTGTGTATGTAATTATTACAAATATATTTTTATTGTACTCGCTCGTGCGTGACGTCACCTACCGGTCTCAGCGGAAGACCAGCGCTGGTTGTTTACAACTAGCATTATGCTGAGCTGGGACCGGATTGTGACAAAAACATATTATATAAGTATTTTGTGTATGATTTATATTTTTTGAATGATATTTATTTTGTGTTGTATGTTTTTTTGTTACAATAAATTTCTGTCTATGTCTATATCTAATTGAAGAAAGTTCATAACACAATCATTTTGTTTTCATTTACATAGTTACGATTCGTAACTATTACTTTTACAGTATGCCCGGGAAGAGAAGCTGATGTAAGTATTCTACGATTTTCTTTATCTCCCAGTCTAGCATGGCGTTTACACATAATGCCATTCAATATCATTCAGATTTGGGACTTCAGCAATTTAAATCCTTAGGTCTCCTTGTTGATTCCAGAAAAAAAGAAACGGAAAATGATAGTGACCGAATAAATAAATATTTGTGGACATTTCACTCAACACCATCTAGCCCAAACTAAGCAAAGCTTATACTATGGAACTAGATGGCTGATATAATACATTATATACTTTTTGTTGTTGTAAATATATACATATGATACATAGAAACACCGAGACACAGAACAAACATTCATGCTCATCACACAAATATTTGCCCTAAGTGGGGATCGAACCCACGACCTACAGCTCGGCAAGCAAACATACTGCCAACTGAGCCACAAGGAAATAAAGTAAACGTCTCTTTGGATAAACAAAATAGGTCTGCAAGACTTAGGAACTTATTTGAAATACCTAGTATTTCAGGCTATTCCCACCATAGAAAAATATGTGAAGTTACAAATATTCTTGGCAATGTACTTTACACATTCAGTTGAGTATCTATCCCTGGTGTCAATGTTCATGTATTGTATCAAGCATATTACATAGGAGTACGGAAAACCCGGTGTGCGAGTAAAACTCGTACTTTGCCGGATTTTTATAATTATACCTAGATATCGTCAGTTTTACTTACGCATTATTTATATACATGACCAGTAACCTAGGAGTTTAACTATAACTCACGATGTGAGGTGATGGTTTAGTCAAAAATGGAAAGATCGCCTAACCTTAAATACCCACTGGCTCAAAAATTTTGAGCTAGGTTAGTGAAACATACCCTTAGATCCCTAAATTATTCGAGGTAAACATTTTCTTCAACAAATAAGTTTATAAACTTAAAAATAGCCGATCAAAGAGCCCCCAACCTAAAACAACAACTAAATCGATTTTGATGCAACATTGCTAAGAACATTCTCGATCAAATCTTTTCAAACACAAAAACTAGATGAAAATAGGTTCCTCTATTTAGAAGTATATGCCACAAACAGATACACAAATACTTATACATTATAAATACACAGATACACACATCTAACTTATAACATCGCTCTTTTTGGGTCAGGGCGAAAAATGGCCTCGATCTTTTCTAATAAACAAACGTAAACTAATTTACTAAATAGCCGAATCCAGCTCATAGACATGATAAGCTCTTAGTTCTCACATTATCATAGTACAGTCATCAAAAGAACACTTTTACAGAAAATCCGAATATTTTACCAAAAAGAAAATTACAAAACACTAAACTGCTGAAACTCCCTTAACTCCGGGCATAAATTTAAGTAAGTATTTATTTATTTATTTAACTAAAACGGTATTCACCAATCACATTAGCTAATATACATATTATTTTATAATTGACAATAATAAAGTTAATAAAATCAAAATTATATACAATTAATTATTAAAACGTAATATCCAATAATAATGTCAATACAAAAATTAAAATTAAAAACGACAAACAATGTCAAATAGATAAAATGTCAAATAATATTAAACAAAAACAGGATCATTATAAGAATTCATCATCTTCGTCATTCGCCTTACATGCCTTCCTTTCACAATACAGAAATGTATCTGTTGAACCAATCGAGTGTAATATAATAATGTTTACTAAATAAAATGTTCGGATTTATCGCGAGCTGTCTCTCGGCCCGTAAAAAATAAATTGAATCCTGAAAATATCCCGCGTGCAAGTCGGGAGATTTGTGATTCCATCGCCGCTTCGTCAGGAGCAAATAAATTACCTAATTTACAAAATACGCCCGTAGGCATATTTCGATTCGTGAGCCGAACGAATTTTTATGTTTTGGTACGTACTTTCAATTTCTTACGACGCCAATAAGGTGTTCCTGCCTCGAGCCATGTTGAAATCAAACAATTTTTGTGTAATTCATCTTTAAACCTTTCGCCTATCAACCTGATGCAAACTTAAATAAAAAATCGGGAAAGGTTCTGAAGTGGATACCACGTACAGGCAAGCGCAGCGTAGGAAGACCAGCCACGAGATGGACAGATGACCTCATACAAGTGCCGGAAAGACGCTGGATGCAAGCTGCTTCCAATCGGTCTTTTTGGAAATCCGTGGGGGAGGCCCTCATGTATTTCCCTCTGCCTGCATTTGCGGAAATACTGAATTGAGGTTAAAAGACACCGGCACAACTGGTCTTTATTGCAGACTAACAAACTCTGTCTGTTTACGCAGTGACCCAAAACGTGTCTTGCCTCATATACTTTTTACTATATACGAGGCAAGACACGTTTTGGATCACTGCGTAAATTTTTCTTCGTAATGGATCATGTGTATTATATTTCTTTAAAAATTGTACGTAAAATAGTGATAAAACACTTACAGCTCCTGTATATCATAACAGTCAATTTTTTCATTGAAATGTAAAAATAAAATTTGCTGTTCTATACATACACCAATGTTATAGGGCGAATTCTGTGACATACACTTTGTAATATAATTATCTATTGTCCAAAACAAGTTTTAAAAAGTATTTTTATAAATAACTGATATTTAGTCGAAATCTTTATCATTCAAAAATATATTTGAATTAAAAAAAATCTAAAATCTACAGAAAGTTATAGCCACTTCAATAACCCAAATATAAATATCTCAAATGCGATTATCTTAAAACACACTTTTAACACTTATGTATTTGCGCAATCGCGTAGCAAACAAAATGATTATCCCGATTTTGGTCAAAAATAGCTACTTAGTAAATAATAAGTAATGTATTCATTTCACCATTGGTTCCGTTTTTTTTTCAATAAAAGTCAGCGTTTTTGCTTGAACTCGTCTATTTAATTAAGGTCTTTGAGTGTCGTTTCCCCCATAATGAGGCTTTTTTCCTTTGAAACGGAGCTTCTGTATAATGATTGCTTCATTTATGATGAGTTGGCATTTTAATAATTTGCTTTTATGGAATAGCATATTTTATCTGAGAAGTCTTATTCTTATTAAACTTAGAGGTGATATATTCGAGTTCAAGAACGAGGAGGAATGCATCAGTGGTACCACGTACAATACGTACAATATCTTCGCTTGCATGACTAACTGTCCTATCTCATTTTTCACATGATATTTATTTGTTATTGACATTGACAGGTATTTAGAATGCAAATACATTAAAAATATCAATGTGAAATATAAATGTAAGTAACCTCTATGAAAGCTAATATCGGTATGCAAAACATCCGATTTTTTTATATTTTTGACAGATACAATCTAATCTCAGAACGAAAAGTGTTTGTCCTGAACAAATGACTAAGATGAGATAGGACAGTCATATGCGAGCGACGATATTATGTCATTGCGGTTATTGACGTCCCGCTCGCTGAACATACTCGGCCATGCGTACGTGCAGAATGGCAAGTCTCGTAATGTCAAACGTTATTCGTAATACTACTGAGCCGCAACGCAAATTAGTCCAGTCAAAATAGACATTCAAGTTAGCCATAATTTGCATAAAGCTGAAAATTGGTATAAACGCTAAACCATTACTAATGAAATGTCTAAAATCCCTTTTGATCCTACTTCTGCAAAAAAAAATCGGCTGTAACTTTTTTTTGACAAAAACTGAGAAATTTGGTTTTTCTTTCTGCAGCAAGAGATTATGGATCTGCGTACATGGTTTAAAAATTTCAACACGATACCTTCACTCGTTCCCGAGAACAACAGGTCTTAACAACTGGACGGACGAATGAACGGGCGGACGGACGGACGGACAGACGGACAGACGAACAGACGGACAGACTATAAGTGATCCTATATAAAGGTTCCGTTTTTTCCTTTTGAGGTACGGAACCCTAAAAATGAGAAAAACCTGTTTTTTTTTTTTTGCAGAAGTAGGTTTGAAGGGGATTTTTCAAATTTCATTAGTAATGGTTTATTTAACGTCTATATACCACTTTTCAGTTCTATGCGAATTATTTTTGTCTATTTTGACTGGACTAAATATTGAACTGCTTGTTCAAATTTTCTGCTTGCTTAAGGGTTCAGTGAAAAGCATTTAAAGAGCTAATCATGATTAGTCTCTTGTAGAACGTAAAGTTAGCTCTAAACATATATGATGGCAGACTATTGCCTAGCCCTTCTCACAATGAGAAAATGGCCCGTTCCCAGCAGTGGGACAGTTTGTACAAACAGGGCTGATAAAAAAAAATATATGATGCGTTTAGAGAATAGACGTGTCAAAAATAGCAGTAACTAATAGTCATAAAATAGAGTGATAAATATAATAATATAGCTCACTATCTCTTTACCCCTATACAGCTGATTTAGTAACACTATAGCCTCTGTACAGCCATGTTAAAATTATTAGATTTTTATTATTATTATTTATTTTATAATAAAACTTATTAACTAATTTGAATGGTTTATTATAATATTTAATTTATAATGCTAAAATATTTTTTTTACTACTTTGCAATCTGACAATGAATAATTGCAATCTGACAATGAATAATTAGTTTTTCTACTAATATAATAGTGGATAAGCTCTTATGTGAATAAATTATAAATTATATCATATCATATCACATCTTTAAGAAAAGCCGGGGACATACAGACGGACGAAGGGATACATTTTATGGTGGATATACCAAAAACTCGAACAAAACATTTTAACTTCACTTTTATTGCGTGTACCGCCAAGATGTGGAATATGATATGGATCTTTCTAAGTAGATACCAATAATGTAGGTGTCTTCAAATCGTGAATGAATAAGTTCCTTCCAGACAAGCGCGTTCCATCGTAGACCGCAACGGTCTCTTAACATCGAGTGAGATGTTGGTCAATCGCAAGCATATTTAAAATAAAAAATAATAACTAAATAACTCGTGATGAAACTTGCTTATAGAGTACATAATATGTTAATAATTTCAAGGCTGGTCTTAATTTGTAGTAAGTGTTCATATTGTGGATGTATTCTTAAAATATATCGGTCATCTAAAAATACATTGAGTTTAGCCCCCGATTTACACTCAGCCCCTTCTACTGCTTCTGCCACTGTCGATTCATCATCATCATCTCAGCCGCAAGAAGTCCACTACTGGACATAGGCTTCCCCCATGGATTTCCAAAAAGACCGCTTGGAAGCGACCTGCATCGAGCGTCTTCCTTCCACTTGTATGATAATATTGTATAAATTGTATGCCACTATATATTATATTTCCCTATACTTAATATTCTTCTGCCGCAGTATCCATACGAGTTTGTTATCCATCTGTTATCCATCTGTTTACCAGGGCTTCCAGATGTACGATTTAAATCATAAACATACGACTGTTTGGCGAATTTGCAGAGGTACGATCGCTAGATCGAAATCGTACGACTTTTTAATACCTGGAAACGTTTCATAACGAAACCATGAATTGTCAGCATTTTTTCGGGAAATTCTCTAAAAAAAACGTAATTTTCCGGTTTTATTGAAGATTTAAGTTACCCCGATTGACTGTACGACTTTTTCGTTGAATTTTTCCCTGATATACGACTTTTTTGTAGCAGATGTACGATCACCCCTTTTTTATATCTGGCAGTCTTGGCTTACATTCTCGCGCTACTGACTTCCCTACCCAAAAGGGGGAGTGTACACGAGGTGTTAGGTTAGTATGATGTTAATAGCTAAGCAGCGTCCGGCGCCGGCGCAACGTCATCCGGGTCTGGTTTCTGGCAGGTGAGCGCGCCGCAGCGGTTGGCGCAGCACTTCAACGAGCGCGGACAGTCGGAGTCGCCGGTGCACGTAGGAGAGCAGATCCACGGGCCTCGAGGGTACTCGGGACAACGGCCTTTCTTCACTGAAACAACAAATATGTGTATGATAAATGCTTTTTCTGTCAAAAACTCATAAGCATTGCTACTCCACTAACTCTTAGCAATGCTGATTACCTAGTAGTCTAGGCATGAGGTATATGGTATATTGGGTAATAATCAAAATGGTTAACCATTCTGATTATTACCCAATAGTAGCGCTCGTGGCGTAGCTTGACTAGGTGTTCCCGAACGATCACAAAGTTAAGCAACGGACGGACCGGTCAGTCTTCGGATGGGTGACCGTGAGTGGCATTTCTTTCTGAGCGCTACCGTGGGTCGGATGACACGTTAAATTGTAGGTCCCGGTTGTTCAGCAATCGTCAAGCCAAGTCAGAGGCCTTTCGGCGGCTTAATAACTCTGACAATAGGGCTGGCCACTCAGTCTATACGAACTTACTTACTTTTACCATTCTGATTGGTATTGGGTTTGACCATTTTGATTATTATTTAGACATTCATTAATCTGGAGCATCGTTTTTAATCCCCTACCCAAAAATAGAGGTGTTATAAAATTAAATTAATTAATTAATTAATTAATTAAATTTGACGTGTCTCTATCTAAGTCGGTTTTTTTTTCAGTTTTGTAAACTTATAGTACTTACTTGTGTCTGTGTATAGTTAGAATTTTTCAAGTCATTTCACCTTTTAAAAACAAAACATTAAATAAGTATACCTATTTTCACCCATAGAAGTAATAAAATTGAAAATAAACTAAGTAAGTAAGAATACGAACGAATAGATGTAGTTGCTTCACTTAGGCTATGGCGGCTACCTCTACCTAAGTGAAGCAACTACGTCACTTTGCTCGACGCTAAACGCAGGAAAGTAAAATTTGGCACAATTTCAATTCTTAGCTCTGTGATAAATATACGTTACCTCACTTGAAACATCACTTGAAAGCTCGTGTACCTACATGTCAAAAACATTAAATACGTGATGATATTGATATTGATATTCTTTATTCACATAAAAACTTATCTATTATTATAACTAGTATAATACAGAAAATATTTATGCACTGTCAGTTTACAATTTGTTAATAAAAATTTCATTTACAACTATAAAAAAACTATAAACTTTAAATTTCATTAATGGTCGTATGACCATTAATGTGTGTAGGTATACACATTTTAATAGATTTCTGGCTTCACCTATTTAAAATTCATTCAAGTCATAAAATTCAACATTCACGCTAATCACTATAGGTCATAATTTTAATATAATTTATTAATATAATCATTAGAGTGATACAGAGAGAGTATAGATACTATATTGCATTCACACACAAAAATATCTCTTCCTCGTATTTACCCAATAATTATAGTAAAAAAAAACAACTTCAAAATACGCAATTCGTTTACTCGGTCATTTTTCAGTTATTTCCATTATTTTCGTTGATAAAATTTACCATGGGTCAATACAATTTTATATGGGTCCACCACATAAAACAAAAAAAAAAGAATCATCAAAAACAATACAGAATTGGCGGAGTACTTGCTGAACAAAAAACACAGTCGAATTGTGGAAATCCTTCTTTTTGGGAGTCGGTTAAAATAAATCTACTTTTAAAACAAACATCGTGTAAAGCATGCACAGCCACACACAGTATCTCCTGTATTGATTGAGTTGAATAAGCCAAATTATAAATTCCATTGTAATGGTATTATTATCGGACCGCAGAAGGGATCGGGCGCCGGACATAACATGACCCACATTAGATTTATTTGGGACGCGCTTAACCCGCCGATAGAATAATGTTTTAGTTGTATCCTCGCATGCAAATGTAGATGAGATAACTGAGGTAAGTTTTTTTGAAGTGATAACTTCTTATGGGAGGGTAAACCGCTTCGTTACGTAACGTGTTACGGCGCCAGTCTAACTGGCTAGATTAGCTTAAGTTATCACTTCTGTCGGGCGTCCCGAGATGCACACGTTTTTTTTTAATTATTCAAATCTTAGAGACTTTTAGACTACAAGTTTATGCCAGCCTCATCATAACCTTATAGTAATGGCACATTATTAACTTAATAACTATCAATAGAGTTATGGAATAATTAGCCAACTAGGAAACCACGTGGAACTGGTCTGACTCACGGCCTGGAAAAAAGAATTCACCAGTCTATAAATCATTCCAGCTGCCCTTGAAGTAGGTTCCGCTAAAATACCCTCTGTATTTTGCTCCCATATTGGACTCGTTCACTTGGAGTTCGGAAAAAAATCGCTCTTTCAATCCGGTTCCGCACACATTCTATTAGTACAAGAGAGGTAAGTTTGTAAAGTAATTCTTTAGTTTATTGAAAAAAATAGTTTTATCAAAAAATAAATACACAAGTTTGTCTTGTACTTGACCAGTTTTTAGTATTTGTTGATTTACATTAAAGTAATCCCTACAATCTGCTAATTTTGACTAGACTTGTGTCTTTTACCGTTCAAAAGATATAGCCGTTTAACTAAACAAAAACAGACAGAACAAACAAACGTTTGACAGAACAAAAAATCATTGCGCAACTTAGGTATAAAAATCAAAATAACCGTCTGACTTGCTATCCGCAGATTCTGTGTTCAAATCCCACAGCACGCACTGTCTTTTCTAAGCTATATGTGAATTATTTATTGTTTCCAATTTCAAAGGTTTTCCTTTATAAGAAAATCTATATCTCTGAGAATTATTAACGTTCTTGAAGATATTTGGGGTCTCCCAACCCACACTTACCTATTTGCCGGCGTGGTGGACTTTAATAATGGCCTAACTCTTTTCCATCCATTAGAAGATGGAAAGCATCCACTAAAATACAGTTAGAAGCAGTAACAATGCGATGGCGAACAAATAAGGTACTGTTTATAACTTTATAAGCGGTTTAAACTGACCCAAAGTAACGAAATGCCTCTGCGTCATCGCGTCGACGCACATAGCTCCCCCGCAAATAGTGGGACAGCACAGCTGGGTGCCGTTGCAAGGGATGTCAGGGCCGCAAGTGGGGCCGCACTCGTCAACCGGCAGCGTTGGAGGGCAGGAACCCGCACAGTGGCATGTCGCGATCACTGTTGACGCTGGAAAACAATAACAATCATTACCACCACCCATATTATTCACTTTCATTTCATAAAAATGTCTGGTTACCATCTGGTTTGATTGATCGAAATAGCAGCCTCGACGGCTGCTATTTCAATCAATCAATCAATAACAGTTTATTGACACCATAAAATAAATAACATATCAAAATATATACATAAGATAATGGCACCAATCTTAATTGCAGGCAAACGTAGACCAATAGCAGTCTTTGATTTATATATAGAAAGCTGCTATTAGACAAAAATTGCCAGCGAACGAAGATGGATTAACCGTAGCAGCCTCAACACTCAAGTCGCCTGATGGTATGTTAAGGCATCACTGTTTGTGAGACTTATCGACACTATGAATTACTTCTGCGAGCATGTTTTGCATAAATAACAAAATACTTATATATTTGTTATGCACGGTTTTGCCCGAAAGGACATCTGAGGATTTGTAAGGAACCTGATTTGAAGCAAGATCACATCACGAGCATGAGAATCTAAGACGTCTTTTTTGTAAGTAATAAAATTGTGAATCAGAAATGAAGAGATCCGTAGACGTACAAAAATCAACGACATAGCACAGCGAATTAGCAAGTTGATGTCGCAGTGGGCAGGGCACATAGCACGTAGAACTGATGGCCAATGGAGCCAAAACATGGAACATGGATGGAACAAAAAAAAACGACTCGGACCTGCCGCGAAATGACATTTTGTACGTAGAAAAAAACGTCAACGACAGTAAATTTTCACTAAGTAACGTCGAGTCTAGGGAAAAGATATATAAAAACAGACGGACAACAAAGTGATCCTATAAAGGTTGCGTTTTTTCCTTTGAGGTACAGAACCCTACAAATAAGAGGGTGGAATAGTATCGTTGGGTTCTCTTTGAATCGTCACCACTTTATTTTAGATCTAAATACTCACTCAAATCATACAGGATAATTAGAAATCAGAGCAAAAACCAGAACAAAATGTTTATGAAATCACATACACTCACCAATTAAGTACACAAACAACGACGACATTTCTACTGACACTCGCACAACTCCGCTTTATTAAATGCGCTTACAGCGACAATTACAACCTCGTCTTGTCACAAATAACAAGTGGGACACACGGACGATAAGAACTACAAGCTTATTATAACTTTTACCGTTCATTTGTTCATACAAAAATAGAAAACTGACCCTTATCTACCCTTACCAGTATCAGAATCATAAATTCCTGAAAATGATTAGCATTTTTAAAATTAATTATAACTTCGAAGTTAAAAAAGTTATAACGGAAAACAGAAGCAACAAAAAACATTGAAATGGGATAATATTTATTAATATTTAACAGGATTTTTCTGTTGTACGAAAAAAATTGCTATGTAAAATTGCGATTTTATCGATTTTCTTAATTTGTAGATATTCATCTTTTAGGGTTTCGTAGTAAAACCCCTAATAGTTTCACCATGTCCGTCTGTCTGTCCGCTCGCGGCTTTGCTCAAAAACCATAAGTACTAGAAATGTAGTTTGGTATAGATATGCATAATAATAATGTCGAGAAGATGGCCCGTTCCCAGCGGTGGGACAGTTTGTACAAACAGGGCTGATAAAAAAAAAAAAAAAAAATGCATAATAATAATGTCGAGAAAGTCGTAGAATAAAATTCTGAAAAAAAAATTATTTTTTGTTTCCTCCCTTAAATGTAAATTGGGGATGTATTTTTTTTCTCGTCTACTATCGTATCGTAAGATCGTAAGATAGGTAATCAAAAAAACATTGGGATGTGCTAAAACCATTCTTCAATTTAGGGATCCATTTGCGAAATATTAAGCTTTAAAGTGATATTTTTTATTATAGTCACGTAAGAGTAACTATTTTCCCTCCCCTACTCTCTTATTAATTTTTAACCCTCGATAAAAAAAGAGAAGGGTATATTCTAAGTTTAACGTGTCTATATACGTATACACATTTGTGTATCAGTCTATGTCATGTATCCCCTAAATCCGTTTAGAGAATACGGTGCCAAAGATATTATTGATTTCAACATGACGAAGACAAAGAAACCTGCTCAGTTGTTGAGTCAGAGCTCGCACATTAATTTACCAGTGTGTTCGAATAAGTGTCATCCCGATAACACAGAAATCTTCCCGACGTGGCTTACATCACGCGTAAATCTCAGAAATGGCTAGTTGTTATTCAAATTAATGAGGAAAACGAAACTTAAAAATGAAACAAATAATTTGTTGCTATTTCAGGAAATTGTTTAATTTTCTGTGTAGAAGAAAGACTTTAAAGATTGCAGATAGTTAAGTTTATTACAAATAAATAACACAAATATATTCTACAATCTAACTTTTATCTTATATTAGGTATATATATACCAGAAAAAACAATCACTGTCAAAATGTCACTCTATTTTATAAGCTAGTAACAATTTGTTGCTTTATCATGACTAAAGATTCGAACATGATGAAATTTGACTGAAGGATAGCTACCCTGCGCCTTTTGTATAATCGCGTCACGTGATAATTATGTACTTATGTGTTACAGCGTAAGTAATTAATCCGGATATTATATATATGTATACTAACCAGGCATACTCAATTTAGTCAAAGTGATAAATGACACAGAATTAATCACTGAACTAGCTATTTTATATAATATCTTGGGAGACTTGGATAAAGTAATAAATCTAGCATAGTACGAGTTTCACTCGCATACCGAGGCTTCCGTACCTAATCCTATGCATGGTACACGAACACTGAACTGAACAATTTAGTAATTATATATAATGACCAGTCATTAAGTATAATATCTAATTAATCACTATGACTGTAACATAATTATATATGATAATAATACATTATTATATACTTTATACAAGTAGTACCGATATTGACTTGGTACGGATACGAATCAGTGACGCGTCAGGGCCAGGGTTATCACCGAACCCAATTGCAAGGGCAGATGATTTCTCAGTGACGGCATCGTTAACTTATCTCCCCGAACTAGGGTCGAAGTTTTACTACAGTTCAATTAATTTGCTCGAGATATTGATTTTACGGCTCGATTTATGAGTGAGAAACTCGTAAAAGTGAGCCACCTCTTGGATTGATTCATTTTGTAATCGAGGGCGCACGGCTCATTCAGCGAAGGCTAGCTATCAAATAAGTACACTCGGTTAGTTCCCTTCATAAGGGTGATTTAGTGAAGGAAGATTTAGCAATAAATTCACTACGCAAGATGTTCACTTAGATTTTTAACCCCCGACCCAAAAAGATGTTTTTTTTTTTGTAATTCTGCCGTTTGCTCGTGAAAAGGTAACAAACTGACAACAAAAGAAACGATTGCTTTCGTTTTTATAATTTTACTAGCTGCACCCCTCGATGTCACCCGCGTAGTGATGAAACAGTGATGTTGATGATTAAATATAGCTTATATCCTTCTCCAGGTCCTAAAGAATTTCTGTTCCAAATTTCATAATGATTGCTTTAGTCATTTAGCCGGGAAGAGGTAACAAAGAGACAGACAGAGTTACTTTCGATTTTATAATATTAAGTTAGGATTAGACACAAAAAACAAGAATCTGTGGGATTAGGATATTATATTATACTGTCGTGAACTGTGTTCCGTGGTTTAACTCACAAGTTGAAAATTATTTGTTGAAATGTTGATGAATTCGTGTCTTTTTATTTTTCACCTATCTTTATTTCTCCAAACTTCATCATGATCCGTTCAGCTGTTTAGCCGTGAATGGTGACAAATAGACAGACAAAATTACCATTACTTGCTTTTGTAACATTGGTAGGTATAAATGTATAAGTACTTTGTTTCACCATCGATTTTCCAGTATTTTTCTTGGAAAAGCATCCTACATTCTTTCTTATGATACATATTATATTACCACTATGTCAAATTTTACCATAATCTGTATCTGTAGTTTCAAAGTTAGTTCTCAATGACATTCCCATTAGTTCTAGCCAAATTCGTAAAACAGAGCATGCGTCACTTTCGTTTTTATGCAAGCAAATTTTCTACGCCATTTTGATATTCTGATTTTGACAGGTGCGTGCAATTTATGGCCGGGGTTCGCACATTTATCTTGCTTGACCATGATCCTCGAGTTCAACCGTCCCAGATAGGATGTATCAGTGAACTGGGGCAGAGATTAGAAAAAATATTTAAGAATAATTTTGTAATGTCATTAGAATTGGGACTTACAGTACTAATACAAGAACAGTGTTCCTTAAACTGTGATAACACATCACACATTTATACATTCAACAGCAGGACCAATACTTCAAAATATGATTTTGTTTATAATTTTTTTCATATTACTCGAACCATGAATGGACTTCTAATCTTCTACATTTTTTAACAAAATTCAAACCTTGTTATTCTTGGTTTCTAGCAAAAAATAAACACCATAGTTGGCCTATATTTAAATATGTTTTAAAGCTTAAATCAGTTTTCTTTTTAAAAAAAATTTGGTACTCTCAACGAATCTCATTAGGGACTTAAATTGTTACCAATAAAAGGCAAACATTGGGTACATTTTCAAAATTTAATAGCAAAAAAGTAATGTACAAGTTCTAAAGCCAAACCTTATTATGATGTAGGTACAAAACATATACCTGAAGATTTGTATCCGATAATTTATCTTATTGTATTGTCGCTACCTGTATATGTTTTAAACTACACTCATAATATATATGATGGAGATACCATAAATAATTCTAATTTATAGACTAAGTATAAAGCTCCTGTGAACAAATACTTGTACACCTTAATACAGAATATAGAATGATTGTGACAAATGTTTTATGAAACAGATAAATAAAATAAAATAGTTTTAGTTAGTCTAATCTTTTTGGTGTTCTTCTTCTTCTTTTTTGTATTGGACCCGCATTAAAGCATTTGCCAGTGTCAAGTATTAGGATTTTTTCAAGTTTCTTGAATAAAACAAGTTGTAAATGTTCTAGTCACAGTCTAAGTCACGTATACAGTCAATTTATAAGTCGAGTCTTGCTACAGTAAAGTGGTGGCGACTTTACTAGAAGCTTCTATGGAGTTTTGCCGACAACGAAAAATCACACGTTTTACTGCTTTATTTCACTTGCCCACACTCACGCACTTTATCGAATACTTAATTAATAAAACACCACCATTTTCATAGCATTAATGTTCAAAATAACACAAGTTTAGGAAAATAAAACAAAGCCACAACACGTTAATAAGATGTTCCCGCCAAAATTCCTTTTTGGTGTTATCGCACGATCACGCGTGCCTAGACCATGAAAAAGACCACTCATGGCAATTTAAACCACCAGTGCTTCAGACTCTCACAATTTCTTACAAAAAAAATATATTCATTTTATCCCAGACAAATATATTCGTAACTAACTATATTGGAACACCCGCCTCTATTTTCACAAGAGTAATTTTAACAAAAATCATTGTATTTTGATATTATTATTCTGTGTTGCATACTTTTGCAATGTCTCTACCGAAATGGCATAACTTAGCTGCTTGTCAACAGTAAAGTGGTTGGAATGGCATGCGTCCCTTCGCCCTAACCCCTTGCGAAGGTTCTCACCACTTGAAAGTAATGGAATGAAAGGAATCGTCATATTTTGATGTTTGCCATTTATTTCAGATAAAAATGCTTTATCTGAAATATGCTATTTGCTGTAAAAAATAGAAATTTTGAGAACACAACAGAACAGAGATTCCCAATATTGATTTCGGTCTTCTTTTATAATCACACTGCCAGTTGCTAGCATGGTGTAAAGCTGGTTACACTCTGGTAGTGATAGGTTTCCTGGTGATATTTTACTTTTTTTTTTTAAGTGTTCGGCATGTACGAGTATAAGAATCAAAAGAAAGCAACATTAAATGTCAAATATTTTTGAATAAAAACTACGGGTCACTCACCTCACGTCTGTTTTGAGCCGAAATATCCGACTATAGTGACGTGTGTGCTGCTCCTATGAAAAAGACCGCCGAATGCGGTTGAAACTATAGTCGGATATTTCGGCTCAAAACAGACGTGTGTGACCCGTAGTTTTTATTTAAAAATGTATGAAAACCACGTTAATTTCCATAGTAAAATGTCAAATATTAAAAATAAAAGTCATTGATCATCGATACACATTTAACATATATAAACCACTCTTATCTATCTAAGATGATGTTGAAATGCCGCTTTGATCATATTTCCTTTATACCTCGTTTTAGTATTTTAGTCAATAAAAGGTCCTCAAAATCCGATTGTGGCTACATAAGAGGCTAAACACGAATCCAGAAGTTCAGAGGTCCAACAAAAGTTACGATTTCCAAAGGATAAAGTCGATGACTGAAGTATTACTTGTGATTAAAAAAATAGTACAAATATTATTATTTAATAATGCAAATATTATTATTATTTATATGATCGGGATAGAGTTTTAGACCTTAGTTCTAAGTTTATAAATATGATTGTATGAACAAATGTTAAATGAAGTTGGTAAGTGGTACATATATCTATTATTTATAAGTCTATTCATCTGTTTATCACAAAATAGCTTATTCTTTTTTAATATACTGATCATCCTTCACATCAGAGCTGGCGAGGTAGCCGTCCAGCCAGCTGTCAATTACGGGCAGGTTTTCCGAAGACCACTTGGCTTCTTCTCGGATGTTCTTGATGCTCTTCTCGATGATGTGTTCTGCAGAGCCAAACTCTCCCTGGTGGGCCATGTACAGATTGGATACCATCTCTAGGCCCTCCTGAGTCGTGAACGGGGAGGTAGCCGATGTGATGAGACTGTCCCAAAGATTAGTCTTTTGGGAGAACCTGAAACAATATTCCCAGTTAAAGTAATGCTATACGAAACAGTGTTAAAAATATCCTGTTGCATAAAAGTGATATTCGTACTGGAACTGAAATGCCATATAAGTAATTAAAATATTGAAAGTAAATTTTTCGCGAGAAAGTATGTAGTGCCACTGTACTAATTGACTTGTTTTAGAATAATTCTTGTAAAATGTCTGATTTGTCACAGGCAGTTACGCAAAACTACTACGAGAGAATTGTATTAAGTACTATTCCTATAAAATGTAGCCATTTACTTTGACATAAAACGAATATACCTACTTCTAGAACATTTTGCGCTTCAAAATCGGTCAAGCCGTTTTAAAAGTTAAATAACATACTTAAAACCCACACATACGTACATCAGAAAAGCATAATACTCCTTCTTACACAGTCAGGTACCTAACCTAAGTATACTCTGTTAGAATTGTCAGTTTTCCAAACATATACTTCTTGCTCTTCACATCTCATTATCATCTCCATGCCACAATAAATCCATTTCTGGACATATTCCTCCCTTTTGGAATTAATTTACATCCATTAAGCTGACATTCATACATCTACTGACATCTCCTCATATCTGATTCGATCTCGCAGAGAGACTCCGATCATAGCTGTCTACATAGCTTGAGTATAGCTCGCATCAGCTATTAGCACCGATATTCAATCAACAAGAATTTACGTCAGCGCTTAAAAATGTCCAAACTCAATATAAAACGATAACCTTTAGACCTACTTACACGATTAAAATAATTTTGATTTTCAAAATAATTCAAAGCGACAAAATAGCTGTCTCTAAACTTCTCAATCTAAATAAGGCTTTAGCGCGGCCACATAGAGATTAAATCTAAATCTTTAAGTTCGTCATTGTTGGTACATTGAATATCAATCAATCAATATCTCTGTTTCCTGAGACTTACAATCTTGTAATTTTCAAGGCTAGAGTGAATAGATATCTTCTAGATCGACGAGCTCCATCCTCGGCTACACCGTTGCTTAACATCAGGTGAGTTGGTGGTCAATCGTAGATCTATAATGTATAAAAAAAACAACTCAGGACACTGTTCGTGAATTTTGTTTTAGATTCTGCGTTGATGCGATTGGCTATTATAATTGACATAAAACAAACGGTCGAACGAAGATGCTTACGCAGATTTACTTTGATCACTTGTGGGGGCCGCTTTATCCAAACATTAGTACAAGATGTTGATAACAAAGATATAAATTAATTGGTACATGAGTTAAGTACATATAAAAAACAAATTAATGACCCCTCGAGATAAACACAACAATTGCGTGTTATTTTAATAGATCACTGTTTTAGTAATTCTGAGCGAATAATTAATTTTATATTAGAAGAAGTATACAGGAACAAACGCAATACAGTTCCATAAAAGGTTCCGAACTGTGTCCAAAAGTTTATGGGCCAATATTCTGCATGATATTGAATTATTAAGGGTATTGTGCGGGAAAGAGAAGCACTTTCTTTTTTTTTTCTTTTTTTTTATTCGAAGATAGGCTTGCGCTTGACCGTCAACTCACCCGATGTTAAGTGACAGTTACGGTCTACGATGGAGCGCGCTTGCCAAGAAGAAACCTATTCACTCGCGATTTGAAGACACCTAGATTATATCCAGTCGGAAAGACCCATTCAGGAAGCGCATTCCACAGTTTGGCAGTACGTACAATGAAAGTGGAGCCAATTCTATGTATCTTTTTTTCTCCCAGCCCAACCTGTTAATACACACCCACATAATAAAGTGGGTGTGTATTAATAGGTTGGGCTAGGAGAAAAAGAGATACATAGAATGTACCAGGTGCTTCTCTTCCCGGGCATATTCTAAAAGTCAGTTAAAGAACTTGAGGGAAATTGGCGTTAATGTAGGCGATCATTAACGTCGTACAGAAGAGTCCTTTTGCTTCGGGGGCTAAAAGAAAATGTTTTAACTTAGTCTCACAGCTTCCTTAGTTCTTGCTTGACCAACTTAATTACTCAGATATTATGTATTATAGGTATAAACTACGAGCACATTACTAATTAGACAACAGCTAAATTAGACATAATGAAATACAAAGTTTCAAAAAAAAAGTTTTGCAAAGTTTATATCGATTGTTTCCCTATTAATATAAAAAAAATATTGGAGGACATTTCACACAACGCCATCTAGTCCAAACTAAGCAAAGCTTGTATTATGGAAACTAGATGGTTGATAGAATAATTATATACTTTTTTTCGTAAATACATACTTATGATACATAGAAACACCCAGACACAGAACAAACATCCATGCTCATCACACAAATGTTTGCCCTGTGTGGGGTCGAACCCACGACCTTATAGCTCAGGAAGCAGTCGTACTACCACTGAGCCATGAGGCCTGTCCTGTAATATAGATAGATAGATAGATGATCAGGTGTTTAGTTTTTCCCTCTAGCACGTTGTATAAATAATCCCAAGTGTAATAATGCTTCCCCTTTGCCCGCGTATGATAAGTGTGGGAACTTGTTCATTCTACTTAACTGCGTACTTGTCCCAAAGTTTGAAACAAAAGGAAACTTACTTTAACTTCAAAGCGTCCCAATTGTCATTCAAAAAGCGGAACAGCGTAGTGTACCCTTGCGAGCTGCCTGTCAGCATACTGAATATCAGGAACAGATCATTATCTGTAAAGTTTCCATTTCCAGCCAGGAGCGTGATGTTTAGTAGCCTGGTAATAGTAGACTCTTCGATAGGGCATCCCGCAAGCGTTTTCAGAAGGTAAGTTCTTTCGTTTTGCTTCCTTGATGGAGGGAAGTTGATGACTCTTTCGAGACCGAACTCCCATTCCTTTTTGGAACCGTATTTGAAGACTGGGCAGATGAACTGGTTCGAAATTCTGGAAAGGACGTTAATATGCAATTATGTAAATAAGTACACATTGTGATCAATTATCTATCCTTTATCCTAATCGGTCAAGCAGTTTAGGCTGTAGGAGGTAATATACAAACATACATCTAAGTACATATCCACATATATACATAAATATATACACTCAAAAAACCCTCCTTCTTGCACAGTAGGGTAGAAACGAATGAAATTTGTATGAAAATTTCATTATTTTATTAATTCAGCTATTTTAAGAATACTAACTCAACTCAATTTAGTGGTGCCTTGAGAATTGACCACAATGTCGTAGAAATAACTAGTCGTAGAAATAAATAGATTTTTGAACATATGTAATATAATCGTAGAAAAGTAAAAGTCGTAGAAGTCATCGTCATCGTCATCGTTCATTATTTTAGCCCGATAGTTAACCGATTAGTTTTTTTTTTTTGAAAAAAAATATTAATAGCCGACCAAATTGAACAACTTTACTATTACGAAACCAATCCTGAAATTTCGAAAAAAGCCGCTGTTCCAAATTTTATCGAAAGGTACGTCTTACCTCTCTATGTCTTACCCTAATGCCCTCTCCTTTTCATCTAACCCTGTAACCACGGTCAAATGTGGTTTCAAATGTCATGGTCTTTGATACTCTGTCTACTCCGTAAAAGAAATAAGGTGTGATTTTATGTAGATAAATGTATTGTCAAAGGGCAATAAATAATTTTTACAAACTAATTAATTAATATTTTTTTAATAGCCCTGTTTGTACAAACTGTCCCACTGCTGGGAACGGGCCATCTTATCATTATGAGAAGGGTTAGGCCATAGTCTGCCATGCTGGCCAAGTGCGGGTTGGCAGACTTCACACATCATCAAGATCATTGAGAACTCTCAGACAAGTAGGTTTCCATACGATGTTTTCCTTCACCGTATGAAGTTGGCGGCAATCAACAATACGCACATAACTTCGAAAAGACAGAGGTGCGTGCCGTGGGATTTGGACCCAGGACCTGCGGATCGCAAGTCAGACGGTCTCACCACTAGGCTGCCGGAAACTCTACAAAACTAATCTACCTAACTAATCCGAAACTAATTAATTATTTATTCATAATAAATAATATTAATAAAAAGTTCTTAACACCCTTTGAGTGTCAAAAATGAGGGAACACATGACCTGCTTCATTGTTACAGGATTGGTCTCATAGTAAAGTTTACTTCCATATCATTGTATATATTAATACTGTATATTAATTTCACACTAAGTACCTTTAAATAAAAGTAAGTAAAATGCGTTTTATTCTATTTTTGTTGGAAATTCAAAAGTAATTCACTCCATTAGAAGGTCAGAAGCAGAGCAGACAATAGTTTTGAGTTTTGAATAGAAATACTCGGAGTTCAATCAATGTGATTGGAAAGGGATCGTCTGCACGCGCAAATCTACGATCTCGGAATTTATATTAGCTCTTCTCAAATGAAGTGCAGGTACTAGTAGGTATGTAAATTTATGTTACTTGTGTACGTTGTAGATTTTGCTTAACTTTACGGAGTTGAAACGGAGCTACGGTACCGAAACGTGGGCTCTCATAATTGGCATAGTTCATAAACTTACTCAGTGTACTACGAATAGTATAGAACTAAATAATTATACATTCTGACAAGTAACGCGACAGGTAAACGCGAACAAAACAGCATTGCTTTTGCGTGACGAGATCTATAGCTAGAAATCCAGAGTAACTAACATAGCAGTCACAACCGTATTAGCAAGCAAGCCGTATTAGAAGTGGCAGTGGGCTGATCATAACTACATATGTTGGTACCAATAATTGCTGATATAGACTAATTCTAGAGTGGAGTTGGCATAACATAGACGTAAATAGGATCTAAATATGTTGAACTGATAGCATACGTCAGACAGTGAGCAGTACAGGCGGAGAATTGAAAATCGAGTTTAGTGGCGTTCGATGGGAGAGACCCATGTATGACCAGCAGTGAATAAAAATGGTCTGATGATTATGATTATGTTGATTTTTTTATATGGGCAGTTGGGAAGCGGATGCCAAAGGCCTCGTCAGTGAAATTGGCCGAAGACTGAAGGACAACAGTGGTGACTCCCGTTCTGCTTCGTTCCTGGTGCAAAGGTTGGCTATTGCCATACAGCGTGGCAATGCTGCTTGCGTTATGGGCACCTTTCCACCAAGGTCGATGCAGGATGGGTTTCAATTGACGAAATTTTAATTTAAATTGATTACTTTTTTACATGCTTTTAAAATTGTTAGTTTTTTTATACTGTATATATCCTACATATACAAATTGTATCCATTACAGTCTGGTTTGTTCATAACCGTAAAACAAATTTCTTATTAAAATACTAATACTTCTATTAATTAATATTTATTTAATTGTAAGGAATATTTAAATAAATATTAATTATTATAGGTAGGTAGTGAAAAATATGGATAAAGTATCAGCAACCGTATTTTAATTATAGGTTGGTAAAAAATATTAGGTATGGAAGCAATAGGTATTATTAGCAATGGCGGCCTTCAACAAGTCAAGCACCATGGAGAATAAAGTTACCCGATTAGCCACGGATTTCATATTAAGAAGAAAATGATTGGAAATTATATACATTTATTACATGAAATGGTCTTACGCGGCGGCAATATATAAACTCACGCGTATTTGGAAAGACCAAAACGTATTTGCAAACCTAATGTAAGATTGGAGTTGGGGGTTGGACTCGTCTATTAAATTTTCTTATACCTACGTTGTATAAAATCCAAGGTTAAGCAATACAGTTAAAACAAAAACTGAAATAACCGACTCGAATCAGCCCACTTTCTAACAATTAATTAAGGATTAATGCTTATGAGAAAAATGCTAAACCCTGATACCAATACAGCAAGAAGAAACTCACGGGTTTCCTTCATCAGGGTTTTTGGCTTGCATCCATTTAGCAAACTGTTCTTGGGCTTCTCTGATGCAGGGTTTGTATCCAGCCTGACAAAGGAAAGTCTTAGTCATAGCGCGGAGGTTTTTCTTCCAACTTTCATCATCTTCTTTTTCAGGATTGTAGTCCTTAGTCAACTCTTTGTATAGAGGAGTTAAGAGGATTCTAACGTAGGCCTGAAATCAGATATATTTTCTATTGTATTCTGGACATAGATTTATTCCCATCCGTATGAAATCAGAAATAAAGAACAAAAATCACAAATGTTACCTACTTTAGAGCGTAGAATGTATTAATAAAAATTTAGACTTTTTCGTGACTTGAGACAATATCTGTTAAATTTCTAGTTTAAAGTGGCTCGTTCTATTTCCTTCGTAAGGCTCACGATTAAACTCGTTACTGTTTCATTTTAGGATAAATTATTCAACTTATTGATGACAACATCTATCGAATTATACCATTTTGATCTCACCTGAAACTTCCCTTGAATACACTGACAGATATGTCTCCCAATATGATCAATCATGGTAAACACTGGATCCCACACCAAATGATGCCTTTCCTCCTTCATAAATAGAGTCATATTAAACGCAGTGGCGAATGACAAATCTCCAGCATAAGCCAAGTTCCATGCATCGTGGAGCAATTTGGCTCGGGTCAGCTCGGGAATGGTTGTACGCTTCGAACTTTGAAGGTATTTTGAAAGCAGGTCCCAGTTATGAGCATCATAATTCACTGGATAGGGGGCTGCAAGAAATTAATTTTGACGTGGCAACGTCTAATAAATCGATGAACGCCGGCTGCACGCACGAAAAAATATAACTCATTGTCCCGTTACGCTCATAGTCCCGTTACATCATCATCATCATCATTTCATCAATATTTTGTTATGACGTTGTCACGTTAAACTATCGTCTGTAAACCGACTTTACAGACAACCATTTTTTTTTACAAGCTTGTACGATGTGGGTTTTAAATTACAGATCGCTACTAATAGTGACGCCGAGTTCCCTGGCTGCCGCCACCTGCTTCAACACCTCGCCATCGAGATTGTAGATTTGGTTTATTTGTTAGAGTAATATAGGACGTCTGGGTTGATCAGCTATATACTAACTATTGTTGAAATAAACCTAGGGCAATTCTGAGAGCTACATTATATTATCTGGATATTTCGTCTAGCGGCCACCACAGATGGACTTAATTGTACCTATTACCTAACAGCTTACGAAGATTTTAACTCCTTTATCGAACATATCTAGTTCTTCCAAATAAACCACAACTACTCTAATCAAATAAAACAGTTTTTGATGGCAGTTAATCCATTCCATAAGACCGTCGTTTCGCTCAAGTCTTTTAAACCATATTTTGTTTCAGAGAACAATACCACTTACAACTTACCAATTTCTTCAGGGTTAACGATCAAGAAGTGTTCTTTCCCGGGCATATCGTTAAGGTTCAGCTCCTTGTTCTTCATCCAGGCAAGAGAGGTGGTGTGTGTAAAGTCAAGCTTGTCTTGTCGAACGAGAACAATGGGCGCCCACCACGTCATGCGATCCGCGTCCGGTACATCATGAGGTCTTTCTCTGAGATATACTTTCTAAAAGAAATTTGGTAAGTCAGTTTCAAGTATCATAAACAACCGTTAGAACCTTCAGTTATGATTATATTTATTATGTACCTCGTACTAACCTTTACTTAGAGTATATTATTAATCCTAAACTCGTTATAGAAGCTGTATCGCAAGTTCAAAGCGGTACTGATACTTATAAGTTGTTTATAACGATACAATGTTTCTTTCTACCGGCTCAATACTGAGATACAAATAACCCATTAAGGTCTGATCTGAATGTGTACCATAAATTTCATAACTAATTTCCAATCAGGCGACTCCCCATAGTTATATAGCCCTAGGTTGACTCACCTGAGTAATTGCAATAGATTTAGCATCATAATTCCTTAGTACGGTAAGAGTTGGTAGCCTGTCCTTTTCAATCCAGGTCTTTGCTACAGACTTTACATCGACGTCTTTGGGGATCTTCTTGTCTTCGATAGCCGCTGTATTCAATGCCGTCCAGATATCATCACCGGTGAAAGTTTTAAATTTACTGCAAGATAATTGGATTTGACATTGAAGTTAATAGGTATTTCTTTGGTTTAATTGCATCAATGCAAGGAACACGTTATCAACACCAGTCATTTCATTACTCATGATCGTAAACTAGTCCAATCTTACTACATTTATAGGGTGTATGTCTCGTTGATGTGAACAACTGATAAACTGAACTATGGATCAAATTCCGGAATCACGAAAAATATACCTGCCTTTACATCATTCTGAGTCAATGAACTTTTTATATCGGATATTTAATGTGCATGCTTTCAGGACAGATATCACAGAAAAATTATTCATATTGATGCGTACAATGACCTGTTAAAGCGTATTAGTAATCTAGAGATACACAATTATACATGTTTATTCTACAATTTAACCTATGACTTTTCTAGCATTTTTCATAATCATCATCATCATCATCAACCATTATCCACCCACTGCTGAGTATAGGACTCCTCGTTAACGCGCTATTCTTTCCGGTCTTGTACCATTGTCTTATCCATTGTCTTTTCACTGCCTTGTCCATGTCATCTGACCATCGAGTTGGAGGTTTACCAGGTGATCGCTTTCCATATTTTTTCTTAATATCTGCAGGAAAGTATATATATATAGCTATGTATATGAGATAAACATTTTAAAGTTCTTACCGAGACTCTAAGAACAATTTTAACCCTTTCTTAAAAGTATCGCCTCCTAGAGTGTAATTGAACATCCTGAACAGAAGCTCTATCTTCGTGCACGTTGTCTCCTGCTTCATTCCAGTTATTCGGGAATGAGGATATCTCTTACTGAACTCGTAATATAGCGAGTACAGTACAGTCATCGGCCATTTGCCTTCCATTTCTGAACCGTTATTGATCTGTGTCAAATACAAGACTTTGTAAATTAGTTTGTATGTGTCAAAAAGTATTTGTGAATGTGATAAAAAACGTTAAAAGTAACATTTGTATTGAAAAGAGACGTCTAGATAAATCAGGAGTTACTATAATATACAAATACAATAATCTTTATTTGGCTCAATCTACATATAATTTTGTGTACATAACTCCTAAACAATGTTGATAACTGCAACATTTTAGTTTATACCTTGAAAGCGGTCTCGGCAGCTAAGTATCCAACTAAAGCCTTGTTTAGATGAGCGTCTGACCACCAGGCTGGAGTGGTAAAGGCACCAAGCCATTGGTAGGATAATTCTTGAGCAAGCTGCAGGTACCCTCGGCTACTAAGGTCGCTCTCTCTGAAATTGAACAAATATATTCTTAAGTTTAATATTAGAGCAAGGAGTTATTTTAGTTACAATAGTCTTAGGTGATCCTATAGTTATGTGTGTATCTATAGAAACAATTTTTATTTTCATAATGTTTTTGAAACATTCATGCACCTTTTTATGGCAATAAAACATTTAAAATACTTTACCAATAGAATTCATGCCTACAAAAGCAGTTTATCACAAAGAATTCCAACTAAAACTACGGAAACGGCCAGAACAAGGCCAAAAAACAATAATCAAACACATAGATACCTACAAATATTGAAACTAAGCACAAACTTAACATGCAGCTGTCTGTTAAGCAGCCGTAAGTTGTAGAACAATACGCTATTGAAGTCACATAACATGACAGAAATGATGTTAAGTTGTAAAAACCGAGCAAAGATGACAGATTCTTTCATTGAATCACAATGACGATTCGAGTCACTCTATTGTATCTTGTATCTTGTCAAGTTAATAGATAATCTGTTTCCTCTTATTATTTCATAGATTCATATATTTTCGAAACACTTATTTTAACTTTGAGCACGACTCAAAGCTAATCATGGTATCATCCACCAATGTTAATTATATGTTACATTAAATTTGATTAGAGCAACCACCACATCATAATCCACTACCATTAGCAAGATCCAATAAATATCTTTGCAAGATAAATATAAGCACTTACTTAAACACAATCAGCCCCCAGTTATCAGCTGGTTTCACACCTTGGTAATTCGGTAATGCAACGATATCCAACTTCTTCAAAGGTAATGGCACTCTCCATAACTGAGCAATCTCACTAAATACCAGTTTGACCTTTTCTGGGACGCCTTCTAATGCTGGCAAATATTCTGAGCGAGCCCAGACTCGGAGTTCTGAAAGAAAAGAGGAAAACCTACTTTAAATTGTAATATATATACTTACGATAATCGAAGTAGTCACTGCTAAAATGGCATGAATTATAAATGTGGTAATCCATAAATGCATTAATAAAAGGTTAACTAAATTATGTTAGCTTACGAATATCGTTTCCAAAGTCATCTTTGTAGTGAATGGTATCATTCAACTGCTCCAATTCAGCAATAACAAGGCCCAGCGTAAACGTGGACATGGGAGGAGTTCGTTCAAAATAATCTCTAACGGCATCTGGTTCACCGGTTCTGGAAATCATGGAAACATAAGTTACTCAGAACAACATATACATACTTTTTATTTCAGGCTTTCCTCCCTACAAGCACCTTTCCGGGCTAGCAAAGCAACAGTAATGTCACTGATGTTTCAGTTGTCAATAGGCGACGGCTATCGCTTACCATCAGGCGAGCCGTCTGCTTTGCAGCACCTTTTTATTAAAAAAAAAACAGTACAGAATTTAATAAATATTTCCATATAACTTTTTATACCATACGTACGCAAACAAATAAATCTGATAGTAAGTTTTACTATCGCGTATACATATACCCACAGACATGGTAGATGGAGAATGCGACTTCATTTATATGAAAACCTTGCGTGCCACATTTTTTGTACCAACTGTGACGTCACACAAACGATTTTGTGATGGAATGTTCCATCCGCGCGAAATCTATTCAACGAATGCATCCACGAGCTTGTACGCTAATAACTAGTTGACAAAATATCGAATCGGAAGTGTACTCGTATATCAGCTGAAATTAAATAAATTTTAGTCATCAACTGCGATTTTTTGTCGGACTTGTTGACACGCTAGGTACATACACTTAGGGTATCTATAGAAATCTATGCATATACCACACCAGTGGTAACATCGTTGATACATTACCTATCTATTCTATGAAAAGCGTATGTTGTAGCCGCGGACTTTTATGATTTCATAAAGAAATGTTTCTTTCTCTATAATAACAATCAAATCTTCCACAGTATTAATGTTGTTTAAGGAAATCATCTAACCACGGTCGTGAATCGTGATCGAAGGCACGTGTTATCATAATTATGAAAGAAAAGTAACAAAAAACTAAAAACACTTACATATTTTCAGTACGAGCAACAGGAGTGTTACTCAAGGCCAGCATAGTACGAGGTCGTACCACACTCAGTTCGAACGGGGTTTTGTATCCTGGCTCATCGAAGCAGGGAAACATTCTTCTAGCATTGTTTGGTCGCAATTGGGTTGCTGCCACATTCCTAATCAACAGTAGAAGACAATAAAATTAATGTTGGGTTAAGATATTTTCAATCAATAATAGTTGTATAGGTATAAATATTTCATCATCATGCATGTCTACACACATCTTTAAAAACTGCTTGCCAGTGAACTACTGCAATAATATGATAATCATATTCAGAACTTCAACAGTGCGAAACCCTGCACAATGCAATACAATGCGCTAGTTAATATAAAATACGAGTTATTATATCTGTCTATATCCATTTATAGCAAAAGCCAGAAGTATTTTACTGGAAATATTAAGCATATGGCAAAAAAGCATATTATATCCGTTCAATTCACTTCAAAGAAATGTTTTCCCATTTCTGATTAGCCTTTGAATAGCTGACAAAACTTTTCCAAGTGGACTTTGGAAAAGCGTCCTATCACTTCAGATTTTTTAAACACAATGTAAGCGTGATAGCCAGAGAATAAATATGAAGAACATTGCTTAGTATTTTCGGGAAAATATTAAACCAATTTATTTACGCGGGTTCCTTCTTTCTTTCTCCGTTTCACGCTTTCATTGTCAGTCAAAATAACCTGTGGATTATCTTCATGACCGGCATTGTACCCCACCTTTCCACCTCCTGCTCGGTTGTGTAAATTTGTTTGAAAAAAGCTTCTGTGCTTTCTGTCTCCATGTTTCCGTTGAAGCTTAGCTCTAGGAATCCAGTGGAACCCTTTGGAACTGATTTCTCAAGGTAAAGTGTTGCTATTGGTTTTTTAAGGTCCATCACCACCTTTGAAACTATTATTTTCAGCGGTTCCTTTCTGTAATCAAGCATCCTTAATGTAATAATTATTAGTATGGCTCAAGTTACTGGCTAGTATATTCGTCTACAAGTTGGTCTATCTATCAGTGCAGGTTAGATCACTTGTTCCGCTCCGGCCACAATTGCCTCTATATAGTCGCATGACTAGAAGCGGTGTGAACACAAAATCTATACTCTCAGTAAATATTGCAATATTGTCACTTAAAAAATACAATAAATAAATAAATATTTGTGGACATTTCACACAACGCCATCTAGCCCAAACTAAGCAAAGCTTGTACTATGGAACTAGATGGCTGATAGATTACATATATACTTCTTTTTGTAAATATATACATATGATACATAGAAACACCCAAACACAGAACAAACATCCATGCTCATCACACAAATGTTTGCCCTGGGTGGGGATCGAATCCACGACCTTTCAGTTCAGCGGAATAAGGCGGAGTGTGCTACATCAAGCGTAAAATGCGAACTTAGCGCATTAGCACGAATTTAGCACATTCGCGCTAAGGTTGCCTCGCATTTGCTGAATCCGCCGCTTAAAATCCGCCCAGGCATAGTGTGCGATAGCTCATATTCGTTTTTAAGCGGACAAGTGTCTTAATTAACAACAACAATACATATACTTAACTACCGCAACTCCTAGTCAAAAAAGCAAATAGATAGATACCCCATAACAATGGAGGTCTAAAAATAATAACGATTTAGTTTTTTCGCTGCCCTCTACCCCGCTGCGGCCTATTGTAATATATGCTCTAACACATAAAATACTCACTTGCCCGGAAAGTACGCTTTGACCTCCGAATCACTTATTTCAATTTCATGAGCGCAGTGAATGCTAATTTCTTCGGCGTCCTTCAACCAGGTTACGTTGATCCTGACGTGACCCTTGAATATCCCGTCTTCGATGTAAGGCTCCAGTTCCAGTCGGTAGCCCGTGGGTTCCACCACCTTGTCCAAACGGCTCTCCATAGCCAACCCATGGGCATTGTTCAGGTCAATACTGCGAGTTTTGATGATGTGGTACGCTGATATCTATAAGAAATAAGTATCTACATATTTTATAATTATAGTTTAAAAAAATGAAGCAAACGACTTCTCATGGATGCCATTGTCAGAACTGGACCAAATTGAAATGGGACCTCACGGGAAGCGCCAGCTTTCAAATAAAAAATAATCATCAAAATCGGTTTACTCAGGCGAAAGTTATGAGGTAACAAACATTAAAAAAACCGGACAAGTGCGAGTCAGACTCGCCCACCGAGGGTTCCGTACAAACTAGTAGATAAAATGGGAAATTATATTTTCCTTCATAAATCGAAAAATATACATCGTAAAAATATTCAAAAACCTGTTTTAGCTTATGCTACTGAAGTTCTTTCATATGATATTCCACATGATACAGTTCACTTTAAAATTTGGACCACCTTCATTCCTTGCATAAAGACACTATTTTTTGTGATTAAATTAAAAATGTCCAGTTTTCAGTTTTTTCTCTATATGTGTACAATATGTACACAATGCTTCTTGCCAAATTTCATTGTTATATGTCAACGGGAAGTACCCCATAGGTTTTGATTCCCTTGTTAGTGTCGAAATGTGCGATTTTTACGATATACGATATACTATGTTGTACGAAGTAATATAGAAACCCACATACATTCTTACCCATATACAGACGCCTGAAAAACATAACCCTCCTTGTTGGTCAGTCAGGTAGGAAAAGACACGTAAAGAGCAAAATATTATCAGATTCAAGGCTTTCAGAAGGTAGATGTTTCAATTAGTGCGGCAGACCGGAGAGGAAAGCGCCGTTTGGTGTAGTAGGGTCATGCTGCGATACTCAATTGCCCATTGTGACCCTACTTACCATAATGGATATGATGGTTATGTGAAGGTTGCGTGAAAAAACACGATAACAGAGGTTTTATATAGACTAGGTACTTTAACTGAAAATAATTATAATAAAATTAAATTAGCACTGAGTTATGAGTAATTTTATTTTACCGTAATTAAATGTGCAATGAATATTTCCATTTTATTATCTCTATCGCTTTCAGGTATTTTAATTGTTCCACGCTTTTGAATGATTCGCGACCACTTGGTATGGTAATTAAGTATAATAATAAATATTAATATTGAATATCGGGTCATACGCGGGTTTTGGTAGGCATCAGTGGAGCCTAAGTTAACACTGACACTATAGAGGCCACATAAAAATATTATTTCTCCCGTCGTTGCTGATATATATATATGGAAGACTTTGACGAGAAGGCACTCTCCACCTACTACCTCCTCTCTACTTTCTCCTCTCTACTTTCTCACCTCTCTTCTTTCTTTCTCTCCTCTATACTTTTGCAGTCTTCCCCAAAAATCATGTAACTACTTTTTTAAATCATATTTACTCCATAAATATAGTAAAATTCAATTCACTATGGCACTGGGTCGAATTTTTCTATTTCAAGTATGTCTCAGTGTTGGCTCAGCGCCGGGTAGTGCTCGTCGACGTCACCATCCCGTTTGTTGAAAATCTTTTGCAAGCCGAGAAGCACAATCTCAGCAAGTATGCATGTGCATGTGGGATGTTGACTCGGTGGTCATTGTTCCAATAGTCTTATCGGGGAGTGATCTTATAACGAAGAGCCTCAACCAACATCTCAAGAGGCACTCGCTTGATGGTTGGGTTACGGCATGCATTGTCAGAGGTATCAGTCATGTGTATCAAATGTGTATGCATAAATTGTGATGTGCAACTACGCCTAACTACGGAATAACCCGACACGCACTTTGCCGGTTTTATTTCTTTGCCATAGAGAGAGCGAGACAAATATTGAAGTGAGCCAACTATGAAATGTGATTTTTATAATCGCTTTGCTTTTTCTCTTAATCTTTTAACTGCAGAAAATGCAAAATAAGAGCAAGCACGAGCCAGCTTTAAACGGTAATAAGATATCGTGGTACATGCAACCTTATTATGGTTCTATGATCGACCCCGCGGTACGTACCTACTCTAGAAAACGGCTCTGGTAATTTATTCGTAGGTATTTCGTATTATTTTGAACACTCAGTTCACTTCACTCACTCAGTTAATAAGAATGCGTAGCTCTCTACACTATGGAATTTTCGCTTGATTTTTGATAACAACTGATTAAGCAATTAGTGCTAATTATTCCTCCAAGGTGCTAATTATCAAAAAAAAACAACAGTTACTATCGTATGTACCTAGCACAGTCAGCGTTTAGCGCTGACCAGTAATTAATAAGCTGCTTCTTGTTTGCTCATCTACATTAGGCCTAGTTTACATTAGGTATACTGCACATTAGAGATGAGTAGTTCATTAAGAGTACTAATGCGGCATTGAGAGCGCTCTGCTGCCCTTATTTCGTTATTTTGTTCGAGAACAAGGACACTGCTCTCCTTATTTTATTATTTTGATAAATTGATACGTTAGTTCCCATTTTTTGACCGCCAATTAGTAGTGTGCAGACATTACTGTGCTCCAGATTGAAGGGAAATGTTTCCAGCGCAATTTCTGGGCATTTCTAAGATATCTCCGAATGAAGAACGCAGTGCATTACCACACAGGGTTATGAACTGTGAAAGTCCACATTTCTGTGTGGCATATTATTGGGCTGTTATAGACAAACGTAGCGCTTACAATCTGGGAAGGGCCTTGCTAGTCTTATAATTTAGTTATAAAATATAGAGTGTTGAAAGGTCTGTGTGGCATTATGACAATCTCTCATGTTTTCATTCAATTTCAAATAAAAAATAATAAAAAAACAGAAGCCGTGAGCACGGAGGTTTGTAGTTCTTTAGAGAACACGTGTCATGATTAGCTCTCGTTTAGCTTATTATTATAAAGTAACTAAAAGACCGTATTCTTGCGTATGCGAAACTTTATACTAGAAACAAAAAGGACAATCATTAATCAAAAGGACTCTGTGTGGTTTCGACGTCAAACGATAAAATGTATAAAAGAAATAAAGACTGCATCAATCATGAAAATATATAAATTATATTTCAAATAAAAACACGAAATACCTTTAAGATTACCTCACATAGTACATTACTTGTAATATTACTATTTCGTAGTTACATGAAGCGAGCGAGGGTGTGCGAGGGCGTTTAAATCTCATCAAAACTCCGAAGCCTGTAGTGCAGCCTCTCTCTTACAGGTAATCACTTTTTGTATGAAATTAAAAAGCTATCTCAGCATTTTATCAACATTATTTTATCATGACGATGTTGGCAATCGTTTACAACATATATTATTATGTGTAGATAAACCGTTTATATCCACGTTATGTCAATTGTCAAAGTCAGTACATATACCTATGTACTATCATTGACTATTCTAATCGAAGTTTTGGCGGGAACGTCTTAGTAACATGTTGTTGCTCTGTTTTATTTTCCTAAGCTTGTGTTATTTTGAACATTAATGCTATAAAAATGGTGGTGTTTTATTCACTAAGTGTTCCTTCAAGTGCGTGAGTGTGGGCAAGTGAAATAAAGCAGTGAAACGTGTGATTTTACGTTGTCGGAAAAAAATCATAGAAGCTTCTAATAAAGTCGCCATCACTTTACTGAAGCAAGACTTACATTTGAAAATGACTGTTTACGTGACTTAGACTGTGACTACAACACTATATAACTTGTATTATTCAAAGAATTTGAAAATATTTCAATACGTCTTGACACTGGCAAATCGCTAATCGCGGGGTCAAATACAAAAAAGAAGAAGAAGACTATTCTAATCTCTTACTAAAGCGCACCTTTAGACCACCAGGCACATTCTGTTAAAACAAAATGTGCTAAAAGGCTCCCACTATTTATGTTGCCATTTATTTATAAAACTATAGATGGAAAACTAGACATAAAAGTCTGCTCCGTTACCCAAGTCAAACACGAAGTAAGAAAATTGTTACTTACCCTATCTTATTTGGAAACTATATTCTAATTAAGGTTCCTTGTTGAACTTTAGGTGCTGGCCTAGACTTTAACAAGGATTGTTTTGCCTGTACAAACCACTTTTGAAGGCTTACAATATTTTTATGTATAATTTAAAATCTTTTAAAATCTAATTCGCTTTGTTATTTTCTTGTTGCTAAATCTGTTGCCAACTAAAGATTGAATCCATGGACCTAAGGTCCTCACGAAACAGGCTTGCCCTAGTGTAGGGACCACTAGAAAATTATGTAATGTTGGTATACTCTTTTCGTAATAAATTAATTTGAATTGACTGATATAAAGTAACTTTATATCCTCTACGAGGTGGATAAAACGGTGTAAAGACTATCTGTCTACATTCCATGCTAACACTGCTGAGCATTATCTGATTGCGATGTTTTTCAAATTATTGATATCATGACTGACTAGAAATATGTTTCTGTTCTTACTTTTTTATATTTGATTCATGAAGTTATAGCTTCGAAAAATATATATAAATATCTGAAAAATAATGATTCCCAAACAAATACTCCAATAAAAATATTACAATTTATATTTATAACCTTCGTAGAACTGGTAAACCACTAGTTTTCTTTATAAAACTTTAGTATATAATTTCCAGCCCTCTATTACACTCAGGAGTGTAATAAAGGGTTGGGAATCAAAGAGCATCAAAGGCCATGAGGTCATATGTGGCGTCAATTTACCTCATGGTCTTTGCTGCTCTGACTACTCCGTAAGGGACAATAAGCGGTGTTTGCTGTTTTATCAGCCCTGTTTATACAAACTGTCCCAATGCTGGGCGCGGGCCATCTTCTCATTGTGAGAAGGGTTAGGCCATAGTCTACCACGCTGGCCAAGTGCGGGTTGGCAGACTATGTTAGTGTTGTGACTAGTGTTTGCTGTGCTGTGTAGAAACAATGAAGAAGGTAATCAGTGGTGTCGATGATAAAATGTAACATAGATTCGTCTTCAGGTTAAGCTATCTCTATACCAAATCTTAACAATCGATTCAACCGCTTAGTCGTGAAAAGGTAATAAAACTACAGAGAAACAGGCAGTGTTACTTTCGCTTTTATAATTTAGGTAATTAGAAAGTTCGGATAGTGTAGGAAAGATGTTTTGTCTTACCTTATCTGGTGGGAGCAGATGTGCTCGAGTGAGACACAGAAATGCGAAGACTGAAGCTAGGAGCAACATCTTTAGGTTTCGGCCTAAAAGCAAATAACAAATCTGTCAATTTCATTCTTATAATATTTTGTGAATTCAAAGTTTTTGCAATTATTACTCATTTAGGTCTTAAGATTATATAAAATGTGTGAAAATAAAAGTTGTTTTAATTTCATACAATTAGTGTTATTTTCAGTTTAATAACTCTGAATAGTTACAAAAGTCAGCAATTACTACTAATCTATACAGGTTTGCTTCTAATTATTTAGATGCCTCTTTTTATATAGAATAAGGAACAACTTTTATTCTACGACTAGCCAATTAGCCAAAAAAATACTCCTCAGTTAATCTATATAAATTTACTCAAATAAAATTTGTAATATTTTAAAACAAAATACACAATTTTTATGTTTAAAGATGGACAACTGCCTAAACGAATTTAACTTTATTGACATATTTTTTCCGGTTATTAAGATTTAAAAACCAAATTACCAAACCGATTTTGATGAAACTTATAAAGAATTAATCTAAACGTATTCAAACAATGCAAGAATTTGAAATCAGTTTATAAACTACAGCGCCCGGTCCACACGGCGCGTTGCGTCGTCGCAACGCAAATATTTTAACGCATACAAGGCCACACGGGTGCTGCGCTGCGCCATCGCAGCGTTACTACGACGCAGTCGTAACGTTCCGTCTCTCGCAGCGGCGACGCACAGTTGCGGCGAAATGTGCTTGCATGTGTCTTCCCTATCAACGCACAAACAACTGAGCGCTGCCATCCCGGCGTTGCAATGAGTACACCCCCGCCCATTTCGTCTCGGGGCTGCAGCTCAGTTGTGTGTGCGTTGCGTCGACGCAGCGCACCGTGAGAACACTATGATTATTAGTATGTAAAACGACGCAGAGACAGCGCTACGTCGACGCAACGCGCCGTGTGGACCGGCTCTTACAGTTATATTTCGTTTAAGTATGTAAGTGTGTAACAAGCATAAAAAATACAACCAAATTGAGAAATAATCTATGCGCAATAATCTAATTATCTATAGGGAAAGAAAAACTGGAAATTTTACCCGCATAATTGGACGAATCAGGAAAAACTAACGGCCTACCCGAAAAACGTTACTTAACTTTAAGCAATGAACTTGCGGAAAGAAGACAAAATTTAAGACATTGGTTAAATTTAAATAACGTATTTCGGTAAGGCCCTAAGTGGTAGGTTTTGTTTTTCTATGAGACTATTTATGAATAAATTCTAGCTCTTAATTTTATTTCTGGTGAGGCCGGATGCCAAACTGGTGAGCAGAAAACTGGCGGAACAGAGTCTTCTCTGCTATGTTCTAATTAAAATAGTAGTAGGCATAGATGTGATAAATATAATTCCAATGCGATTAAAGATTTGGTATGAAGACCATCTAATTCTACTATTTCTACTTCTTCTAATTTCCTACAGACCTAATTAATGAATACAAATACAGGACAAAATTATAAAAGCTCTTCTTATTCCTTAGACTATCCCAATGGGGCTTCACTGACATATCCATATTGTCATCGTAAATAAATAGGGTACTCACGTGAGGTTCGGCTGCCAGCACGCCACTGCCCTGAGGTCCCCACGGGCCCGCCAATTGACTCCAGGATATAACTCATTTGCTCTGACGACACGCCGAGATTGCCAACTCATATTAGCACTAATATTATTTACTCTGTACTGATGGAAGAACCGCTCTGTTTTGAGTAAATTTTCGTGAAAGCTTGGGAAATGAGTTGGAAGTTAAGTATACCACTATACTTAAGGCGTGATAAGTCGCTATTCTTCGGCTCTGGTTTGTTTATCTTTAAGCCAAGAAACAACTTTCAAAGCCTAAAATCATAGATCTATTATTACATACGTGTACTTCGTTTTGTATGAAAATGTAGGTCAACCCATCCATTGCGGCCCAAGGCCACTCTTTAGAATGCGTGAATTATCTCAACGCTAGATATGTGCCGTAAACTTCGAGATAGATAGAAATAAAACCGGACAAGTGCGAGTCAGACTCGCCCACCGAGGGTTCCGTAAAAAACTAAATAAAAGGGGGAAATCATATTTTTTTTTATATTTTCCTTCATAAACCGAAAAATATACATCGTAAAAATATTTAACACATTCCTTGCTCATCACTCGGATCCGAGTAGGGGCTATAGTAGCGGCGCCTCCCACTCGGATCTGAGCGAGCGAACGTTTGAGGCAGCCCTCATTCCTTGCATAGAGACACTACTTTTTGTGATTAAATAAAAAAACAGTTTTCGGATTTTTTTCCTATATGTGTACTCTAACACAATTCTTCTTGCCAAATTTCAGAGTTCTAGGTCAACGGGAAGTACCCCATAGGTTCTGATTCCTCTGTGAGTGTCGAAATGTGCGTTTTTTACGACATATTCGGCTTTAACTTTTTTTTACGAAAACTGAGAAATTTTATTTTTCTTTCTGCAGCAAGATACTATGGATCTGCGTATATGGTTTTAATTTCAACTCGATACCTGCACGCGTTCCCGAGATAAAGGTCTTGACACCCGGACAGACGGACAGACGGACAACAAAGTGATCCTATAAGGGTTCCGTTTTTTCCTGCTGAGGTACGGAACCCTAAAAATTGCAACCTATGACCACTAATCACAATATCTCTCCTTCACTCGAAGTCAGCAGTCTACTTATTCACTTCTTCGGCAGTTGGGTAATGGTTTTCGAGGTCTGCATCCTAAATCGCTTGACAGATTTCAGTATATGCGGTTTCATAAGATTTGCCTCAGTTGTGAAAATGACATAGGGCTCAATTTTTCAATACGGTGTCCGTCACAAAAATATAACGTTATATCTACTATAAAGAGTGTTAATTATGGCTACATTGTTCAGTTGGATATTTTTTTTTCTTTTGTTTTTTTTTGCGTAGCGCGTAGCCGTTGGGATCTAGCATGGTGACCTTGTTGATGGTTTCTATTATCTTATCACTGCACTATCCTTTGATAAAGTATTTGGCGCTATTTGTAATACGATTAGGCTTGTCCATTTTGAAATGTTTCTCTTACCACCCTCTCTACTAGTCCTTCTTCCCCTGTCTTTTGCCCTTCTTTATTGTGTTCTATGCTTTACCTGACCATGAAGTCATGTTCTTCAATGCACAGGCTGATGGCATTTATCATTCATTCAACCACAATGTCACCTGTCCTCAGATGTATTCTTTTTTGGTTGTTAGCTTGTTACATATAGATACTATTATATAAGTATATAGCTTGTTATTGTAATAATGATCGTGACTAGCCATTTTCTAAACACTATGTCATCATTTTTATGCAAATTAGCGACAACGTGAATGATTTGACTCTTGTCGCATTGTTCAGACTCAGACCATGGACTTCGACCGGCGTCGATCACATTTTCCTCTAAAAGGAGAGGTCAAAAAGTGTATGGAAGCTGGTACTAAAATAATTGAAAAATATACTCAAAATAATAGCACTTAAAATTATTTTTTATATATATAAGTATTGTACGAACATAAGCTTTTAAATGAGGTTCGTAATTGTGCATATATTTTTTTCTGAATAATGTACAAATATTGACCTCTCCTTTTCCAGCAAAAAGTACATCGAAGTTATACTCGGATTTCTTTTGATCTACTGAAACTGAATGAGCGAAGCGAAGGTCTCTGAATCAACTGGCAAAATTTTCTTTCTTCTGTCCGGATGTTTGTATTGTTGATACTCGCGAACAGGTCGTATTTTTCAACTAATCTTAACGAAACATGGTTTTTAAATTTCATAGAATTATTTGGAATTTTTGGTCAAGGGGTATTTTCTCCAAAAGGGGGACTTTGCTATAGCAATATTTGCTGACCTATTTACATAATATTTCCTACAACAGTCTGGTACTCAATTCTAAACAAGAAAATAACATGAGCAAAACAGATCGAGAGCTTGTCGAAATAAAATTTAATAAACAAGTACTTACTTATTTTTTTTTTAAGTTAAACGGTTTTATTGAAAAGAAAGATAATGATGTAGATATGTATTTTACTAGAAAAGCCCTTTCATTTAATACCCATATTGTGGGGGTTGTGTTAAAATATGAAATCCGCCATTTTGTGGCGGCGGCCATCTTAGATTTACAATAATACATAATATACCTACTAAATTGTATTGTCATCAGGACTAAAGGTGTATAGGTACCAAATTTCAGATCGATCCGTCAACTGCAAGGGGGTAAAATTTCAATGACTAAATTTTACCCAAAAAATAAATGAAATGAAATGAAATTTATTGGAAAAAATAAACAGGTCAAGCTAAAGAAAAGCGTTTAAAAAGTTGAAATCACGGTTAACAAGTGTCTATGTTAAAAGAAAAACAAAATACCCGACTGCAGAAAAGTAGTTTTTGCATCTAACTCACGATTTCGCTACGCTTGTTATGCTGTTGAATTGTACGGTTTTTGTGAGAAAGACACAGACTTTTTACCACAAAAAAATTAGTTAATTTGTGCTTGCGAGGTCTACGGTTCGTAGGCTACTACTACTACTAGTTTCAAATGTTTCCTATCTTCATTCGGGATTTCTCTATTAAATTTTTCAGGGATTATGTTAGGTACGTTAATTTCATTGTCGGACAGATCCGCATCGCAATGGCCAAGTGCATGTCGTGCCACGCGCAAAGTAGGGTTCCGTAGTTGCATATCATAATTTACGTGAACTTAAAATAGGGGTACTATGAGTTAACTTATGTTACTTTAAATGCAAATTGCACGAAATTTTCATATTTTCGTTTTCTAATTAGGTTCATTTTTTTAAGTTGATCGATTATTACTCGTTAACTTTGAAAGCCTAATTATCCGTGATTTTCCTTTTAATTGCATCATTATATGCTACTAGCGTGATTTTTTTCTTATCTAAAAAGTCATCCTTTTAGCCGGTAGAGGGAAGGACACTTGACCTTTACAAAAATTATCATTTCACAGCTTAATATTTTGCAAAAGGATCCCTAAATTGAAAAATGATTTTCGCACACCCCCCATGTTTTTTATTACCTATCCAACGATACTCCACATGATGGGATGGATAGATGGATATTATAATATGTAAACACTGACTGACGCATCCAAGCACACCGTAATAGTGTTTATGGACGAAATAAAGAATTGAATTGAATTAAATGGATGAGAAAAAAATTAGAACACTTTACGTGTATGGGAGGTACCCTAAAAATGTTTTTTAAGATTTTACTTTTTTGATTTGATTTTTTGACGACAGACAGACGAACATGGCGAAAGTATAAGAGTTTCTTGTTTACAACGGAATCCTAAAAACGGTGTCAATCTCCAAGATTACTTCTATACCACATTTTATAATTACTCGATTTGTCACTATAAATAAAATAAATAAATAAATAAATATTTGTGGACATTTCACACAACGCCATCTAGCCCAAACTAAGCAAAGCTTGTACTATGGAACTAGATGGCTGATAGAATACATATATACTTTTTTTTTGTAAATATATACATATGATACGTAGAAACACCCAGACACAGAACAAACATCCATGCTCATCACACAAATGTTTGCCCTGGGAAATAAGAAACATAACAAACTGAAAGAGTCACTTTAGATTAGAATTTCTAGATAAATAGTAGTTAAATAAATAAATATTGGTGGACATTTTCACACAACGCTATCCAGCCCAAACTAAGCAAAGCTTATTCTATAGGTACTAGAAATATGATAGAATACTTGAAGTATATAAGTATTCTATCATCTTTCTAGTACCTATAGAACCAGCTTTGCTTTTTACCCGACTGCGTAAGAAGGAGGGTTGTTTTTCGAGTGCATGTATGTACGTACTCGTATGTATGTATGTGGGTATGTATGTATGTATGTTTCTATATGATCGCCTACAGCCTAAACGGCTTGATCGATTTTGATGTGCAAGGTGTCGTTAGATTCGTCTTCACTTCCCGTGTGTCATATTTTTAGCTATATTTTTTTGTAATAGTAATAATACATCTCTCACAAAAATAAAAAAATGCGTTTTTTCGTAACCTCCAACTATTTATTTCGTAATAAACAACTGATTTTAGTAGAATTATTCTACATAATGCGCATTTTTAATATTTAACAGTAATTTTAGGCATACTTTCTCACAAAAAAAAACACACTCAACAGCTTATCAAGCATAACGAAATTGTAAGTTAGAGAGTAAAAACTGCTTTTTTGCAGTCGGGTATTTTGTTTTTGTTTTAATATAGATTCTTGTTTGTGAATCGATGCTGACTGTACTGTACCGCAGAATGATGACACAAAAGATACTTCGCCTTGCGGTTGTTGTGTCATGAACTACTGACCTTACCTAGCCTCGTAAAAATAAGAAAAATCTCGTTCAATTGACAGCTGATTAGAAAACCATTTCATGCCTATCATTGGCGATAAAATTAACAATTACATTGTCACGCCGTAAACGTTATTAAAATCAATATTTCATCAGTTTTATTCGCATTTCACAATATTTTACAAAGAGAACAGTACCTAACTACTCAATTTATTCTACCAAATAAAAAGTAAAAACATACGTATGTTAAAATATTTTAGAAATTGTTTAGCAATAGAAATGAGAGCATTACCAAATTTTTCGAACTTAGTAATATTAAGTATATTTATCTACTTCGTAAAGCATAGTGCCTCTGAGAAAAAAAGTAATATCTTACCTTCATTTTAAAAACCTATTTATCAACCGACTTCAAAAAAGGAGGAGGTCCTCAATTCGATTGTATTTTTTTTAATGTTTGTTACCTCATAACTTTCGACTGGGTGAACCGATTTTGATGATTATTTTTTTATGTGAAAGCTGGTGCTTCCCGTGTGGTCCCATTTCATTTGGTCCAGTTCTGACGATGGTATCCATGAGAAGTCGGTTGTTTCAGTTTTTTAAACTATAATTATTTACGCAAGATAGCTCTACGATTGACCACCAACTCGCCTGATTTTAACCGACGGTGTGGCCGAAGATGAAGCTCGTCGATCTAGAAGATATCTATCCACTCTAACCTTTAAAATTCCAAGATTGTAGTTCTCAGGAAACTGAGATAGCGGCAAGGAATTCCATTCAGCATGCAGCATGCATCAAGAACGTGGACCGATATCGCTAAGTACGAGCTATATCCCACATACATTTATTATTAGTACCTACCTGGGCGACTGAGCTCCACTCGGATTTTTTATGACTGAAAATACGAGCAAATCCGGGTTCACTAAAAACGAAACCTAGCCAGATCGATTTATCGTCCCCTAATCTACATACAAACCAAATTTCATTAAAATCGTTGGACACGTTTCCGAGATTCAGGTTATATATACTTACCTATACAAGAATTGCTCGTTTAAAGGTATTAGATTATACATATAGATTAGATATTACTTACTTACTTATATCTCATCCCCATTTCACAGTTACTAAAGCCACTCCTAGAACACAAAGCTACATAAATTGTTATGTTTACATAGTTGAGAATTATACGAAAACTACATATAATCGTGGCAAGTTATAATGTGTATACCTTCGAAAATATAGAAATTACAAGATTTTGTAAAATTAGGACGGACATACAGACGGACGAACTAAACGAAACCATGTAGCTTTCTTCTAGTAATAGGAACTAGCCGTTGGGTACTTCAGGTCATGTTGTAACGACGTCGGAAGGGCACATTTAATTTAGATCTCTGTAGTTCTGTGATAGACGATAAAGTACTAAGCTTTCAGAAAACTCTCAGGACTTGCTATTTACCTGGCTATCATTTCGCTGGTATTTGACCCGCAACGATTTTTTTATCAGTTTTTTTTTTTATCTATAATGATTACTAACCATTTTTGATCCGAAATCTGATTTCATATGATGTGCCAATGTTATTTCATGGAATAGTTAATGAAAAGATATGTTCAATTTAAATTTAACAATTTGTCTGTCATCCATATAATGAAATGTTCCATATACGTACACAGAGAGTCTTCGATCTTGATGCGTACTGCACAGGAGTACTACCTGGAACTTTGTACCGCATATTCCCTAGGCTTAAAAATTCCAAGATTACAGTTTACTACTTAAGCCTCTAGTCTACTATTTAAATAGCCAATATATGATTAGATTCCGTATTGTTGAATCTCTATGGTCGATGATCTTTTAATCTTTGATCATGCTTACACTAATTTTATTATTGAGATGTAACCGCCGTGAAATTGCGTAGATCGATAAAACAAAGCACGCACGAGTAACAATTAGCAAACATAATGGGTCACGTACTCGGACAAATTAGGAGCATGTGAACTGTACCTAAGCAGACTACGTCATTGCATTGTGTCGATCTCAACACTAATTCCTAGAGAAGCGACTCGGATTAGAGGCTAATAATGGAGAACGGAAACTGTAAAGCCTCGTTTGCACTATGCTAAGTAGACTAGTTTTTAGTGTTCTATAGTAACTACGAGGAACCTTTATAAATTTGCCATGTGCGCCTGTCTGTCTGTCTGTCTGTCCGTCCATATGTCACAGCCATTTTACTCAGATACTATTAGCACTACATAAAATTTGGCAGGTAGATTTGATCGGTAAACTACTACAATATGTTTTAGTAAAATTCTAAAATAGTGGTCCCCACACTAGGTCAGGCTAGACTCGCGACGACTTTCCGTAAAACTTTCGTTAGATGCACCGTCTTTTAAAATGAAACTGAGGTGTCATATTTGACTTTCCGCTCAGATCTAAAAATAACCTGCCAAGCAGTGATGTATTATTTATTTATTTATTTAATTAACTAAAACGGTATTCACCAATTACATTAGCTAATATACATTACATACATATAATAATAATAGTCGGCAGCGGATATGTATACTTAGATTTTCCCCGGCCCTGCGTGGAAAGGCTCAGGTAAGGCAATCGCCCGACTCTTCTTCAGTCCCGACACGTCGGACAACGCTGTTAGACGCGTGTTGTGACTTATAAACAGTCACAATACCATCATTTGTGTTTAGAAAATGCAACACCAAGATACTAAAAGGCCTTAAGGATGTGGTCATATCTTCGAAAGTGCTGAGAACTGAGATTTGCCACGCTTTTACTTTATATTCAATTAGTATTAGTCTCTCTGTAGATAAAATCTCTTTGCCGCCAAAGGTGGCAAAAATAGCCCCCTCAAAGAAGTGTGCCCGCTAAGAGAGTGCGCTTCTTGATAACGTAATTGTAATTCGAAAACTATAAAATAACCAATACCCAATTTTAACACAATATGTAACAACAAAATATCAGCACCGCGAATAAATTTACATCGAAATTGTGTAATTACGAATCATGAAAAAACGTGTAAGCCGTACCGAAAATCATCGCGCTTTTACCCCAAAAATAATCTAAACGTCGGTACAGGAAACGAAACTATACTAAAACACAATTTCTTATGTATTCCGTGTGTCATAGAAAATAAAAAGGACACTGATCACGAGCATTCAAATACCTGTCAGACCAGGAATCAAACCTGGGACTTTCTCAAGAAGTAGGTAGTTGAATCTAGAACACGTCATAAGTAGAAAAAGACAAATGAAGAACTGGTCTGATCATCCAAACAGGTCGTCTGTTAATGAATTTATAACCTGCACAGTGCCATAAAAGGATTCACCAAAAATAGTGTGAAAAATCTAACACAAGTCTCGCAACGCAGTCGATAGGAGATGTCAAGTTAAAATTATGATACATATCTATGGAACAACATTCACCTATTCAACAACATTGTCATACATTTTACTATCTAATTAGTTACCTACCAATATAATAAAGTGACCGTTACAATATATCAAAGATCTTTATTTCTGAAATAAATACAGACTTGCGGAAAAATTAGAAAACGCCCATGAGAATGTGAGGCGGCTCCCTCACTACTGGCCTAAACTAATAGCGTAGTGTGATTTAGACTTCAACTGACGAGGAAGATGTGTAATGTGATTCCTCGAAGATAACCAAGGCAAGAAAATGAACTAGAAGAGAGCTGCAAGGGAATCTACAAACACTCTTTTAGAAAATCCTCTAGTTTTGCATTTGTCTTTGGATAATGTGGTGGTTACAGATACAATCAGGAGAACGTCTGCTTGTTTGTTGTACATAACTTAAAAATAATGTATTAAATATTTATTTCATTTTCTCCATTGACTCAGTGAGCGAAACAAACGAGTCTCTGTATCAACTAGCAAGATGTTTGTTCTTCTGTCCGTACGTTTGTTGGTACTCGCGTACAGGTCGTAATTTTCCACCAATTTTGACAAAATTTTGTAGACAGGTTCCTCAATTTTATAGAAATTGTTTGACGTCGTGAAGTTTTATTTTTATTTGTATTTCTCGGAAGTTTCCTGTGGTGCTATTTATTGACCGATTTTATTAAAATGTTCTAAAAATGTATAGCACCTACTTAATTTTAAACAAGAATTATAAATATGAGCAAAATCGATCAAAAAATTGTCGAGATAAAAGGATATGGAATCTCGGTTGAGACGAAAAGAAGTTTATTCTGCGAGGCGATTTGTCGGTCAATTTTGATAATATTTGGCAAAATTAGTCATTTGGCAGTAGACATCGCGATAACCAATTAAATTTTATCTATAAAGAGTTGTTATACTCATCGAATATGAAGTAAAAACATGGCAAATCTCAGTTTTCAGCACTTTCGACGACTGCACAAAAAACAGCTTCGCAAGCAAGCAAGACACATCATTAAGGCCTTTTAGTATCTTGGCCTTACACATATACTATATCTTGGTATTGCACTTTCTAAGCACACAGGATGGTATTTTCACTATTTACAAGTTACGACACTTTTTTTTTTTTTTTTTGGAAAAAGGGTTTTGGAAGGTTTTGAGTTACGACACTTAGCGTCTAGCGTTCCCCGACGTGCCGTGACTGAAGACGAGTCGGCCGAATAACTTACTTGAGGCTTGCCACGCAAAGCCGGGGAAAACCTTTCTTTGTATAGTAGGTACATCATTAGCTAGCACAGACTTTTTTGCAACAGGTTTCTGTATGAGAGGCATTTGTTGTGTATGAATATTGAATATTTCAAGAATACTGGATAAAGGCTGTGAATGTTGATTATGTAGCAAATTGTGTATATAAAAACTTGTCAGAATTTAAACCGTTAAACTATGGACTGCGGAGGAAACGTCTTGAAACTTCAATTGTTCAATGAAGCCTACTTATACTCCTTGTTACAGGAACTATTTATTTTTAAATTGTTCAATGAGGGAATGGAACTGGCCCGTTATAAGGTAAAATTACACACTTGGTTCCATGACCGAGAAAAGAATCTTGTTCCTTCAGTAATATCACGCTCAATGAGGAATTTTAACGTTGTGACTTCATTTGATTAATGCGCTTTGATTAATGCGCTTTGATTTCCATATAAAATTATTTTTTTAACCCCCGACCCAAGACGAGGGGTGTTTTAAGGTTGACGTGTGTGTCTGTGTATCTGAGTGTCTGTATATGGAATCGTAGCTCTCAAACGGATGGACCAAATTTCATCTAGTATTTTTTTTTGAAAGAATTTCATCGATAACTCTTAGCTATGTTTCATTTAAATCGGTTCAGCCGTTTCTTTGACGGGCGTTTTGTGTTATCTAAACGTAGATATATTATAGTTGAAAAATGTATAGTTTTACAATGAAGTTTAGTAATTGTGGCTGTAATATCAGTCTATCAAAATTGTCCAATAAAAAATTGAGATTAATAGAACAAAATATTAACTAAATATATACTTATCCATAATTTGCCATAAAAATAAAATTAATAAATAATAATAAATAATAAATATTTGTGGACATTTCACACAACACCATCTAGCCCAAACTAAGCAAAGCTTCTATGGAACTATTTGGCTGATAGAATACATCTATATACTTTTTTTTTGTAAATATATACATATGATACATAGAAACACCCAGACACAGAACAAACATCCATGCTCATCACACAAATGTTTGCCCTGGGTGGGGATTGAACCCACGACCTTTCAGTTCAGCAGGTAGACGTAAACACTCTACCAACTGAGCCACAAGGCCAGTCACAAAATTGAATATGCTGAGCTGGAACCGGTTTGATTCGGACACAGTTTTTTGTAATGTTATTATTTTTGTTGTTTTATTTATGTATTTTTTCTATTGTCTTACACGAATAAATCTATGTCTATGTATATAATTTTCTATGCTCCTGTTTTCTTCATCATATATGATTTACCGTTTAACGCAAATAAAGAAAGATATAAGAACGACTCGTGACCCCATACATGTAGCGAAGACGCTAGGGCAAGCTGCTTCCAATCGCTCTTTTTGGTAATAGTCTAGTAAAAATAAGATTTGTGACAACATAACAGACAATTAAGTATATTGGTATTTAAATGAATGTACTGGTGTTTTGAAATACATTTGACACAATTTCATAATGATATTATAAAAGCTAATTTTGTTACCTTTACACGCTCAAACAGCTGAACCGATCGTTATGAAAATTAGTATTGAGATAGCTTTGGACCTGGAGACGGAAATAATCTACTTATCATCAAAATAATCATCACCTGCGCAGCTAGTCTATAAATCGGGGATTATTTATTGTTGATCTATGATTTTTGACTATTTTCCTATCATAATTTCAAAGAATCCTTCCAGCCAATACTGTGATGTGCTCCATACAAACGGATTTATTTTTACTAAGACTATAATCCCTGAAGGGAGGCCTATGTCCAACAGTAGACTTCTTGTGGCCAAGATGATGATAATGATATTGGCAAGAACGATTAGCTAACCACAACTACTTAATTGTAAAACTTTACTCATATCGCCTATAAATTGATAAACTACTGTTGTATAGATTAAATCGCACACTTTTTTTTTATGTTTCAATAGGTTTGCGCTTGACCGCCAACTCGCCTGATGTTAAGCGACGTTGCGGTCTACGTTGGAGCGCGCTTACCTAAAGGAAACCAATTCACCTTTAACCTTTTTAGTTAATTTTCAAGGCTAGATTGAATAGATATCTTCAAGATCGATGAGCTCCATCTTCGGCCACACCGTCGTCTAACATAAGGTGGTCTATCGTAGATCTACCATAAAAAAAAACCTTAATCTCGCGCGTTCGCATGAAGCGCTTCGGAAACTCCTTCATCATCACTTTCCTAAGATTGGATTCAGTTAGATATAAATTAATCAATGAATATAATATGAATACATATATGAAGCCGCCAACTAGCTTAATTAGCCGCTTTCTATTAAACGGCGCCGTTATACTAGCTTCCTGAACGATATACAGCCGTAGCCTCTAATGCTAGGTATAGATTTAGTAAGCCTCTAATTGAACAGCGCGATTTACTAAAAAAAAGCTCGGCTGTTAATTGATCGGCTAATTAAGCTAGTTGACTGAACGGCTAATATATATAAAAATGTACTATCGAATTTTAATAAAAGCCAACATGAAGTCAAAGGGCCTAACCGAAAAACATTACTTAACTTTAAGCAATGCTTAACATATTTTGTCAACTTCTCGCTGATACGTAATGGCACTTGCGGAAAGAAGACAGAGAATTTAAGACGTTGGTTAAAGTTAAGTAGGTAGGTTATTCGGTAAGGTAAGAAAATAAGATTTTTCTCTTAACAGCTTTTTATCTTTCAACTTAGCACAAGATTTAATATTCAATAACTCATAATTATAGTTTAATAAACTGAAGCAACCGACTTCTCATGGATGCCATTGTCAGAACTGGAGCAAATTAAAATGGGACCACACGGGAAGCGCCAGCTTTCAAATAAAAAAAGAATCATTAAAATCGGTTCACTCGAACAAACATAAAAAAATACAGTCGAATTGAGAACCTCCTCCTTTTTTAAAGTCTGTTGAAAATGACGAGCGTTGTACATCGGCATACAGGATTTTGTACTATTGAAGTCCATTCTTCTGGATGACATTGGTTTAATATACCTACATTGTTATTGTTATTGTGGTTTATTGACATTGGTTGATTATATGTGCAATCCGAGCAATTTGCTAATCATAACAAAAAAAATCACAAAATGTAGGTAAGTACACGTAAAAATAGAAATTCAAATAAAACCTGCACTTACCGTTTCATTCTTATCTCCGCCAGTCGCGGAAAACACGGCATAATAATTTATTGGCAAGGTCGGTTAAAATTGTTATATACCGCCAGTTTTCTTCAGCCGATAACCGGACTTTAAGATCTCCCGCCCTGTAAGGCTTCAGTTCACAGTTCAATGAAACTTGTACCCAGTTACGGTTCTAGTTAGGCTGGTCGCGAACACGTAAACTACGATTACCATCGGAGGAACGCGCGTGCATATCGCCACAGATTCGAGTCGCGTGCACAACTCTTGATGTCGGAAAATTAAAAAATCGGACGATACGTTTTTAATTTCAGTTTTTAGTGTTTTCTTTTTTAATTTTGTATGCGGACAGTGACTTGTGTTAGTTTGATTCAGTTGATTTTTTTTTTACGTTTGTGCCACCTTTTTGGACTAAATTGATGGTATGTACCCATATCAATTCATTGTAGATATACGTGTCTATAGATTCCTATTCCAGTGTAATATTTTATCACTCAATTCAATCTCAAGTATAAAATGTAGTGCAATGCCTTCTATATTGTTTATTGAAAGAATTAGAACATTATTAGAACTATTTTCGTATTATGAACGCTACGCTAAAAGATTAATGAGTAGGTTATGTTGACTATGGCTTATTGATTTTCATTGAATGAATCATTGGATGTCTTGGTATTCATAGAATGTATCAATGTTGCGACATACCAACATTGGAACAAGTGCTTGTAGTTAATTATGTAGCAGTTGTGTTAATACATTATACCATCATTATACAGTAGGTATACGGTGTTTTAGTTGGTGCGTCAGCAAGAAGCAATACGAATGTGGATGTAGTAACCTTTCGATACGACCCGAACGAAATATTATTTACATTGATTAAAACTAGTGCCTAGTTCTACGAAAAGTAGACCTTAGTACAAACTTTTTACTTGTTGTAAGAAGTTTGTACTCGCGATACGAGGTCTAGTGCTCTTATTCTAAATGATTAATCAGAATTGTTGTCAAATATTGTCTAAATCCGCCCAAAAAACTTATGTAGCTTGTACCAAACTTCTCTTTTAAGCGAGATTTCAGAGCCTTTTGTCACGACAACCTCTTGGCCGATTTTGCTTATATTCAAAAATTTTGTTCAGAATTAAGTATTAACGTTTCTAGCAAATATTATCAAAATAGGTCAGTAAATGGCGCCACTTCAAACTATCAAACATTCCCGACGACAAAAAAAAACAATATAAAACCTGTACAACCAACAAACATCGGGACAGAAGAAAAAGTTGCTAGTTGAATCTGAGGCCTTTGGTCGCTTCGCTCATTATGGTCAATAATGTACAAGTAATAATTTCATTTCATTTTGAACTCCCGACCCAAAAAGAGGGTGTTATAAGTTTGACGTGTGTACTGTGTATCTGTATATCTGTGTCTGTCTGTGGCATCGTAGCTCTCTAACGGAGGCACTGATTTTGTTTTTTTTTTGTTTGATAGAGGATTTCATCGAGAGTGTTTAGCTATGTTTTATCAAAATCTGTTCAGCCGGCCTTGTTCGTCGGGGGGTTTTTGAGTTATCTAAATTTATACTTGTATATCGAGCATTTTCCGTGAAATAAACTGCCTAATATAGGTCCTAAAACACAAATTATTGCAAGTGCCTTCTACGAACCGCCATACAATGTTGTAGAAAAAAATATAAATAAAAGTTAGCCAATACCCCAAAACAATACATATAGTTAAAAAATAAGAAAGAAGCGGTTTACGAGTAGTACAAAAAAATTAAAAGGATGCAAGCACCTACTTATTAACATAAGGCACCTTCGTCAACAAATGTGATGTAGGTATTGGATTTTTATTAAAGTCTGTTAAAAAAAATGACGGCAGTTTGATTTGCACAATGTTATGTCAAAAATAAGTATCGTAATTAGTGCCCGTGATGAGTGATAACAAACGTAACGTCCTAACTGGAAGCTGGCGAGAGGCCAAATAATAGCTATTGTCATGGCTATATTGGCAACCACGAACTGTGGTCAAGCCAAGATTTCATGGTATCGATAACGAAAAAGGGCCTGATAAAAAGATATAACTAATGATGGAGATTTTGGCGGGAACGTAATAGAAACATGTTGCTTTGTTTTATTTTCCTAAATTTAAGTTTTTTTGAATATTAATGCGATACAAATGGTGGTGTTTAATTCATTAAGTGTTCGATTTAGTGCGTGAGTGTGGGCAAGTGAAATAAAGCAGTGAAACATGTAATTTTACGTTGTCGGCAAATCTCCATAGAAGCTTCTAGTAAAGGCACCATCACTTTACTGATGCAAGACTGTAACGACACCTCGCACGTTTGGAAGATTGTTTCGAAATACGTACGATACGTCATATGAAATACGTTTCTTGAAGAAACGTATTTCATATGACGTATCGTACGTATAGTAAGAATCGAAGAAACTTTCTTCGATTCTTACTTGCCCGAAAGAACTATCTGATTCCAGATGAAACATGAATCTCTGATTCCATAAGTTTGTTAGCTGTAAGTTTCATTTGCCCGGACAATTATAAAGTTTTCGTTATATTTCTGTTTTATTATCCAAAACATTATTTACAAATATTTATTACCTATCAATTATTAGGTTAGGTTCGTTAAATTTCTGTTTATAAATTATATTTAATTATGTATCTTTAGATACCTAACTGTATCTTTGTTTAAGTTTCTGAACGTATTACAAAGATTTAGATAGGTATCATACGAGTTGTCAAGAGAGTATTTTGAAAAAAAATACATATACCTATTTCTTTTTGGGGGAAATAATATTCCATATTTCATCATTCAAAATATAGATAGGTAACCTGATAGCCTCATTATTTGTGACTATTCAAATTATACGAATTGTTTGTGTAAATTATAATTAGGTAAACCCACATTTATACTTTTGTTTAGCCGTAAAGCCTAAATAGATTATTTATTGTTTAGAAAGTAAAAACACTGTTGCCTCAAACGGGAAATTACGTCTAAAGTAAGTAACGTTACTTACCTACTTCTTTTAAAAATAAATTGTAATGAAGTAACTCCTTCAATCAGAGACTTTAATTATATTAACTTAAAAATAAACAAGCAATAAATTGTCTTGCGTTATGTTTATAGGAATTTTCTAGTGATATATTAATCAGTGTGAACTGGAATCAGGAGAACTGTAATGCAAATAATGTGACTTTACATAAGGATGTATTACTGTAGTTCTATTAATGGGTATTAGACATAATGTTACGTAGGTACCTAATAAATAAATAAATCCACCCGTGAATCCCGTGATAAATTATTTTAATTCCGTAATTACTATTGAGTTAATTAACAGCTATAAGCATCCTTTATCCTCCGCTAGTCCTTTGTGCGAGGCCTCTGGTACGCCCATGCCCATAGTTGTAAAGGAAAACAAAGCAATGCGGCGTGGGTCTCTATTGTCTTACCACTATATTTTATGTCGTAGGTACCATGTTCCTACTTGCTTGTGCCATCCGATACTTTTAAAGGTAACAGTTACAAAATTGTATACCTGTAATGTATTTACAGGCACATAAACTATGGAGATCCTCATATGGAGTTTTATTGAATATGTAGGTAGGTCTCTTACAAGTACATAATTTAAATAAGGGACCATAAGACCGTGTCGAGACACGCGTACATATAGTAGGGTTTCGTAGCTAATTCTGTAATTTAAAAGAAAACTACTTACCGAGTATTTTACCCCAAAAAATAGTAATTGTTGTACGTACCTACTTAGGTAGAAGCACAGTTTTGATTTTTTCGTGTTTTTTTTTAATTTTTTTTATCAGCCCTGTTTGTACAAACTGTCCCACTGCTGGGAACGGGCCGTCGTCTCATTGTGAGAAGGGTTAGGCCATAGTCTACCACGCTGGCCAAGTGCGGGTTGGCAGACTTCAGCTTCACACATCTTCAAGATCATTGAGAACTCTCAGACATTTCCTCACGATGTTTTCCTTCACCGTTTTAAGTTGGCGGCAATCAACAATACGCACATAACTTCGAAAAGACAGAGGTGCGTGCCGTGGGATTCGAATCCAGGATCTGCGGATTGCAAGTCAGACGGTCTCATCACTAGGCTGCCGGAAACTCCGTTTTTCCTGTTATTTCTCCCTTTTCAGTTAATTAGATTGTTTAGAAGTCGGCTTAATTTTTTTAAATTACTTTTATGTATTTGTGAGAAAGTATGTGCAAAGCTACCTAAGTATAGGTTATTTAAAGCCGCGTATCCACTAGGCAACATTTGGTGCGCAACAAGCCGCGCGTCATCTGGCAACGTCGCGCGTTATTGTGCAACGTTGCCGAACATGTTGAGCGGCACGTGTTGCGCGCCAAATGTTGCCTAGTGGATACACGGCTTAAATGATCATTGTTAAGCTTCCGTACTACGGGTGAGGGAGCCTATTCGTGAGGCTACTGTGTCTGTTTGCCCGTCTGTCTCTCTATCCTACACTTAAACGGCTGTATCTTGTAAACATTAGTGGACACTTCACATATAGGTAATAAATACTAAAATCTAGTCGAGTGCGAGACAAGCTTGCGTAAATAATAAAATAAATTACAGTTTAAAAAACTAAAAAACACGCTACAAATTATTGTGGTCAAAGTTCATTACCTACAAGACTTTTCTAACAAATCCAATCTGCTATGATACGATGTTCCATCATGAAGTTCTAATTCATATCTCCCGGCTCGCATCATCAGATCAGTTCGACTTCGGCAGTACCATATTATTGTATTGTCATCAGAACTTTCATACAGCTGCCAATTTTCATGACGCTACGATCCTTGGAAGACGGTTAAATTAGTTACCTTAGATTTCATTACATTGTTAGGTACATACAGGTCGACGTAATAAAAGCGTGTTAAAAAATGGGAGAGTTAATAGATAAAACCTCCTAGTTGATTCCGCAAACAAAAGAAATTAAAAATGACAAGTGCACATTTCGTTGACAGTTGATGTCATGTGACATAAAAACGGTAGTGTTAAAATCTCTTTTGATAAAGAGAATATTTGTGAACTTGTATGCTTAGTATGTGAACACCACAGAATTCGCCCTATTACATAGGACCGTGAACACCTAGCATTTCAGGCTTTTCCTATTTTTTCCTATTGTTGAAAATATGTGAAGTTACAAATATTCTTTGATATAAAACACATTAATTAGCCCTGATGTTCATGCTCATGTATTGTGTCATGCATATACATAATATTATAACGTCGACGCGGTCGCAACCACGGGCGGGCTCAGCTAGTACTTATTCTGTATAAATTACATAAATCGCCAGCTTGTGCAGGTACTTGTCTGGCTCGTAATTATGTTTCACAGTTATCAGCCCGCATATTATGCACACACGCACCCGGCACCCCCACCACGATACCACGCATTCGTCGCTTAGAAGTACCTACCACAATTTGTTGCATACAGAAAATCACGCGTATTTTCCCTTACGGGGTAGGCAGAGCATCAAAGGCCATAAGCCCGTTTGGCGCCACATTAATCGTTTGCTAGGTTGCGTTTGTTAGGTGGTTAGATGGAAGATTAGTAGTTAGCAAAAATGTGACCAATTTTTGTGTCCACCACCTTATCGGGTAAAAAGTTGTACATTCGAAAATGCCTATCTAGAAATGCCATAATCAATATGGTTGCACAAGTCTCATCTTTTACTTGATGACGTGATTGGTATTATTTTTGGCACCATAAAATTAGAGTCATGAAAGCTCCAGGTGTAGGCGAGGCAACCATATTGATTTTGGCACTTCTCGTTAAGCACTTTCGAATGTACTAGGTACTTGTTACTCGATGGTGGTGGACACCCCAAAAAATGGCCACATTTTTGCTAACTGTACAAAATGCTCCAGGCTTAGCCTAGGCAACCCTGTATATTTAGAGACACCTTACTAATGTGCGTCATCCTAGATAGCTCACATCTTGTTACCCAAGGAGGTGGATAAACATACGGCCCGCTCTTAGTCCACTAGCTAGGTCATTGGTCGGTTTTGATAAAATTTGACTCTTTGAAACAGTTGGATAAAACCTTAATACCCAAGTCTAAGTACTGGCCACATATACACCGCAATGCATTGTTTATACTGTGATATGGTATGACTATGGGTTTCCAAAACATTATGTACCAATTTTTATGCAATTTATGTAATTAGCGAATAGTATCAAGACATTATTATAGAAGAATTAAATGCACAGAATGCCTTAGGCGTACAGACATACTACGAACAGCTGGCGACTACATTCACAATCTCGTGATCGATACGAAAGAGGTGGTGGTAAAATATTCGTACTTTTTGTTCTCTTTCCTATTTAAAAAACATATTGGTAAGTTACGTCGGTTTAATTTAACTTGTTGTTTCAGAAGAATTTAACAAAATGACGTTATCAACGAGCCGACAGCAATTTTTAGCCTATGAAACCCATGCCACTGAAAATAACATCCAATATGGAAGAAAACGAGGTTTCTTCGTTTCACACTGTACTTGCGTCGGATTTTTTGTTTTTGCTATCATAGTAGCGGTTATAGTTGGAATTATAGCACATTACATCACTTATTTCAAGGTAAGAATGAGCTTTTTTCAAGAATAGGCAAGAACCTGATAAACTTCGGCCTTGAGAGATAACTTTCTGTTTATCACGTCGTGAATGATGTCTGATTTCATATAGTTCAGTCAACCCAATGTTTATTTTATTATTTTACTGCTATACTTTGAGTCGCGTGCATTTCCCGTACATTCATTGGAACAATTTATTTATACGAATTTAATTCTTATGCAACAAATATCTCTTCAAAAGTCGAACGATTTAATTCCTTCCGACTTTTCCGACATAATTGTGTTGTGTGTGAGGAGGACTGAGGACTGTTTCGAAAATAAAATGAAAATAGCGGTTGTGCGTTCCTATTTGCACCAAGAAGGGTAATTTTGTCTTGCTGACCATTTAGATATTGATTTTATTAACATGCGTTTTATTAATGCGAAAGTAATAGTAATAGTTTCAACATTATCATAATTACTATGTTGTATGTTGATTATAGTTTTAGCTATCATGACTACCAATATAAACGAAATGGTCGTTGGATTCGCATTGTTATTGTGGTCACTATTTGCATCATTCGGAACACGGTCTTACAAACAAACAAAGGAAACAAAAAAATGACAATCGATCGATACGATTATTTTTTTATTTGTAACAGAGTGTGCGTGCGTGAGTGCCGCGAGTTTGTAAAGTAAAATCAAATCGAACTAGATAACGTAACAATTAAAGCAAAATGATCGATAAAATCAAAATAATTTAATAACTGATGTACCTAGTTGCTAAACTGAAGATTTAAAGTCAAAACTATTACAAAGTGTGTTTAATTGTATGACATCTATTTAGCTGTGATAACGAAGATGTATTCGAAATTATGTTTATTTTACATTTCAATAATAGCAGTGTCCGTCTCCGTAAGTAAACAGAGATCTTACATCGCAATTTTACATCGATAATCTGTTAAAATCATTATGAAATATTGGGACAAAATAAGGCTTGAACAGATTACAAATGAAATTATACAACTATTCTTACAGTATTGTTTCTAAAAAACATCATTAAACACTACAAAAAACAAAACATCGCAAAAGAAAAAAAAAACATTTAATAGGTATTCGGACTAAAGATACAGATTTATGTGTCATTGACTGGGACCAAAACTTTGTTAGGCGCAACTTATACAGCTAGGCAATAAACATTCATATTAAGTAACTGTAATGAATGATATTTAATTGCTATTTTTATTTCAGCTGAGCTCACAAAATAGCACTCAATTCTGGGATGAGACAGAACCATTTGGACAGGCACAAGGTCCTCCATCAGCAGATCTTCGACTGCCCCCAGAAATAGTTCCACACTACTATAGACTGAAACTTATAGCAGACTTAGACAATTCGAGTTTCTCTGGAAAAGTCGCTATAACTCTCAGATCGAGCAAACAAGTCAAAGCTATCATCCTGCATTCAAAAGACCTCAATATTATTACTGACAAAGCTAAATTAACAGAGCAAACATATGAGAAAGTTGCTGAAAATACAAGATCTAAAAGGGAAGATACTGCAGTTGTAGAAAGTGTTCCAAACAGTACAGCAGTAAACAGTAGCTCAAACTCTATTGATACTACTGCCTCATCTACAACCACAGTAAAACCAAGTAATGTTGATACTCAAATCACCAAAAGCAATGCTAAAAGAATACAAATACTTTCAATAACACCAAGCACTGGAGACAGACTTGTACTATTTTTAGGTACAACACTGAAGCATGATGTAGATTATATTTTGGAGCTATCATTTGAAGGGAAAATCAGTGAATCTCTAACTGGGTTCTACAAAAGTACTTACAGAAATAAGGATAAAATGGAGAAGTAAGAATTAAACTAATAGCTATAATAATTCTTAACTGGACTTACGGATATAGGATTACCAGTGACATAATAACAACTGGTAATTCCACAGAAAAGTCATTAATTTCCATTTAAATAAATAGCTATTTAATTGCTAGATACATCACTTACAAATATACTATACGCACATATTAGTTGTTTTTCCACAAGACATTTTTTTCACTTATTTAGGAACAACAAACAACTACATTTTATGTTCAAATACAGAATCTTAGTTATGATCTTAATTAAATTGTACACTAGGTTATCCACAAAGCAAACGTATTAATCACTTAAACTAGATGGACAATTAAATAAAACTTAAACTAAAACAATATGATTTACATGCTATTAGTGCCTGAATTGGTATCTTCTTGGAGAACTAATTGAATTATATTGTTTTATATTTTTAGGTTCTAATAGTCATAATCTATTTAAAACAAGGAATAAGTAATTTAGGTATAAAAATTAGGTGTCAAAGAGAAACCGCTAAGATTCTGTTGGTGATCTCAATATCTCAGTGATTTGTCTTATTGTGACAAAACTTGAGAAAGAGGCTGATATTTTTTAGATGTACTTATGTATGTTACTATATTTCGTCTTGCATAAATAGAGCTTTACTTGAATGACAGGTTCCATTTTTACAATATATTTTGTTTACTTGTTATTAGTTACATTCAACATTTCTAGGGTATTCAAATGATACAGTTAAATTTAACTAATGTAACCAATAATAATATTACTTGTTATTGTTTTTTTTTTACCAATTAAATTAATTAATCCAATAACAAGTAATATTATAACAAAATATGTAATTGTAGTTTAATAATATTTTTTAATTTGTGTGTAATTTTTTTAAATCATGTAAAACATGCAATAGATCCTCTAAAATCAATTTAAATTAATATCAATCACAAAACCAAGAAACCACTGAGTTATTCTAATTTTTATGGTTCTTAGAGTAGGTGCTACACCAAAGTTTTTCTTAATACAAGAGAAACTGCAAGCTTATGATTAATATTTTTCTAGATTGCTGTAAAATCTTTCTTGAACCATAGTTATCTCAAATTGCAAGTTTATATTTGACTATGTGCCTATACGTATCTTTCCTTACAGGGTACTTGGTGTGACCCAGTTTGAGCCAACATCAGCAAGAGCTGCATTCCCATGCTTTGATGAGCCAGCATTTAAAGCAAAGTTTGAGATAAGCATTGCCCATATCCAGAACATTACTGTGCTTTCCAATATGAAGGTGGCTGCTGAAGAACCTATGTAAGTATTATTTGCAACAGTTTCAATCAATCACCTCTGCAATTTTACATGAACCTGTGTAAGTATTATTCCCAAAAGTTCCAACCTCTGAATTTCTGAATTTCTCTGTTTTTTTTTTCTTTCTATTATTAATTTTTTAATTGTAGTAATTTTCATGTTAGGTTTGAAAATGTTAGGAAAAAACGGAACCCTTATAGGATCACTTTGTTGTCCGTCTGTCTGTCTGTCCGTCTGTCCGGGTGCCAAGACCTTTATCTCGGGAACGCGTGAAGGTATCGAGTTGAAATTAAAACCATATACGCAGATCCATAGTCTCTTGCTGCAGAAAGAAAAATAAAATTTCCCAGTTTTCGTAAAAAATAGTTACAGCAGAATATGTCGTAAAAAACGCACATTTTGACACTCACAAGGGAATCAAAACCTATAGGGTACTTCCCGTTGACACATATAGGAAAAAATCCGAAAATTGGACATTTTTAATTTAATCACAAAAAAAATTGTGTCTTTATGCAAGGAATGAGGGCCCAAATTTTAAAGTGAATTAACCGTATCATGTGGGGTATCATATGAAAGAGCTTCATTAGTATAAGCTAAAACAGGTTTATAAATATTTTTACGATGTATATTTTTTGGGTTTATGAAGAAAAATATAAAAAAATATATGATTTCCCCCTTTTATTTAGTTTGTACGGAACCCTCGGTGGGCAAGTCTGACTCGCACTTGTCCGGTTTTATTTTTTCGTATAAAAACATTGAAATCACACTAATATTATAATGGCAGAAGTTTGTGTGCTTGTATATTTGTTACTTCTTCAATCTAAACAGACTTTGATGAAATTTCGTATGGAGGTAACTGACACCATGGATTAACGCATAAGCTACTTTTTATCGCGAAAAATAATATCTCCTTTAATATAATTTATGTAAAACAGCGGGTAACACCGCGGGGCGTAGCATGTTAACTAACTTAAGAATAACATAACTGGCGAAGATATTAGGTACGTAAGAATTAACGTAAGTACACATGTATAATATTTATATTCGCCAGCCAGTCGAGACATTACAAAATATCCTACCACCATGCTATCTTTGTCACAAATGTGTTTCTACGGCAATATCTTGTAGCTTTTGTTGTGACCTAAAAGTTTTAGTCGACAAGAATATCTAATGGGCCAAAATAACAAATCTCTAAAGGTCTAGGGGGGCTACCACAATCGTAATAGCAATCTTATTTCAATATTACTATGACTTTTGTCTTGTTCTCCTCAACTGTAGAAAAAGCGAGACAAAAGTCAAAGTTATATAATCAAATAAAACTGCTTGAACGCTTGTGGTACAATCCCAGAAGGGCGAAACATCCAGTGTCAAATGGCCCTGAGAACTAAGTTTCTTCAACATCATCATCTCAGCCATAAGAAGTCCACTGCTGGACATAGGCCTCCCCCATGGATTTCCAAAAAGACCGATTGGAAGCGGCTTGCATCCAGCGTCTTCCCGCCACTTGTATGAGATCATCTGTCCATCTCGTGGCTGGTCTTACTTATCTGAGTTTTCTTACTAAGTTTCTTATCACCACGGAATTCCTATGCGCAACCGACTGAAATCACCTCTTGCACTTTATCTTTCTATTTCCAGGGCTGACCGACCAAACTGGATATGGACCCACTTCGAACGCTCTGTCGCTATGTCGACGTACCTCGTAGCCTACGTGCTGTCGGATTTCCAGTCCTTGCAGACAACTTACCTTAGCAATGATGGAGTGAACAAAACCATCCGGGTGTGGACTAGACCGGAGCTCATTCGGAAAGTAAGATTGTCTGAGCTAATTAAGCATTTTTTGCAACATTTTTATTTTATTCGAAAATAGGCTTGCGCTTGACCACTAACTCGCGTTATGCATTGCCCGAAATCAATCTTGAGGTAGAATCAAATATCGCGAAGGATGCGTTACAAATATCGCGAAGGCGAATTAATTAGGCGGTGGGTTTTGTTACGCCATACCACAGGATATTTCCTAGCTTTGGTAACAATGCTTCTCAACTGACTGATAACATCTGTACATGAAAAATATATTTTCATTTCAATTAGATAGCGACTCTTACTACGACGCAATAAAGAACAAATCAGTTTTAACAGGTGCTAGGCCTACTCTCATAATTAACCTAAAGACAGAAGAACGCATCTCGGTCCTACGTGTAGCTCTCATCGCCTAGCGCGTGGCAAAGTACTAAAGTGTCCAGTCAAGCCAGCAGCACGTCGTAGTATGATTAAACTGCAGAGTATGTCTGAGACACAGTGACATTTACCTAGATCTTTTAATTATCAATTAAATCTATAGAGCCAAAAATGTTGTCCGAATTCCTAATAATATTTGTCTTTGAATATAATAAGTCGATATCCCATTATTATATTTAGTTTTTCAATGCTAACCATGTTTCTACGCTAGCTTTCTACGACCAACAGTTGGAAACTAGGGAATCTTGCATCAAATTTTTTATCCTGGTGTTACTTTTTTGTTCTATGTACTTATTTTCATGAAGTGTCAATTCTTGAAATATCCAGCTGCAAAAAACGCACGTTTGGCTCAATTCTCTCGTTTCTCAGTTCATTTAGCTGTCATCATGTCGCAAACCTTTGGTTTTCAGGCTAACTATGCGCTCACTATCACACCGAAGCTTCTAGACTACTACGAGGAAGTGTTTGGAGTGCCTTATGCATTGGACAAACTGGATCTTATTGCAATACCAGACTTCTCCAGCGGCGCCATGGAAAATTGGGGTTTAATAACTTTTAGGTAAGTTTCTTACTGGTTTCACTTTTTATATCACATTTTCCTGAATCTACATATTTTATTTTCCACATTACCACTTCTGCAGGGTAAGCATGGAATGATGACAAATAGTCTTTCCACCGTTTTATCCACCTTTCAGAGGAAATAAGGATTATCAACGTGGATAAAAACAGTTTATCTACCTTCCATGCTAGGCCATCTGATTGTCCCTACTATGAGCTTTGTAGATGTAATTGTAAAAAAGCAGCAAGGCCCAATAGAACTTTCCGGCACTGACGAAGACCGTAGCGAGCCATGCACGTTCCAGCAGAATGATTCAAATGTACCGGTACAGTCCGTGTAAGGCACGCGACGTCGTTAGACCGGGTTGAGCTGTGTTCATCATCTCAGCCATAAGAAGTCCACTGCTGGACATAGGCCTCCCCCATGGATTCCAAAAAGACCGATTGGAAGCGGCTTGCATCCAGCGTCTTCCCGCCACTTGTATGAGGTCATCTGTCCATCTCGTGGCTGGTCTTCCTACGCTGCACTTGCCGGTACGTGGTCTCCACTCGAGAACCTTTCGGCCCCATCTGTTACAAGCTGAGCTGTGTTACAACTGCGTTTATTCACCGTTCGAAGCGCAACGTTGCTGCTTCGTCAGTTCGTCGTTCCAGGTGGCCGCGTGTGCGCTTGCGTTGTATACGAATGTAATACGGTGATCAAACGCGCACCGGCAAACGCAGCGTAGGAAGACCAGCCACAAGATTTACAGATGACCTAATACAAGTGGTGGGAAGACCCTGGATGCTAGCCGCTTCCAATTGGTCTTTTTGGAAGTCCATGTGGGGAGACCTACGTCCAGCAGTGGACTTCTTATGGCTGAGATGATGATGATGATGATCATGATGAATTTTTTTGTAGGGAGACCACTCTCCTATTCGACGAGGCGGAAGGCGTACCTCGCGACAAGCAGAACGTGGCCATCGACGTGGCGCACGAGCTGGCTCACCAGTGGTTCGGCAACCTCGTCACCATGCGCTGGTGGAGCGACCTCTGGCTCAACGAGGGATTTGCCACTTACATAGAATACCTTGGAGTCGACCATGTGAGTAACTGCACCTACCAACAATACAGTTTAGTTCGACGAAAAGGGAGGCGTGCCCTGTTATAAACAGAACGTTGCTATCGATGTGACGTATGACTCACCAAGCTACGTCACCATCCGCAGGTAGAGCTATCTCTGGCTTAACGAGGGGTTCACCACTTATATATACATGGAAGTCGACCTTGTGAGTAACAACAAGAATCTTAAGTTCTATTTTCTTCAATCTAGCTCACCAGTGGTTCGGCAATGTCGTCATCATGCGATGGTAGAACGACCTCTAATTCAACAGGAGCTTCGCAAGTACATATGTGTTGGTACGTACTCGCGTGATAGACTCAGACAAATGTTTCTGTTTCAGCCTTAAAATTTAAATAATTAAATGGCCCAGCGTTATTTTAAACTATAAGATTTTAAACGATATATTTGAAACGATGTAGATGAAGCATACTTGATGAGTGCCCATTAGATGCGCCTATTGACGCTTGTCTTGAAGAGACCCAGGTTGTAATTAGATTTATTAGAGAACACCGAGAAGTGCATTCTACTTATAAAGTTATTTTTAAAAAGGAGTCTTAAATTGCTTTATATGAGCCATTTTTAAAACATTATATGTAAAGATGAAGCTTAACTCGATGCCCTGTGTAGGAAATAAGAATAATGTTCACGAATCCACGATCACTTCGTTGTCCTTCTATCTTTTGCCTCTCAGAAACCTCTTTTTTTTAACTGCAGTAACGGATTGCAAGACAGATTTTGATGAAACTGAGGTTTTCATACTAACCCAAATCATTAAAAGGACGTCGGCTGTTTCAGATTGAACCCGAATGGAAGATGTTCGAATCCTTCTCCCGTGACAAAATGGACCTGCTTCGCACTGACGCCCTCAAAAACACATCCCCCGTGGCGCGAGAGGTAGTGGACGCCTCGGAAATATCGCAGAAATTCGACGAGATCTCATACACGAAGGGAGCCAATCTGATCCGAATGCTCAACCATACGATTTCTGAGGAGCTGTTCCATAAAGGATTGCTGATTTACTTGAACGATTGGTGAGTTTGTTTGAGCTTTTATTTAACCGACTGCGTAAGAAGGAGGGTTATGTTTTTTCGAGTGTATGTATGTATGTATGTTTCTATGTTACCTCCTACAACCTAAACGGCTTGACTAGTTTTGTTGTGCTAGGTGTCCTTACTCGTTCGTCTTCACTCCCTGAGCGACCTTCGCAAAAATAAAAATGCTCTTTTTCGTATTCTCTAACGAACTTTTTCGTAGTAAATAAGTGATTTTGCTAGTATTATTCTAAAAAATAATAGCGTGCTTATAACCATTTACAGCGATTTTCCGCATACTTTTTAGGCGTAACGAAATCGTAAGTTAGAGTGCTACAGCTTTTCTGCAGTCGGGTATTTTGTTTTTCTTTATTAAATCTACTTAGATACTTGTTAATTAATTATTTTATTCGTTAAATCGATAAAAACACGTGAAAGCCGTATTCGAAAGATCTGTATGCTCATGCCAGAAGAGTATGAATGTAAAAATCTACACTTGACTGTAGACTGATTTTTTTATACAAGATAGGTAGATCCTTGAAAACCCTTGAATAAGAATCTCTCGTTATACTTGTTAGAATCCTACGCTTCGCTTACGCCCGTGAAATACGATTTTGCTTCTATATCATATACATAATTATAAATAGCTGTCTGTCTGTTTATTCGCGAATTGGCTCAGAGACACTTAATACTAAAATGCTGTAATTTTGCCTGGATACACGGTTTGTCGAGTTTTATTTTCTTAATATTGTTTATTACTTTATATTATTTTTTTACTTTTAACCGACCAAAAAGCAGGAGGTTTTCAGTGCGACTGTATGTTTTTCTTTTTTTTGTTTGGTAGGTTATACTTCAGAGGAGGTCCAATATAAATTTTATCAAAATTCGTTTAGTACTTTGGTTTTTGTAACAAAACCCCGCTGTTGTCACCCGCGTAGTGATGAATAACGGTAATGATGACGATCATAAAATACCTAATATAACCAATCTCCAGGTCCTAAAGAATCTCTGTGCCATATTTCATAACGATTAGTTCTGCCGTTTAGCTGTGAAGAAGTAACAAACAGACAGAGAGACAGACAACAGACATAATTACTTTCGCTTTTGTAATATTAGTTAAGATTAGGATAACTGGAAAAATATGTCATCCAAGTAAACGAACTGCGTGTTGTGAAGTCGGTTTTTCAGTCTTATGATATTGTACAATGTTGTCTCAAATATTCTACCTTATACCTAAGGTGTACAAATCTATAATAGATAGCATCAGAATATTTTTTTTATCTAGGGATTAAATTATGTTCTCTTAGTCTATATTTAATACACATATAAATATTAAGTCAATTCATTTTATGATTTTCGACTTATTCCGTTTTGCGCAGGTGGCACAGATTTATATAAATATATGTTGAGTTTTTCAAACTATAAGTTATCGTACAGGAAGTATTCAAACGCGGAAGAGAATGACCTGTGGGCGGCGATGTCGAAGGCGTGTGGCTCGGAGCCGCTCATCAAGAACGTGAAGCTGGTCGAATTCATGAACTCGTGGACGCGCCAGGCGGGGTACCCCGTCGTCAAGGTCAACAGGAACTACCAGACCGGCGGGATTGAACTTGAACAGGTATTTTATCCCTTATTGCACCTTCCCCGTTCCACAGGACAAGCAGACAGAGCAGGAGGAGAGGATGAGGTCTGCTCATTATCATGTACATATACAACATCAAAAATATTCGACAAGAATTACAATTTGATCCAAGTTAATTTTCATACATAAAAATCATTTTTAAAAATAAAAAAATCCAAATGTAATTTTTGTCGAATATTTGTTACATCGTTTTCTAGTTTTACAAACGACGATATTTTTTTATAAGTTCAGTCAGTCATTTTATATCTTCAAAAATATGGGTATGACTAGAGCATAGAGACGGACGATGGTCGAACTACGAACTCTTAGCCAACGGAATAACAGTTTAGCCATGAAAAGTTAAAATCGAAAAGAAAGAGTGAGTGACTTACTTGGGAGTGAGTTACTTACGCTTACGTTTTTTTGTTATTTATGCAACATTATGATGAATGCCACAGACAACTAATGTAGTCATATATATTATTTGCAAAATTACGATCGTTTTCACCGCTTTTAAGCGTTAAATAGTAATTAACCAACTTCAAAAAGGAGGAGATTCTAAATTCGTTTTTTTTTTTTTTTGTTTGTTTAGTAGGTCATATTTCAGAGACGGCCCATAGAAATTTCATGCAAATCGGTTCAATAGCTCAATTTTTATTGCCCATTTTGAAGTAGGTTAGGTCAGTTTCTTAAACTATAATTATTTTCAGAGGCTATTCTCTAGCTCGAAGCAGCCCTACCAGAGCATGGTGGACCAGATCTGGCAGATCCCTATCAGTTACACCACGATGGATACGCCGGTGGAACAGTGGTCTGCCAAGCCCAAGCTCTGGATGACCAAGTGGTTCAAGGTGGTGGACGCTGCCAACGTGAGCTCTTCTCAAGCTCTCTACGTAAATGTTAACGCTATTGGTGAGTTTTGTGAATCAGGAATTCTATAAGTCTTCTCTTATTACTTGTGTTACAGTTTATGGTATATAATTTTATTTATTTTATGTTGTGCGCTTACGTCACCGTGGGTAACGTCACCGTCGGATCCAGCGGAAGACCAGCGCCGGCTGTTCGCGACCAGCTGTATGCTGAGATAGAAGAAATTTGTGGCGGACACTTTTAAAAAAAAAATATTTTTGTTATGTTTACGTATTTTTGCTGTTGTGTCTTCCAAGAATAGTGTTGTGTACACTTCCAACCGTTACTTGAAAACTTACGTATTTGCGATAGTGGGAAAAACATGACGAAATAAATACATTTTGTTTTGTAAAAGCACGTGTAAATAAAAACTATCAACCTTTATAGAGGGACCTATAAACAGGGAAAATAGGGATGTTTTTTTTTTTGAGCCTGTTTGCGAAATATTTAGCTTTAAAGTGATAAGTTTGTCATAGTCAAGATCCCAATGTCAAACATTACAGGCTACTACCGAGTGAACTATGACACGAAGAACTGGCAATTACTCAGTTCTGCTCTCAAGTCGGGCAACGTACGGTCACCCATCACGAAAGCGCAGCTTCTTGACGACGCCTTCAACCTGGCTAAGGCGTCTCAGTTAGACTACAGCTATGCGCTTGGACTGACTACATTTTTCATAGACGGGGAGGACTCTAAGCTCGTCTGGGATCTATTGCTTAATAATATGGCGTTTTTACGGTACAATCTGCGAGCTACGCCCGGATTTGAATATTTTCAGGTTAGTTGTGTAGTAATTTACGTATGAAACACTACTAATAAAAAACATGAGTAGGTACGTCTTGCATCTATTGAATTCATATATGAACTGAACAAATATTGTGACATATCTTTTCTTCGTATTCTATTCATTTAAATAAATTTACAAAACTAGAAAAGCAAGGAGTCCCAAGCGATTTACACGTGTAGGTATAATTACGACAAGTTGAACTCACGATACTAATCTGTCAAAGGAACGATGTCTTCCGACCGGTGTTGGAAGTTTTAGTGCAGTAGTTTAATTTACTTGCTTGCCTTTCCTGTATGAAAACTAAAGTTTCGCAATTTATTTACTGGCTTCAAAAAGAAGAAGTCATCAATTTGGCTTTACTTTTTTATGTTTGTTATAACTCCGTCAGTTATAAACCGATTTGAAAAATGAAGCTGGTTCATTTTTTTTTTCAATGTATATACATACTTTCAGATTGGTCTCATAGAAATTTCTTTGAAATCGGTGCAGCAGCTTAAAACAGAATTGTGCATTTTAAAGTCGGTTTTTTGAACTATGATTATATGAATAATACAACTTAAACGTGTTGTAAATGTCGCAAAAAATATATTACATACATTTTTATAAAAAAAACGGCTTTCTTTTCACAGGACTACATGAGTCTACTACTAAAGAAACAGCTAAAGAAGTTGAATTATGGTCTCGACAAGCCAAAAGACGATAACGAAGCGTTTTTAATAGAGAACCTCGTGATGTGGGAGTGTTACGTAGAATCACCGCGCTGTATAGATTGGGCCAAAAAGCAGTTCGACAGCTGGGCCTCGCAGACGGACCTTAACAATAACCCGTAAGTATGCAAATAGATCTGAATCTTTGACAAAGTATCAACGGGATGTGGCGTCAGTCCTCAAAAATGTCTGAGCTCTATTAGGTCTAATTAGACCCTTTACACGATTAAAATAATTTCGATTTTTAAAAATAATTCGAAGCGGCAAAATAGAAGTCTCTAGACTACTCAATCTAAATAAGGCTTTAGCGCGGCGACATAGAGTCTTTATATCAAAATCTTCAAATACGTCATTGTTGGTTTATGAGTATCGGTCAACCCAGGACACTATATTTGTGAATTTTGTTTTAGACTTTACGTCCACGTGATGGAAAATCATTGAGAATAGACGATATCTGTGAAAATGAAAGTAAATAATTTTCTAGCTATAGCTCTAGCTATATTGAATAAGGTAATAGAAAGATTCCTTTTAGATCGACGTGCAATTTTAATTTTTGGCGCGTAATTTATTTAAAACACTAGACGCCATGTTGCTAACGTCACATGGATAGTAAACAGATGGTAAGAAGAACTTACTGGAAAAATGTATGTTGATCAACAAATCAACATATTGAAATCGTTAATATTTCATAATATAAACATAAGTACTTATCTGTTTCAATGTAATGACACCATTTCGTTCCCGACTACAGTTTGTTGGAAGACAAGTAGTCCAACTCCAGTACAAGAATTCTTTTAGAATAGTTGCTACATGTCTTAAATAACAAGTTGCGATTGTGTCTATAATTATTTTATATTAGCGATGTATGTGGCTTGTATTTCTGAAATAAATGTTATTTGATTTGATGTTGATTGTTCAGTTGACACTTCTTTATTTACATGACCGTATAACTTAATAATATGGCGAATTTCCACTTAGTAAAAGAACAGATAGAAATTATAAAATGTTTTTTGTCATCTTATGAGCTGAAAGTGCTGAAACTAACTTTTTCCGACTGCTTATAGTCTAAACTATCTCATTTGTACAGGTTGACTATTTGAACACTAGCAATATTCAAGGACATGTTAATTAGTGATGATATGAAAGGTATAAAGAAATAAAACCGAAACGAATTCTAAAAAAACTAAGGAAACCTCAGTTAAAGTTTTTCGCAGGATTCCAGAATTTATGGACGCCACGCACTCTCACATACGGAGCAAGCGTAAGTCACATAACTACGTAGGTACGTTACGCAGGGATCACGCGACTTGCATGTACTCTAGTCGCGCGTGGTTTGAGTGTCTTCAATTTTTGTGCTTGCTCAGTATAAATATATAGCCAGGTAAAACAACAGATAGGCGAAGAGCAGCACGGATTTAGGCCGGGCCGATCAGTAAATTCAAACCTGTTGTGCTTAACAGACTATATATCTAGCGCTATGGATCGTGGAACACAAGTTGATGTAGTATATTTCGATTTTCAAAAGGCCTTCGATAAAATTGATAATTATATATTATTGCATAAGTTATCTACGTTTGGCTTCACTCGCGATTTCTTAATTTTTATGGCCGATTTCTTGAGGGACCGGTGTCAATATGTGAGGCATGGTACATATGTATCTCAACCATATTGCACTAGTTCTGGTGTAAGCCAGGGTTCTGTCACTGGTCCGTTACTCTTTCAAATGATGATTCACGATCTACCTAATGTACTATCTACCGCCAAATGTCTTTTGTGTGCGGATGACCTTAAACTATTTTTTTAAATTAAATCTTCTAGTGACTGCCTGAGATTGCAGGATGATATCAATCAAATTTACGAATGGAGCGTGAGAAATAAAATGACATTTAATATAAGTAAATGTAACGTCATGACCTTTGATCGTAAAAGAAATCCAATACAGTTTGATTATCATTTAAACAACGTACCTATATATAGGGTTAACAGTATCAAAGATTTGGGGGTAAATTTTGATCGCAGTCTAACTTTTCATGATCATATATCAGAACTCGCAAAAGAGTCTTACCGGCGCCTTGGCTTCGTCCTACGGAATGCTAGAGACTTTAAAAATCCTGAAGTAATTAAAACATTATATAACTCCTTAGTTAGAAGCAAACTTGAATCGAGTGCTTGTGTCTGGAACCCCTATCATGTCACCTACGCGCGAATGCTTGAAAAAGTCCAAAAGGCCTTTTTAAGGTCGCTGTATAAGAAAATTTATGGTTACTATCCGTTTCTGTATCCAACTAAATTCCTGCTCGGTCAGCTTGGTTACAACTCTTTGGAAGTTAGAAGGATGTTAGACCAGCTAACTATCTGCTGTAAGGCGCTTAGGGGGTCCGTCGATTCTATACGTCTGCACGACTTGCTATGCGTACTGTTCGTACCGGACGAGCCTGGGGTTTCAGCAAACAGACGTAGTCGCCCGCATGACCTGTTCCACGTAGATCGCGGTCGCACAGTAGCACGTTCTATGTCGCCCCTGAATCGTGCCCGTCGCCACTTAAACGCACTACTTGCTGCCAACCCTGATTGTGACATCTTTTGTGATAACTGGAAGACTATTTTAAGTACCTCCTTGACTTATTGTGAAAATCAATTGGATCAATGGGACAGGTGTAAAAAGCCTGATGATTCATTGGACTTTGACGATAACCTTTGAGTTTGTTGACTTGGTACTCTGAGTACTTACCCGAACGGTATATTTTACTTTGTATGACATAATGACATAATTATTTTTTTGTATTGACATGCTAGGCGTATTGCCCATTTGACATTTTTGTATTGACATTTTAAATGATATTGTATTTGTATAATGAATATTTTGTAATCCTCAGACATTTGTTTAAAACATTGTTTAAGAATAATTTTTGAATATTGTGAGATAATTGTAATTGGTATTTTTCCGTTTTTATCTCAATAAACGAATTTATCATTAATTTATCATATATCATAATTAGGTGAAATATTAGGTAATATAAGGTCAAATATTTTGTTTGATTATTTGAAACGAGAATCGACTACAGAACACTCTGTATCAATATTTCTAGTGATCAAACAGTCACCCTGTATATGTTTTTTTGTCTATAGCGTAAAATACCGTATTTCAGAATCCCGAGCTACCTCCGGTCGCTGGTGTACAGCATGGCGCTGCGGTACGGCGGGCGGCGCGAGTTCGACTTCCTCTGGAACGTGTTCCTCAACTCCACCGATCCCAACGTCAAGAGCATGGTCATCAACGTGCTGCCCAGCACCAGGCAGGACTCCCTGATAGCCTCGTGAGTCACACCGTCACGCTAGTACCTTTCTTTATTTAGCCTTTCAGTAGAGCTTCATATATCCTAAATTGTCTCTATTATTTAATAAATATTTACTTAACTTTATATTCATAGCTATAATATATAATGCAATATTACCCTGGAGGTGGGCGATGTTCCCCGCAACACAGTTTTCTGAACTACTGCAGGTAGCATCGTGCCCTTACTGTTTTATAATTCTTTATTTTAGTTCCAAATAAAGAATATTTCATTACACTTCCTTTTCTTTTTTCTCTACGTTTTAGCGTGGAAGCGAAAGTCTGTTTTAAATGTGCATCACGCGAGTAGAAAACAGACAGGGGTAAATGTTAAAATGAAACCAGTTGTTGATCATTTTGTCTCCGCAAAGTACAGCACGTTTCCTTTCGTCGTTTTATTCCGTCACACGTCATCTCTACATTTACATCTTTTGCTTTCATACGCATAACATCACTGTTTATCCATATTTTCTTAGGTTCCCCTTTCCTGGCTCTACCGCTTACTATAGCTTTTCCTATGCCTTATATTGGATGTCATATTATCTTTGCTCTATATTCCCATAGGCTCCTAGAAAAAAGTTTAACGGAGATCCCGAAACAGTACGCGGTGGCGGTGTGGAGCGTGGAGCCTCCCATCGGCGCGCGTATAGCACAGAACTACCTGGTGAACAACTTCGACCGAGTGTATGAACGGTTCACCGCCATGGATCCGTTCATGTTCCCAGCCGTGCTGAACGCAGCTTTTGGTTTCATCACCGACACAGATGAACTAGACAGAGTGAGTATAGCGAGTATATCTTATATTATAGTACTCTTTGGAGTATATCCCTATGCGCTCGCAGTGTGGAGCGTGGACCCCCAGTCTTAAACTTTCTGAAACAGGACACCAGTTTCCACCAGTTCAAACATTTCAGCTACGCCGCACTTTGCAGTCGAGGCAAATTATCGCAATAAGAAACCAATGTTACAGGATAAAACACATGTATTATGGCAGTGTCAATACAAAAGCTATATTTTTTGCGTAGAATTAACCGTTTCCACTTTTTTTAATGAAAACAACAGTGGCGTGCTGTGTAATGCTCTATGCCTAGATATAGTAGGGAAGTTACCCACGTATAACCCGGGGGTTGTTAAAAAAAACAGTGAGTAAGTATATACTTACTAAACAAGCGTGCTACATCTTCGATCTCATCGTCACTTCTCGTCTGTAGGTTATCGCAAAAAAACCGACAGCTATATTAATAATACACATGTTAACAACAGTGCTTGTTCTCCAGTTGAAATCATTCGCGCTCCAGCACAAGGAGAAACTAATGCCGATGTCCCAAACGCTGCAAAAGCTTGTAGACACGGCCACACTCCGCATCGACTGGGTGCAGAAATACGCGAGAACTATCAACCAATGGTTCCAGGACTACATCACTGGTATGCAAACACTTTATTATTTACAACTACCCACATTCCATACGTGAGCTCCGAGGATTCCCAACCCAAAAAGAGGGTGTTATAAGTTTGACGTATGTACATATTTGTGTGGTTGTCTATGTCGTCGTAGCCCTCGAACGTATGGCCCAATTTTGAAAAACTGGTCAAGAGCATGACTAGCTTACGTAAATATATGGTTACAGTATGGTTATTATGGTATATTTGAAATATTATTCAAACTTAATTTGCAGTGCTCATATAATAATATATGCCTTTATGTTTCGAATAATATGCTATTTCTTCACGTCAAAGAATTATTTTGCCGCATATTTTTCAGTTATTTTAGTACCAGCTTCCATATTTTTTGCGTTTATTCCCAGTAGTACGGTTGCCAGTCCGGTTGATTGTACTACTGAGACTTTTAATTCCCAGTAGTTCAATTAATGGCGGCTGATTGGACCTCTAATGTAATTTTCTGTAGTCCATTTTGACATTTGAAATTTTATTACATATAATGAATTGAGATTTAATTTTGTATAATGCATATTTTCTGTGATCCTCGGACGTGATTGTTTGAGATTAGTAAAGCTTGAATATTATGATAAATATAATTGGTCTTTTTCAGTTTCCGTCTGAATAAACGAATTTGAATTTGTCGTACAGGTAAGCTGTTACCAGACGGTAGTTCTACCCCCACACCACCGGCCGACGAGACGACACCACTCGCTAACGTCACCACCACCGCACCTACCCCCACCAAGAGATAAGACCACCTGCGACACCACTGGTAGGGACACATCTCACATTCTTAGCTGATATAAACTATACCGATTAACATCAGGTCAGTTAGCAGTCAAAGGCAAGCTTATCGTTAATTAAAAAAACGGATAAATGGTCGCCCGATGGTCATACGGAATCAGCCCCCGTATTCTGAACCCATTCAGTTTCGGAATCGATTCGATTTGTATATCTCCGTCTCTGTCATTTCCATAGAGAATGACAGAGACGGAGATATACAAATCGAATGGGTTCAGAATACGGGGGCAAGACCCGGGCTGCAAGTCGCGACTTTTATGATATACGATATCAATAGTGTCGGTAAGTACAATGTGCCTTAGTATCAGTTTATCAGTATGTTCCCTCCGTATTGTGTTGATTTAGCGTGTAACAATCAAATATAAGTAAATAACACTGAGATAAATCGACACTAACTTATTCTGTACTAACCCGACTGTATCCATTACTGATTACTGAGTATGATCAACACAATTTATCGTCCGAACTTGGTTGGTACGAAAAGTCAAGACTTGTAGCCCTGATTAGGAACTGTCACAAAACCTAAAAAAAATTGTGTTATTAATAAATATTAATAAATTAAATTACAAGCAAGTGGTCCACAACATGGATTTATGAAAGTTAACAAAATTAAATTTTCAAAAATCATTTTTGTGGCTCTAAAGGCTAGATACATTTTCAATAAATAAAGGTTAAGCAAGCCAAAGGGTAGCTTTTATAAAAATAAACAAAACGCACATGAATGCCTCTATCGATTTGTACAATTATACAAGTGCATAATATATATTATTATGATTAGATGCAATCTAAGTTTTAAACCTATTTATAAATAAATTCATGTATAATTTAATATAGTAATATAATTTCACTTTATTATTTAACCGGCTTTGTTATGTAGCTGTAGTATTATAATTCTAGTATGTTATCTAGTCGAATTATCGTGCTATGTTATATAAATAAACTTGCTTTTTAGTAAGTTATATAGTAAGATTGTATTCGACATTCAATGCTAGATTATTTTTATAGCCATAATATTATAATATTGTCTACTCTGCTCTATGATAAGCTAAACTATCGTATAATACTGTTGATATTATAATCTAGTGGACTAAAAATAATAAAGTTCAAAATATTGTACTTGATTATTTATAAACTAAGTATCTTATTTAGATTAGCTTACTGAAAGAAATACAATATTGTGTGTATTTCATGTTCACTATAGAGTTTCGACAACAATATCTTAATAGTATTGTGTCCTAAAATGAAATGTTTGCCAATTTAAAAACTTTTATACATAATTATATGAATCAGGAATTTTATTCCATATAGATGTTGCTTACTTGCGTATTTTTTATCGTAAAATAGTTTTTTTTTTTTGTCAAAAACGTACGGTGAGAGTGTCAAGTGATTTGTTTTTTTTCAATTTCAAAAATATGATTTGCAAATATGCGAAATAAGTACATAATATTACTAATAGAAAAAACAAGTTACTTGACTACGAATGGTCACTGTAATCAAGATAAATAATGCTTTGTGTCAATCCCACAACTGAGACGAATCTAATAATACCTAGTATGTAAATTCGTCAAAAGATTTAGGCTACAGAGCATACCAAAGGGTACGTAGACATATTTTTCAGTCTAAAAATGATAAATCACATAGTAGAAAGAGATGGCGCGTTCATAGTTCCGAAAGACAGTATGAGAGAGACATTTCTAGACATGGAGTGGCGTACATTTTTATACAGAAAGTTCTGTACATACAAACGTTAAAAAAAAAACATCTGGGCAGGAAGAGTAAAATTCACTTTAGCTTATAAGGATAATAACAGAAGGATTTCATAATAAATAGTGCTAGATAAAGAAGTACTTACAAAACTAAGTGTATTTTATTTAAGCAGTTTTTTTGTATGAGAATTAAGTAAATAATAATGTTATAGATTTATAAAGTTAATATAAAAACTTGAAATTAAAATAAACTACTTTTGGCATCCAAATCTCAATGTGCGAAACATATTATTTAAAATATAATGATATTTGTACTTGGTATAAAAATGTTGGTCTTCAATGTTTTTAATGCGGTTTTTATTTTTAGTAATACAATTTATTAAAGATAATTAGGATAATACAAAAGCTACAACATTTTAATTTTACATATCTATATAGAAAAAAAAAACTGCCGAAGTTTGTTACAGTTTGTTTGGTACTAGAAAATCAAAATCAGGTTTTTTATTAAACATGTTCATTAAAATAATTCAAGTTTTAAATTCGTCAGTATATTTCCCATTTTTCATACAACAAGGGAAAACTAATTTCTGCCCATGAACACTTCGAATTATATTATTGTGCGTACCGCCAAAATGTGGAATGGGCTTCCTGAATGGGTCTTTCCGTATAGATATAATCTAGGTCTTCAAATCTTAAGTGAACAGGATTCTTCTAGACAAGCGCGCTCCATCGTAGACCGTAACTGTCGCTTAACACCAGTTGAGTTGACGGTCAAGCGCAAGTCTATTTCCGATTAAATAAAAAAAAATATATTTGTGATTAAAACCGTGATTTGGCCTTTGTATTCGAATCTTACGGTTTTTTTTTTTTACTTCAAAATTAGAGTAAAGAAATAAGTTCAAGTCCAAGTTTAAGAAAATGTAACATAGCAAAAATCACAAGGAAAACCACTCACTCACAAGGGCACTCTAAGAAACCAGTTTTGTCTATTGTATGAAAAATTCACGCTTTATACATAGTTGCTTTACCCATAAAATAAAATCAAAGAAAATTTTGTAATAAAATACCGTTTTCTTTTTTGTATGCCAAGATGGAAACGACTCGAATTTATGAGATCTGTTAGCAATTTTTGTGTTATTTTATAATATTGTTGATAAATTTGTGCATGTTGAATTAATATTACAAAATAAATGTGATTTAATTAATATATGTATATTATTTCACCGGTAAGAACACGGCGCAATGGCTCGCTTTGGCTTTTATCTCACAGTAACTTTTGTCAAGACAAAACTAAAGTGACCAACTTTGAAACAAATCATAGTGCACCTGCAAATCTATCTTCTATATATATACATATATAGAACATAGATTTATGATATCTATTTTCTTCTTTTTAGGGTTCCGTAGTCAACTACGAACCTTTATAGTTTCGTCATGTCCATCCATCTGTCCGGCTGTCCGCGGCTTAGCTATAAATACTAAAGACTAAACTAGAAGACGCTTAAGGCTATAAATACTAGAAAGTTATAAATTAGTATGGATATACAATATGTGTTTATTACGCAAACAAATGATAGAATAAAATCTGGAAAAAAATATCTTTTGGGGTACCCTACACTTAACGTTGGGATGAATATTTTTATCTCATCTACATCGTGTGGGATATCGTTGAATAGGTAATCAATAAACGTTGGGAGTGTACCAAAACCATTTTTCAGTTTAGGGATTCATTTGCGAAATATTAAGCTTTGAAGTGATAGTTTTAGATAGTTTTTTTTTTAAATACTTTATAGATCTACGGTTGACCACCAACTCGCCTGATGTTAAGCGACGGTGTGGCCGAGGATGGAGCTCGTCGATCTAGAAGATTCAAGTCTGTGTGTGCGTAAATCATCTACCGGCTAAACTAGACTTTGGAGATATAAAAAAAACTTGCTAGTATATATGATGAAATTCAAAGGAAAACTATTGCGGCTAAGTAGACTTTACAAGTTAACGAGGAATAGTTGATGAATTTAAAAAATTTACTTCAGAGACCTAAGAAATTAACTTTTCGTGCAAATTTAATTTAAACTAACTTAGGTTAACTTCAGTGCTCGAAATGGACGGGAACGCACCGGAACGCCGTTCCGCTTCGTGAAATGACCGTTCCCTTTCGTAAAAGTTGCCCTCTTATCGTTCCGGTACGGCGAAAAAATCCCGAACCTTTGTTTGGAAATACTTAGAAATAAGCAAGTGTTCCCTTATTGTTCTATGAATACACACGTGTGAACCATCTGACAACCTCTCCGCTCTCGGACGAATATGTCTCAAAAACGCATATTTTGACTCTCGCAAGGGAATCAAAACCTATGGGATAGGTACTTTCCGTTGACCTAGAACTGTGAAATTTGGCAAAAAGCATTGTTATATAGTACACATAAAGGAAAAAATCCGAAACTATACATTTTTAATTTAATCACAAAAAATAGGGTATATATGCAAAGAAGGAGGGTCCAAATTTTAAAGTGCTTTAACCATGTGGGCACAGAATTCGCCCTATTAGTAAGTTGCATGTTGGGTATCATATGAAAGCCCTTCATTAGCGCAAGCTAAAACAGTAACTATTTTTACGATGTATATTTTTCAGTTTATAAAGAAAAATATAAAAAAAATATAATTTCCCCCTTCCCCCAGACAGACAGACGGACATGGTGAAACTATATGGGTGCCTTGTTTACTACGGAACCGTAAATATGATACAATAACATGGCGTTTTCATCGAACTTGCATTTTGTATGCAAAATGATGACCTCCTTTTTTTAAAGTCGGTTAAAAAAAACCTTGTGAAAAATATGGTAAGGCTTGAAAGGGCATGCGTTCCGTTTGGTGAGTTAGTCCAATTCGACCACTGGTTAACTTGTATGTTCAAAGTATCAAACAGGAGGTTTTAAGTTCATATACATTACTATGTGTAACTACGGAAACCTACTGTGCGCGTACTTGGCCGTTGTATATTATATACGAGTATATAAAGCTAAAGTTAGGTGAAGGGGTCAGAGGCTCTAGGTATATAATTGCCATGATTCGCTAAGTAAAATACAGCAATTATTTAGACAAGTATGTTAAAAGAAAAGCAAAATACCCGACTGCAGAAAAGCAGTTTTTGCAGTCTAACTTACGATTTCGTTACGCTTGATACGCTATTGAATGTACGTTTTTTTAATGAAAAAGTATGCGTAAAATAATTAAATAATTCTAGTAGGTAAAACCACTTGTTTATTACGAAAAAACGCATTGTATTATTTTTGCAATGCAAATGCAAAATGTATTATTATTATTACAAAATTATATAGACACACATAATATACACAGATATTATACATAGATATTATATACACTGGAAGTGAAGCCGAATCTAACGACACCTCGCACATCAAAATCGGTTAAGCCGTTTAGGCTGTAGGTTATCATATAGAAACATATATACACTCGAAAAACAACCCTCCTTCTTACGGATAAAAAAGAAAAACTCAACAAAAATCCGAAACCCGAAATCAATCAGCACTCTGCAACAGCGGCTTCTGAACAAAATAATTATAATTGTTGTCACTTTTTCTATCAAAAATTTTCTCGCTTTTCTTTCTACAAAATATTGAAAATAACATTATTTTGGAAAGTTTAAAGCTATTATTGTAAATAAATAAAATGAGATGACTTACTTAAATTATTAAAAATATTAAAATCATAAAATAAATACCGCGCAATACCGGTTTTCAAAAGGCGTTGTACAGACGTTGAACTGTTATTTTTGAGCTGAAGTTGCCTGAGCAGTAGGAGCCTAAAGGAGAATCCCGGAACATCTTTATGGAAGCTCAGCGTCAGCAGCAAGAATGTCAGCGTCGAGGACATAAGATAGGCTACCTGACTGGTGCCACGAAAACTACGTTCTACCTTTCTCACAGCGTAGTAAAGACCCTTCTGTAAGCGGTACAATAAAGTTTTTATTTTGTTGAACACTTCTCGGCTCTCTACGGCTCTCTTTGGTGTATGGAGTCCTGTGCGCAGTCTCAAATTTTTTGACATTATTTGGTGTCAGTGCGTGTTTTTATGATATTATTGTTTATATTGGTAAGTTTTAATTTTATTTTAGCTTTGTTATGTTATTGTTTGGCAAAAACGGAGCCCATGTCTCAGTCCGCGTCGTCAGTACCCAACTCAGTTTATGTTCAGTGCGGTCAGTGCTCCCAGCCCAAATTTTTTAAAGGTACTAAAGGATTGAATATTCATGTAGGCAGATTTCATAAGAATAATAATAATTTTAATCAAATTCCTTCTCTTCAGAATTCATCTATTCACCCTCAATCCATTTCTGCATCCATCTCATCATCCACACATCCATCTACTTCGAATTCCACATCATCAATTCAGTTCTGGCAAACACTCTCATCATTAAAATTTTCAACTCCGGTAGTTAAAAGAATACCTAAAGGTGCGCGCATTACTGTAGCCTTACACTTATCCTCCAAAATTAAAAGCATACTTTCAGATCCTACCTCTTCAAAAAGATGGGAAAGCCTTTTGACTTTCGCATTTCAAATTCTACACGCTGATAAAACAAATAACCAATCACTCACTTCATCCCTTAAGAATAATTGTAATAATTTTAATACTGTTGGGCAACCATATCAAAAATATTCACGTTCTAGTAACCATACATCATACTTATCCAATTCACATACATTAATTCACAAAATTGAGTCCAAAGTCAGCGATGGAGATTTGAAAGGCGCTGCAAAATTGCTGTTTTCAGATGACTCTATTGCTCCTAACTCTCCGGAAACTCTTGCAGCATTACAGGATAAACATCCTATATGTGCTAGTCCTGCTATTCCTTCCCCGTTAAGCCCATCTGTGCAGCCAATCCAAGCCAGTGAAAAGAATGTTCAGGCAGCAATCATGTCGTTCAAGAGTGGTTCTGCAAGCGGTCTTGATGGCCTGAGTCCACAACATCTAAAGGACCTATTAGGTGTTTCAGGGGATGCTGGTAGGGCACTTTTGATCGATATAACTGCCTTGATTAACCTTATAATATCCGGCAAAGTTCCCGAGGATGTTTCCCATTTGTTACATGGGGCAAACTTATGTGCTTTAAATAAAAAAGATGGTGGCATCCGCCCAATTGCAGTTGGCTGTACATTTCGGCGGATTGCTTCCAAAGTTTGTTGCAAAGAGATTTTACCCAAACTCACCCAACTTTTTCAACCAGTGCAACTAGGTTTTGGAAGTAAAGGTGGCTGTGAAGCCGCGGTACATGCTCTACGGACTTATTTGTTAAATGACGGCGGCGAAGTGGTTTTAAAAGTTGATGTTAAAAATGCTTTCAATTCCGTATCAAGAACTACTTTGCTTACCGAAATTCAAAATCATACTCCGGAAATCTATGACTACATGTGTCAATGTTATGGTTTGAACTCTACACTAATTTACAAAAATCACCGTATTCTTTCTACCACTGGATGTCAACAAGGTGACCCTCTTGGACCTGCCATATTCAGCCTTGCTATTCATCAAATTATTTCATCTTTAACATCAAAATTAAACGTGTGGTATCTAGATGACGGCACCATTGGTGGAGATTCAGAAACAGTATTAGCAGATCTAAAGATTCTAATTGAAAATTTTAGTTCCATTGGTCTGGAACTAAATTTTTCTAAATGTGAACTTTTCATTGCTGATTCAGTCAGTTTATCGAGAAGAAATGAAATAATAGAAAAGTTCAATGTTGTGGCTCCAAACATTAAGATTCTTGATAAAGAATCTTTAAATTTACTGGGCGCCCCGATTTTCCCTGATGGATTTCCTTTGTTTATACACAAGCAAAAAGTTAAATTTGAAGAATCTTCTCACCGTCTCTCAGAAATTCACTCTCATATGGCTTTCCACATCATTCGATTTTGTCTTTTTGTACCTAAATTAACATATGTTTTGAGATGTTGCCCATTTTGGTCATTTGACGACCTTTTGTCAACTTTGGATAATTGTTTAAAAAGGACTCTCATTAAAATTCTAAATTGCCCCATGTCTGACAGTTCCTGGAGCCAGGCCACACTCCCCATCCGTTTTGGCGGTCTAGGAATTCGCAAAATTTCTAGCGTGTCACTCCCGGCTTTTTTATCTTCAGTGTATAGTACAAAGGCTCTCTTTTCAAAAATTATAGAAAATTCTTTGGGTAATGTGCAGGTTTATTCTATGTCTGAAGCTACAGACGCGTGGACCTCCATCTGTCCTGATGACAATCTCCCTGCTAAGCCACACTTGCAGAAGCTTTGGGATGAGCCAATAACTAAAAAAATTCAACATGATCTTTTAAATGACTCATCTTCTCCATTAGATCGTGCTCGACTTCTAGCCTCTGCTGCAAAGGAATCAGGGTTCTGGCTTCAAGCGTTACCCTCATCTAATATTGGGACGCTCTTAGACAACAATACTTTTGCTCTCTCTATCAGCTTGCGTATTGGAGCAAAGACAAATGAGCCCCATCAATGCCGCTGCGGAACATCAGTAGACCGCCAAGGACATCACGGTCTTTCCTGCCGCCGAAGCGCGGGCCGACAGTCCCGCCACGCTTCCTTGAATGATGTCATTCGTAGGGCTCTTGCCACCGTCAACGTGCCGGCCATACTTGAGCCGAACGGTATCGCTCGTGACGATGGTAAGAGACCCGATGGAATGACATTAATTCCATGGAGCCGTGGAAGGCCTCTAGTTTGGGATGCCACTTGCGTTGACACGCTAGCGGCGTCCCACATAACCTCTACTTGCAAGGTTGCAGGAGCGGCGGCGGCAACTGCTGAATCCAACAAAAGGCGGAAATATGAATCTCTTGGCGATGGTTACATATTTCTGCCTTTTGGTGTGGAAACTTTAGGTCCATGGGGTCCAAGTGCGTGGCAGCTTTATAATGAAATTGCTATGCGACTGATAGAGAGAACAAATGACCAAAGGGCTGGCGCTTACCTCGGTCAGCGGATTAGCATTGCTATCCAACGAGGCAATGTCGCTAGCCTTTTGGGAACGTTGCCTTGGGACTGTGACCTGAGTTCTGTTTTTTATCTGTAATATGTTTTTTTTATTTATAATAATATCTTTAGTTATTTAGGTCATTTATAATATAAATATTTTATAGGTATACGTAATATTATATTATGTGTATTTTCTTTATTTTCACAAAAAGCGGTCTTATTGCTAAAAACTCTATTCTAAACAACTTTAAGATGCGGAAAATGTAAAGTGACGGCCGGTTGTGTTTCAAATTGTGTAATATGTAGTTATTTAATTACTTACAAAACATTTTTTTTATGATACCACGCTATTGATACTCTTTTTCTAAAAAAAAAGAAATATCTGATTCGTTCCACATCCGACGATGAAATCTTGATAGATATAATAGTGTCATTTGAGAATACTTTTTTAATGTATGTAATTGATTAATAGCTCAATTATAAAAACACTATCCCAAATTTCACATACACCGATGTAACTTGAAATCATAACGGTATAAAGATTAGTGCATATTGTGAAAAAGAAAAGTGAAAATTGAACAGTGTAATATTTCCCGCACTTCAGAGTATTCTACTGCGCGTGTCTAGTCTATAGCACCCCTAAAATCAATACTTCGCTTGTAAACATGGCTCGAATGTAGGACAAACAACACTCCACGTTTTATACCTATTTTGTGTGTTCTTTTCCATATAATAGTTTATTTTTAATATAATTATAGTATAATGGATAACGCTAACGTTGGATATTCTTACCATCTCCCATCTGGCGGTTGGAATTATAAAATTCGCAATACGCTGTCGCAATTCAGCGATTTGTTTAGCGAATTCAACAAATACATCGCTCCTGCGTACCATCACGACCGTTGTGAGAGGTGAGATTTTATATATCTTATATTCCTAGCAAACTGAGCTCAATGTGTTCTTAATTAGATAGTTTTCACTTATCGTTATTTTGACCTTCAGTTAAACTGCGTCTTCTCACATATAGTTAGGTATGTTGTAAGCATAATGTTAGAACATATGCCAACTTGTTTTATAACGGGGTTCAACAGACCGACTTGCTTAGACAATCGACGTCGAAATGTATATAGTAAAAAGCTTTTTTTTTTAAACAATATCTACGATTGACCACAAACTCGTCTGATTTTAAGCGATGGTGTGGCCGAGGATGGAGTCCGTCGATTTAGAAGATATCTATTCAATCTAGCCTTGAAAATTTCAAGAAACAATTGAAGCTTGGATACAATTTTGAAAATGCTTCGACTGTTCTGAAACCACCGAGATTAGAGATACGTACTTATTTATACTTAATAATGAGATACCATTAGTTGGTCTGGTAAAAGTGAGAAATAAAGAGCTTGGTGATGGTTAACCGATCCAATTTGATATTTCGATAATTAAGTATGTTCAAACCAATATACTATACCGTATGTTCGTTATTTATTTATTTTGAAACACCAACAGTATACATATTACATTGACTTAGTAGGTAATCTCTAATATAGATTCTGATATGCATACCTTTAACAGGCGTCTACATCATTCATTAACTAAAACTATATTAATCCTTATCGTGTCATGGCGAAGCTCAGGCAGGGATTAGAAATTGAACACTGGGTCTCCCAAATGGCAAACAGTGAAACCCGTAGGTACGCATTTTTACTTATAAAACTTTTATTAATAAAACTTTTTAATATAAAAAAGTTTTATAATAGAATTCAAAATATATCTTCGTCATCGTCATCAGACATGATCGGAGATGATAAATCTCAGCCACAAGAAGTCCACAGCTGGACATAGGCCTGCCCCATAGATTTCCAAAAAGACCGGTTGGAAGCGGCCTGCATCCAGCGTCTTCCCGCCACTTGTATGAGGTCATCTATATATTTTCGTATTAAGTATTACTATGTTACGTGTGTGTTGTGTTTTTGTTTCAGATCTGCTCCAATGAGGGTATACACGATGCACAAAGGAGAGTTTGTTATGGTTTTTATAGCGTTTTTTGCTTGCTTCGGTTTGGGTGTTTTCATAGGACTAGCAGGTGAGCTTATTTCAATCATCCTGACACAGTGACCCACAGTTTAATTACACTGTAACTTATATAGAAGACTAGATAGGTACTTTCCAAGATTATTAAATATTATAGTAGGTACCTACCTAAGACGCAAGATCTTCCTAAAAATGGGTACAGACTACAGACATCGTGAGGCATGCGTCATAATTTTTTTCTTTACCATACACAAAAAATTTCGCTGCGCTCTGACCATAGTTGTCGGCACAATTTTCGCCAGTACATTTAACAGTGGACTTCTTGTGGCTAAGATGATTATGATGATCTTGTTACCGTGATTGTTGTATCTTCAGGTCCGTCGCCAACGAAGACGACCTCCATATCGGCGAGCGTCGCCCTGGACAACGCGAGCGCCATCTACCGCGGCCCCTTCCATCTCCACAGTCCCGCGCTTGGCTCGCGCGCCCAACAACTCTGGCTCATGGCAGAGGTGCTCACCAACAACAACGACGGTGAGCCAACTAGCTTTTATGTTAACAAATAAGTATTATATACTTAATATTAACAAGTATCTATATAAAATAATAAATACGGCAAAGTACGAGCTTCACTCGCACTCCTCGTCTCGATGTGCGAGGGAGACGCGTACTTTGCCGGACTTATAACGAGTCTTATTATTTTCTCGCGAAAACTTACTCGGCACACAGAAGACAGATTTACTTCTGTCTTCTGTGCTCGGCACCATATGATGCGCAACGTAAGTGTAAATTGCACTACAAAAGTCGGCTCTTATGCAGTCGGTCAAAGAAAACAAAATATTTCTTGTAACGTAGGTATTTGTTGGATTAGTTAAAAACAAAAAAAATAACTTTGCTCTAATTGATTTATCTATGTTTAATCAGATCGTACTTTGAAACTAGTAATTTTTGTGGGCTTATTATTGATCATTGATCGTGGTTCCTAAAGCATGTCCGCTCGCACGCTTGTCGCATGATGCGTAGGTATTAGTAATAATAAATAGAAGCCTTCGTGATCATCATGGCTTACAACCACGAACAAACATCCATAATCATCATCATCTCAGCCACAAGAAGTCCACTGCTGGACATAGACAAAAACCATCTTGCATCCAGCGTCTTCCCGCAACTTTTGTATGAGGTCATCTGTACATCAAAAACATCCATGATAAATAATAATGATTTAAATAACACTTTCGTAATCACGTCTTCAATAGTCTACGTATATTTCGGAAAAGGAAAAGTAATATAAAGTGGCTATAATTTCGAAATATCTATACAACAACCACAAGGATTCGTATATATTTTTTCTGGTAATTAAGTATTATTTTTAGTCATCATCTCATTTATTTCATTACCTATATCGTACTGTACCGCTTTACCGTAAATAATATATTTTTAATAGGATCTCATAACATTAATGTGTAATATGGTCGCGAAGTATCCCACAATCAATCCGGGTAGCAAACTTCATCGAAATTCAATGAATTTATTAGCAGTTCATTGAATTTTGATCTTTACTGTCTCTTTTCAGATGAGATATTTGATAAAAGTTTCCAAATAAGTCTATCAGTAGAAGGCGTCTTGAGCGACCACACCACAGTCACTCTAGTTCCCGAAAGCAAAGCCACTAACAGGTAAGAATAAGAGAATAAGAATATTTATTAACCTTGAATAACATACATGTTACAGGTAAGTCAGATTTACACATATTATGATAAATTAACTAAACTTTATGATAATAGCATAAATAAAATGATATAATCGATTTAAATTAAATTATGGCAAATTTATGGTAAGCGAATTTTATGTCTTCAAGTATATTTTTTTGAGTCTATTTACTTTTAGTTCTGTCGTGGCAAAAAAGAGGAACTAACGTCTCGAAGTATATACTGCTATGGTATTCTGTGGTCTCGACTGAACAAAGTAATGAAATAACTACAGGAGCGCCCTCAATGCCACATTTGTTCTCAAATTGAACAGACACTAGTACTGATGTAGCTTGAAATAAATAAATATTGGTAGACAATTTCACATAACGCCATCTAGATCCAAATTAATCAAAGTTTGAAAATGAGAATTATCAATACTTTTATATCTACTTTTTATTTGTTGTAAATATGTACCTACATATTATAACTTAATTTCACTAGTGCAGTGGGTTATTCCGGTGATCGATTATAAAAACAGACACAGAACTAATATTCATTTTCATCGTACAAATGTTTGTCCTAGATGGGAATTGAACTCACAACTTAAGGTAAAGCTTAGAAGGTATACGTACTACCTGTGACCACGGACGCTGCAGCGTACAAAACGTCAGGTCTATATGCGATAAATCCATTAAAGGTTGTTTAATTTTAACAATAACATTTAACAACTTCTTGCTCCAGAAAACTTCTTATTTTACCATTATAAAATTAAATTATCTATAGCCATATTGAATTCTGTACGTGTGTCCAATAACTTTCCATCACGTGTACGTAAAGTCTAAAATATAGCGTCCTACTTAATTTCTCGAATATAGTGTCCTATCTTGGGTTAACCGATACTCATATACCAACAATGACGAACTTAAAGATTTTGGTATAAAGACTATGTCGCCGCGCTAAAGCTTAATTTAGATTGAGAAGTCTATTTTGCCGCTTCGAATTACATATTTTGAAAATCTAAATTATTTTAATCGTGTAAGGGCCTAAGGGGTCTAATTAGATCTCATTGAGTTCGGACGTTTTTGAGGACTAACTTTACATCCCATTGATTCTTAATTAAAGCGTGTGCCAAAATTTGGCAGCTGTTAAATATGAACGTAAAAAAAGATTTTTTTTACGTGTGCACGTTTATTTCGGTCAAAGTAACAGACAGATATCAATATAATTTTTCTTCGTACATTGTTTCACGTAAATGCTTACTTGCAGAACTCTTCATCTGAAGTGTTACGGACCAGCTTGCGAGCCCGTGATGATACTACATCTCGGCGCCCTTGAGTACACACATTACGTCCTAAACATGCGTCTCTATGGCCTCGAAGAGTTCCATAAGCGTTACTACATCAGGGACATTATGTTTTCTGTAAGTATCCATGAAATCATCATCATCATCATCTCAGTCACAAGAAGTCCACTCCTGCACATACCCTCATGGAATTCCAAAGAGACCTGATGGAGGCAGCCTACATCCAGCGACGTCTTTCCGCCTCGTGGCAGGTCGTCTTACGCTGCGCTTGCCGTTGCGTTTTAATTCGAGACTTTTCGGTTCTATCGTCCATGGACGATCATCGCATCATGGAGCATAGCCATCTCCATATCTCATAAGTTATGGAGATGGCTATGCTCGAATAATGCAAGAATGGAAAGTATTGGAAGACTTTCCCGGTATTGAGAGTGAACAGGTTAAGTATGAAAAAGTACTATTTATTGAAAGATCTATGCTTGTTTTTCTGAGAGATACGGTAAACGAAGTCATTGTTAAAGTACTAGTAGGCAGCGGGCTCTATATTGTTACGGCAGACCTTCGGTAGAGCAAAGGGAGAGAAAGAGAGACAAACACATTGTAATTGTATCTCTTATAATTCGTTTATTAGATAGAGGTTCAACCGCACTACATTCAGAGTGGACCTGGCCCCATGTCTACGGCATAGCCTAAAATTTTCACGCAACTGCGCCAGAAACAGACGCACCGTGTACTGCAAAACGTGGGATTACATCGCCACGTACCTACTGCAAAACGTGGACGTGGGATTACAGCGCCACGTACCTACTGCAAAACGTGGGATTTAGGCACCGGGCCGTAGAGATGGGGCCGAGTCCAAAGATAAACCTGCCGGGCGTATATTACGAAAAATATGGTCTAGGAAGCAGCTAGATCCTTTTAAAATTGACATTAACGTTAAAGTTTTGTAACCTGTATAATTTCACCATCGTGATTATGTAATTTACGAATCGACAGTACACATTTCTAATTTACAAATGTTATTTTTCCAGTTTAGAACATACAACCCTGCTTTTACGCAAATGGAGGAGTGGTTCAGGTTTATCTTCCTGATGACGACGTTTGGTGTCGCTGTAAGTTTTTTTATATACCTAACTCAAAAACAATAGTTTACAGTAGAGCAAAAAACTGAAAATGAAGAATTTTCTTTATTTTTGTTCGCTAATCGGTTCAGTCTCTTTTCTTCTTCTAACTCACAAACAAACTCACAAACTGACAGATGAAAGAAAATTTGGCAAGTTGATGCAGAGGTCTTCGCTCGCTCGGTCAATTACCGAACATGCAGAAAGTCTGCACATTACTATTCAAAATTCCTAAATTCTGAGTACAAGCTGATGCCTGAAAACCACTACATTGGAATTTTCAAGGCTAGAGTGGATGGATATTTTCTAGATCGACGAGCTCCATACTCGGCCACATTACAAACCTTTTGTACAAACAAATATCTCAGGCTACATTTTGCAGCCAGGGCATCGAAGCTGCTATTCCAATGGATCGCAGACAAATTTTCTGTAATAACCGTCTTAGATTAATCAATTGAAAGCTGTTATTGGACAATATTTGCCAGCGATTGAAGATTTATTTACTATCGAAATAACAGCCTCAATGCCCTGATATTTGGTCTTCTGGTTAAACTTTATATCTATGTTTGATATTTTAGTTCTGGTTCGCGCACACGTTGAGGAAATATGCGAACCACGACTGGGCCATCGAACAAAAATGGGTCTCCATTTTACTGCCCTTGCTTTTACTTTACAATGGTAAGTAATAACAGTTGCATCTACCAATAAGATAAACATAATATACTTAGTCTGGCCATAAATACTGTTACAGTTAAAAATAAGAAAGATATTACATTTGAATTTGGAATCTGTCATTTTTATACGATTGTTCATTGAGTTTTCTAATTTTGGCGCCAATACATTGTACAATATTAAAATGGAGTGGGGTGATAAAGAGAACCGAATCGCTGTGATTACATTACACAAAGTTGGTATGGAGCCAAATGCAATTTTTAAAACTCTCCATACGCTTGGTATTAGTCAAATGTTTGTGTACCGGGATATTAATAGGTACAATGAGACCTCCTCTGTTTGTGACAGAAAAAGATCTTGCCGTCCACGTAGTGTTCGTACGAAAAAGGTGGTCAAAGCAGTAAGGGAAAGAATTCGAAGAAATCCTGTCCGAAAGCAAAAGATTTTATCTCGGGAGATGAAGATAGCACCCAGAACCATGTCGCGTATTTAAAAAAAAAAGATGACTTAGGACTTGCAGCCTATAAGAGACGCACTGGTCATTTTTTAACTGATAATTTAAAAAAGAATAGGGTGGTAAAATCGAAACAACTACTGAAGCGGTACGCAAAGGGAGGTCACAGAAAAATTTTGTTTACGGATGAGAAAATCTTTACAATTGAGCAACATTTTAACAAACAAAATGACCGTATTTATGCTCAAAGCTCTAAGGAAGCTTCCCAATTAGTCGACAGAGTGCAACGTGGGCATTATCCGACTTCAGTGATGGTTTGGTGGGGTGTTAGCTATGAAGGAGTGACTGAGCCATATTTTTGTGAAAAAGGTATCAAAACATCGGCACAAGTGTATCAAAATACCATTCTTGAGAAGGTAGTTAAGCCCCTTAACAACACCATGTTCAATAACCAAGTATGGTCCTTCCAACAAGACTCGGCGCCAGGTCATAAAGCTCGGTCCACGCAGTCTTGGTTGGAAGTGAACGTTTCGGACTTCATCAGAGCTGAAGACTGGCCGTCGTCTAGTCCTGGTCTTAATCCGCTGGATTTTGATTTATGGTCAGTTTTAGAGAGTATGGCTTGCTCTAAACGCCATGATAATTTGGAGTCCCTAAAACAATCCATACGATTGGCAGTGAAGAATTTTCCCATGGAAAGAGTGCGTGCTACTATTGATAACTGGCCTCAACGTTTAAAGGACTGTATTGCAGCCAATGGAGACCACTTCGAATAAGCTTTTATATTTTAAATTGTTTTATATTTATGTATTAAACTAACACACTGTAAAAGTAATAAATATTATTTGCAATAAAAAAATAATTTTTTCTTCGTGACAATATTTATGGCAAGACTAGGTATTTCTGTAAACTCATATTGTACAAGCCATATTATAAAGGTGTTGATGTCACTAATTTCTTCTTCTTCTTTTTTGTATTGGACCTGCGGGTCCAATACAAAAGGTTCACCAAGCTTCGCCAAAATTAGATTAGTCTTTTGAGCGCTGTGATGTCATAAAAAAGTAGCATGCGTAGTCAGAAAACTTTAAAAAATATTAAAAATACAAAAACAACACCTATCACAAAAATATTGAAAGTAATTGCATAAAATAATTCAAAATTCAATCATTAAAATAATAGCATAAAATACATACGTACCTAAAAATTTACATTACCCCACTACCGTAAAACCGTGATATTTGCAGACCCTCTGTTCCCGCTGCGGCTGGTGAGTGGCAGCTGCATCGCGCCGCTGCTCGACACTATCTTCCAGAACACGTTTCTTGCAGCTGTTATGCTGTCCTGGCTCGTTCTCTCCCACGGATTGAGACAGGTATGTTTTATTTCTTTATTTTTATCCACTCTTACATGCATCTTACGCCAACCGGCATCAAGGCGCACTCCCAGGATTTTTCGCTAGATGGCGGGGCAGCCTTTCATATGTGGCTAACATATGAAAGGCTGCCCCGCTTGGGCCCCCAACTATCAGCGGTCGGCCAGCGGAAAGCCGTAGATAGATCTACGATTGACCACCAACTCGCCTGATGTTAAGCACGGTGTGGCCGAGGATGGAGCTCGTCGATCTAGAAGATATCTATTCACTCTAGCCTTGAAAATTCCAAGATTGTAGGTCTCAGGAAACAGAGATGGCGGCAACGAATTCCATTCTTGTGCAGTACGCAACAGGAATGTGGATCGATACTACGGATCCCGCTGCCCTTCAGAACTATCCACCAAGCACGGCGTCATCTCCTGCTTTTGAACGGACTTTAGTGTTGGAGCAACTACCCAAACCCGTCTCTCACAATGGTTTCACCGGACCACCTCCCGAAACACGTCTAGGTCGCTTCACGGGCGGTCTCAGTCCGGTGGGTGGTAACCTACCGCGGCCGAAGCCTCCCACCGGAGTTTTTGCTGCCTGATTTGCACTACCCAAGGGCCGCGTGTAGGGAATAGGTGTTAATGGGTATTCTCCTACGGACGCGGGCAGCTCAGCCCCCAAAATATATATAATATATATTATACCATACAATACCATAGACTATAATGTATCAACTAGCAAATAGGTTTATTGCAGAATTCGCAAGGCCATCTTCCGGAACCATAACCAGACCAGCTCTATGTCATGATATTATTGCATATTCATCCGATTTACATATGTATGCAAATTAGCTCGATCGGAAACCAGGAAGTGGGTGAAAACCTTGTAAAATTTGATTACAGACACCGGGACAGGTTGAAGTAATAAAAAGCTATAAAAAAGGCTGATAACAAAGTATTTATTGTCGATTAAACGTTTGCCATGACCGTGCCGACCGGACTATTGCTAAAAATGGAGCTAGCTTATTCCTGGACAACATAACGCGAACGTTAAATTACAAATGAACCATTTTTGTGATCTTTTTGTAAATGTCCTGGTCCTATGGAAATCCTGGCGCCGGGCCTATTGTTACGTATCAGCTCCTCCTATCGACCGTGCCCCTCGTGTTTTAGAAAGGGTCTGTTTAATATGTCCACAGCGTTAGATACTACGGGAATGTTAATCTTTCTATTAACATTGTCGATAGTTCTGTGAAAATCGTCGTGGACTTTTTCTATCACTCCCCTGGCAACTCTGTTGTCCTGGACGGACTGACCGTGTCCTCCAACGCCGGGTTCGTCTGGAATCTCGTCAGGAATAAATTTGCTGCCTGTATCGAGACCATCATGTAGCTTCTTATGTAACGTGTTAGCAATCTCGAGGCCGTCCGGAAGGGCTGCACCCTCGCACCCGTACCAGACTGCGAATAACAAAATAACGATCTTGAAGTCGACCTTCATTTTCCGCAATACCTAAATCAGGCAAGCCGAAATTATTTTCCGTGACAGTACGGAATACTGAACTGATGCGTTACGATACCTACTTGTGATTTATAAGATTTAGGACACTCAGATAAAGTACTTAATTGGTTTATTATCATACATACATTATTGATTTTTTATTTGAAATGTCTTTACGTTAATTGATATCGATCACAGAAACAACAGGTTAGGATAGAAGAATCATTAAGTATTGATACATAGGTAATCATAAAATAAATACCAAAACAAAATCTTATATTCATTGTATCTAAAAATGAAATGTCCTATTGTGTAATCATAGGACCTGCCTACCACTACCGATAACTGTTTGAAAATGTTAAAATTCGTCTTACATACAACTACAAAACCGGTGGCAAACCTCTATATCTTGTATATGTTGTAGTATGACTTGATACTGCGAATTTTCGCAAAAATTCTAGGAATATCGCGAAAACACGTTTTTTTTTTTTCTTCTTCTTTTTTTTGTATTGGACCCGCATTAAAGCATTTGCCAGTGTCAAGTATTAGGATATTTTCAAGTATATTGAATAAAACAAGTTGTAAATGTTCTAGTCACAATCTAAGTCACTTATACAGTCAATTTATAAGTCGAGTCCTGCTTCAGTAAAGTGGTTGCGACTTTACTAGAAGCTTCTATGGAGTTTTGCCGACAACGTAAAATCACACGTTTTACTGCTTTATTTCACTTGCCCACACTCACGCACTTTATCGAACACTTAATGAATAAAACACCATCATTTGTACAAAATAACACAAGTTTAGGAAAATAAAACAAAGCAACAACACGTTACTACGACGTTCCCGCCAAAACTCCGATAATTATACAATGGCTATGACATTTTTCAATCTCACTGAAGTAAAATTGAATATCCTTAACTCTGATTGGCTTGATTTTGGTTTACAGGCCAACTCTTATTGTGATTGGTTATTTGTTTTACCTCGTTGGTTTGAGGTATTTTGTCATAGAGTTATAAAGGGTAAGAAAAGACACTATCTATAGGAACTTTACTCTTTATTGGACATACTTATTTGCTAACATACAAATTTAGGGCCCTTTAAGAGGTACATAGTATATATCAAACACAGAAAGTTTATTAAGATAAATCACAAAATTATCTTATCGGCTTTCATAAGTAAATTCGTAAACTCAAATTCGTCCCTTACTTAAATTCCATACTTGTACAATTAGTCCAGTCATTTAGTATTTTTACTTGGAAAGTTTTCCGGGAGTTTTGAAAATTGGTAATTTTATAGATTTTGATATGCTCTTTCCAAATTTCAACTTTGCCACCTCGTAAGTTTGCCGCTCGCGCCGCCATATTGAAAAAATGGCGCCCAAAAGCAGTTTTTTTATAATAACTCCTTTCCGACGCATTTTACAGGAAAACATATCTATACAAAATAAAAGTAGAGAAAATTTCCTACAATTTATGTTATAATCTTTTTTCCCTAAAATTAATAGTTTCGGCGTAGGAGCGCCGTAAAGTGTAACAAGCATTGTACCAGGCATCCGTTAATAACTTAAACCCTGTACTTCGAAAACAAACCACAGGCGCCTTATTGGCAGTGACAGCAATTAAAATATCATCACCATATTTTTTAAACAGTTGTGCTTTCACTGTTTTTATGTGTGGACGGTAATCACCTTCATTTTTTGTCATTAGTTCGTCCAGAGAAAACTGACATTCTTCGGAATTTTCTTCGAGATATGAATAAATGTATTGCATCGCGGTATCAATCTCGCTTGCATAAGGACCTCTTTTTTTCTTTCTTCGGTCGAGGGCGTTTGATACAATTTCTTCATACACGAATTGTTGATATTGTGCATCGGCTGCGACTAAGTCAGTAACCTGCTCCAGGCGTTCAACTATTGCTTGTCCCCAATCATCGTTACGAGCCCGAGCAAGTTCTGAAATACTATTTTTCATCGACAATTTACGCACACTATACAAAATATTACGTTCACATAAACGCGTCTGTTTTTGTTTAGATATAAACTCTGCTGTTATCGCAGCAGCACATAAAAAGTAATGATTTTTGAATGAGAACGTTGGACGTGTAGATCGCAGTTGTACCATCACTTCCCCTACGCAAAGCTGCAGCGATTAACTTCTCATTATTATATCGTTTTCGACACGCATCGTGAACTACTATGGATTTCAATCCCACCAAAAGTTTGTATTTATTGTCTTTTCTTTTTATACTTGACTGACGAAAAGTTTCCAATCCTTTTTCCTTCACTTCAATAACTTCACTTTCTTGCAGTATATCACCACAAATAAAGCAGTTTACTTCATTAGAAGCCATGGCTCTATAAATGCAAACGACACTGTGAAATGATAAACGTATACTGATGACTCAGACTAAATATTTCTATTGAGCTCAGCTGGGTCCAGATGTTTCTTAGAAGGGGGAGAAGGGGCTTGACACAGAAGGGACGCATTCCTTTATACCTGCGGAGACATGACAGACTATAGTTAGCTGGGTTTTCATTCTATGGAACAATATTTAACCTTCGTATAATTTTTATAATTTACAAATCACAATATGAGCAGTTTAAAGTAAATAATACACGTTGGTGTGGATGTATAATGGTTTACGGCGCTCGTACGCAGAAACTATTGATTTTAGGGAAAAAAGATTCGAACATAAATTGTAGGAAATTTCCTCTACTTTTATTTTGTATAGATATGTTTTTCCTGTAAAATGCGCCGGAAAGGAGTTATTATCAAAAAACTGATTTTGGGCGCCATTTTTTCAATATGGCGGTGCGAGCGGCAAACATACGAGGTGGCAAAGTTGAAATTTGGAAAGAGCATATCAAAATCTATAAAATTGTCAATTTTCAAAACTCCCGGAAAACTTTCCAGGTAACCTCTATTTTTTCGACCAAATGACTGTACTAAATAGGGAATATGCATGAATTTTGTTTAATTGGAATAATAGTTTTAATTGATAGCATACTAAAATGCATACATACATTTACTAAAAAAATGGTTGAAACGTCATGATAGATGCGTCACAAGCCGAACGCTTAGGCCGATCGTGCCTTTCTATCGCTTGTTCCGCGCTCTCACTTGCACGCTCGGCTCAGGCGGAACGTGACAATGAGTTATGCTTTTTCGTGCGTGCAGCCGGCGCTCATCGATTTATAAGACATTATCACGTCAAATATATCATATCATATCAAAAAAAAAAACGATCGGACAATAAACTTCCGAGATATCATCATCATCATCTCAGCCATAAGAAGTCCACTGCTAGACATAGGCCTCCCCCATGGATTTCCAAAAAGACCGATTGGAAGCGGCTTGCATCCAGCGTCTTCCCGCCACTTGTATGAGGTCATCTGTCCATCCGAGATATAAACATTTAAAATTATTGGGTAGGGATGCTCACTTGCGAACGAACAGTTTGTGTTGAATTTGTACGGCAAACATAATTATTATTATTATTTTATGTAGAAATAGGTTCGCGCTTGACCGCCAACTCGCCTGATGTTATGCGACGTTGCGGTCTACGATGGAGTAGATAAAAGGGGGAAATCATATATTTTTTTTATATTTTCCTTCATAAACCGAAACACATACATCGTAAAACATTTAAAACCCTGTTTTAGCTTATGCTAATGAAGCTCTTTCATATGACAACCCACATGATATGGTTAATTCACTTTAAAATTTGGACCCTCATTCCTTGCATAATGACCCTATTTTTTTGTGATTAAATTAAAAATGTCCAGTTTTCGGTTTTTTTCCTAGTGGTGTACTCTAACACAATGCTTCTTGCCAAATTTCATAGTTCTAGGTCAACGGGAAGTATCTCATAGGTTTTGATTCCCTTGTGATTGTCTAAATGTGTGATTTATACGACATATTCGGCTGTAACTTTTTTTTTACGAAAACCGAGAAATATTATTTTTCTTTCTGCAGCAAGATATTATAGATTTGCGTATATGGTTTTGATTTCAACACGATACCTTCACGCGTTCTCGAGATACAGGTCTTGACACCACGACGGACGGACAGACGGACGGACGGACAGACGGACAACAAAGTGATTCTATAAGGGTTCCGTTTTTTCCTTTTGAGGTACGGAACCCTAAAAATCGCGCTAAGTACACTACCTCATAGGTAGCGTGGAAACGTGTGCATGAATGAATGAATCGTTATAGCTCAGAAACGGTAGCTCGTAGGAAGAAAAGTATTAATACATTTTTGATAGATAATTTTATAATCAATTTTTTTTGTCTGGGGTACTTTTATGATAAAACTTACCGTTTTGCTGAAAATCGCGAAAAACTAATTTTTTTGACCTTTGACTTGAAAAAAAACATACACGGGAATGATGGGGAACTTAATTTTTTTATTTATAATCATGTTTTGAACAATTTTACTGATTTTCAGCTTGTTGGGAATTTATGCAACTTCGAATGTCTAAATTGACCGGACTAACATTTTAGAGTTTAAAAAACTGAAAGACCGACTTCAAAGTACGCAATTCGTTTACTTCGATGAAATTTTTTCAGTTATTTTGTTATAAAAACCAAAATACTGAACCAATTTTGATACAATTTATCAAAATCAATTCATAATTGGCGAATTTTTCGCTAAACAAACATACAACAAAAAAACAGTTGAATTGTGAACCTCCTCCTTTTTGGAAATCAGTTAAATATTTAGTACCTTAGCCTTGTAAGTACTTGAGTTTGTTTTATGTGGCTATGATATAGATAATACTTACTATGATATAGGAACAGATACGGTAGCCAAACGATATAATAATTACGTTAATATTTTTTTTATTATATGTGTAATTAATTAAATCTAATAACAATCTAATCATTTTCCAAATTAATAATCGATTCAAAGTACGTTTTGGATGTATATAAAAGACTGAACACTGGAACAATTTATTATTGTAAGACAGTCACGGTCTCGCATCATTTCATCTTGTACAGTCCATAAACTGACAAATTCTGAGAAAATGAAGATCGACTTCAAGATCGTCATTCTACTATTCGCAGTGTGGTATGGCTGCGAGGGCGCAGGCCTTTTAAACATCCTCCAGCTACCCAACAAAGCGCATATAATGTTACACGACGGTCTCACTGCAATCAACGACATCATTCCTGACAATCTTCCACTGATAAAACCAGCGGTCGACAACTTCATCAACGTCCACGGCGACCCCGGCGGCGCTGGAGGTCACGGACACGGTCACGGACATGGCAAACGTTCTGTCCAGGGCAACTGGGATCGCACCAACCCCCTCACCGCTATTGCCTTGCTACCAGGCGACCTGCACAGAGGCGTCCATACTCTTCTCGGAGCGGCTATCAACACGGCATGCATACCTGTCATCACTGACCTTCTCAACGGATATAATGACCCTTATTCAAATTCAGGGAGTGCTTGCAACCGAAACAACCGAAACAACTAAAAACTGCTTATAGAGTCTGTTCATTTATAGAACTACAGAATACGTTGCATAGTAGTATATACTTCGAGACATCAGTTCCTCTTTTTTTGTCACGATAGAATAGAATTATAAGTAAACAGACTACGACAAAATCATCAAATGCATATGGTTCATTGACGCTAATGTACTAATTTGATAGCTTGGATCCTGGTTGACAATTACAAAATTGGCATGACAACTATTCCATACACTTTTGATCTGAAGATGTACCTACCTACCTTTTTCAATAAATTTTTATTTTCTGGTTATTTATTTGTATTTTTAGGGTTCCGTACCTCAATAGGAAAAAACGGAACCCTTATAGGATCACTTTGTTGTCCGTCTGTCCGTCTGTCAGGGTGTCAAGACCTTTATGTCGGGAACGCTTATATCATGTTGAAATTAAAACCATATACGCAGATAAAATTATTATTATTTATTCTTATTATTAATTTTTTTTTATTCTTGCTGCAGAAAGAAAAATAATATTTTTCAGTTTTCATAAAAAAAAGTTACAGCCGAATATGTCGTAAAAAACGCACATTTCGACACACAAAGGAATCAAAACCTATGGGGTACTTCCCGTTGACCTAGAACTATGAAATTTGGCATGAAGTATTGTGTTAGAGTACAAATATAGGAAAAAATCCGAAAACTGTTTTTTTTTTATTTAATCACAAAAAATGTGTCTTTATGCGAGGAATGAGGGTCCAAATTTTAAAGTTCTTTCAAATCAAATCAAATCAAATAATTTATTTGTTACTAAGTTAAAAAGAGAATACATGATAAACTTGAAGCCTCTGATTCTCAAACTAGTGTAACACTGTATTTCGGGAACCAGCCGTCTTTAACCGTATCATGTGGGGTATCATATGAAAGAGCTTCATTAGCATATGCTAAAACAGGTTTTTAAATATTTTTCGATGTATATTTTTCGGTTTATGAAGGAAAATATAAAAAAAATATGATTTCCCCCTTTTATCTACTAGTTTGTACGGAACCCTCGGTGGGCGAGTCTGACTCGCACTTGTCCGGTTTTTATTTAAATAAGTATCCAAATTTATATGTAGAGTATTTTTCCCCCATATGGATGTCCCTTTTCTTTTACTTCGGACTGATAATGTTTGCTAATGCTAACTCTATTATTCTAACTAAGCAACATTAACTACTAAGATATCAAATATTTTGAATAGGCATAAATACCATGACTTTAAAATACACGTTAAGAGCAAAGAGTATGGATCGATTTATCTAAATTAAATGTAATATGGTTAAATCGATCCATTTACTAGTTCCTAGGGATTTTATTTTCTAGTTTTAGATCGGAATTAGACATCTTGACTCATTGCCAAAATCAGAACTACGTGAAGTCATCCTTCTTTACCCGACTAAGGCAATCAAATGCCTTAGATAGATCACAAAAAATCCCCAATGAGTCACAATGAGATTCCCACGCCTCAAGGATATTTTCTATGAGGGATGAGGCTGCATCAATGGTTGAACGACCCTTAGAGAACCCGAATTGTTTGTTATACAACAAGTTATTATCGTTGAAGTAAGTTGTTAATTGATGAAGCATTATTTTTCCAAATATTTTACTGAAACACGGTAGAATGGAAATAGGTCTGTAATTACCAGGATCCATTTTACTGCCATTTTACATGCCATATGCATAGCCTCTATTTCTCTTTTTTCCCCCTTTGTTTCAATTTAATACCTAAAATGTGTTTGCTAAAATGATGTATACATGCTTTGGATTATAGTCTGGTTCTGATCGATTGTCACGTGTTATCTTATATTATGTTAGGCTATATTCTGTTTTGTATACTTAATAAAAAAAAAATAAAAAAAATTGTAGGTGAATATATTTCATTGTATTGTCATCTAAACTAAAGGCGTGTACCAAATATCAGATCAATCTGTCAACGGGAAAGGGGTCAAATTTCGAACAAACAACAACAAAAAGGGCAAGCTAAAATCTTGCATTCTTGTTGCAGAATGAGAGAGGTTTCCTATCCTTCTACTTGATGAAGGTGATCATCGTGGGGCAACTGTGGACGACGGTGATGGTGATCACGATGTGGCAGAAATACTACGCGTACATCGACCCTACTTTCAACTACAGTATCACTTATAATTATTATGTAAGCGCAATATATTACGTATTTTACTCAGAATACAGAAAAAAATATTAAATAATTATTTTTCTGTATTCTGAGGTATTTTACTTACTTACACGTGTCGGCATCGATGATAAATCGAATCAACGATACAATTATTATTGCGATTATTGACAGGCCTGATGACATAGTGGTAGTGACTGCTTTCTGAGCTGTAGGTCGTGGGTTCGATCCCCACCCAGGGCAAATATTTGTGTGATGAGCATGGGTGTTTGTTCTATGTCTGGGTGTTTCTATGTATTATAAGTATGTATTTACATTAAAAAGTACATGTTATGTAGGTATCTATCAGCTATCTAGTTTTCATAGTACAAGCTTTGCTTAGTTTTGGCTAGGTGTAGTGTGAAAGGACCACCAATATTTATTTATTTAATCGAAACGCTAGTGTCTCAAACGGCACCCGATTTGACCCACCAGTCTATATATACAGTCTATAACATACCTACAGTGATATACAGTCTATGACATACCTACATGTACCAGGCAGAGACTGATTATTTTATAGAATGCTAGGTATACCTCGCGGTGTCACCCGCTTAGTGATGAAATACGATGGTGATGATGATCATAAAATGTAGCCTATGCCATCTCCTGGTCCTCAGCTATATCTGTATAAAATTTCATAAAAATTGGTACGGCCATTTATATTTATTTATTTATTTATTCCAATCAATGATTAGAACTGGACCCTCGAACCCCATTACCTTATTTCTTACGCAGTCGGGTAATAAAAACTTGTTCGTTTATTTTTTTCAGATCGCTACTACGTTTTTCCTCGGTGGATTTTTAGTTTACTTTGTTTATTTAATAATCTTATTGGCGCATACGTATAGTGATCTCAGAAATATGCCATTTTTCGGTAAGTATTTATAGTATTTCATAATGTGAGACAAAAACTAAATAAAATCATTGTTTTTTTATTAATTCGCTTATACTGATTTTATCCAGCTCTTAAGGCGGTTTTTCGTTCACTATAGAAATACAAATACTCCAAATTTCGAAAAGACGTTGATCTAAAAGCTGCTATGCTAAAGTGGGATTGGGTTGGACACGTCTGCCGCATGCCAGAAGAGTTACGGGCAAAATCCACCACAGACTGGGTCCCACACGTTAAACGGCGGCTAGGCCGGCCTAGAAAGAGGTGGAGAGATGAGCTCGACACTCTTAACAAGAATTGGTCCACAATAAACTGACAGGCCTCATGGTTCAGTGGTAGTACAACTGCCTCCTGTGCTGTAGGTCGTGGGTTCGATCCCCACCCAGGGCAAACATTTGTGTGATGAGCATGGATATTTGTTCTGTGTCTGGGTGTTTCTATGTATCATAAGTATGTATTTACAAAAAAAAAAGTATATATTATACCATCTAGTTTCCATAATACTAGGTTTGCTTAGTTTGGGCTAGATGGTGTTGTATGAAATGTCCACAAATATTTATATTTTATATTTATTTATTTTAATAGCAACCAATAGATAAATATGGAAGGAGGGAAGAGAGGCCTTTGCTCAGCAATGGGACGATGTAGGCTGATATGACAATTATAATAGAAACACAAATAATGTGGTCCTGTAAAAACGAAAACTTGACTTTTTCTTTTTGTTTTCAGATATAAGATTACGGTGTCTGTCGATAATGGTGTCGACGGTAATAATAGTGATGCTTATGTTACTTGCCATATGGTGGGGGCCGGCGGTGTTCCAAGACCACTGGGCTTCCCATCCCCACGTCCACTACGACACGTCGGCGCCTTTTATGGCTCTTTACGGCCTCTTCAACTTCAAGATGTACACGTTAGCCTATTTGTATTCGCCGAGTGCTGGTTCTATTCATGGTAAGTAGGTTTTACCCGACTCTGCGTAGCAAGTCTCAAGTAAGGTAATCGCCCGACTCATCTTCAGTCGCGACACGTCGGGCAACGCTGTTAGACGCGTGTCGTGACATATGAAGAGAGACAATGCCATCCTAAGCAGCCCCGGATCTAAGGGGGGGGGGGGGGGGGGGGCAAACCGGGGCATTTTCAGGGGGCGCAAAAATGATAATTAATATGATTAAAAATAAAATAACTTGCTCCACAAAGCGCCTAGAATGCGAAAGCTTGGTTGACTCACCGTTAACTTTTAAGAAAAAGGCGCCACATAGATATTTATATTGTTTTTTTAAAGAGTTTTTTTAAGTAAGTTATCTATAGCGCTGGAGAGAGGGGCGCCACCGTCAAGTTTCTGCCCCGGTTCGAAAAAATCGTAGATCCGGGGCTGATCCTATGTGTTTAGAAAGTGCAACACCAAGATATATAAGGCCAAGATACTAAAAGACCTTAAATATGTGATCTTATCCTCGAAATTGCTGAGAATTGAGATTTGCCATGCTTTCACTTCATATTCAATGAGTATAACCTATATCTTTAATTTAAAGTTTCCGACTGCTTAGTCGGGAGATCGTCTGACTTGCGATCCGCAGGTCCTGGGTTCGTATCCCGCGGCACGCACTTGTCTTCGTAGATATGTGCGTATTGTTGATTGCCGCCAACTTCAAACGGTGAAGGAAAATATTGTGAGGAAACCTACATGTCTGCGAATTCTCAAGTGTGACAGTTTACACAAACAAGGCTGATTTTGGTTGATTGATTGAACCTATATGTATAGATAAAATTTCATTGGCCTGAAGTTTTTAGGTGATATAATTGTTTTGTTCCGTTTTCGCGCGTGACATTCCCTATCTGACAGAAAGTGACAAGTCCTTATTGAGTGAAAAAGATTTTAACATTCGTTTATAAGTGAGACGGTTTATTTCCAGAGAACGGCATCACCAAAGATAACCCCGCGTTCTCGATGATCAACGACTCGGATGAAGAGGTGATCTACGGTTCCGACGAGGAGAGCCGACGTCCCCTCAACGCACACCATATCGCTAACGAGCAACTTTGATTCATACAACATACCTATGTGTTATAACATTATGTTCCCTATGTAAATGTACTTTTTATCACGTTAAAACTTTATCAACTAAAACTTGAGCGTGTTATTTTATTGTAAAACAAGTACAGCATTTACAGAGAATTGTTGTGCGTCAGCAAACATCGGAAATGTAGAGAGATAAACGGACAATCGGGAATGTAAAGTACAATTATTATTGTACTTTCTCTTTCTCTCTCTCTCTCTCTATCGTGGTCCGCAGTGTCACTCAACATCAGGCGAGCTGGCGGTCAAGCGTAAGAAGATTTTAAGTCTCTACAAATACGCAAAACAAAGAAAATGTAGGATATAGGTATAGCCATAGGTTATAGGCCATAGGTTTGCTTTTCCGGGTAAATCTCATAGCAAAACAAGGAACATAGATAGAATTAAAATTACATATTAGCCTAGAACCGGCTAGATTTTAATTATTTGAAGAGTTGCTTTTTGGCTTCCAATGTGGAAAAAAAATATTAAAATTAGTAATTAAAAAAAATTATCACGACGCAAACGCAAACAGATTTATGTTTCTGATTTTTTGTTTGTATTAATATTAGTACCTGGGCGACCGAGCTACACTTGGATTTTTTATGACTGAAAATACGAGCAAACCCGGGTTCAATCAAAATTAAACCTAGCAAGATCAATTTATCGTCCCCTAATCTACCTACAAACCAAATTTCATTAAAATCGTTGGAGCCGTTTTCGAGATTCAGATTATTTATATACATAAACCATATATATATATATATATATATATAATGAATTGCTCGTTTAAAAGTATTAGATAAGATAGATAGAATATGGTACTTATTAATATTATTTCCACTTTTTTTTTTTTTTTAGGGTTTCGTCAGTAGTCTACGAAGCCTTATTTTAGTTTCGCCATGTCCGTCCGTAATGACATTCCAAATATACCTCCAAAATTCCAGAAACACCAACGAGTCAAATACAGTGACATAATTATCTTAAATTACACGGGCTGAATAATATTGAAACAATGTAGCAAAGACGATAGCAAATTTTTTGCACCGAAACAAAAAAAAGTGGCTAAAATTAACTGTAAGAACAGATCCATATGATTAAGTCGTTTAATATTTTGTTAACCTATGGTATGCGGTAACATAAGACTTGTCATACTCAATGCATACGCTAGGAAATAAAAGAACATTTGTTAAGATCATATAGCATTTTATTATATAAAATTACATGCAATTGATTTTTTTTTAATACTATTTCAATGCAAACAACCATTAACCATATAATACAGTAGGAAAATTACTCTGAAATAGATTCATGAAGTACATCATTTTACAAGCAAAATTTCATCGTCTAGAACCCAAACAAACACTGAGCTACAAAGCCTACAGAGTAACAAACTTGTACAAAAATGTCCGCATGAAAACTTTTCGCAAGTAGGTACTCTTCGAGCACGAGCCGACTAGGTACGCAACGCAAAGTGCTCGGTAAGAAAATTGAAACATTGACGGCCTTACCGGAAAACGTTACTTAACTTTAAGCATTGCTTAACATATTTTGTCAACTCGCTGACACGTAATGACACTTGCGGAAAGACGACAGTGAATTTAAGACGATGGTTAATGTTAAGTAACGTTTTTCGGTAAGGCCCACGTCTCAATTCTTAAATGTACGAATAATTACTATATAATTGACATTTAAGTATTTATTACGCCAGTCGGTCATTTATTGTTGTTTTTTTATAAAGATTCTGACATAAGTATATTCTTGCTCAATGTCTAAAACCCGGGACAGTTTAAGGTTCTTGAGCTTTTCTATATAAAAATTCGTTGTTAATTCTTTGACATTAACATAGGTACCAATTCCGCATAAAGTCAAGCCAAGCATTATAAAGAATATTGCCTTCATCACTCGCCAGTAAAATCTGCCCGGGCCGTGAATTGGCCAGTTCACATTTAAAGTAATAATAGCGGGGAAAATTAACGCCAAAATTGAAACACAAAATGCACCAATCTGAAAAAGTTTAGGTTTAAACATTTTCTTACAAAACAAGTAAAAAAAGCCGGACAAGTGCGAGTCAGACTCGCCCACCGAGGGTTCCGTACAAACTAAATAAAAGGGGGAAATCATATATTTTTTTATATTTTCTTTCATAAACCGAAAAATATACATCGTAAAAATAAATTAACACATTCCTTGCTCACCACGCGGATCCGAGTGGTGGGGCGGGGCTATAGTAGCGGCACCTTCTACTCGGATCCGAGCGAGCGTCCCGTTATTTTCTAGTAGTCAGTAAACCGCCGGCGTTTGAGGCAGGCAACGTTGCTTTGCGCGGCCACTCTGTACTTAATCAAAATTCGTCTAAAAAGTTTTGGTTCCCAGCTGAAGTGAAGAATGCTGCAGGGGGCGAAGAATGTGTTAAAAACCTGTTTTAGCTTATGCTAATGAGGCTCTTTCATATGACACCCCACATGATACGGTTAATTCACTTTAAAATTTGGCCCCTAATTCCTTGCTTAGAGACTTGCTTAAAAATGTCCAGTTTTCGGATTTTTTCCTATATGTGTACTCTAACACAATGCTTCTTGCCAAATTTCAGAGTTCTAGGTCAACGGGAAGTACCCCATAGGTTTTGATTCCTCTGTGAGTGTCAAAATGTGCGTTTTTTACGACATATTCGGCTGTAACTTTTTTTTATGAAAACTGAGAAATTTTATTTTTCTTTCTGCAGCAAGATACTATGGATCTGCGTATATGGTTTTAATGTCAACTCGATACCTTCACGCATTCCCGAGATAAAGGTCTTGACACCCGGACGGACGGACAGACGGACAGACGGACAACAAAGTGATCCTATAAGGGTTCCGTTTTTTCCTATTGCGGTAGGGAACCCTAAAATGAAAAAAAATCATACCTAACCGAGATATTAACTTTTAGAGTAACTTAGTAAGTAAGTACATTATAATTTAAATGTTATAATTATTATTATAATTAAAATTTAAATTATAATTTGAATTTTACAATTGTAATTATAATTTGAATGTTGAATTTTTAATTATAATTTGAATGTTCGTTTTTGCAAGAAAATATGTGCAAAGCCGGTGTAAAATGAAGTTATGATTATTAGCAATTGTGACGACAGCATTTATAGATTCAACAATTTATAGATACTCGGGAAGTAAGATGAAACTAAAGACACCTTAAACATCAAAATAAGTCAAGCCTATGTTTCTATATTACCCTGTAGGAGGTTAGGTATATAGAAACATATGTACAAATATAGTTATGTACACCCATTACTTATATTTTTTCAACAATAAATTTGTGTCGTTACTATTCTTCACCAAAAAAGGAAATAAAAATATGGCACTCGCTAAGCTCACCCAGTTATGCTATTATAAAATGATTGCTTTGATCTGGATTTGTGTGTATATTGTGTTTGTTTGAAACAGTTTGAGTGCTTTATCTTCATAAAAAAATGGGGTGTCCTACAGAATTTTTTAATTAAAAATTAAAAAACATAGGTACCTACTGTCGAATTGAGAACCTCCTTATTTTTGGAAGACGGTTAAAAATAGGAGACGAATCGGTTCCGTCCGGGGTTTTGAAGTTGAATTAATACAAATATAAGTAAAATGTTCGTGATCACTATTTCATGATGTTCATTCATTATGTGGTACTTAAAGAGTTCATTTGCTTTCGATTCAGATTTGAGTATTTGTGTAATTTGTTTGCTCAATAAAAACTAGAGTATTTTGTGAATATGAAGTATCTAACGGTTTACTTCGTATTCACAAAATATTTTAAGTCAGCTGTTCTTACCAAAGATTTTTTATTTCGGATGTAAAAGAAACTGGTTCAAGGACTAATAAGCTATGTAATGAAGAACTAATGGTAAAATGTACCTACTGAGGTATAGTTCCCGTCATGTAAAAAGAACGCTGGTTTGTTCGCGCTTACGAACAAACCAGCGTTCTTTTTACGTGACGGGAACTATAAATCAAACTCACCAGCGCCATAAACAGGGTACATCTCAGTATCCTTGCAGCCACTATATTAGTCAAAATAATCAATACCATTCTGTACAGCCTCTCCCAGATGAAGTATCTCTCAGGGTCGTGACGAAGAGACGCATAGTGCCACACCACGTTGGAAGGGATCCAGAAGCTCAGTGCAAATGATACATACGTCATAATTACTAAGAACATTTTTAAGTGGAGAGAAAACCTGAAATATATTGATTAATTTTATTTTTCCTGGAAGCCAATTAAACATTAATTTGATAATAATACTAGAGGTTCTACCAAACAGTAGATCTCGCGAGCACAGAGCTTGTACCGCTCATATTCGAAAGTCTTGTTCATGTTTCTGTCAAATATTATCAAATGGTCTCGTAGCATATCTTGCTGGTGTTTCTAAAATAAATAAATAAATAAATATCTTCTTCTCTTTTCAACCGAGATATCATAACCTTTTATCTCAAAAAACTATTGATTGATTTATCATCAATAGATCATCGTTTAGAATTAAGTAACAATTTCTAGCAAATATTATTTAAATCGGCCAGTAAATGGCGTCGAATCAAACTTGGGGAAGTTTTACCTATTTTAAATATAAATGGACGTCTTAGTACTGGTTTCTGCTCCACTGATGTCCACTAAAAGACCAGGGTTGACCCGAAGTTTAGTTTGATTAAACTGTTATCATCATCTCAGCCATAAGAAGTCCACTGCTGGACATAGGCCTCCCCGTGGATTTCCAAAAAGACCGATCGGAAGCGGTTTGCATCCAGCGTTTTCCCGCCACAAAATGTTATAACTCAAAACAATCGACTTGAGGCAGCAACCATCTAAGCAAAATATTTACATAATTGAAAAAGCTAGTTCAAAAAACTACTCGCCTCCCTCTCCCTGTGGCTGTCCCTCTACACTCTTCTAATAAAAAAAACAAAGGTATATTCGACGTTCGCACACTGATTTATATATCTACTGACTAACTGATACATAGACATAGACAAAATAATTACGTTTTTAAAAACTGAAAAATACGCAATTTAGTTTATATTGAATGACATATTTTTTCAGTTATTTTGTTTTTAAAACCAAACACCTGAATTGATTTTTATAAAATGTATATGGGACCACCTCTGAGGTATGACCTACCAAACAAAACAGGAATCAACAAAACAATTCATAATTGGCGATGTAATCATAAACATACAAAAAAAGTAGTCGAATCGAAAACCTCCAAAACATACAGTCTATGTATATGTGATCGAATTAGGAACCTACTCTTTTGAAACTTGTTAAAATGGTAGATATCGTTTTACGTAACAAACCTAGATAATCTTCAGTCTAAACATGTTTAAATACTTACAGACCCCAAGGGAAATTTAATGTAATAGGCGCCATGCTTTGATCTCCGTAGCCCCAGTAACCAAAAGCGCCCATGCCCATAACTAGCGACGCCACAATAGACATACCTGTTGTATATGTAACAACTTTCCATTAGTTCCTTCCTAGAAAACCCTTAGGAATCTCGGAGCTTTCCGTTAAGAAGCCAGAGGCTGACCGTCGTGAGGGTTTTAATGGATCCCAAATTATCAATCTTAAAGAACTTAGACCTTAGGTTACCGTTGGTTACCATCAGGCGAGTTTGGGGATCAAGCGTCTCATAAAATATCAACGATTTTTTTCCATTAATTTAAACTCAATAAACCCATTCCACTTTGAGTTATTTTTGTCTAATAGAAAAGTCAGCAAGCAGACGAACCTCATGGTAAGCGAAGTAGTACCTACATACAGTCAGGCGACTGTTCTGCACTTCTGTAGTCTGTACTATCTGGGTGAAACCATATGGCCAAATATGGTAAACTAATAAAATAATGTAAATCTAGCCGTGTTACTAATCGCGATTAAATTAAAGATAACTAGATAAGATGCGGGATCATCGATAAGATACTTATTGCGCGAGAAGATGCTATTTAAAACACTCCTTGTTGTAATTCATTGGGAAGACCTTTGGAATCACATTCAACCCGACTCCAGTTTTGTAGCCCCTGTTCTAAACCTCTATACTTTAGGCTGTCTAAAGTATGGATGGTTACAAAACTAGGCGCAGAAAATATCTACCGCCACACATCCCAACTGTGTCCCACATAATAAGACTACATTGATATAGATAAGTTAAAATAACTCTGTTTGTTTCCCAAATAAAATAAAATAAAAAATAAATAAATAGAATACCTACAGACAAAAATATCTAAGTCAAAAAAACTGACAAGAATCGAACTCACATGGAGAGGAACGTACAATGACTATACGAGTCCGTAGTTTTCAAGTTAATTTTCATACATAAAAATCACTTTACTAAAATTATTTATTAAGTTAATTTTCATGCATAAAAATCATTTTACTTAAATTATTTTTACGTATGAAAATTAACTTGTAACATTGATTTTTTGTTCGAATATTTGCTTCCTAAATGGGTCTTTCCGAACTCTTGACTCGGAATTAGAAATTCTTTTGCCATGATTGTGACTCTGTAGATAGTATTATAGCTCAAAAATGTGATATACTAAAATAGGCAGGACCTATAATTAATACCAAAGGGAACATCTTGGGATTTCGGAGACAATTCTCAACGGAGAGTATGAACACGATGCCATCCATAGAGAACATGGCTACTCCGATGAGCTCGAAGAGGCCGTCAAGAGAGCGGTATACGGGCATGAGGAGAGGGTTTGTAGTAACCGCAAGCAAGCTGTACCACAACGTCGATATAACCAACAGCACTGTTGACAAATAAGTCATTTAAAAATCAAGTATTATACAGATATTTTTAAATAAAGACTACGGGTCACTCACGTCTGTTTTGAGCCGAAATATCCGACTATAGTTTCAACCGCATTCGGCGGTCTTTTTCAAAGGAGCAGCACACACGTCACTCTCGGTCGGTGACGTGCCTTGCACTGCGACGTGCCGCTCGTGCCGCACGAGCACGAGCTCGTGCGGCACGAGCGAGCGAACCCTTTGAAACCTTTTTTCTTTTTACTGCAGAAAAAAGATTATTCCACATACGATTTCCTTACGCTTGATACGCTGTTGATTGTACGTTTTTTTGTAAGAAGGTACTTATGCGTAAAATTGCTGTAAAAGATTATAAAATCGCATTCTTTAGAATAATTGTAGTAAAACACTTGTTGTTTATTATGAAAAAATGCATTTTTAATTTTGTGAGAGATTATTAGTATACAATAAAATTAGCCTAAGACGAATATAACGACACCTCGCACATCAAAATCGGTAAAGCCGTTTAGGCTGTAAGCAATCATAATATAGAAACTTAAATACATACCCACATATATACATACAAACACTCGAAAGCATAACCCTCCTTCTTACGCAGTCGGGTAATAAAAATATGAAGGTCTAAAAATTCAACGAATAGCTTCGAGAAAACATAGTCCCGGCCGTACCCGCTAGCTCACATGGCGGCATATTATGCTCGACTACAAAATTTTACCACGCTAAACTACCATTTTCTAACTCGTTGTTGTTTATTTTTTCAATGTGTCCCTCCTACAACTAAGAAGAATTTAATAACTCGTAAGTTGAAATCCGTCAAATGGTTTAGGCTGTAAAGCGTACCAAAGGGTTATTTTATTTTAAGACCTATTCGAAACGAATAAAAAAAACATCCTTTTTTGTATAGGTATATATGAAGTGCCGCCTCTATTTCCACTTTTTGATAATTTTACTACAGTATTTTGTAGTGGCTTACAGAACACGAATTCATTTGAAAATTATTGTTTATATTCATTTCAAAATTATTGTCTATGAGTAAAATGGCAATGACATACGGACAGACAGACAAACAAGACAGACATGAATCTTGTTGCCTTCAAAGTCAAACCCATTTCACGTATAGATAAACGTTAAATTCATCCTTACCTATAAAGATGTCCAGAATGAAAGAGAAAGGAGAGAGATACTGCAGGCTAGTGAAAAATGCTATGATCAAGCATGGACCAAGAAGTATCGTGACGTAGTCTTGCACTGAAGGCCAGGCATCACCTAAGCCTTCCGTACCTGAAAAAAATAAACAAAAAATCTAGAACGCTGAAAGACCACAATGAGATTTTTTTGCTGATTTAATGTTATAAAAGTAGTAAAGATAAATAAATTAAGATTTTGGAAATAAAAATTATATAACTGAATCCTATATCCGTCTGAAATGTACCTAGAAAGAATACTTAGATTGGTACTTATCTTACTTAAGAATTTGCTCAACACGCGCAGCTATCTCTCTCGCGCATCTCAACCTTTTTAAACATAATAAAATCATTGAATATAAAATCATTGAATAGGGATATTAGAAAAGTGAGAGAAGAATGTGTTTATTTAGACTGGATAAATAATTAAAAATAAGTTTTTCTTCGATATCTTTTAAATTGGCTGAGGTATAAGAAAATATATGTTTTTCTAATGCCGTCGCCAGTATAAATGAAATCAGATAAAAACTTTTTTTTAAATATTTTTTTTTTCTAATATCCCTACTCAATGATTTTATACGTTTAAAAATTTAGTGATGCGCGAGAGAGATAGCTGCGCGCTTTAATCTCGACCTTAACAAACAGTGATCTCATAGTAACATGGAAATATAACAAACAGAATCAGAATCAGAATCAGATTTTTTTATTGCATAAAACTGGTACATTAAGGTGTTATAAATTAGTTTGGTATCACAGTCTACCCATTTCGGGCGTACAATATTTTGAATTATTCATAGTCTTAATTATAACAAGTATTCAAAACTATAAAAATTACAATATATTACTTAGATATGTAATATGTTAATTCTCATTAGAGATAGCTTAATTACTAAGGAAATAAATTGAGAAAACAAAAATATAACTTCTTTGTGGTACCTATTACAAATGCTTAAAAACTATTTATAAATAAAAATAGAGATCTGCCCCCGTATTCTGAACCCATTCGGTTTCGGAATCGATTCGATTTGTATATCTCCGTCTCTGTCATTCTCTATGGAAATGACAGAGACGGAGATATACAAATCGAATCGATTCCGAAACCGAATGGGTTCAGAATACGGGGGCAGGAGTATATCCGCACAACACATCACAGTTAAAATGCTATATAGTATATATATTATAGATCTCAAAGTTTATATGTTTATTAAATTTATATATTTTATAGTTAACAACTATCAACTATTATTGACTATCAAAATATTCTCTTAAGCTATAAAATACTTTATTTATCAGCCAATCTTTTAATTTAACTTTAAATGTTGTCCCTGTTAATGATTTTAATTCTAGAGGTAGGTTATTATATATTTTTATTGCACTGTAGTAAGTCCCTTTTGAAAACATAGTGTTATTTATTTGAGGAATTCCTAAATTTAATTTTTGTTTTGATCTTAGGATAGCAGCACGGCTTGAAATGTTTTCAAAAAAGATTTTTTCATTGTTTTTTACAAAAAGACATATTTCTAAGATATATATGCTTGTTAATGTCAAAAAAATATTTTCTTTGAATATGCTGCGTAGTGTATCGGTGTCCTTTAAGTTATAAATGACACGGATGCACCTTTTTTGCAAAAGGAATGTAGTCTGTACGTTTACGGAATTTCCCCAAAATATTACTCCATAACTTAAAAAAGGATATACATTTCCATAGTAAGCATTTGTTGCTATGCTTTTATTAGTCGAATTTTTAACGACCGATAAAGCATAGTAACAGAAAATTATTTTCGCATTTAAGTACATATAGTAGTTATGAATTTTGATAACTAGTACTATATGAGGCCCATAGTGAGTGTAAAGAAGAGTGGCTATTATAAAGAAGCTCAAAGTCACGCAACGAGCTATGGAGAGGGCTATACTTGGGCTGTGAGACCGAATCAGACATGAAGAGATCCGTAGACGCACGAAAGTCACCGACATTACACAGCGGATTTGCAAGTTGGAGTGCCAGCAGGCAGGGCACATACCACGTAAAACGACGATGATGGCCGATGGAGTTGAAAAATTCTCGAGTAGAGACGATGCACCAGCAAGCACAGCGTAGGAAGCCACAAACAAAGTTGACATGGTAGACTGAAGACTTCATACAAGGGCAAGAAGACACTGCCGCTGAATTCAAGTCGTTTCTAACCGCTTTTTTTCCCCATGCTAGACATTTCTTGTGGCTGAGATGATGATGATATATGTATGTTGTGTTGTATTAATTACCATCCACTAGTTGTTTGAGCTGGCGCGCGATCATCACTTGGTATGCGGAGCACGCCCCAAGAGTGTTTATACAAGTAACCAGTTCCACCAGGTGCCTTAAACACAACATTACGAATTTTAAGTAATAAAACAATGCAATACATACGCGACTTGCTGTACAATTTTCTACAGGCACTTGGATGATATTTTACCAGTTATTTTGTTATAAAAACCTTTGAAGTACGACCTAGTAAATACAAAAAGAATTATTAATATCAATGCACAATTGGCTGAGTAATCGGTGAAAAAACATACAGACCGAATTGATAACCTCCTTCTTTTTGGAAGTCGGTTAAAAAAGCTCATTAAATACTCCAACATTTGAAGTACGTTGCGCATACGGCTAAGAATGAGTGTAGCAATAAACTTAAGATTAGCCATGTCTAAGGAGAAATTCGGAAAGAACACATTAAAATCTATAAGTATACGTATAAGATTAGGTAGGTACTGATTTACAAAACTCCCTGAAAACTTTCCAGGTAATAGATATGGTGTAGATTTCTAGTACACCATATCAAGTACCATAACTAGTAGATAAAAGGGGGAAATTATATATTTTTTTATATTTTTCTTTATAAACTTAAAAATATACATCGCAAAAATATTTAAAAACCTGTTTTAGCTTGTGCTAATAAAGCTCTTTCAGATACCCCACATGATACGGTTAAACCACTTTAAAATTTGGACCCACATTCCTTGCAAAAAGACCCAATTTTTTCTGATTAAATAAAAAATGTAGGTACAGTTTTCGTATTTTTCCACTATGTGTAGGTACTATATGACAATGCTTCTTGCCAAATTTCACAGTTATAGGTCAACGGGAAGTACCCCATAGGTTTTGATTCCCTTACGAGTGTCAAAATACGCGTTTTTACGACATATTCAGCTGTAACTTTTTTTAATGAAAACTGTGAAGTTTTTTTTTTCTGCAGCAAGAGACTATTGATCTGCGTATATGGTATTAATTTTAACTCGATACCTTCACGCGTTCCCGAGATACAGGTCTTGACACCCGGACGGACGGACAGACAGATGGACAGACGGACAACAAAGTGATCCTATAAGGGTTCCGTTTTTTCTTTTGAGGTAAGGAACCCAAAAATCACTAATTTTTAAAAACCCTGGAAAACTTTGCAAGTAAAACTATCAAATGATAGTACTGTCAGTTTTAGTTAAATTAAAATGAGCAACTTGAAAACTCCGCCGTAGTTGCTAAGTTTCCCCCAGGGTCCACCCTCGAGAGCAGCTTCAGCAAGTTCAGGGTAACTTATGGAGGACAGATTCAACCGGGCCCGCATCGTCTGCGCAGATACAGTCAGTTCCTGGGGACACAACAACCTTTTAAGCCTCGTATCCACTAGGCAACAATTGACGCTCAACAAGATCGGCAACGTTGTACTATAGCGCGCGATGTTGCCAGCTGGCGCGTAACACGACGCGCGGCTTGTCGTTTTTTTCTGTGCAACATGCAGTGGAACATCAAAATGTTGTGGAGACGTAACGAACAACGTGAAATCAACTTAGTTCCTCTTGCACCATGTTACCGACTGGTCATGCGTGGACAGACAGCGTTGCTAAACCAAGTTCTGCGTTATGCCGCGCGACATATTGCGGAACAATAGTGTACAACATGTTGCTCCTCAAATGTTGCCTAGTGAATAGGAGGCTTTACACATTCAGCAAAAAAATACGTAGGTAGGTATTAAAAACTAGTAGTTCTACAGACGGCAGACCTCGCAAACTTTTTATAACAATATTTGTTGCAAAAGAATCTGGTGCTCGCAAGGTCTACTGCCCATATTCATAATTGAGTATTGAACGTTTCTACCACATATTATCAAATTTCAGAAACTCTTGTAGACAACCCCTTGACCTACGGTTCGCTCCCCACCCAGAACAAAAACAGTGTGTGATGAGTATAGGTGAAGCATGAGTTGGTTACGAAAAAACCATTTGTTTTTATTTTTGCGAGAGATGTAATATTTATTAAAAAAAAAAAACTAAGATAGGGAGTGACGACGAATCTAACGACACTTCGCACATCAAAATCGGTGAAGCCGTTTAGGCTGTACGTGATCATATAGAAACATAATATAACAAACATAATATGTTTGTTATGTACATACCAACTACATAATGATAAACATACTAACTATAAAAAACTAACTAGACTGAAAAAACTAAAACTGATAAATAAACTAACTAGAAAATATGTCATCCAAGTAGATGAACTGCGTATTATGAAGTAGATTTTTTAAACTATAATTATTTCTGTGACACTTTGTAGATTGAAACAGCAGCCTCCACGCCTTAGTAACTGAGGGTTCACAAGTGTGGGTGACTTGAATGTAAAAGTGAATTAAACTCACATACATACAATAGGCGAGGAGTAAGCCCAAGGCTGCGTTGACAGCCAGCGCGGTCCACAGGCCGCACGCCATGTAGGTCTCGTGTATACTCATTATGCCACAGCCCAGACAACCCTTCACTAGCACCACCACTCCACCACGGATACTAGAGAGGGGGAAAGGATATAACAACTAGGTATAACTAGGGACAAAAATCATACTAAGTTATAGTTTACAAAAATACACATTTTACGAGCAGCGTACAAAAAAATCATCATCATCATTTACCCACTGCTGAGTATAGGTCTCCTCTTTAGCGCGCTACTCTTCCGGTCGGTCTTGCATTTTATCTATCTATGGTCCGATCACGCTGCGCTTGCCAGTACGTGGTCCATTACAGAACTTTTCAGTCCCATCAGCCATCAGTTCTGCATGTTATGTGCCCTGTCCACTGCCTCTTCAACTTGCTAATCCGATGTTCTACATATGTATCTGTTATAAATAAAAAAAGTAAGTTCGTATAGACTGAGTGGCCAGCACTATTGTCAGAGTTATTAAGTCGCCGAAAGGCTAAGACTTGGCTACGATTGCTAACAAACAACCGGGTACTACAATTTAACGTGTCATTCAAGCCACGGTAGCGCTCACAAAGAAATGCCACTCACGGTCACCCATCCGAAGACTGGCCGCTCCGTCCGTTGCGTAACATACGAGTAGGTTATAAATTAACTGCCTTACCGAAAAACGTTACTTAACTTTAAGCAATATTTAACATATTATGTCAACTTCTGGCTGACACGTAATGACACTTGCGGAAAGAAGACAGAGAACTTAAGACGTTGGTTAAAGTTAATATAACGTTTTTCGGTAAGGCCCTAATACTCTACGGTTCTTCACAACAGTTAAGTTTAACTCTTATGTGAAATAATATTCTTACTCCAGCCTCCTAGCGGCAGTTCTGTCAAGTTCGAAATCGTATTCCTTGGAATCCCTCAGTTTGGCTGAGGCTTTTCTAGCTTTGCGGCCCGAAGCGCCGTCTTTTCTACCTGATCGTATTGAAGACATCGATGTGGCTCGAGCGAGAGTTGACCTCGAGGATAGTGATATGCCATCCTAAAATGTAAAGAAGTGAATTTATTGCACATACAGACACGTCTATGTCTATGCAATGTCGCTAGTTCAAAAAGCTATGCCCCTGCGGTAGCCAACCCGCATATTCGCCGTGACGATTATGGGATAATAACCTAATAATAAGAATAATAGGCCGTTTTCTCATCCTGGTGCTCTCACACAGAGGTACTTCATCTTACCTGCTGTGTGAGAGCATCAGCCTATAGCATCGTTTTTAAGTCACTAACATTCCATCACAATAGCCAAGTACTGTCAAAATCCATATTTTACAATAATCCATTCATAGTCCATCCATATACCCAAACTGTATTTTTTATTATACATTTGTAAAAGGGCCTCTCATTGTTGGTTCCGGCCCCACTGATGCCTTTCAAAGGTCCGGGCTAGACCCGTGTATAAATTGAAATTAGAATAATAGTACCGCAGAGGCGGCTTTATGGCAAGCCGTTAGTGAATGACGACACCGCGTAGGTACCCAGGCCAGGGGCTAAATGAGACCCCAGACTTCATTGTGTGTACCGCTAAAATGAATGCGCTTCCTGAATGGGTCTTTCTGAATAGTTATAATCTAGGTGTCTTCAGATCGCGAGTGAATAGGTTTCTTCTAGATAAGCGCGCTCCATCGTAGACCATAACTATTGCTTAACACCAGGTGAGTTAAATAATATAAAATAAAAAAAATGGTTCTATTTCTCAAATTACAATTTTGCAGTGACGGTCAAACGCAAGCCTATTTTCGAATTAAAATAGACTTCCAGTTTGACTTGACTGGCTGTCTGAACTGTCTGGTTGAACTTCAAGAGCTAAGTACATATGATTCAGGGTGGATGTATTAAAGGACATGCCGCTGCTAGTAGCTCTGAGTGAACGTGCAGCACACCTCTGGACACCCTCAGCCACCCACACTAATGTTGCTTTTCCTGCGCATTTATGGGGGCCCATATAGTAGGTGGCGAGGTGGCGAGGTGGGATATTCATCATCTCAGCCATAAGAAGTCCACTGCTGGACATAGGCCTCCCCCATGGATTTCCAAAAAGACCGATTGAAAGCGGCTTGCATCCAGCGTCTTCCCGCCACTTGTATGAGGTCATCTGTCCATCTCGTGGCTGGTCTTCCTACGCTGCGCTTTCCGGTACGTGGTCTCCACTCGAGAACCTTTCGGCCCCATCGGCCATCAGTTCTGCGTGCTATGTGCCCTGCCCACTGCCACTTCAACTTGCTAATCCGCTGTGCTATATCGGTGACTTTTGTACGTCTACGTATCTCTTCATTTCTGATTCGATCTCGTAGAGAGACTCCGAGCATAGCCCTCTCCATAGTCTCAATAGCTCGTTGCGTGACCTTGAGCTTCCTTATAAGGCCCATAGTTAGGGACCACGTTTCAGTGCCGTATGTCATCACTGATAACACACACTGGTTGTAAACTTTCGACTTGAGGGACTGGGGAATATTGGACGAGAAGACGCTTTTAAGTTTCCCGAACGCTGCCCAGCCGAGTTGGATACGACGATTGACCTCCCTCGTAAAGTTGGACCTGCCTAATCGGACCGTTTGTCCTAGGTAGACGTATTCGTCCACAACTTCAAGAGTGAAGTTCCCCACAGATATTGGGGTGGGCACTACGTGGGCGTTCGACATAACATTCGTTTTGTCCATGTTCATTTTGAGGCCCACCCGTTGGGAAACTCTATTGAGGTCTTCGAGCATCGTACTGAGCTCTTCCATCGACTTTGCCATGACTACTATATCGTCGGCAAACCGAAGGTGAGTGATGTACTCGCCGTTAATATTGATGCCGAGCCCTTTCCATTCCAGAAGCTTATAGGCATCTTCCAAACCGGCGGCGGCGGTAAACAGTTTCGGAGAGACAACGTCACCCTGCCTCACGCTTCTCTTCAATGGAATTGCCTCTGAATTCTGGTCTTATACTCGGACTGACATGGTGGCGTTGTTGTACAAACACTTCAGCACTTCGACATACCGATAGTCAATACGGCATCGCTGGAGAGCCTCAAGCACCACCCAGGTCCCGATCGAATCAAAGGCTTTCTCATAGTCCACAAACGCTAAGCAAAGGAGCAAGTTATACTCTTCGATCTTCTGTATCACTTGCCGCAGCGTGTGGATGTGGTCTATGGTACTATGGTATGGTATGGCCTTTTCGGAAACCGGCTTGTTCGGGAGGCTGGAAGTCATCGTTCAAGACGATTCGTGATGACCCTTGAAAACAGCTTATAGACATGGCTCAGAAGCGAGATGAGTCTGTAGTTCTTCAGCAGTGTTGTCTCCTTTTTTGAAGAACAGCGCCACCACGCTTCTGTTCCATGCTTCTGGCGTTGTACCTTCAAGCACGATGGAATTGAAGAGCCTCTGAAGGACTTTCAGTACCGGTGTTCCACCCGCTTTCAGTAGCTCTGATGTAATTCCGTCGTCGCCCGGTGCCTTGTTGTTCTTGAGCTGTTTCAAAGCCATCCTAATCTCGTACAGGCTGATGTCCGGGATATCTTCGGTATAATGTCGAGTCAGTTTGGCTCTTGGATCTTTGCCCAAACTGATAACAGGTTTTGCGACCGATGTGTATAACTGTCCATAGAACCTATGTGGGATATTGTCTGCTCAATATTTTATGCAATGGGATGAAATTAACAGGTGCCGTTTTCTCAGTCTGTTTGCACCCACACAAAAGAATCGCTCCGTACCTATTATGCGGAAGCATCAGCTAATGTCTAAGTAACAATAATTTCATAACAATAACCTTATTCCTCCCTCCCCATTTCACTATAGGACTAGCAGAAAGTCGGCAAATTTTACCACCAATTTCTCGTTTAAATGCCAAAAATCCGTACTCAGCGATATCGATCCACGTTCTTGATGCATACCGCACAGGAGTGGAATTCTTTGCTGCCATACCTGTTTCCTGAGACCTTGACATTTTCAAGGCTAGAGTGAATCTTCTAGATCGACCAGCTCCATCCTCCAAAACTATTTTTATTTTATTTGTTGTAATGGACCTCTCAAAAAGAAAGAAAGCAATGCTTTCTCACTTCTCTGCATACATACCATACATACACTCGAAAAACATAGCCCTCCTTCATGCGCAGTCGGGTAAAAAGTAACAGCAATCCTTCTATGGATAAGCAGACTTTGCTCTATACATTATCGACCTCATAGATCCCGTTCGGGCTGAGTCGCTTTCAATGGAAGAGGCTTAATCATGCTTAGCAGTGGACAAAAGTAGGCTAATATAGATGATGTTGAATTAAGCACCTATCTAACCTAACCTAATGTGCTAATCTATTGGAAACGGACGCATCAGCCCCCGTATTCTGAACCCATTCGGTTTCCGAATGGGTTCAGAATAAGGGGGCTGAAGTAGGCACTTACTTGAGATGAATGCAATGTTTCAACGCTGTGTTTCAAACTCTGAAATTGTTTAAATCAGTGAATATAAGCGTGGAAATTTACAGATAATATTATGTATATGTGACGTTCATAATGAGCCTTCATCTTTTCCTTTGAATACCCCCGGTTATTGTAGTAAAAACGAACGGTTTGTTCATTTGGGCTTGCATCCAGCGTCTTCCCGCCACTTGTAGGTATGTCATCTGTCCATCTCGTGATGGTCTTCCTACGCTGCGCTTGCCGGTTTTATGAATATTTAACGTTATTCCCGTGTGGATGACGGAACGATTATCACGGGAGTTGCAGCGGGGGTCGTCCATTAATCACGTGATTTTTTTTAGCAACTTACTCAGGTAATGTGATAAGTATTTAATACGTAGTTATCTAGTCTTCCACTAGTTTAGTATAGCATGGTACGGTTGCTTTTCGCTATGTAATTTGTGGTCTAAATTAGGTGTAAACAATTAAGATTATGAAGGGAGGTGCCAGGGAGGGGCCACCGATGAAGTATGATACGGTGGGGGCCCGATGGTCCCTGGTTTTTATGAGCCAGCTGTGGCACGCTGGATGGTGGGGAACCAGCCTCATTAAGCGGCCGGTTCCAAGGAATGAAACACCATGTCCCAAATAATAATGTAAATAAGACACGAACACAAATAACAGAATGCGAAGCACAAGATATGAGGGATTCATTGGAAACGGCCGACTAAGGAGGCTGGTTCCCCACCATCCCGCGTTATAGAAGGACCAGGGACCATCGGGCCCCCGCCGTATCATCATTCATCGGTGGCCCCTCCCTGGCGCACCCCTTCAAGTCTCTTTTAGACTGAACTTAAGTTAAGTTTATTTATTCTCTTCAGAAGGCGGAAGAGTTTCTCAAAAACCGGACAAGTGCGAGTCAGACTCGCCCACCGAGGGTTCCGTACAAACTAAATAAAAGGGGGAAATCATATTTTTTTTTTTTATATTTTCCTTCATAAACCGAAAAATATACATCGTAAAAATATTTAACACATTCCTTGCTCACCACTCGGATCCGAATGAAGCGGGACTATAGTAGCGGCGCCTTCTACTAAGATCCGAGCGAGCATCTCGTTCATATTATAGTAGTCAGTAAACCGCCGGCGTTTGAGGCAGTCAACGTTACTTTGCGCGGCCACTCTGTACTTAATCACAATTCGCCTAAAAAGTTTTGGTTCCCAGCTGAAGTAAAGGGTCTGCAGGGGGGCGAAGAATGTGTTAAAAACCTGTTTTAGCTTATGCTAATGAGGCTCTTTCATATGATACCCCACATGATACGGTTAATTCACTTTAAAATTTGGGCCCTCATTCCTTGCATAGAGACACAATTTTTTTATGATTAAATAAAAAATGTCCAGTTTTTGGATTTTTTCCTATATGTGTACTCTAACACAATGCTTTTTGCCAAATTTCAAAATTCTAGGTCAACGGGAAGTACCCCATAGGTTTTGATTACTCTGTGAGTGTCGAAATGTGCGTTTTTTACGACATATTCGGCTGTAGCTTTTTTTTACGAAAACTGAGAAATTTTATTTTTCTATCTGCAGCAAGACACTATGGATCTGCGTATATGGTTTTAATTTCAACTCGATACCTTCACGCGTTCCCGAGATAAAGGTCTTGACACCCGGACACCCGGACAGACAGACAGACGGACAACAAAGTGATCCTATAAGGGTTCCGTTTTTTCCTATTGAGGTACGGAACCCTAAAAATGATACAAGCGTTATCTGAGGCCGGACACCTGATGTTGATGTTTCCATATTGTAGACATTGTATATATTTGAAATAGTTGTATTTGTTATGTGGGTATGTATATATGTGTATATGTATGTGTGTATGTGTATATGTTGTATATAATTATAATAGGACTGAATATGCTTGCACGCGCACTGTGCAGTGTGTGACGTCACCTGCCGGATCCAGCGGAAGACCAGCGCCGGTTGGCAAACTGGCACCATGCTGAGCTGGAGCCGGCTTTTGGCAAAAACTTAGTTTAGTTAAATTTTAAATCGTGTTAATGTTTTTTAAGTTTTTGTCACAATAAAAATCTTGTCTATTGTCTATTGTTTTTTCAAGTATGAGATGGGTCGACCAAATAACAATAGATGATGAAACTCATCAGCCAACCAATGAGTCTAATGATGCACTCTTAGGATGCTCTAAACTGGGATAAGTACTTAGATGTATAATATCTGTAGGTATCTTACCGGTGTCGGTGGGGTGAAGACCATATTTTAAAATTTCAAATTATAGAAACAATTTTGAATAAAACACGTAAATAATGCAGTTTTAAAATAAACGGGAAAAATCAAATAGAAAACCAAAGAGAGTACAATTAGAAAATGTCCAAAAGTCTAGTATTGTCTTATGAACTTTTTGTTTGTTTACTTATAAAAGTAGGTTATACCATTATCACGTGCCGATCACATAATTTATTTATTAACCTTAATTTAATTTAATTTAATTTAATTTAATTTAATTCTTATATACATATACCTAATTATATTATTTTTATTTTATTTTATTTTATTGATATTATAATTTGATAATTTAATTTAATGGATATGGATTTACATCTGGAATAAACAATTTTCATTTCATTTCATTTTCATTTCATTTTCATTTCATTTTCATTTCATTTTCATTTCATTTTCATTTCATTTTCATTTCATTTTCATTTCATTTTCATTTCATTTTCATTTCATTTTCATTTCATTTTCATTTCATTTTCATTTCATTTTCATTTCATTTTCATTTCATTTTCATTTCATTTTCATTTCATTTTCATTTCATTTTCATTTCATTTTCATTTCATTTTCATTTCATTTTCATTTCATTTTCATTTCATTTTCATTTCATTTTCATTTCATTTTCATTTCATTTTCATTTCATTTTCATTTCATTTTCATTTCATTTTCATTTCATTTTCATTTCATTTTCATTTCATTTTCATTTCATTTTCATTTCATTTTCATTTCATTTTCATTTCATTTTCATTTCATTTTCATTTCATTTTCATTTCATTTTCATTTCATTTTCATTTCATTTTCATTTCATTTTCATTTCATTTTCATTTCATTTTCATTTCATTTTCATTTCATTTTCATTTCATTTTCATTTCATTTTCATTTCATTTTCATTTCATTTTCATTTCATTTTCATTTCATTTTCATTTCATTTTCATTTCATTTTCATTTCATTTTCATTTCATTTTCATTTCATTTTCATTTCATTTTCATTTCATTTTCATTTCATTTTCATTTCATTTTCATTTCATTTTCATTTCATTTTCATTTCATTTTCATTTCATTTTCATTTCATTTTCATTTCATTTTCATTTCATTTTCATTTCATTTTCATTTCATTTTCATTTCATTTTCATTTCATTTTCATTTCATTTTCATTTCATTTTCATTTCATTTTCATTTCATTTTCATTTCATTTTCATTTCATTTTCATTTCATTTTCATTTCATTTTCATTTCATTTTCATTTCATTTTCATTTCATTTTCATTTCATTTTCATTTCATTTTCATTTCATTTTCATTTCATTTTCATTTCATTTTCATTTCATTTTCATTTCATTTTCATTTCATTTTCATTTCATTTTCATTTCATTTTCATTTCATTTTCATTTCATTTTCATTTCATTTTCATTTCATTTTCATTTCATTTTCATTTCATTTTCATTTCATTTTCATTTCATTTTCATTTCATTTTCATTTCATTTTCATTTCATTTTCATTTCATTTTCATTTCATTTTCATTTCATTTTCATTTCATTTTCATTTCATTTTCATTTCATTTTCATTTCATTTTCATTTCATTTTCATTTCATTTTCATTTCATTTTCATTTCATTTTCATTTCATTTTCATTTCATTTTCATTTCATTTTCATTTCATTTTCATTTCATTTTCATTTCATTTTCATTTCATTTTCATTTCATTTTCATTTCATTTTCATTTCATTTTCATTTTCATTTCATTTTCATTTCATTTTCATTTCATTTTCATTTCATTTTCATTTCATTTTCATTTTCATTTCATTTTCATTTCATTTTCATTTCATTTTCATTTCATTTTCATTTCATTTTCATTTCATTTTCATTTCATTTTCATTTCATTTTCATTTCATTTTCATTTCATTTTCATTTCATTATTATATTTTTTTTTCTGACGTCATTAGTTTCGGAATTCATAGTAGCTGGTCTGGTGATATCATCAGCAAACGTTTAAGCAGTCTTACTTTAATATTACTGTGACTTTTGTCACGCTCTTTCTACAGTTGGGAGAATAAGACAAAACTCAAAGTAATATTGAAATAAGATTGTGGTAACCAGTTTGAAACTTTGAATTGACTGAAGTCGAAAGTTTAGGATGCCACGACGCTGTAGCAGTCTTACTTCGATAGTTCAATATTACTTTGCTTTTGTCACGCTCTTTCTACAGTTGGGAGAACAAGACAAAAATCAAAGTAATATTGAAATAAGATTGTGGTAACGAGTTTGAATCTTAGAATTGGCTGAAGTCGAAAGTTTAGAATGACACTACACCTGTTATGCTATCGCTATCGTTATCGCTATCGCTATAGCTATCGTTACCGTTACCGTTATCGCTATCGCTATAGCTATCGTTACCGTTACCGTTATCGTTATCGTAAGCGTAAGTAATCGTTATCGCTATAGCTATCGTTATCGTTATCATAAATCTGTGTCTATTTGAAATGACCATATTAGTCCCATTGAGTGCACCATGCTGGTTCGTCCGAAAGAGTTAAAAAATGCATCGCCACTCTAAAACCTCGCAAGGCCTCTGGAGCAGATGATATATCTAACTTGTTAATCAAACACATCCCCCATAAATGTATTGTATTACTTGCAAAAAAATTTAATTCATGTTTAGCTCTGAGTTATTTCCCGTCGCTATGGAAAGAGGCTAAAGTAATAGCAATCCTCAAACCCGGTAAGGACCCCTCCAATCCAACGTCTTACCGCCCTATTAGTCTCCTCCCATGCCTTGGGAAACTTTTTGAGAAAATAATCTACAGACGCCTGATTCTAGCAACAGATAATAATTTAGCTAATGAACAATTTGGCTTCCGTCAAGGTCACTCTACAGTCCAACAACTCACCAGAGTCGCCGAAACCGTATCAAATAATCTTAACTTAAAGCAATCCACTGACATGTTCCTTTTAGACATTGAGAAGGCGTTTGATACGGTTTGGCACAAAGCACTCTTGTACAAACTAATCTCACCGATTAGTCAAAATGATCAGTTCACACCTACCGATCGCAGATTTAGGGTCCATATTAACAAATATGCTTCTCGTCCCTTGCCAGTCCCGGCAGGCGTTCCTCAGGGATCAATTCTTGGACCGATCCTGTTTTTGGACTATCTAAACGATATCCCAGTAAAGCCACGTACAAATCTAGTCTGCTTCGCAGACAACACAACATCTTTTACTTCATCGTCGGATACTGACCTTATCATTGTCCGTCTCCAGCTCTCTATTGAACTACTCCTGGCTTTTTTCAACAAATGGAAGTTAAAAATCAATGCTTCAAAAACAGAGGCAATAATGTTCACCAGAAAACGCACCCCATCTTTACAAACATTAATGATTGGAAATTATAGCATACCCTGGAAACGGTCAGTTAAATATTTAGGGACAATCCTGGACACCAAGCTTAACTGGTCGTAAAACACTTCCAACCTATGTGTTAAAGGCATTAAGGCTCTGAATGCTCTGAGCCCAGTACTAAATAGAAGCTCATCTCTCAGCAGCAATACCAAGTTACGCATATACGCACCCTGGTCCGACGGTGTATCACCTACGCTTGTAGGTGGAGCAGTACCTGCCAAACCAATATCAACAAATTACAACTGATCCAGAACAAAGCTTTAAAGTTCGCATTTAATACCCCATTTCGCACAAACCTACACAAACTCCATTACAAGATTGGTCTGCCTAAAATAGATGCTTAAATTTGTCTGAAAAATTCTTTTTACACAAAAACCCTAGTAACAAAAATCGTCTAATAAGAAACTTGTGCAAAACACGCAGTAAACATTGAACTTTTATCGATAACTATAATCCATACAAGTTACCGCATCACGTATTCCTCGAACGCGATGAGCAATAATGTTCCTTGGCGATGAGTAAGAATATTTTGTGCGCATGAGTGTGTGCGGGCGGCTGCCGCTGGCGCGCACGCTATTTTTTGTCCGTTTTACTAGCGAGTATAAGGCGGAGGTGGCGTGCGCGCATGTGAAGGCGCTGCCTATGCGCTCTCATATATGTGTAATGTATTTACAAATAGTTGTTGTTGCTACCTGTGGTACCAAGTACCACAGTACCGTAGTAGTATTGTTGTTACCAAGTTGCCTACCCTCATTGGCTTCTTATTTTAGTAATAAAAGAAAAACAATGCCAAAAATGTAAGGCTCCCACTGAAGCTTACATACATAAAAAATATTTTTATAACATTATTATGTACTTTAAGTAAGCTAGCAAAAATGTTTTAATTTCTTTAGTATTGATATTTTCCTATTATTAAGTTTTAATAGGCCTGTACCTGATAAACGTAAACCAATTCATTGTATTGTACTACCAGGATTTATTTTTTATATGTACATCTGTTTTCTTTTAACATTATCATTACAAAGAAAGATGTTTTAAAATTGAATTATCGCTATCGTTATCGCTATCGTTATCGTTTTCGTTATCGTTATCGCTATCGCTATGGATGCATGTCGCCTCCATCTGATCTTTTTTGGAAATCCAAGGGGAAGGCCTAGTAATCATAATCGTTATCGTAATCGTTATCGTAATCATTATCGTAATCGTTATCGTAATCGTTATCGTGATCGTTATCATAATCGTTATCGTAATCGTTATCGTAATTTCGTTATCGTAATCATTATCGCAATCGTTATCGTTACCGCTATCGCTTCGCTATCGTTATCGTTATCGTTACCGTTACCGTAAGCGTAAGTAATCGTTATCTTTACCGTTATCGCTATCGCTATCGCTATGGATGCATGTCGCTTCCATCAGATCTTTTTTTGGAAATCCAAGGGGAAGGCCTAGTAATCATAATCGTTATCGTAATCGTTATCGTTATCATTATAGTAATCTTTATCGTAATCGTTATTGTAATCGTTATCGTTACCGTAATCGTTATCGCTATCTCTATCGCTATCGTTATCGTTATCGTTATCGTTAACTATCACGGCTAGACTTTACAAGTTATTGATTAAAAGTCGATTAACTTAAAATAATTACTTAGACAAGTCATAAGTGACCTACGACTCATACATGTTCGTACTCAAAATAACAGAGTAACTGGTGACTGGCAAGCCGAGCCGGGCGGTCGTCGCGGCGCGGGACTTAGTTCGTTGCCTGGCAACGGCGAGTGAAGGTCACGCTGCTTTTCGGTTTAGAAACCGCGCGTTTGACGAAAAAATAAATACACGTGATATCTTACTATACCCCCCCCCCCCCCCCCTCCCCCCTTTTGAGCCTCACGTGATTAATTGACGGCCCCTTATGTAGACGCCCAGTTTTGATTTTTTTCGTGCTATTTCTCCCTTTTCAGTTAATTAGGTTGTTTTGAAGTCGGTTTTTAGGGTTCCGTACCTCAAACGAAAAAAAACGGAACCCTTATAGGATCACTTTGTTGTCTGTCTGTCCGTCCGTCCGGGTGTCAAGACCTTTATCTCGGGAACGCGTGAAGGTATCGAGTTGAAATTAAAACCATATACGCAGATCCATAATATCTTGACGCAGAAAGAAAAATAAAATTTGTTTTCGTAAAAAAAAAGTTACAGCCGAATATGTCGTAAAAAACGCACATTTCGGCACTCACAATGGAATCAAAACCTATCGTACTTCCCGTTGACCTAGAACTATGAAATTTGGCAAGAAGCATTGTGTTAGAGTACAAATATAGGAAAAAATCCGAAAACTGGAAATTTTTCATTTAATCACGAAAAAATTGTGTCTTCATGCAAGGAATGCGGGTCCAAATTTTAAAGTTCTTTGACCGTGTCATGTGGGGTATCATACGAAAGAGCTTCATTAGCATAAGCTAAAACGGGGTTTTAAATATTTTTACGATGTATGTTTTTCGGTTTATGAAGGAAAATATAAAAAAATATATGATTTATCTACTAGTTTGTACGGAACCCTCCTCGGTGGGCGAGTCTGACTCGCACTTGTCCGATTATTTTTTTATCAGCCCTGTTTATACACTGCTGGGCGCGGGCCATCTTCTCATTGCGAGAAGGGTAAGGCCATAGTCTACCACGCTGGCCAAGTGCGGGTTGGCAGACTTCACACATCTTTCAAGATCATTGAGAACTCTCAGACATGTAGGTTTCCTCACGATGTTTTCCTTCACCGTTTGAAGTTGGCGGCAATCAACAATACGCACATAACTTCGAAAAGACAGAGGTGTGTGCCGCGGGATTCGAAACCCAGGACCTGCGGGTCGCAAGTCGGACGGTCTCCCGACTAGGCTACCGAAAACTATTTTTTATTACTTTTATTTAAAATCCCATTGACGTTCTACATCATTGAAGTATCAAAAATCCCTATAATTACCAGTGGTAAAGAAAAGACGATTTACAGGGTAGCTAGCTCCTATAATTCATAAACAACCGGGTAAATTGGTTTTCTTTACTTGTTTACAGAAATGATTGAAATACACTTTACCTGACAAGAATTCAAGCTGTCGTATTTCATTTTACTTTACTTTTGTCTCTTTCTACAGTTGAGACAAAGGTCTTACTAGGTAATAAATTAATAATAAATAAGATTGTGGTGACCGCCCTGGTATGACCTCATACAAGTGGCGAGAAGACGCTGGATGCAAGCCCCTTCCAATCGGTCTTTTTGGAAATCCATGGCCTATGTCCAGCAGTGGACTTCTTATGGCTGAGATGATGACCGCCCTGGTAGTGTAAACTCGGAAATTCGTCATCTGGGCTTTGATTGTGCTGATTATTGTAAGCCACTGGTATAATCGCGCGAGTACTTTCATGTCAGTTAGTCGCCAGTTGTGACAACGTTATGTGAAATAATTTCCCTCTTGTCACCAGTGAATACGGCCGATAGAAACTACGTATTTTCGTGATCTGGGCATCATAAGTGTTATTTTATGTATCCACATTAGTCTGTTCAGCTAGAGATTTAATGTGGCATTGAGGGCGCTGCTGTTCTTATTTCATTATTGTGTTCAGGCGAGCGAGACCACAGAATACCGTAGCAGTTTAAGCTTCAAAACATTAGTTCCCATGCTTTGCCACGATAGCTCTATTTAAACAGACTATGAGATTGAATTCCTTCAACGCCTGCCGCCTGAAGAATCTAAGAAGTTTCCTCAGCTCCACAAAGGCATGGTTACCTGAGCTTTTTATAACTTACCAACGCAACCCTTAGCCAGGCCATAGGCAGTGGGAAGGGGGAGGGGATTCAACACCCCCGCACCCCCAGCCCTATCGAAAACTATCGCATTGTCTGAATAAAGTTATTAAATTACATTCAAATAACTTAATTTTTTTTTACAAACTGTCCCACTGCTGGGAACGGGCCATCTTCTCATTGTGAGAAGGGTAATTTAATTTAATTTAATGTATTTTAATAACTTTATTTGTAATGCTATGACTTATGGTCGAAATAAATGGAATTTGAATTTGAATTTATACTTGAAATACATGTCGAATAAAAATTATAAACAAAAACGCACAATTGCACATCAAAACTGGGGGTAATTCAGTTATTCAAGACCTCTTCGTAGCTGAACCATATGTAGAGTGTTTCCCGTCGGCCGCCATCTTTTTAGGGTTCCGTACCCAAAGGGTAAAAACGGGACCCTATTACTAAGACTTCGCTGTCTGTCTGTCTGTCTGTCTCCAGGCTGTATCTCATAAACCGTGATAGCTAGAAAGCTGAAATTTTCACAAATGATGTATTTCCGTTGCCGCTATAACAACAAATACTAAAAATTAAAAAATTAAAAATATTAAGGGGGGTCCCCATACAATAAACATGTTTTTTTCGTATTTTTTTGCTCAATATTAAAAACGGTAACAGGTAGACGCTTCAAATTTTCACAGAATATTTACTTGTATATTACCTTTCAAAATAAATAATTAAATAACAATAAAGTAAACATTAAAGGGGGGCTCCCATACAACAAACGTAATTTTTAAGCAATTTTTACTCGATCTTAATTAACAGGTAGAAACTTGAATTTTTGTAAGTAAATATTTAGAAATATATTAACTATAAAAATAAATACCTAATCTAATACATAAAACTCACAAAATGAAAATAATCCGTGCATCTAAGCGCGGTGCGAGCACCGCGCCGCGGTGTTTTGGTGGCGCGAGCGCGAGGCGGTTGCTAGGCAACGGCCGCGCGGGTAGCGGGGGAGGTAACATCACGGAGCGAGCCATAGCCGCGCTATGGCTCATGTCATGCTGCCCGGATGTATATCGAAAACCTACTTATAAGTTTGCAATTTACTACTAGGAATTTCGTTGATTTCTCGTTATTTTATAAACAGAACTAAACTTTCTAGTATTATCGATGATAGTACGGAACCCTTCGTGCGCGAGTCCGACTCGCACTTGGCCGATTTTTTTTTTTTTATTCAGTCACTTGTATTGTAGTCACTTTTTAGTCACTTGTCCTGTTTCATCAATTGTCATACAATTGACACATTTGATGAAACGGGACATGTCCTTCGCTTGTTATTAAATCAAAAAAGATAGCAGCCGACAGGAAATGCTTCAAACAAGGTTCAGTTATGGATCGGTTTTGGATAACTGAATTGTCCCCTGTAGATTTTGAAATCAAATATTCAAAATTTTATAACTATAGCTACATTATACAGTAGATATATATTAAAATTAAAGACTTAAATGCAAACAAACATACAACAGAAACAATCAAATATTAAATGAAAAATTAAAGTACCTAAAAAGTCCTCAAGTGTTGCCAGCAATAAAAACTTTCATCTTGGAGATGTTCTTCAGGCCAGCTAGTGCACACTTGGTACATTCAGTACTGAAAAGGATAAGAACTGACCAAAATATTTTTATGTATTTAGCACAGAATTCGAATCCCTATTGTTATTTAAATTAGATCTACTTATAAAAAAAAAACAGACAAGTGCGAGTGAAACTCGCTCATCGAGGGTTCAGTACAAACTAGTAGATAAAAGGGAGAAATTATATTTCCCTTCATAACCCGCAAATTACACAAAAAAATAATTCATCATCATCATCATCATCTCAGCCATAAGAAGTCCACTGCTGGACATAGGCCTCCTCCATGGATTTCCAAAAAGACCGATTGGAAAAAAATAATTAAAAACCTGTATTAGCTTGTACTAATGAGTCTCTTTCATATGATACCCCACATGATACAGTTAATTCATTTGGACAAATTCAAAATTTGAACCCTCCTTCCTTGCATAAGGACCCAATTTTTTGCGATTAAATAAAAAATTACCAGTTTTCGGATTTTTTCCTAAATGTTTACTATAACACAATGCTTCTTGCCAAATTTCATTGTTCTAGGTCAACGGGAAGTACCCCATAGGTTTTGATTCCCTTATGAGTGTTGAAATGTGCATTTTTTACAAGATATTCGGCTGTAACTTTTTTCATGAAAACTGAGAAATTTGTCTTTTCTTTCTGCAGCAAGAGACTATGGATCTGCGTATATGGTTTTAATTTCGACACGATACCTTCACGCGTTCCTGAGATACAGGTCTTGACACCCAGACGGACAGACAGACAAGAAAGTGATCCTATAAGGGTTCCGTTTTTTCCTTTTGAGGTACGGAACCCAAGAAACTATAGAGAAATAATTGAGCAGTGCACCTATGACTGACAGTTTCCATGTATAAAATTAAACATAAACCTGAACTTTAATTTTTTAATTGTTTTAAGAATAAATAAAAGTCATCATCGAATATTAAATTAGATTAAAATACATGAACTCATTCCAAGGATATAGTCTGTAGGGTGTTAAGAGTGTGTGCAATTAATATGACAGGATGGGGTTGGAGGATAGCAGCGGGCAGAGTACGGTGGCGAGCACCACAGGGCTCAGCGGGCAGCACGTGTGGCGCAGCAGCCGCTGTACGCCGGAGCACCGCCCCGCCGCGCATCACACACGTCACACCAGCGCGCGGGTCGCAATTCTCATTCGCACTCCCACTTTCCTCGTCTGAACACAGATCAATCACCTCACATTCACTATCAGCTCGTTTTAGTGGGTCCATATGCTTCACTTCTGTCTCATTTTGTTCATAATTCACTCCATCCACAAATACAATATCCTTCTCCATTAAAAGTTCGGCTTTCTTCTCTGCTTCCTTTTTACAATTTTCTATATACTCATCCATGCTCTCTTTGGACATTCTTTCAACATTAACAGAGATCGGTCTACATTTCAGGTAGAGTAATTGGCCTTTCGCATCAAGTATTTTCTTTTTCCTCTGGTTTGGAAAAGTATATTCACGATGCCAATAATCAATTGGCCGCCTGTATCTGATTGGATATTGGTTATTTTTATTTTTATTAGCTATAACTTTGCTAGGAATCGGGCCTGTACAACAATACCTCTCAACCCTCTCTCTCGAGTATGTAGAATCTCTCTGTATATTTGTCTTTGCATTTCTCATATATGCTAGAGAAGAAAATGGATAGGGAGGACCCCTGTCTATGTTGGCTGCACTTCTTACAAATTTAGATTTAGATTCACTATAACCAGTGTCAATATTAATGGAGTCAGTCTTATCTGCTCCAACTGGCAACAATTTCAGAGCAGAAAGGAAGTCGGGCAACCCTCCTGTACAAGTACTCGATGGGATATTTTCATTGTTACAAAGCCTCTCATGTGCCTTCAGAACATATAAATTGTCAAAGTGACTGTCACAATTATCACATAAATAAATGTCAGATTTGATCTGTACTTCCTCATCCACAAGAGGCGAACTACCACTAATGGTGTCATCATCGACAGATTTCACTTGAGTATCTTCATCATCATCATCCAAGAGAATGGGTTTAGCGTCATAGTACAGATTCTCGTTCCTGAAGGTAACTAGCAGCTTTCCGTTGCGCTTGTCGTAGAGCGAGGTGGTGTGATCGCGGTTGTCCACGTAACGCAGTTTGTGACGCGGATTGCGCGCCAGCTGTGCTGAGAACACCAGCAGGAAGGTGCTTTTGTGAAAATCGTAGCACTTGCGAACCACATTCTTGAGCATTTCTTCCCAATTCTTGGGAAGCTCGGCGGCAGGAGGCGGCGTGAACGGGTGCGAGAACGGGACGTCCTGTGGCCACCATGGCGGCTGCAGGATCGCGCTCGCAGTATCGTGCCCCCAGGAACATGTCACCATGAAAGTTATGAACTTCTCTAACTCGGCGGCAGTGAAATTGTTCAGCGCCACCGGATGCCCGTTGGCGAACAGCAGTGGCAGGATGGCGATCATGGTTCCCGCGCGCGATCACGGTCATCGTAACCGAAGGACGAACAGCGCTTGCAATCGGGTCCCGTGAAGGCATTTCATAACGGTTAACGCGTTGATACCCATTTCACCAGTGCGGTGATCGTATGACGCACTTTATACACATACAGTTTTTATCTCCAAGTTATCCGAAAGTTCGGAAACGAAAAATCATGAAATTTGTAAATTATTAAAAACGCAATCGAAGTGAGAGCGAGCGTACGTTAAAAAGAGAACGATTTTAGATCCACAGACTGCAAAATAAAATCACATTATGAGTGAGATCTTTCTACAAATTCTACAAAATGAGGGAGTGAGCAAGTATCATGCATCATCTCAACAGTGTTGCCAACTTGATATTCCATTAACTTGATTCAACAAAGCCAAAGTGTTGTTCATTGTTCTTGCAAGATGCCAAATATATAAATCAATTAATAAATTATTGTAAAACATACCAACATTATACGCTTAGTAGACATAATAGAGATTTTACTAGCTCATGTTTAAAGTACAAATGTATGAAACAGACGCAGACGCAAAATCTTTTATCATATCACCACAGATTTACATTACAGTGAACACGAAAGAAATAACATCATGAACACTTAGCTAACACTTACGTATGAATAAGATGATACTAATTCCAAAAGTATTTTTACCAACTTTTGACATTTAGTAGGTACATTACATTTACATACATTCAAGGGCGGATCCAGCTTTGGCACCAGGGGGGGGGTCACCAAGGCCGTAGTCAGGAATTCATTTGGTCAGCAAAGGACCATGGGTATATGAGTTTTTTCATAGTGGGATAGTGGGGGGGGAGTGTTTGGCCCCAGGAAATAAACATAGGTAATAATATGCGCGAGTGAAGCGAGCGTGAAAATTTAAATAGCCTTTCCGTTTAGGTTTGCCTCCTTACGCATTTTTTTTTTTTACTTTTTACTAATTTTTAGTAGGTAGGTAGGTAGGTTTTTATAGTAATATACTTTATTTCTCGTATGAGTGAGACCACAGTACTTCTATGTTAATATATATTGCAAAAATGCGCGAGCGAAGCGAGCGCGAAAATTTAGGTTCTAAAAATTAAATCTTGAAAGTGATTTGATTCATTGATCTTATTAGCGTGTCCTAGGTTTTTGTGGCCCGTAAGAACCAAACAATAATCTGTGTTAAGAGAAAAAAAAACCGGACAGTGCGAGTCTGACTCGCCCACCGAGGGTTCCGTACAAAGTAAATAAAAGGGGGAAATCATATTTTTTTTATATTTTCCTTCATAAACCGAAAAATATACATCGTAAAAATATTCAAAAACCTGTTTTAGCTTATGCTAATGAAGCTATTTCATATGATACCCCATAATATGATACGGTTAATTCACTTTAAAATTTGGGCCCTCATTCCTTGCATAAAGACACTATTTTTTGTGATTAAATTAAAAATGACCAGTTTTCGGAATTTTTCCTATATGTGTACTCTAACACAATGCTTCTTGCCAAATTTCATAGTTCTAGGTCAACAGGAAGTACCCCATTGGTTTGATTCCCTTGTGAAATGTGCGTTTTTTACGACATATTCGGCTGTAACTTTTTTTTACGAAAACTGAGAAATTTTATTTTTCTTTCTGCAGCAAGAGACTATGGATCCGCGTGTATGGTTTTAATTTCAACTTGACACTTTCACGTGTTCCCGAGATAAAGGTCTTGACACCCGGACAGACGGACAGACAGACAACAAAGTGATCCTATAAGGGTTCCGTTATCTTTCTTTTGAGGTACGGAACCCTGATGAAATATCCGACAGGATAAGAACTACTTTTACTTTATAAAATTTATAAATACAACCATTTGAATGCATTGATTGCAAATTTATTATTCCTAATTAAATTTAAACATATGACTTTATACAAAATTACAAACATACATTTTTATGAGAAAGTATGCGCAAAACCGCTGTAAAAGACTATAGATGCGCATCATTTAGAATAATTCTAGTGAAATCACTTATTTATTACGAAAAAGCTCATTGGAGTTCTAACATATCTAACGACACCTAGCACATCAAAATCGGTCAAGCCGTTCAGGCTTGTAGGCAATCATATAGAAACATACCCACATACATACATATATATACTCAAAAAACATAACTCTCCTTCATACGCAGTCGGGTAAAAATAATAGGAAATAACAAGGCGCGAGCGAAGCGAGCGCGAAAATTTTTGAAACTTTTAATAAAATTTTAGGTATAGTTCACGTCACGTAAAAAGAACGTTCTTTTTACGTGACGGGAACTATATTCATATGCTAATTTGCTGTTAATGTTGTCACAGCACTGACAAGGCTCAAAAATACACAAGACCCAGCCCAGGGGGGGGGGGGGGGCATGGGTTCATGACCCCATGATGCCCCCCCCCCCCTGGAACCGCCCTGGCATACATTACATTTAGTTACGACATTTTGAGTACCTATAGTTTTAACTACGAAGTAGTTGTGGGTTTATATCAGTGTTTATTGGCGGGAAAGCCATATTTGTTGAAGAAAACGACATTAATAGCAATATTATAATAATTTTATGGATACCTAAATAATTAATTGACATTTACGGCCTTACCGGAAAACGTTACTTAACTTTAAACATTGCGTAAAATATTTTGTCAACTTCTCCCTGACACGTAATGACACTTGCGGAAAGAAGACAGAGAATTTAAGACGATGGTTAAAGTTAAGTAACGTTTTACGGTAAGGCCCTTAATCTTAACTTTCTAAACTTTCAACAAACATAGGTACCGTGTTACTTAAACCCCTTATAAACGCATGCCAAAATCTTATTCACTGAATAAGGACTTGTCACTTTCTGTCAGACGGAAATTGTCACGCGTGAAAACGAACCAATACACTTTAACTAAAATGCGCTCATTCAGCGTTTTTAAGTAAGACGGATAATTAACAGCCAATAAATAAAGCTAACTACAAATTACTTCATTGTAAAACTATACCTACTCCTTTCGATCATACTTTTGTATGGAAATCGTACCACCTTAATACGAGATATTTGCGAGAACTAGTTAGTGGCATCACTACTACAAGGGCTGATGGGCTAATGCTGTCCGTATCATAAAAATATCGATACTTACATCGTTTGGCGAATATTTGGCGATCTTACGAATATCGGTACTTTATGTAAGCAAATTATATTTTACATTTGTTTTGTATTGTTCGTATTGGTGGATTCATTTTTGACGTGACAACGTCTAATAAATCGATGAACGCCAGCTGCACGCTCGAAAAAGGATGATTCATTATCCCGTTGTGCTCATTGTAACGTTTGCATTTCATCAATGTTTTGTTACGACGTTGTCACGTTAAACTATCGTCCGTAAAACCGACTTTACAGACAACTAATTTTTTTGACGTGACCACGTTTAATAAATCGATGAACGCCAGCTACACGCACGAAAAAGGACCCATTGTCCCGTTACGCTCATTGTAACGTTTGCATTTCATCAATGTTTTGTTATGACGTTGTCACGTTAAACTATCGTCCGTAAGCCGACTTTACAGACAATTAATTATTTTTTTATGTTGAAATTATACCACTGTACAAATTAAAATTCTTTAAATAACTGAATCAAACTTTTTTACTCGACTGCGAAAACCTAAAATATTGTACATTAATATTGTACATAAAGGAGTTTTTTAGCGGGAACGTCTTAGTAACATGCTGTTACTTTGTTTTTATGTATCGGTTTAATCGCGGGGTCCAATACAAAAAAGAATAAGAAAATTGTTTATAAATATACGAGACTATTTGGAGTTTTGGCGGGAACGTCTTAGTAACGAGTTGTTGCTTTGTTTTATTTTCCTAAACTTGTGTTATTTTCAACATTAATGCTATAAAAATGGTTGTGTTTTATTCATTAAGTGTTCGATTAAGTGCGTGAGTGTGGGCAAGTCAAATAAAGCAGTGAAACGTGTGATTTTACGTTGTCGGCAAAACTCCATAGAAGCTTCTAGTAAAGTCGCCACCACTTTACTTAAGCAGGACTCGACTTATAAATTGACTGTATACGTGACTTAGATTGTGACTAGAACATTTACAACTTGTTTTATTCAAGAAACTTGACAAAATCCAAATACTTGACATCTATAAAACGGCGAAATCTGTAAAACTAGTTTGATTGAATAATAACATTATTTAAGATCAATGCTCGAACCAATGAACTTAAAATGATTCGATACTTAAAGAACTTTTTTAATCGTTATTGCAAGATAAGAATCGAATATAATATGTACATCACTACATCAATAACATTTTTAATTTTTAAACAAGTTTAGTGGATTGTGGAAATAAATTGACAACAAAGAATAAGAATCTACGGTTTTGGATTTTTCGCTTTGTGAAAAGACATATTTTACAGAAAGTACCTCTAACGTTCCTACAAAAACATTATAAACATGTGTCGGTGAATGAAAAATAAAATGGTAAAATCCTAAAAAATATACAATGAAGATAGTCTATATAGAATATTATTTCTAATTGTTTATTTAATTCAAATCTATTTTCCCAAGGATCACAACAGTACCAGCAACTCTTCTGGTTCTCCATCTCAAAGCCTTGTGAATGAGGTTGACTATGAGTAAGTATACCCTGCATATTTTCAAAAATAGTATAAATTAAAACCTAACCTGATTGACCTTTATAAAAACTGGTTATTTAGGTGTTGGGTTCTAAATACCAGTAGTATTTTATGTGATATACCAACAATCTTATAATATTTTTTAAGCTAAATAGGTATTAAATATGATGAATGTTCAACACAAAATTCTTAATTTAACAAAATAAGATTAATAACTTTTTTGGATACAAAAATAACCAATATATGTATATATATTTAATTTGCCTGCAAGGATAATTTTCACCGTTTTTGCCCATCCAATCAATTTATTTTTAATAGTGTTATATGTTCCCAATATAAAAACTATATTCGCAGAACAGCTGTTCTGTGAATGGCTGTTGCTAAGGATGTAGTGTGCAGTGTTTTTTTTTCTGCAAGGCTATTTACAATTAATCAAATGTTAATTCTGATGGCTAGTAAATACCGGTACTGGTCTTTAATGTGAAGTATCACCTACTTAACCAAAATTTTATGAGAATTATAATCATAACTTGAGTGATAGCCTTCAACCAGATTGATTGCAAATTCCTTTTTTGGCTTCAAACTTAAGAACTCAAAAATTTGAAAGAAAGGATAGTTAAATCATGCCATTTATGGTTCAAACCATGGTATTATAAATAAACATCGAAAGCAAATAATATTCTGGTGTAGAAAACAGTTTTTTTCTATTGTATAGAAAAATGTATAACCCAAGTCAACACGAATTTGGTGCCTGAGTTCTGTGTACCTGATTTTGTTTTCTTATACCCAATTAATAAAAGAAATAATATTTTTATCTCATAAAGTTTGCTTTTGTAGCTATCAGAATGAAATTGCAAAGTTTAAAGAAAATCACTAGCATTTTCTCCTTCAGTTATACATAAAAAGAAAACAATAATTAATTTATTTATTCACTTCACTTTTATACACTAGAGACAGTAAAACAAATTTATATATACAAGAAAATGATAATTAACTTTTAAAAATGAATATTTTTAGTATTTCTTTTGTGTATAGAAGAACTTTCCCGAATCAACCCCCAAATGTAATCTCCCATCATGTTTTTATTGTATTGTCCCTGATATTGTTGCTCGAAATCCATCACATCTTGATGAAAGTGCTCCCCTTGCTCTCTGAAAATGCTCCCAAGTTGTCTTTAAATTGATCTAAGTGAGCATGTAACATTTATGTAGTTTCAGGGACAGACATAAGAGTCCACGCCATTTTTGAAGAATTTTTATACGCTCAGACAAACAAAACACTTAGTTTCTCTAAAAAATAGTGTTGCCGCTACCCATTCCATACCCGAAATCCCCACATACCCCTCTCTCTTGCTTATTAAGAGTGTTAGTCCCTAAGCATTTGGCAAAAATCGTATATTTTTATTTATCATCGTATAATAGTGATAGTTAGAGAGTTGAAATTTTCACAGATGATGTATTTCTGTTGCCGCTATAATAACGAATACTAAAAAACAGAATAAAATAAATAAGGGGGCTCCCATACAACAAACGTGATTTTTATGCTCGTTTTTGCACGATATTGATAACAAACATTTATTGGCAACAGGTAGATGCTTGAAATATTCACAGAATATTGAGTTATATTATTCACTTTAAAAATAAATAATTAAATTAAAATAAAATTAATATTTAAGGGCTCCCATACAACAACTGTGATTTTTTTTGTCGTTTTTATAGAAAATGGTAGGGAACCCTTCGTGCGCGAGTCCGACTCGCACTTGGCCGGTTTTATTTTCGACTCTTTTCTAGCCATTAAGATTAGACTTCTAAATAATTGTCATTGAAAGTTTTTAATATATTACAATGCTTATGCTTTAGATTATTCATGCTTATTTTTAAACATGGGTGACTAACAAGAAATTCTTTCTTACTATACTGGGTCACAAAAACCTTTTGAATTTCACCATATCTACAATGTGTACATGTACTACTTTTACACATACACTGTGTAATAAGTATATAAATAGATTAAAAGTGATTCTGTAGGGCTATTCACAACTTATCGGATTCAGAATCGGATCGGAAACTATATCCATCTCTGTCATTTCCATACAGAGTGACTGAGATAGAGATATATAGATTCTGACCCGATTCCAAAACTGACAAATTGTGAATTAGGGGTACTGAAGTTCCATAGATGTCTAAATATGTTTTTCCTTGTTGTGAAATAGGATGGACTCTACAATAGATTTGTAAATAACCTTTGGGACACTGCACAGCACTACACTCGAGTTGTAACATTAAATTTTTTTAAGAAAATTTCAGATTGCTATGAATACAGAAGCCAAAATAGTTTAAATTTTATTTTTTGTTTTTCTCTACTCGATGGACACCAAATCTATCTGTGAGATTGGAACGAAATTTGGCAGGATTATTTCTTAAATTATGTGGAAAGAAGGATCTTGCATGCTTTATATCCCAATAATTAGTTGTCAAAATATTAGTGAAGTTTATTTGAATATCAAATGAACTTTCCGAGTGAAGTTTGGTGAATCAGTTTTTTAGATATACGTGCGATGCGTGAACGATGTTACGGGTGCTACTAATAATCAATATTATGCTGACTAGTTAACATCTTCTCCAGCTTAGAACAACCACTATGGACCCTGGAGCTGTTAAAGCGAGCGGCCATAGAGCAGAGACTGCCGCGGCCACGCAGCCTCGCTTGGGCTATCCTGCTGGAAGTGCTGCCTCCGCCTAATGCAGATATAGTCTCGAGGTGTGTCATCTAGATAAAAAAACCGGACAAGTGCGAGTCAGTCTCACCCACCGAGGGTTCCGTACAAGCTAGTAGATAAAAGGGGAAAGTTATATTTTTTTATATTTTCCTTCATAAACCGAAAAATTTACATCGTAAAAATATTTAAAACCCTGTTTTAGCTTGTGCTAATGAAGCTCTTTCATATGATGCCCCACATGATACGGTTAAAGCAATTTGGACGCTCCTTACTTGCATAAAGACCCTATTTTTTTGTGATTAAATAAAAAATGCACAGTTTTCGGATTTTTTCCCTTATGTGTACCTACTATATGACAATGCTTCTTGCCAAATTTCACAGTTATAGGCCAACGGGAAGTATCCCATAGGTTTGATTCCCCCGCGAGTGTCGAAATATGCGTTTTTTGCGACATATTTGGCTTTAACTTTTTTTAAATTAAAACTGAGAAGTTTGATTTTTCTCTCTGCAGCTAGAGACTATAGATCTGCGTATGTGGTTTTATTTATTTATTTCAACTGGATACCTTCACGCGATCCCGAGATACAGGTCTTGACAAACGGACGGACGGACAGACGAACACCAAAGTGATCCTATAAGGGTTCCATCTTTTCCTATTGAGGTACGGAAACCTAAAAAGGATCCGTGGTAAACGAGGTCTTCTTATCTGTCCCAATCATTTATAATGCCTTTTGTTTTTTTTTTTTCAGTATAACAACAAATAGAAATTTCTACAATGACATGAAAAAGAAACTGAACATGGACCCACGCGGTGCGATTGGGGATGATCCATTGTCACAAAATGATGAGGTAATGTCATCAGACCAACGGGCTTAGACAAGTGGCAAAAGTTTCGAAGCGTTTTTTATATTTGCCCCTTGAATTCGTCACGTGAAATTTCGTTAGCTTATGTCAATCCCATACATTTATTTTCTATTCTATTGGCGTTCATGAACTAAGAAACCTACTTGTCTAACCCCACAGATCTCGGCAAGGTTGAGTATACCATGTGTTTTCATGTACATATATTAATTCCATATAATAACTTTGTATTTCATACCATCATCACGCAAAACAATTAGTAGGAAATGGCCTGGCACCTGTATGAGGGTGCAGCATGTAGCTGCCCACTACCACTTCGACGTATTAATCTGTTAAGCTTATGACTGTAACTTTCGTTTGGGATCTCGTTTTTTATTCGAACTCGGAAATCGGAGTGTAGCCCTCTTCATAGCACGTTGCATGCGTGAATTTGAACTTTCTTATTATGAGTAACTATTATTATTTCGATAATAGTTTTTTTTTCTAACCAAACAAACAATGTTGACTGATAACCTTATACTATCGTGTATAGACTCACAATACTTATATCAGGGCCAATTTGAACAGCATAGATAAAATGTCTATATCTAGCTTTATCTAAGTTTGTTCTAACCTCATTTATTGTGACATTAATTGTATTGAGAGTTTGGATGCCCTTAAATACTGACGTACTAACGGGGAGCCTTTGCCCAGCTGATGACTGATGAGTTAGTAACAAATCCTAACTAATAATATAAAGCGATTGTAACTGTCTGTATTGTGTCACTATCTGTTTGTTACTTCTTCACAGCTAAACAGCTGAACCAATCGTTATGAAATTTGGCACAGAGATTCTTTAGGACCTGGAGAAGGACGTAGGCATGTTTTGTCATCATCGTCGTTCTTCATCACTATGGGTGACACCGCTGGTCGTAGCTAGTGGAGAATAAATCGTGACCAAAATAGGTAACTGACTTTTTTACTCAACTGTACAAGGAAGGTAATGTTTTTCAGATGTATGTTCTATGTATGTATATTTCTATATTAAGGATCGTCTAAGAATCACGTGAGGCTTGAAAGGGGGGAGGTGTAGTAAAATATCACGTGCAATTTATTTTGTTGTTAAACGCACGATTTCTTAATAGTCTAAAACCTCATCACGTATTACCAAGGCGAGGAGAGAAGTTACAATATTAGGTACGTGATTAATAATTGACGACCCGTTTTTAACGACGGTTTTAAAGTGTGACGTCGAGGTGTCCGTAGGTTCCCCTTTACTTCCCTCGTCGTGTCAGTGTTATTTTTAGGGTTCCGTACCTCAAAAGGAAAAAAGCGGAACCCTTATAGGATCACTTTGTTGTCCGTCTGTCTGTCTGTCTGTCTGTCTGTTTGTCTGTCTGTCTGTCTGTCCGTCTGTCCGGGTGTCAAGACCTTTATCTAGGGAATGTGTGAAGGTATCGAGTTGAAATTAAAACCATATACGCAAATCCATAGTCTCTTGCTGCAAAAAGAAAAATAAAATTTCTCAGTTTTCGTAAAAAAATTATAGCCGAATATGTCGTAAAATACGCACATTTCGACTCACAAGGGAATCAAAATCTATGGGGTACTTCCCGTTGACCTAGAACTATGAAATTTGGCAAGAAGCATTGTGTTAGAATACACATATAGGAAAAAATCCGAAAACTGGACATTTTTAATTTAATCATAAAAAAATAGTGTCTCTATATGCAAGGAATGAGGGTCCAAATTTTAAACTGAATTAACCGTATCATGTGGTGTATCATATGAAAGAGCTTCATTAGCATAAGCTAAAACTGGTTTTTAAATATTTTTACGATGTATATTTTTCGGTTTATGAAGGAAAATATAAAAAAAAATGATTTCCCCCCTTTTATTTAGTTTGTACGGAACCCTCGGTGGGCTAGTCTGACTCGCACTTGTCCGGTTTTTTTAATAATAATAACTGATATCTCTCTAAAATAAAGAAAAATCTTTTTTGTTATTAATTTTACAATAATTTTTCTAAAGAATGCTCATTCGCGAGAAAGCCGTTTGCGCATAATTTCTCACTCAACGTGTTATCAGGAGTACGCTCAATACAGGCACATTGACATACGTCAAGGACATCTGTACCATAACGATTTGAGTGTTTTACATACATACTTAGTCTGGCCATAAATACTGTTACAGTTAAAAATAAGAAAGATATTACATTTGAATTTGGAATCTGTCATTTTTATACGATTGTTCATTGAGTTTTCTAATTTTGGCGCCAATATATTGTACAATATTTTGCGATATTAAAATGGAGTGGAGTGATAAAGAGAACCGAATCGCTGTGATTGCATTACACAAAGTTGGTATGGAGCCAAATGCAATTTTTAAAACTCTCCATACGCTTGGTATTAGTCAAATGTTGGTGTACCGGGCTATTAATAGGTACAATGAGACCTCCTCTGTTTGTGACAGAAAAAGATCTGGCCGTCCACGTAGTGTTCGTACGAAAAAGGTGGTCAAAGCAGTAAGGGAAAGAATTCGAAGAAATCCTGTCCAAAAGCAAAAGATTTTATCTCGGGAGATGAAGATAGCACCCAGAACCATGTCGCGTATTTTAAAAGATGACTTAGGACTTGCAGCCTATAAGAGACGCACTGGTCATTTTTTAACTGATAATTTAAAAAGAATAGGGTGGTAAAATCGAAACAACTACTGAAGCGGTACGCAAAGGGAGGTCACAGAAAAATTTTGTTTACGGATGAGAAAATCTTTACAATTGAGCAACATTTTAACAAACAAAATGACCGTATTTATGCTCAAAGCTCTAAGGAAGCTTCCCAATTAGTCTACAGAGTGCAACGTGGGCATTATCCGACTTCAGTGATGGTTTGGTGGGGTGTTAGCTATGAAGGAGTGACTGAGCCATATTTTTGTGAAAAAGGTATCAAAACATCGGCACAAGTGTATCAAAATACCATTCTTGAGAAGGTAGTTAAGCCCCTTAACAACACCATGTTAAATAACCAAGTATGGTCCTTCCAACAAGACTCGGCGCCAGGTCATAAAGCTCCGTCCACGCAGTCTTGGTTGGAAGTGAACGTTTCGGACTTCATCAGAGCTGAAGACTGGCCGTCGTCTAGTCCTGATCTTAATCCGCTGGATTATGATTTATGGTCAGTTTTAGAGAGTATGGCTTGCTCTAAACGCCATGATAATTTGGAGTCCCTAAAACAATCCATACGATTGGCAGTGAAGAATTTTCCCATGGAAAGAGTGCGTGCTTCTATTGATAACTGGCCTCAACGTTTAAAGGACTGTATTGCAGCCAATGGAGACCACTTCGAATAAGCTTTTATATTTTAAATTGTTTTATATTTATGGCAAGACTAGGTATATATGCTATATCTCGAAAAGTGTGTGTAATCACAGTGTTATAAGGCTGGCCTTGTCTACCTGCTAAGCTGTAGGTCGTGGGTTCGATCCCCACCCAGGGCAAACATCTGTGTGATGTGCATCTGTGTCTGGTTGTTTCTATGTATCATAATTATATATTTACAAAAAAAAAGTATATATTTATTCTATCAACCATCTGGTTTCCATAGTACAAGCTTTGCTTTGTTTGGGCTAGATGATGTGTGAAATGTCCACAATTTTTTTTTTTTGGCTGCGGTGTTTATACAAACTGTCCCACTGCTGGGTGCGGGCCATCTTCTCATTATAAGAAGGGTTAGGCCATAGTCTGCCACGCTGGCATAAATATAACCACAAATAATTATTTATTTATTATTATAAAAAATATTTTGAATAATTTTAATTTCAACTTTTTGATATGTCCTACTACTATGGGTAATGATTAAATTCTAGGTCTAATACTTTATAAGTGCAGGGGGATACAACTTTTTCGTCTTTGAGGGGCGAACTTCCACACATCACATCTGAGAAAAAATATAGATATGAAAGCCTTAATCTTATGTTAAGAGCACTATTCAACAACTGTACCCCGCACGATGGGATGGGATTAAAATGTAAATTTCACCCCTTCTTAGCGCCACCCCTACTTTTTTCATACTTACCTGCCAAATTTCACTTATCTAGTGCTAATTAATTGTCTCTGAGTAAAATGACTATGGCTATGACATACGGACAGACAAAAAGGTGGGTAAAGCGAATTTATAAGGGTTCCTCCGTAGTTACTACCGAATCTGAAAAAGGTTACGTTCTTTTTCGTAGTAATATGAGCGCCGCATTTGTGATTACAGAGCGTTTGGCGACAACACTTCTGTGACAACGAACTCAAGAGTCTAATCCTTCAGGACGTAGTGAGGACTTTCCCTGATGAGCTGTATTTCAGGGAAAAGGATGTACAGGATCTCATGGTGAGGACACCATTACAAACTTATCTTATAACTTATACCTAACTTATCTTACTTAGTATGTCTATACTATCAACCAATTCGTAAACTCGGTCATTATTAACTGCTTTGTCATTACATCCAGGGAAGTTTCTACATCTTACTATTTATAAATAGTACTTATATAATAATAATATAATTATGTTAATTGTAATAGTAGCCTGTAAGGAAAATTAAATAAATAATTGCAATAAGACATACATTGTAGTGAGATGAACAATATTACTCGGGCATTATACATAGTTGGAAACTCTAATTTAATATTGATTTTCCTTTTTTATTTTAGATTAGATGTTTTCTGGTTTATTTTCTGATTGGATCTTTTGCAGCGATTTTGAGCATACTTGCTCACAAATGAATTATGTATATTCCGTATTGTGTCCTTTTCCCAGGTGCGAGTGTTGTTCTTCTGGTCGCGGACGCACGCGCAGCTCGGATACAGGCAGGGCATGCATGAGGTGCTCGCACCGCTGCTCTTCGAACTCTTTCTGGACAGGGAGTTCGCGCCACGCGACCTTAGGTAACCTCTATCATCAACATCCTCAGCTTTATCTATCCCACTGTTGAGTATATTAACAAGTTTTTTTTTTCATTTAATAAGATATTGGGGTTAGATCTATCTTGCGTAAAAAAAACGGCCAAGTACGAGTCAGACTCGCCCACCGAGGGTTCCGTACAAACTAAATAAAAGGTACTCAATATTTCAATACGTAATCATATATTTTTTTATATTTCCCTTCATAAACCGATAAATATACATCGTAAAAATATTTAAAAACCTGTTTTAGCTTATGTTAATGAAGCTCTTTCATGTGATACCCCACATGATACGGTTAATTCACTTTAAAATTTGGGCCCTTATTCCTTGCATAAAGACACTATTTTTTTGTGATTAAATTAAAAATGTCCAGTTTTCGGTTTATTTCCTATATGTGTACACAATGTTAACACAATGCTTCTTGCCAAATTTCATAGTTCTAGGTCAACGGGAAGTACCCCATAGATTTTGATTCCCTTGTGAGTGTCGAAATGTGCGTTTTTTACAACATATTCGTCTGTAACTTTTTTGTACGAAAACTGTGAAATTTTATTTTTCTTTCTGCAGCAAGAGACTATGGATCTGCGTATATGGTTTTAATTTCAACTCGATACCTTCACGCGTTCCCGATATAAAGGTCTTGACACCTGGACAGACAGACAGACAGACGGACAGACTGACAACAAAGTGATCCTATAAGGGTTCCGTTTTTTCCTTTTGAGGTACGGAACCCTAAAAAAGATACTTACTATTGAAGGCTGAATAAATTCATTATTATTTATATAAAACAGGAATATTTAATAGGTCTTTTGTTGACATTTTACTTAATTTATGTGTATGTCACCGCAAAACCCGCTTTCGTGTCAAACTAGTTTATCCTAGACCGAACCGGAAAATTTTAGTCGCTGCTGATAACAAATATCATACTGAGCTTTATCTCTTACTACATTCCTAGATCCTGTTTCTTTTTTTTTTCAGTGACACTCTGAAATATATTTTAAGTGAAGAACATTTGGAACATGATAGCTAGTAAGTTATTTAATTATTATTTTTTCATATGATTAAGAACTGCTTTCCAAAACATAGTCACAGATTTGGCTCTTAGGCCGTGTTTATATCAATAGTAATATCAGCAACCGACTGCGATAAGTATGACGTTACACACGCACAAAAGCATGTCATTATTGAGTAATTGCTACTTAGTAACAAATGTGTCAAAGCATTGCTAGAATTAAGTAAGCTCATTTCAAAGGTGCTCATCTTACGCATGCTAATAAGCATACTCTTTTAATAGCAAATGTATCAGTACATACCTAAAACACTATTATTATTAACGGGATATTTACCGTGGTTCGCGTTAATTTTGAGCTCCCGATATTTCGGCACAGTTACATGCACCATGTTCACGAGCGACTGAAAAATGCAGATGGATGATATGGTGAAGAGCAGACAAATCTGTCTACCCTCTTTCATATCATCCACCTGCATTTTTCAGTCGCTCGTGAACATGGTGCATGTAACTGTGCCGAAATATCGGGAGCTCAAAATTAACGCGAACCACGGTAAATATCCCGTTAATAATAATAGTGTTTTAATGAATGACCGTGATAGTTTAAAAAAGTGTATCAGTACCTTTATTTTACTTTTCGTTCACACCGAACCGACAATGCGCTATGCGGAGTCGCTGACTAAGCGGTCAAGCACTGTACAATATAAATCATGAATAAATAATTATAGTGATTACGCGTCCCGGACGCTGACCACCTACCTGACTACCGTCTAAACTACATTTAATCTTGGATATATGTATATTGGATTCCAGTGTAGACTATGTATAAAAACAGTTCCAACGATTTTAATGAATTTTGATTTTGATTTTTTTTTTAGAGGACGATAAATCGATCTAGCTTCATTTTTAGTGAACCCGGGTTTCCCCGTATATTCAGTCTTAACAAACCTGAACGAAGCTCGGTCGCCTAAGTAAATAACTTTACTCTAGAAACTGGGTCAAGGTATTGATATTTGATTTGGGTCATCATACGCCTTTAGTGCGAATGTACGAGTACATGTATTGGAGATGTGTCAGATATCCGTATCCGCTACTTACAATATTAAATTTTATTACATATGAAGTCGTAAATATAATTGTTGAGGTAGCAATTAAAACCATCAAATTCCATTTTTATTATTCTTATTTTTATCCAACCGCGCAAGTAGGAGAGTTATGTTTTTGGATTATGTATGTATATAGTAATGTACATATTTATGTTTCCATATTACCTCCTATAGCCTAAACGGCTTAACCGATTATTGGCGATTGATGTTAAGCTAATACTTATGTAAAAGGTTCACGCGCGCTTGCAAATTGCAATTACAGTACTTTGACAATTGTGCATAATAGTTAAGCTAATTATTTTTTATTGTAAATGTACAGTATGCTATTTGCGGCTTTGATGCGAGGTCTGGAGAGGTTCTACATTACTGGAGACATGATCGCGCCCAACCCCTACGGAAGAAAGGTTTCAAGGGTATGTATGGAGGAAAAAAATTGCCATGTACGAATTTGTTTTGTACACCGAGCTATGATTACATTACAAAGTTTTGTTTTTTTAAGAACTACTATGTTGTCATGGTTTGTGAACTGTAAGCGTCGGAATGTAAATATAATATTATATGTATATACAAATACATACAGAACAGCATACAATTAGACGGCTCGCCCAATGGTAAGCGATAACCGTCGCCTATTGCAACTGCAACATCCGTGGCGTCGCTTTTGCTTTGTTAGCCCGGAGAGATGCTTTGTAACGCCCTTTGTTGAAGCTCGGCGGGAAAACCTGAGGAAGGAACATTCTAGATTTTGCTTGTCCGCGGAATAATCTGACTATATGGGATTTCCAGTTATGGAAAATGTGGGTGAGAGCTTTTTGGTGATGTCGTGAAATGCGATGGTGGAACTCCAAAACAGGAATAACGTGAAAAAGCTCTTCAGAGCATTCCCTGAAAAGCAAACGGTAGAAGATGCAAAGGTACTTGGGGGTGAATAGGCATTTCATGGGCGAGCGTGCTCTATCTTCGACCACTTCATCGCTTTTCATCAGGTGAATTGTGGTCAAACTCTAACTTATCATCATCATCTCAGACATAGGAAGTCCACTGCTGGATATAAGCCTCTCCTATGGATTTCCAAAAAGACCGATTGGAAGCGGGCTTGCATCCAACGTCTTCCCGCTACTTGTATGAGGTCATCTGTCCATTTCGTGACTGGTCTTCCTACGCTGCGCTTGCTGGTGCGTGGTCTCCACTTGAGAACTTTCAGTCCCATCGGCCATCAGTTCTACGTGCTATGTGCCCTGCCCACTGCCACTTCAACACTGAGACATTTCGATACAAAAAACATCTCTACACTATAAAAGTGGATCTAGCTTGTTTGCCGTGTAATTAACTAATGAACAGCTGGTTTTTTTTTCGTCAGGTCAGGTTTCGTAGTAAAAGTTTTACAAATTGGTAAATACAATGACCCGTGAAAGTATGTCGGTCGTGCACTATATCATGTGTTATTTTGTCAGGGTATATATAAGTATTGCGGCGAATAATTTCAGAATCCAAACGAAGTGCTGCGATACTTGGATAGAGTGAAAGAAGACTACCTCCTGCCTTTAGACCCAGAATTAGCGACGCATCTTACCAATTCGAACATATCCATGGAGTTATTCGGAATGTAAGTGGAAATCGTTATGCTATACATTGTTTTTTAACTGACTTCAAAAAGAAGGTCCTGTATTCTGTTGTATTTTTTTACGTTTTATTTATTATTATCAGCTCTGTTTGTACAAACTGTCCCACTGCTGGGAACGGGCCATCTTCTCATTGTGAGAAGGGTTAGGCCATAGTCTGCCACGCTCGCCAAGTGCGGGTTGGCAAACTTCACACATCTTCAAGATCATTGAGAACTCTCAGACATATAGGTTTCCTCACGATGTTTTCCTTCACCGTTTGAAGTTGGCGGCAATCAACAATACGCACATAACTTCGAAAAGACAGAGGTGCGTGCCGTGGGATTCGAACCCAGGACCTGCGGATCGCAAGTCAGAAGGTCTCACCACTAGGCTGCCGGAAACTACAAGTTCCTCGTTTTCCAAGACAACTTTTTTACCCATCATTTGAACCCTCTACTCGATCCAACTCAGATTTGAATGTGATTTGATGTTGAAGTATACTCACCTGGAAATCATGTTTTGGTACGCTACTCATTGTCACACGACAGACAATCCATAATAAGGCACGTTATCAGTGACACACACATGTTGAGGTCTGTATAATTTGTTTACATGTAGGAAATTATGGAATATGGTCATCGTCTGATTGCTGTTTGACGTCAATTGGAATTCGAACGCTTGAAGCCCGAAACACTTATCTCGACTGCAAATGAAAGCGCCGTCCCGCCAAAGTCCGGCAAACGACAGGGCGAGCGCGGGGAGCGGGGAGTGTCTGTTCTGAATGTAATACTAATGATGTCTTCTATGAAGACATGCCTTCACCAACAATTATTTTATGACAATTGTGAGTTTATGATATTGCCAGAAATCTGCTAATAAATAATTACGACATATTGATAAATTAAATTGAATTGAATAATTGACATTAATACTCATCACACTTTTATTATTTTAATTTAATTAATTTGCACATGACATGTAATTTTGGAGTTATTAATAAATATTGGTATTTGTGTATTTCATCATCATCATCATCATCTCAGCCATAGGAAGTCCACTGCTGGACATAGGCCTCCCTCATGGATTTCCAGAAAGACCGGTTGGAAGCGGCTTGCATCCAGCGTCTTCCTGCACTTGTATGATATCTTCTGTCCACCTTATGATTTTGTGTCTTTGTGTACATATAAATATATTGTGATTATTAGCCGGTGGCTCCGGCTACTATTCGGACGCGAGTTCCCGCGCCGCGAGCTGGCTGCGCTGTGGGGGTTCGCGTTCGCAGCGGGCCCCGTGCTACCCGACCTGCATTTACTGGTCGCCGCGCTGCTCATCGCCGGCAGGCACACACGTGAGTCACAACCAATCACTAGGCGTTACAAAACAAGTAGTCGTTAAAAAAATTAAATAAAAAAACGACTTCAAAATAAGTAATACGCTTACATGGATGACATATTTTTCCAGTTATTTTGTTATAAAAACTAAAATATTGAACCGATTTTGATAAAATTTCTATGGGACCACCTGGGAAGTATAATCCTCTGTGTCTGGTGTGTATTTTAAGTATGCAGTTTAAAAAAGTAGGTATATAAATTTTCTATCAACTATCTGGTTCCCATAGTACAAGCTTTGGTTAATTTGAAGTTAGATGGCATTGTGTTAAAAATGTCCATCAATATTTATTGGCGTTCACTCTATTGCGTACAAAGTCGCGGCTCATGAAAACAAATACCAAATTTTCGCAATTATCGACTTAAGTGTCATGAGTAGGGTCAGTGATAAAATCCACAAGGGAGAAATTAACTTTATTATGCTAAGCTACGACTTAATGGCTATGCTTCTGTGTTTTGTTGTTTACAGTTTACATTACATGCTTAGCTATGCATAACTGATAATGTTCCTGGCAATTTTATTTATTTTTAAGAAAAAATGCAGAGCTTAAAGACGTGATTGGGGTTTATTTTCTCAGTTTATAACTTGTTACACGTTATAATGCTTCACTAAAGTCGGATCACTATAGTTTTCACTTTGGGATACTAACTAAATATTATGTCGCTCTTTGATAGTACGCTACGCACGTGACGTGCAGCGCTCTGTACCTCTGCCCTGCCGATATTTTCGAGAGCGTTTCCTATATCATCCACGATATCCATTACAACGTGGAATGTCTCCTCTTCGCTTTCATTTACATCCAGTAATTCCCAATTGTCGTTCTCGATGGCCGCTTTTATTTTGTCTATGACAGGTAAAACAAGTTCCTTCACTCGTTCTTCACTCGACTCGTGATGCTCGACGTCAGAGATGAAAACTGCAGCTCTTACAATGTCCAATAAAGCAACGAACAGTTCTTTCTCGCCGGGTCTGAAATTAACCTCCCTGGATTCGGAGACTTCCTTCCTTTCTGGCAATTCCTGCGACGGCAGCGCGCACGCAGTCGCCAATAATGCAAACAATATCTGAAATAAAGCAACAGTACTCATTAACCGTTGAAGATAAAATAATAAAACAATGAGTAAATGCGCCTATTACACGTTTATGAATAAATTTGCAGTTGCAGATTGGATGTGGATTAGGTAAGGTGGCGGCAGGTCTCAGGGATAATTTACGATGCCCGTGTGCCCCTTAAGACCAAAGTTGTTACGGCTATTTTCGCCAGTTTTTGATACGACATGCAAAAACTGTTTTCCAACCCTAAATGTTATACAATTTCGATAATCCTTTTTTTGTGTGGTTGCGCCTTGGAACATTATTTATGAAACATGATAATGTATATCGATTTTATGTTTTCAATAAATTTATTTTCATGATCATCATCATCTTCATCTCAGCCATAAGAAGTCCACTGCTGAACATAGGGGTCCCCCATGGATTTCCAAAAAGACCGATTGGAAGCGGCTTGCATCCAGGCGTCTTCCCGCCACTTGTATGAGGTCATCTGTCCATCTCGTGGCTGGTCTTCCTACGCTGCGATTGCCGGTGCGTGGTCTCCACTCGAGAATCTTTCGGCCCCATCGGCCATCAGTTCTACGTGCTATGTGCCCTGCCCACTGCCACTTCAACTTGCTAATCCTCTGTGCTATATCGGTGACTTTTGTACGTTTACGTATCTCTTCATTTCTGATTCGATCTCGTAGAGTGAATCCGAGCATAGGTCTCTCTATATCTCGTTGCGTGAGCTTGAGCTTCCTTATAAGGCCACGTTTCAGTGCCGTAAGTCATCACTGGTAACACACAGTGGTCGTAAAGTTTCGACTTGAGGGACTGGGGTATATTGGACGAGAAGACGCTATTAAGTTTTCCGAACGCTGCCCAGCCAATTTTCATAATATATTTTCGGAATTATAAAGCATACCGTAGAGGCATAGCTTTTTACGATTCCAAAAAAGAATTAATAAAATAGCGTTATGTTTAGGGGTAAAAAACAGTGTTCCTCCACCAATATTTGTTTATATTTATTTATTTCATTCTTGTATGGAAGAGCGCGTGACAACTATTATCTTAAATTGAAGGGGAAATTGAGAGTACGAAAGGATTTCATGTAGCAGAAACGAGAATATTATGTATAATTTTATTGATATATGAAATTGAAGTGGAAGAAAAGGAAAACGGAGCGTAGGCCGTCCGGCTGCAAGATCGGCCGACGATGTTGTGTCTATAAAGTGTGAAACACACCACACAAATAGCACAAAAGAGGGGCCAATACCCAGCAATGGGATGGAAAATGGTGTGGATGATGATGATTGGATATAATACTGACCAGAATCCTCATGTTGGTGCGCCGAAAAGTACGTGATTAGTCTTGCGTGTTGCAATGATGCTCGTCTTAAAGGAACGCGCCTTATAAAGAGCCTTCTAATTGTTCTCGTGATAGCTTAACTGATGTCGTTAATATTCCATCATGGAAAATTATATCACTATCATTTTATATGCATTTTTAATTATACTTTATAAATCAATTAAATACCTATCGGCGCATATAGTTTTCTTTTTTTTGTGTGATAAATATAGAAGAGCATAGTTTAAACATGTACCATGAACAAATTAATTTTAAAACCGAAACCCAACTGCAAATACATAAATATCAAATTTTGCCTGTCTGTCCGGCAGTGTTAGTATGATCCAACGGTTCGACTTATAAGTTATTTTTCTTGATGTTGGCACCATGCAATTCAACCACGGTACTACTTTTTTTTTTCATGAAAAAATAATGCATGTCAATTGACACGCATGTGATAGTAGGGTTCCGGAACTAATGCTGTAACGTAAAATAAAACTAGGCGAGCATTGCTTGTCAAACCCACTTTACAAAAAGAACAATGACTTCGGTACTACATACATACATATTTATCGTTATATCTCAAAAAGTTGTAATCAAACATGGTTCAAAATAATTTTATTGAAAGTTTTTCATGTGTTCTACTATGGTTAGTGAATTTCTTCGTGTAATAGTTTAGAAAAGCAGGATGGGATACAAAATTTCACCTTTGGTGGGATTTGGCTGTAACATACGAACAGACAGACAGACGGACATGGCGAATTTATAACGGTTCCTCGTAGTTACTGCGGAATCCTAAAACACCAGCCAAATATGAATTTGTTTCGTACTTGAAGCTGCAGTGTCTCCTCTGCCAGTGTTGTTTAACAGGTCTTAATAATTTTAAACAAAACTGGACGTCCACCTAATTTGTAGGTACGTAGATCAACCATTTTTTTTGTGATCGGTGCCTATCTACAACTTACTTGATGACAGTTTAGGGACTTTGACTGGGCTAAGTCGTTTTTTTTAAATTACTTTTACAATTAACGTTTTCTTTATCGGAAATGTGTGGAGTTCGTTGTCTTATCAGTTTGTATATAAGCACAGCCAGGCCAGCACTGAGGCACATTCGTGATTCGTTCATCGAACAGAGATTACACAAGATCGACACCATGAAGACCATTCTGTTAGTTTTGGCAGTGTTGGCGACATTAGACGCCTGTATGTCCTGCTCAAATCCACCCAACTGCACACCGCGTGGCGGTTTCTGTCACCCCGGCAATTGGCGTGATTGCTGTTGTCCCGACGGATGTCTCGGCCTCATCGTGGGTGCGTGTTACGGAAACACTAGAGCGAACAGCAAAATCAACGGCGCCATTCACTACTCTATATTTGACGCAAACGACAAAAAACTGGGGCAAGATACCGTTACAATAGACGAAAACAGTAAGGCTTCCCAGGAACAAGTCGATAGAATCGTAGCTCTCTACGGTAATCAGACTCTTTATATGGACGCTCATATCGAGTTCTTCGGTGACGACGCCAACACGCCTCAACTTCAGAATACCTGGCGTCGCCAAAAGATTAACTAATTGTTGTTTCGAATGAAATAAATACATATTATGATATTTTATAATTTGTTTTTTTTAGATTTCCGTACCTCAAAAGAAAAAAAACGGAACCCTTAGGTATGTTTTTCGATATAATATGTATGTATGTATGATTCTATATGACCTACAGCATTAATGGCTTGGCGAGTTTTGATTCAAATTCGTTTATTGAGATAAAAACGGAAAAGACCAGTTACAAATATCTCACAATATTCAAAAATTATTCTTATACAATTCATGTCTGAGGATTACGAAATATTGATTACATAAATACAATATCATTTAAAATGTCAATACAAAAATGTCAAATGGGCAATACGCCTAGCATTTCAATACAGAAAAGTATGTCAAAGTAAAATATACCGTTCGCGTTCGGATAAGTACTCAGAGTACCGAGTCAATAAACCCCATTGATCCATTAAATTTTCACAACAAGTCAAGAAGGTACTTAAAATAGTCTTCCAGTTATCACAAAAAATGGCACAATCAGGGTTGGCAGCAAGGAGTACGTTTAAGTGCGATGTGCGAGATGTCGTTAGATTCGTCTTCACTCCCTGAGTGTCACAGCCTATATTTTTTTATTTATTTTTCGTAATAATCGAGTGATTTTACTAAAATTATTCTAAAGAATGTACATTTATAACCTTTTACGACGATTTCATGCATACTTTCGCACAAAAAACGTGCACTCAACAGCGTATCCAGCTTAACGTCTAGGCGTTATATATATATATATACTAGCTGCCCACCGCGACTTCGTATGCGTAAAAAAATCGTTCTTGACACGCTCCTACCTACACTCACTACACCCCCGCCAAGCTTATTTCTCCTGTACCGCAACTGCCCTGCTCGTGTTTCACTCCTAACTCAATCTCGCCGCACTTCCGTCCTGCTCCAACCAAACTTCTGACCTAATCTATTAATATCGAGTCAGTGGTATAACGTAGATTTATGTATTTCAATGAAAAATAAACTCTCATCCCATCAAAAACATAACATGTACAAAAAGCCAAGTCTCACAACGCAGCTCTTCTACCACAAAAAGTTGTGAGATCTTGTGAAAACCAAGTCGGTTATTTAATTAAGTACTATCTATGGGAACATTTATCCAACTAGTTGTTCCTATAATCTATATTTACCTAACTACGAGTACCTACCTATCAATCGGCTTAAATCGCAATTTTGCGGTTTAAGCAACGAAAACTCGATTGAACTGCAAAATTAACTTTGTAATCCTATATAAATGTATTATATTACAAAGATACTTATGCAGTTAACATATCTCGAGAATGGGGCTGAAATGTTGTATGTCTTAATTTTTTCTTACTTTGTAAGCTTAACACTAATTGTGTTTAAAATTTCAAGCTTGTATGTCTGCTAGAAGTATCTTAGAATTTTAATGATCGGTGAGTGTATGAGTGGATAGATGAATGAGTGTGTGAGTGACAAAATCAAGGAAATTTGACTTGCAATAATTCTTAAACCACTGGTTCAAATTGAATGAAATTTGAAAAATTACTTAGTACTATTATACTCTCTTTGTCTCTAAAATTTCAGGCTTCTAGCTTTATCCATAACAAAGTTACAGGGGGGTCGAAAATGCTCTGAATGGCTTCGAGAAAAGGATGGTACGGCGTGGCCTTGCCGCTCGACTTGGCCGGGAGCCACTGCCGTGCCCCCAGATCCTTTTCTCGCCCCGCTCCAATCCTGCTCCCGTTTCGCTTTCACTCCATTTCCACCCTACACTTACTCGCGATTCTGCCTCGCACCTGTCTCGCTCCCACTTTGTTCTCGTTTTGCTTTCTCCTTGCTCCCACCCCGTTCCGTTCCGCACTTGTCCCGTTCCCGCCTCGCTCCAACCCTACTGCCGTCTCACTCTCATTCAACTCCTGCACGCATACCGCATATATATATATTTTCAATACTTACTCAAAATAATTGGTAAAAACAAAATCCAAATAATAAAGTATTTAAATATACGAGGGCTATGTATCCGGAATGGGGTATGTAAAGTTTTTTTCGGTATTTTTTTTTATATTTTTATTTGATAGATTGGATCATTTAAAAGAACTAATTTAAATATTTTTTTATTATGTTCAGTACTTATTTTTAAATAATTTTTTTAAAGATAAAATCGTGATGCCGTCACATTTACTACTGAATAAAATATTGTGATAGGCTACATGAACTAAAAAAAAAAAGATTTACGTCTAACTTAACGTTGACAGTGACATGTATATTTCTACAGTTCTAAAAAAAAATATTATATAATAATTTAACAAAAATATGACAGTTGTCATAGAGATATTGTCTATGCTTGATATTCAATGACAATGCTGTCAGCATCAACTATTTTTTTTAGTACTGTGACGTCATTTTAGAGGTCGACTAAAGGTCAAATATTTTTTATATTTTCGCAAAAATTTTCGCCATCTCATCATTTTATGAGCCCAAAATAAAAAAAAATATGGTTTACAGACATACAATCTCGAAATGGTTTTGGAATCAGCATATGTTACATTTTTCTTTACATACCCCGTTAATTCACTTTAAAATTTGGACCCTCATTCCTTGTATAAAGACACAATTTTTTTGTGATTAAATAAAAAAAAATATTATTATTAAATAAGTTTCCGGCAGCCTAGTGGTGAGACCGTCTGACTTGCGGTCCGCAGGTCCTGGGTTCGAATCCCACAGCACGCACCTCTGTCTTTTCGAAGTTATGTGCGTATTGTTGATTGCCGCCAACTTCAAACGGTGAAGGAAAACATCGTGAGGAAACCTACATGTCTGAGAGTTCTCAATGATCTTGAAGATGTGTGAAGTCTGCCAACCCGCACTTGGCCAGCGTGACAGACTATGGCCTAACCCTTCTCACAATGAGAAGATGGCCCGTTCCCAGCAGTGGGACAGTTTGTACAAACAGGGCTGATTAAAAAAAAAAAAAAAAAAAACAGTTTTCGTTTTTTTTTCTATATATGTACTAACACATTGCTTTTTGCCAAATTTCATAATTCTAGGTCAACGGGAAGTACCCCATAGGGTTTGATTCCCTTGTGAGTGTCGAAATGTACATATTTTACGACATATTCGGTTCTAACTTTTTTATTAGATTTTTCTTTCTGGAGCAAGAGACTATGGATCTGCGTATGTGGTTTTAATTTCAACACGATACCTTCACGTGTTCCCGAGATAAAGGTCTTGACACCCGAACGGACGGACAGAAAGACAGACCGACAGACGGACAACAAAGTGATCCTATAAGGGTTCCGTTTTTTTTTCTTTTGAGGTACGGAACCCTAAAAAAACAAATTATAAAATATCATTATATGTATTTATTTCATTCGAAACAACAATTAGTTAATCTTTTGGCGACGCCAGCTCTTCTGAAGTTGAGGCGTGTTGGCGTCGTCACCGAAGAACTCGATATGAGCGTCCATATAAAGAGTCTGATTACCGTAGAGAGCTACGATTCTATCGACTTGTTCCTGGGAAGCCTTACTGTTTTCGTCTATTGTCACGGTATCTTGCCCCAGTTTTTTGTCGTTTGCGTCAAATATGGAGTAGTGCATGGCGCCGTTGACTTTGCTGTTCGCTCTAGTGTTTCCATAACACGTACCCACGATGAGGCCGAGACATCCGTCGGGACAACAGCAACTACCCCAATTGCCGGGGTGACAGAAGCCGCCACGCGGTGTGCAGTTGGGTGGATTTGAGCAGGACATACAGGCGTCTAATGTCGCCAACACTGCCAAAACTAACAGAATGGTCTTCATGGTGTCGATCTCGTGTAATCTATGTTCGATGAACGAATCACGAATGTGCCTCAGTGCTGGCCTGGCTGTGCTTATATATTAACTGATAAGGCACAACGAATTCCACACAATTCCGATAATGAAATTATTAATTGTAAAAGTAATTTAAAAAAAGTTAAATCGATTTATAAACAAACTAATTAAATGAAAAGAGAGAAATAACTGTTATATAAAACAAAAAGTCTAAATAAACCTCGGTCCGTGCCAGTCGTGACGGTGACCGTGAATAGTTGGTGTACCTACAACTTAGGGCCCAGCCCCATATTATCCGGCACGGTGCGTCGCCGGAATCCGATGCTTTTTAGTAGGCGGAAACGTCGGAATCCGGAGCCTCGCCGGCTTTTGTTTCCGATCCGGGGCCGTGACGGATGACATGGAGCCACAGCATTATGTAGACGTCCAGTTATGTTTAAAAAATTTAAGACGTGAAAAACAACACTTTGGCTGAGGAGACACTAGAGCTTCGGACACAGAATAAATTCATTCTTGGCCGGTTTTTCAGGGTTCCGCAGTAACTACGAGGAACCGTTATAAATTCGCCATGTTCGTCTGTCTGTCTATTCGTATGTTACAGCCATTTTACTTACAATTTTTTTTCATTTTCGTGAAAATTTTGAGTTTTTTATACCAAACAAGGTAATAGGATACCAAACAAGCCATAGTAGGCTTTAAAGTAACCAGTGAGAAGAATGAATATAAAAGAGATGTGTATTTTACCTTGGGGGACACGTGACTCTTAATATTTCACAAACGGATTCCTAAATTAAATTGGAATGTTTTTTGATTATCTATCCAAAGATACCCCACACGTTGAGGTAGATGAGAAGAATATAATTCTTCCCCAGTTTACGTGTAGGGGAGGTAACCAAAAAAAAAAAATTTTGCAAAATGTCTACGACTTTCTCGGCTTTATTAATATGCATATATATACCAAATTACAGCTTTCTAGTACCTATAGTTTTTGAGCAATTTGAGGATTGGCAATTCATAATTGAACTGAATAAACACAAAAACATACAGTCGAATTGATATCCTCCTTATTTTTAGAAATTTGTTAAAAACGAGAAAATCTTGTGCGAGTACAGCGATGAAACCTTGTTGATTCCACGAAAAATTACAAGTGAACATTTCGTTGGCAGTTGGTGTCATGTCACTACACTATGTGTTAAAATCTTTTTGGATAAAAAATAGGTCTGTAACTTTTACTTATCTGGACTTAATATTGTATGTGAATGCCTAGCATTTCAGGCTATACTGTAGAAAATATGTGTATACATAGTAAGTGTACACTAGTAATATACATATACATATACATATAGGAAAACTCAAAGGATGCCAAAGATACAGGTTTTGCCTAGTTTGGGGTCCGTAGGAACTTCTACTATATTATGCTGATCCGAATTTAAATAATAAGGTTACTGTAAATTTTTGATAAGTAATAATATTTGGAAATAAATGAATTTATTATTATTATAGATATACAAATATTCTATAATCTCTCCTGGTGTCAATGTTCATGTCTTGTGTCTTGCATAGGAGTACGGAAGCATCGGTGTGCGAGTGAAACTCGTACTTTGCCGGATTTATTACATGACACTTATTACTACAGTTAGCAGTCTAAACTAAACGATGAACAAACAACAAAAAAAAGCTTTTGTTAGAAAATTAAGCTTTTTTGGTAAAAATAAATTATTATTATGACTCTTTATTTCGATTTAAACACGGGTCTAGCCCGGACCTTTGAAAGGCATCAGTGGGGGGCGGAACCAACACTGAGAGGCCTTTTTACTAATGTATAGTAAAAAATACAGATTGGGTATATGGATGGACTATGGGTGGATTACTGTACAATATGGAGTTTAACAGATTTTGGCTATTGTGATGGAATGTTAGTGACTTAAAAACTAGGCTATAGGCTGATGCTCTCACACAGTAGGTAAGATGAAGTACCTCTGTGTGAGAGCACCAGGATGAGAAAACGGCACCTGCCAATTCCGTCTCATCATGCAAAAATACCTAGGCTGGTGATGACTCGCCAGCCACTAAATGGGCCCCCATAGTGGCGCCGCATAATGGCGCCGGAGAAGCAACATATGGGTGGCTAAGGGTGTCGAGAGGTGTGCTGCGCGTTCACTAAGAGCTACTAGCGGCGTTATGCTCCTTAACACTTCCGCCCTGGAGCTTAGGTTCTTAGCTCTTGCAGTTCCCACCATCCAGCCGGCCAGTTAAGGCAAGCTGGAGGTCAGGGGTCTCATTTAGCCCCAGGGAAACATCGGGGTACGCGGTGTCGCCACTCACCGACGGCTCGCCACAAAGCCGCCCCTGCGGTAGTATTAACAAGAATAGAATATTACTCGAAATATCATTTTGTGTCTTCGAACGTTTCAGTCGCCATTATTACATTATACATGGCTTGAAAGGCGTCATCATATTCGTGGCTGTCTTGACCCCAATCACCACCATTGAGTGTCGTGCTTCTGATAAAATCTAGTTGTTTTAACAATCCATCATTATTCCGGGCCTTGTCGCTTACATAGTTTTCTACTTCTTCAATAAAAGATAGCACAGCTGTGTAATCATTTTTTTCCTGCTCTTGGATTTGAAGTTGTTCCATGTCGCCACCGGTGGCGAGCACCCAGCTTCTAAGGTGATATAATATATCTAAAAACTCTTCAGTGCTACGTTCGCGGCTATCGCTATGCCAGTCAACGTAGTTTGCTAGGCTTTTAAGTAGATCTGTTGTGGCTAAAAATGCTTCAATGTCCCGTACCTTGCTGTCGGGATGCTCCCAGTCGACTCCGTCGCGCGGGACGACCGCTATGCGTTTAATTCGATCTATAAAGGCTACGATCGACTCTACTTCTTCCGCTTTGTTGTTGAGCTCTTCTCTGGTGAGGAGGATACGCTCCGACGTCGGCAGCGATCTCGCGCTTACCGCCAATAATGTTAATAATATCTGAAATGTAGTCATAGCGTTTATAAATAAAAACAAATAATAAACCTGAAATATTTTTTTTTAGGATTTTGAAATTAACCGTCATTAACATCAACCTTGGATATCATATTCATAGCATTGTCATCTTACGCATATAAGTGCATAAATAAATTGCGAAATCTCAGTGTGATTGAACGAGTGCAGTTGTCAAAATATCGGTTGCAAAGTTTTGAAACTACACACAGGTATGCGGAGTAAAAATAAAAGGATTTATTATGGAAACTGCCATACATAAACAAATTACTAGTTACGTCTATTTTGAGTCGAAATCACTGACTAGTTTCAACCGCATTCGGTGGTATTTTTCAAAAAGAAAAGCGCAGGCCTCATTCGCGTTTAACATTTCCCTTACTTGAAGGTTCGTACTCAAAATGGACGTGAGTATTTTAGTAACCCATAATTTTATTTAAATATACAGTGAGAGTAGTAAAAACGTAATTTTAGATTTAATCGTTGCAAAATGTTTAAATCGTCTGAAGTAATAGTGTCGAACAATGTATACTGACCACCTTCCTCATGATTTTGCGCCGTCAAGTGAGAGTGATGCGTTACTTGTTACGTTACCAATAGCGCATCTTATAAAGAGTAATTATTTGACCGCACGATTCGATAGTCTAATTGAAGTCATATGTATGTCATTTAATCACGTAATATTATTTTATACTCTATCTTTGGTACGATAGTATACAATTTCATATACAGGGTGTTTGATAACTCGATGCTAAGTCTTGAAAGGTTGATAGCTGAATTAATTTAAAACATTTTAGCCTTAAATTACATGTCGGAGCAATTATTTATTGTAAAGTATAGAAACGTTTTCAAACGCATGCCTTCGTGTGAAATTCAATGAGTTATCATAGTATAAACCATAGTCCATACTATGCTAAAAACGAAAATTAGTATTCTGTGATTACAACTTTTCAAATATAAACTGATAAATGTGTAAAATTCAAGGTGTAGGTTAAAGGTCATCATAATTTTTCGTCCTTTACCACTAAAACTATAGTTGACCTTACCCTAGCCTACCCTATCATGAGTTTGAACCTCTTGAACTGTTTTGCCCGATACGAAACAATAAAATACATGTCCTGGCATTCCAGCCACACGGCAATTAACCGGCAGATCCGCCGTCTCGAATTGCAGATTTTTGCCTTCCACATAATACCCACAATATCATATATATACCTCAAATAGCGTCATTGCTTCAATGAAAGGGGTAGAATTAAATAGGTACTGAGCCCCCGATCACCGTCTGACTGTGTAGACACAGACTCCCCAACTACCATATGTGTGTCTCGACACTTTGTCAATTATTATAAATTATTATTTTATATAGACCATTAGATATTAAATAAACTTAATGTCTTCATATGTTTGGGGATTTACCTGTTATGGTCAAATGTTTTCTATGATGACATATTAATGACTGTGATAAAGATATTCTGTTATCGTATCGTAGGTAATTGCTAAAGATATTTTATTATTTTGTCGTACTTTCGATTGCTTATAAGAAGTTATTTACAGATCATAGTAATTGGCAGTAAGCAACATTTAAAAAAGCTATTATATGTATACCCGGTATTGATTTAAAAAAAAAAGCAAGTGCGTAATGTATACAATACCATAAACATAAACAAATGTAGGGCAAACGGGGGCATTACTTATTTTAGACAATTGCCCAGTGTCGACGATTCGTATGACACCTCATTTGTCGAAACTCATCAAAAATGTTGCCCAAATGGTTTTAATGTTGGAATGATACATTTCCATTTGATTCTATTCAGTTTCGTAGAGCAGGGATGGTGAAAAATTTATTGTGCTACATAAATACATACATTATATATGTCAGCTTATTTTTCTTTTTAATTTTATGGAAAACCTTTAAAGTAAAAAATATGCAGAGTCAGTCCTAAACGAGAACTTCGAAAATGAGCAAAATCGGTCAAGAAACCCTTGTCTTGACAATCTCGACCGATCTTTGCTCATGCTATAAGGTCGTGAAGTCTCAATTTGGGTCCTAACTACCTACTAAATTGTTCTTGGTTACTAAATTTAATTCTGTATAGACCTTTCTAGAATACTGAAAAAAGGGAACTGAGTTCTTATTGAAGCCATGCACATACTGATCAATGATCATAATTTAGCAAAATAGTTCGTTCTCGCCTACATTCGCAAACTACCACTAATGCATGGTACCATCATCATCTCAGCCACAAAAAGTCCACTGCTGAATAGGCCTCCCCCATCGATTTCCAAAAGACCGGTTGGAAGCGGCCTGCATCCAGCGTCTTCCTGCCACTTTTATGATATCTTCTGTCCACCTTGTGGCTAGTATTCCTACGCTGCGCTTGCCGGTTCGTGGTCTCCATTCGAGTTCTAGCAGCTTATATTATGTTACACATTACATTGTCAAAGTCATATGGCTAATGTAAAAACTAATGTTGTTGCAGTGTTGGACCCGGATCCAGGCGTGGTGCTGGCTGCGCTTATGCGTCCGAGTTCGGCGCCGGTCGCGCACGTAGTGGCACTGGCGCTGCACCTGCGGAACCCGCTGGAGCACCCGCGGCCCCCATCCCCTGTCATAACACATAACCACAGGTAATGCATCTAAGTTAAATTTACGTGTTCCATCCTCGGCAACACCGTCGGTTACCTTCAGGCGAATTGGTGGTCAAACAAATCTATTTACTTCTTAAATAATTATACAAGAATGTACGTTTTTTCTAAGAAAGTATGCATAAAATTGCTATAAAAATGTATAAATGCGATTTTTTTACTTTTATTATATTTTTATTTTATTTTATATTTTTAGGAAAACTTACATCCTAAATACTTAAATAAACTATACATTTATATAAATGACGAGGCTAATTACAAGTATTCGCCAATAATTTGGAAAAAAATGAAATAAAGCTTGACGCTGTACGCGCTTATCTATATACCAATCTTAACAATATTTGCAGGTGAAAAGATACTGAGCGGAAAAAAATTAAAAAATATAGACCAATTTCAAGTAATTTGTAAATTAATTAAGTTTGTGAATCAAAGAATTCAGAAGTTAATTGTGAACGTATTAAATTCACACTATTGAAAAATATATCAATATCATATTTTGATAAGTATTTGTTCATAGACGATGTAGTTCTGTGAAGAAAAGTACCCTCGATATAGTTTCTCTTAGCAAAAGATGATTTTGCAAGAGTTGTATTATTATTATTACAAAAAAAATATCCTATGACACTCGGGGAGTGAAGACGTATCTGACACTTCGTACATCAAAATCTGTCAAGCTGTTTAGGCCGTAGGAGGTAATATAGTATTTTATATGCATAACCACATATATACAAACTTACACACACTCGAAAAGTGTAACCTTCCTTCTTGCGCAGTCGGGTAAACAGTGCCCTAACGGGGCTTTTGTACTTTTACTAATTGTAGTTTAAGAAGGCCCTTCCCAGCGCGTCGAAGTACGATGCATGCGTGGTTAAAAAACTTATTGTTTCATCTCAAAAAAAAAAAGAAAGACAGCACCAGATCCCTTCGGTCTGCTTTCACAAATTTTCGATATATTCACGAAATCACAAGATGCTGTGCTGAACGTCACCTCATAAAATACGTGTTTTTGTAAAATACTTAGAACTTTATAATAAAAATGTTGGTTACATGAAATTCCCAATATATTTGCTAAGTTTTTATCGAATTACTTTTTTTACATTTATATTTTCCGAGTATGTTTATATTTATAAGCGGCGTTTTGTGTAAAAAAGCGGACTTTTGGACGCTTGTCCTGGATTTGTACCTCATAGATTAAAATTTTTATTTCCGTAGAGACCTAAATCTACGGCACAAGATATCTGTTATAACAACAAATATGAATAAAGCTTTGTTATTACATTATCAAGACGTACGAGCTCTTGTATTGAAAGTGCAGCGGGTTGGCTGCTCTTAAGGACTATTTATAAGTAATGTACAAAAATAAATAAATAGTTTAATTGTGTGGGATGGTATGGTGTGTTGCAGCGAGCCGGCGAGCCCGGAGCTCGAGTTGCAGGGCTCGGAAGCTGGTGCGTCGTTCGACTCTGGGTCGGAGGGTGTAGCGGAAGGCGCGGACGTGGCGCGCGAGCTGGCCGCGCTTGGCGTGCTGCGCGCGCGCCTGCCTGCTGCCGCCGCTGCGCTCGCCGCCGCGCTGCCCGCGCCGCCGCCACGCGCCGCCGCGCCGCTTCGCCAGATACTGCAGGTACACACTTCACCACATAACACCGAAGATTATTCGAAAGCGATTCGTCAATGACTTTCCATCACGGGGACGTAAAGTCTAAAACATAATTCACGAATATAGTGCTGACCTGGGTTGGCCGTACTCATATACCAACAATGACGAACTTAAAGATTTTGATATAAATACTATATGTCGTCGCGCTAAAGCCTAATTTAGATTAAGAAGTCTAGAGACGTCTATTTTGCCGCTTCGAATTATTTTGAAAATCGAAATTATTTTAATCGTATAAAGGGTTTAATTAGATCTCATTGAGCTCGGACGTTTTAGAGGATTGATGCTACGTCCCGTCGATACTTAATCAAAGCGGTTCGTGATAATGACCGAAGGTACGTTGAAAAGGTTCATTTTTTATAGACATAAAGGCCGAGCTCTTCAACTAAAGATTTTTATATGTTAGAGATGTCAGATTGATTTTACATTAAGTGGAGGCATTTTTAAGGGTGGTTAGAACTTATTTAGTTGGTCCTTTTAAAGTGACCACCGGGCCTACGAGGTAAAGAAAAGAGGGGTGGAGATTTCCAGCTCCACCTCAACTAGGGAAGGGTGTCAGGGGCCGCCGCCCGGTCCGCGGAATAAGTGCGAACAATACTCCCAAAGCCCCGGCACTATGGCGCCAGGAAGAAACACCCCAAAGATTATTAGTGGGTAACCCGGTATACCAGGCAGTCTGCCTGGACGTGACTCCCACATAACCACGCCTCCCCCGGGGCGCGGTAGAACCATTAAAGGGTTTCCTTTGGGTAAAAAACAAGGTAACAGACACACATGCGGCCTTACCGAAAAATGTTATTTAACTTTGATCAACGTCTCAAATTCTCTGTCTTCTTTCAGCAAGTCTCATTATGAGTCAGCGAGAAGTTGACAAAATAGATTGAGCATCAAATTTGAGTAATGGTTTTCGGTAATAACCTGTAGATATGGTTTATTATTAATTGATTCTATTTTACTTTCATTTGATTCATTTTTTAAATTTTACTCTTTCCGAAGTATAAAAAAAAAATAATAAGCCAATGTCACTGATGTTGCAGTAGTCCATAGGCCATAGATGTTTCACATGTGTCTGTGTTTCACATCGATTGCAATACAATTCGGCTTTTTATTCCAGTTGGCAGCCCTGCTGCAGTGCCGGAACCACGCCCTGGTCGACGTGGAGACCGCTCTCGAGGCGGCGGAGGGTGAGGCGGGCGGGGAGCGCGTAACGCGCCGCCAGCTCGTGCCCGTGACGCTGGCCCGCCGCAAACCGCCGCACAAACCCATGAAGCAAGTGAACAAAGTCAGGGAAGTGCCCCTGAAGGTGTTCCACCAGGTGGAGTGTCCCCGCGGCCACAGCGACCTTCCCTGCCTTGACCCTCTCAGACTACGGACAGAGTGATCGGGGTCGGAATCGGTGCTCTATTCACAACTATGTGGCCGAATTAGCTCTGTTACCAATTGTTATACTTTTTTTTTTTTGTTAGTCGATTGTGATATTGATTATCACTTACGTAAGATATAATATATAAATAATGGTAAGTAAATCACATAGTGTCAAAGTTTATATTACCCTCGTAGTTTGATACTATTTTATAAGTTGTTTATCGCTAGTAGACAAAAAAAAACGAAACTTCAACGTCAAACGAAATCATCTGAAGTCGAAATCTATTATTGTCCTCGTAATTTGATTTTATTTTGTAAATTGTTTAGAAGTACCTTATATTAATTATCGCTATATTTACACGAGATATTTGTCTAACTAAATCATCTGGAGTCAAAATGTATATTACTCTCGTAATTTTATTTTATTAATTGTTTATGTATTGATTATCGCTAGTAGACAAGAGATAATTGTAAAATTAAATTATCTAAAGTCAAAACGGATATCTACAGATTTTGATATATTTCTAATATTGTGAAATGGCGACAAATATTTTACAATCCTCTTAGGTAGTTGTATAAAATTATAGCCAATGTCACAAAATACCATAACTTTGTAATCGTATGTTATATACTACTTTTTTTTTTAATATTAAAAACAACATAAAATAACAGAATTGAATCGTCATGCACACAAAATAAGTTGATGATTAGTTTTGAGGACCATCTCTGAAGCATCCCTTTCTTATAAAATCAAAATCGATTTAAAACTGACTGTAATATCGGTGAAAATCATACTTACCACAAAACTTTTACAAATCTGAAAGATTATTAAAGTTATGAAAAAGGCTTAAGTTGGAAATGTAATTAAAAACATTTAATATTTCGAACAAAAGCATACAATCAACAAAAAAGTAGTTTATATGCCCTTTTGCTAAATATTATATTTAAGTTTAATTTTGTGATGTGATAATGTACAGGTATAATTTAGAAATTAAGAATGATTTTCTGCCATACGAAGTAAGTAAGCGTGATTGCGGACTTTGATTGTATTAGTATCGTTTTTATGTGGAACCATCCCAATCCGACGAGCACACATACTAACGCAATGTGCATATACGCGTTTATTGAATGTACATTGTATTAGTCAGCTACCATGTAATATATTATATTACTATGGAAACTAACGTGGTTTTCACACATTTTTAAATAAAAACTACGGGTCACTCACACAACAGACGTGAGTGACCCGTACTTTTTGTTTAACAATATATTATATTCTCTAGAGAAAAAATAAAATATTTGTCTTGGGAATTATACTTGATGTTTGCTGACTATTCGAATAACTGTACTCGAATCATCTCTGATGATGATAAAATTGTTCAAAAACTATTACTCGGTTGTCAAAATATTATGCATTTTTGAATACTGGTCAATTTTTCGGGGTAGGTGAAATGAGGTGTCTAAAGTTGGTATGAAAGTTTGTTTCCCATTTCTTTTACCTTATTCTTATACGGCAATAGGCTTGCGTTTGACCGTCAACTCGCCTGGTGTTAAGTGACCGTTACGATCTACGATGGAGCGATGATAAACTAGCAATTTTACGACGATGCTGCTGATTACTTTGAAGCTTGGCTTAAACAAGGGAAGCGTACAAATTATTTTTGTGAAATAGCGCAGAATAGTTTCCATAATATATGCGCACAATTAGGATTGGAAACTACTGTACCCGCTGCTTACTAATACAGTATACACCCAATAAACGCCATACGCTCATGATACACGACTACAAAGGTTTGTACGTAAGCATGAACTGTATATTGCACACCATAACTTTGTTGACTGCTTTGACAGTTAGGTCAACAGAGTTTATCTAGTATATTATTCGTAATCATGTATTAAGAACAAAGTAGATTTTTAGAATTAGATTTTTTTTGTATGTTTTAACAAAATTTGTATTTAAAAATAGGTAAAGAACAAACTAGTTATATATCCCCTTCTAAAGTATATTTTCGTAAATTTTCTCTAAAGCCTCGATGACACTGGGCTAGTTTACAAGCTACAAGCCAGCGAGGAGCAGCTTGTAAACTCGCTCCGTGTCATTGAGCTTTTTTACAATCTGCTTTTGATTGTGTCATCGACACTCGCACTCGCTCACTCGCTAGCTTTTAAACTCGCCGACTAACAGCTCGTAAACTAGCCCAGTGTCATCGAGGCTTAAGTGTAATTATATGGATAAAGTGGAATCCTCTTAATATTACAAAGATTTGCCAATGATTACTATATATTTTTCATGTATTAAGTACCTATGTATGAACATAGACAAAAACTATATATACTGCAACTTTAAGGATACAGAATTTGGCACAAGGGGTACCTAGTCTTTTAGCAAGAACGTATACTATTGTAATTGTTATAATTTCCTTCATAGTATAAAAACCATCATATCTCGAAATAGTGTCGGAGAGACTTATTACTTTAAAACAAGAGAAAGCTGTTTTCTACCCTTGAAAGTTTTCGATTGCGGTTTTTTTAATTATCCGTATCTTGGTGTGTTATAAATAAAAATATGTCCGATTCTGCGGATTGTTGAGGTAGGTACTCTATTTCTGATGATGTATTATTAGTAATATTCAACTTCCAATCATAAGAAAATAATAACAAAACTGGAATTGAAGGGGTTAAGACAATATTCTCTAAAACAAAAGTGCGCCCAATAATCCTTTGAAATGTATTAACTATAAGAATGTGACTCAAACATTTGACAACAAATGTCATGCTCACAGCATAATGTTTAAGTACGTAGGTAGTTTAAATCAAATGTTACCTAATATAATAGGGACCCTTGAAATAATTGAAAGAAGTTCAGTAAAATTTTATTATGACCTAGGTAGGGTAGGAATCAAGTTATAGATTATTATAATTTGTTGTGATAAAAATGCTTTGGCAATTTCCCTTGCATTTATTTTTAAGAAAATAAAGTTATTTTATACCTGAAAATATTTATTTATTTATTGAATCAACATAAAGATCTTTCAGTCTGAAACTGCACGCCCCTCCATGTCTAAAAAATTATTTTCTCATTCTGTCTTTCTGGACTATGAAACCGCTATCTCTTTCTACTTTGTATTATGTGTGCATTTTTAAACTTAAATATCTCTAGTTTGTTTGGATTAATATAGAGAACAAAGCACTATTGTAGCAACAAGTATCTATATTAATTATAAGAAAAACATAATTCCTGCTTGCAGAAAAGCAGTTTTTGCAGTCTAACTTAGCGATTTCGTTACTCCTAATACGCTGTTGAGTGTATGTTTTTGTGAGAAAGTACGCGTTAAATCGCTGTAAAAGATTTTTATAAATGCGCATTCTTTCCCTTCCCCTTCTCACAATGAGAAGATGGCCCGCGCCCAGCGGTGGGACAGTTTGTATTGTACAAACTGTCCCACTGCTGGGCGGCTGATAAAAAAGATCTTTAAAATAATTCTAGTAAAATCACTTGTTAATTGCAATAAAGTTCGTTGTAAGATATTTTATAACGCATTTGTTTTATTTTTGCGAGAAATATTATTATTATTACAAAAAAATATAGCTGAAACTCGGGAAGTGAAGACGAATCTAACGAAACCCCGCATATCATCGGTATATAAAATCGGTCAAGCCTAAACGGCTTGTAGCTGTAGGCGATCATTTAGAAACATACATACATACACTCGAAACACATAACCCTCCATACGCAGTCGGGTAAAACAAAATAATGGAGAATGGACAGCAGACCATAAAGCACTATTCCAGAGAAAGATTGGGCTTTGGGCAACCTTATAAACGTGGAAAGAGAAAATCGGGAACAATCGTATTAAATTACAAAATAAGTGGCCAAGGCCGTGTCGAGACACGCGTTTATTAGTGTACCGTAGTGCAGTAATTTGAAAGACTACTACTTTTTGTTTAGACTAAATAATAAAAAAAATAATTAAGTGTTTCATATATGTATTTATTGCAATAAGTTGTAATCACAGTGTTCAAAACAATTTTCATTTAAGTAAATATATATGTATTTAGGGTTCCGTGCCTCAAAAGGAAAAAAACGGAACCCTTAAAGCATCAGTTTGTTGTCAGTCTGTCTGAATACCCACCCCTACAGTATTTTTTTTTTTTTTTTTTTGTGAAATGACTATAGCTGTTGGCCTCTAACGGCCTCTACAGCTTACCGGACTTTGGCGAGCACAGAAGGCGCTGGGCCGCTTACAAACTAAAGGTTACGAGGGACTAGCTCAAGGGCACCTCGAGGGAGGTTCGGACCTCTGCTTGGGCCGTCGCCTGGGGGGGGGGGGGGGGGGGGGGGGGAAGTCGAAGGGGTGTGCCCTGCGGCCCTATTGGGTTGAACTGGTTGACTATTTGGAGAGAATCTAACCGGTCTTCTACCAGACCTGGGGGTTCCTCGACCTCGCCGGCGAGGTCGGTGTGTCGTGTTTGTGTTCCTTTGGTAACCGACGCCTATACCAAAAACTGAGTATTTCCTGTTGCCTGGGGCTGTCGGATCGGGTGACCCCAACGCAGCAGCCGTGACTGCTGCGATGGGGTACCCCTACAGTAGGGTATCCGCCGTATTAAGAACCCATTCGGTTTCGGAATCTATTCGATTTGTATATCTCCGTCTCTGTCATTCTCTATGGAAATAACAGAGACGGAGATAAACAAATCGAATCGATTCCGAAACCGAATGGGTTCAGAATACGGGGGCTGAATCCGAAATATCCGAATGAATTCTGAATACCCTGCAGTAGAGGTATTCGTATTCTGAATCTGTATCCATCTCTGTCACTCTCTATGGAAATGACAAGAGATATAGATTCCGAATCCGAAAATATGGGGGCTGCTCTACAACAATTTCTTTATTTCGTGGCTTAAAGGACTCAGAATCCAGAGCCCTTAAACAGTAAAAAAAAACTTTATTTCGTCTTCGTCTGTGTACTCTACTTCTACTTATACCTACCGAATCGTTTACTGCCCGTGGTTACTACTTTAGTTGAAAGTTGTTAGAACAGCAATAAAAAATTGCCCGTGTTACCATCGTACAACTAAAACAACAAAAACAAAATATGACGAATTTGTATTTTATACACAATGTAAGTAGGTATTAACTTATGAGTTATGCTTATGAAAAAAAAAACATTGAATATATCCAAAAAATAAAATATATAAAAAACAGAAAAATCCGCTTCGGCCGCCGCGTACGTAACTATAGTTTCGTACGAAACATAATATTCTTGGTATGAAACTAACTGCTGTCGACCGGAGACGTTTTTTTCCATATTCGTAACCACGGTTTCGTAGCAGGAAAAATAGATTTGTAAAGTACACTTTCGAGACCGGAATTTTATATTCTTTAAACGTAACTTTACAATGAAGTTGTATCACGTTGTTTGTTTCAGCGTAGCAAAAAATTCTTAAGAGAAGATGTGGTCGCGTTTTTAGGTTTCCGCAAACATGGCAAAACTATAAAGGTTCCTTATTTACTAAAATAAGGAACCTTTATAGTTTTGCCATGTTTATCAGTCTGTCTGTCCGTTTGTTCGTTTGTTTGTCTGTCTGTCCATGGCTTTGCTCAAAGATTATTAAATAAGTAGTATGCTGTAATTGGGCATGGATAATGGATATGCATAATAGTTATCCTGAAAAAGTTGTAGAATAAAACTTTGAAAAAAATTATTTCGGGTAATACCTTCCTTACACGTAAAATATTTTTCTCATCTACCCAATCGTGTGGGATATCGTTGGATATGTAATCAAGTTGACGTTGAAGATCTATCAATTTGTGAAGAAAGTACTAGTCTAGAATCAATAGTTTCCAAGATATAGCCACCTCAAGACAGCTGTCATTTGAAATGAAGTTCTCAATAAGATCTATCACTTTTGTGAAGAAACTAGTCTAGAGTCAATAGTTTCCGAGATATAAACGTTTCAAGTTTGACAGCTGTCATTAGAAATGAAGTTCTCGGCGAGATCTATCACTTTTGTGAAGGAACTACTTACTAGTCTAAGATTAATAGTTACCGAGATATTGACCGTCAAGTTTGACAAATGTCAAACTGACAGCTTGACAGCTGTCAATCTGTCAAGCCTTCAGTCAATTAGGAGAAGTTAATCAGGTGACAGCTGTCACTTTGACATCTGTCGCAAACTTTTTATTGCAAGGACGTAAAAATAATTTTATATAAAAACTGTACAAAATGTGTATTTGGTTTTATGTTTTTGTATATGTACTAGTGAAGCAAAGAAGTTACAAATACAGAAGGACACATATTTTATCGAAACGTTCAGTTTCGTACAAAGAATAATTATGTTTACTTCGTAATCAGTTACAGCACCAACCTTAGAAGAAGAGGAATGTATTTTACTGTTTTTTCTGAATAAACTCAGGAATTAAGAAGTGATTCCATATCTGTATCAGAACACTATACATTAATATAATATAATTATTACACTGTATCTGTGTCTCTAACTAAAAAACATATAAGAAGATCATGGTATGTAATAGTTTAGTTTGAAATCTTTGATATCTATTTCTAGTTAACAAATACACAATTTAGACAAAAATTTAGATTTTTATGAAGGTCTAGTATATAACGTAATGAAATAGATCACTTATATGAATTAGTTCATTTTAGCAGCTCATTTTAGCGCAGCACTATTTTCATATCATAAAAAAGTGGTAACATTTGATCTGTCAATTTACTCCGTTTAATTAAAATCAAAGTTTATCAAAGTTTAATCCAGGCGGTTCAATCTTATTACAAAAAACCGGGGACGGCCGGGTGACGAAAGATGGATATGTCGCTTACTAGGAATAACAGATGGCAGCTCTGCATTATCATCATTATTAGTCTGTGTCTATTTATCAATAAACTGGTAACTTTCAAATAAAAAGCACTCTGTGCCAGGGTTACCATTTCTACGGCAATTGCCGTGTTATACGGCAATTGGGGCCGCTTGCCATAAAAAACACGGTATACGGCAGAACATCCATTGCCTTATCATTAAACACGGCAATCAGGGCGAGAGAAAAAATACATCAATTAAGTTGCAACAGCTACTCTGCAATTAAATCAAACACATTCCATAGACGCGTCATCGAATACACTTGACACTTCAAGTGTAGGCGATTAGTCATCATACATCTCTTTAGAATACTAAGAATCACACATCACACACCCCCCACATCACTAGTAGGGACACCCCCGAGAGGTTAAACATATACAGTCAAACCTGGATAAATGAGAACTGGATAAGTGAGAAAACTCTATAAGTGAGAGTAATAGCCAGGACCCGTCATTTTAAGCTCCCAAAACCTCTATTAGCAAGAGGCAGAAACCTCTGTAAGAGAGAGTCGTTTTTCCCTCATAGACCTCCGTAAGTGAGACTGCTACTTATCCATACCTGAATAAGCGACAGTCGAGCTTTATTTACAAATTTAACATCTGCTATTTTATGACTTATTCTTAACTTTCGTGGAACTTCCTACCATTGTTTTTGTATTGTTTTCTCTTCAATATTGTACCTATTCTATTTCGTGGAACTAATAATGTTGTTATTCTATCGCATTCTTTTCGAATGGACACGTGTGCCTAAAGTAATGTTTTTACCTGCTAACACCACAAGTAAACTTCAACCATTAGATCAAGGCATCATTCACACTTTTAAACGCTTTTATCGCAGAGAAGTCGTTAAACATATTCTTACGGGTCTGGAAGAAAACAGTAGCCCTGACATTAACGTACTTCTAGCTATGAAATTTGCAAGAAAAGCATGGTACTTAGTCAGTGACATTACTGTTAAAAACTGCTTCAAGAAAGCTGGGTTTTGGAAAAGTACAGATGAGCAAGACCTGCCCGAAGAAAATTATGTTGAAGTTGGACCTAGCAACGAGGAATGGACTAAGCTTGTGTCTCACGAATCCAAATTGTTAATGCCGCCGCCGAGCTTCAAAGATTTCGTTCACATTGACGACGACGTAACTACCGCTGGAGAACAAACCGACGACGATATCGTTAAGAATTGTGTGAACACCTGTATTGACGGAAATGACAATGAAGACGAGGCACAGATTCCGGAACCAGAAATAAAGATGATTCCAATGAAGCTAGCTTTAAATGCGTTGGAGACGGTCCATCAGTACTTTGAATACGCGGCGGTTGTTGATCAAGCAATATTCGACAAAATTTATGAGTTAGAGAAAAATATTCAAAATACAAAAAGAGAAACCCAAACGAAATTGACGGATTTTTTTAAGTGTAAATAAGTTTTAAATAAAATAAAATTACACAGTGCACGAATTTTGTTTTGTTTTCGTAAGCATCTAAAAAAATATATGTACACAATAATGTTGTGCATATCATGCACATAATTTTATCATATTACATATGTACATACATACATATTTCCTACATTCGTACTTGCTGTGACTTATTATTACTGCGTACCCCTATAAGAGAGAAACGCTACCCATGTACCTGCATTAGCGACAAATCCAGGTTAGTGAGAAACCTCTATAAGCGAGAATGAGATCGTGCTCCCTTGAACTCTCGCTTATCCAGGTTTGACTGTATCTTAGACATTTATAATTTATATCTCGTTCTTTACGAATAAAGATATTTATTCTTGCTTCAGACGTTGTTTACGAAACTTTAAGAATTGAAATAGTGATAAAGGCAGAAAGAAAATTGTGACTTTGAAAAAGAACTGTTTTCTATCCATCAATAGTATCCGATTTCATTCTTTGCCAAGTCCATTGGCCGAAAAAATGAATCTTAGAAATAGGTTAGTGTTTAGGGCTAGAAAACAGTTTTACTCCTATTTGTAGGTATCGGAGATCACGCAACAATACTCATTTTAAGTATCTACGTATAAAAACCTGCTTTTTTTATGAACGCACGGCAATTTCTGAAACTTTGGGCCAAAACACGGCAACATCGAAAACACGGTAGTCATTTTTTTTTTATGGCAGCCCTGCCTGTGCTGGTTACTGGTAACCCCAATGCATATGTCTGCCAAAAAGTACTTTGTCCGCCATAATACGAATCGTAGACTAACTTTTTCAGGATTAATTCATGTCCTAAACAAAGTACTAACATCGTATTACAAAACGCAGATTATCGCTAGTTCGGGAACTATTTATGGTTTAAAGTTAGTCTTTAGTTTAAACTGTGGTAATAAATCGAATCGTCTAATTGACACAGTTTGAGGTTAGGTTCGCGAGTTTGTTTTTTGTAAGTTTTACGTGTTTTAACATTAATTAAGTTTAGTAATATGATGAATACCACAGACTTTAAGTTACCAGAGACACAACGGTGACCAGTTATAAATAAAATTCGCGTAAACCCTTTTGAATTACGAGATGACGCCTTCGATGTAAATATTGGTTTACAAAAGACAATTGCTAATAAAATAGCGAATATTTTACACGAAAATTTGTTTCCTGACCCTTGCCTACTATCTCCTAAAATGCAAGTGGTTTGTGCATTACGATGTTGGGCTCACCGTAAAGTAAGTAGAAAGTGATAACCTATGCTAAGCAAATTATAACTATGGTTTTATTGTTAAAAATACTTATTCTAATATTTTTATTTTTTTTGTGCATAGATTCAAAAATACAGCTCCCAGCAGCGCCGCCACAGCACTAGTACTGCTACCAGTAGTGAACAAGATATATAAAAACTTGCACTGGCACGGATTTCCTACACATGTATTAAAATACATGCAAAATACCTACATGCAATATTCAAGAAAAAGTTGAAAATATGTGTACAACGGTACACCAATATTACAATATTTCCAGTTGCATAATTAAAAAAAAATGTAAGTAGTTAAAAATACATATATATTAGTTTATGCAAATGGTATATCAGTTGGGTATCTGAAAAAGAATACATAATGTCCCGTATTATTTACATATTGCTTTATGTACAGCACAAACTTAAAAATAATGTGTGTTAGTTTTCAATGTATTGAGAAAATATCGCGATGTGTAGGATGAAACTAATTTACTTTTACACAGATGAGTTTTCTAAATTGTATGGCCCAACTTTTACCATGTGAATATACAATGTTAGTGGGAAAATATTTTTACAATGGTGTTTATTTACTTTTTTTTATGAAAACACAATTTTTTTCTCGTTTTAATGATTGGTCCTAAAAGATGTTCATCGTGATGAGTACTCCCATTCCGACTAACATTTTATATAAATTTGAACATACAACGAATATTATACTTATAGTACCTAGTGATAGTGAAAAATGCTAGCCCAATAACTAAAAATACAACAAAATTTATATTTCCAAACATCCACTCCTGCTGGGAATCGAACCTATTGACTTTGCATAAAACAAATGTAATAATAATAGTTTATACAATTAACGTTAAAATATAATTACTTCAAAACTAATAAAAATGTAGAAATATTGTATGTGTGATTAAGTTGATAAAAAATCCGTCTGATCATGAATGTACCATGGAAATTGTGCGAAAATAATAAAAGTCCTTTACAGATCATTCATCACTTTTGTTTTTTTCATAGGTTTGATTCTTAACAACAACTTGTTCAAACTGAATTAACTGCTTGTATAACAGTTTCTAATTCCCAGTTGAAGCATTTTGGTTTTTACTAAAATGGACTTAAAATAGTTTCGGAAAACTTATTTACTTTCCTATACTTTATTAAACATTTATTTTAATATAAATTATCCAGCTAGAATCCTCGCAATTTTTTAATCATAGTTTATGTAGCAGAAGTTTGAAAAATAATGATAATTTTGGAGAATAGTCTTTAAGTAAGTTGTAAAAGGATTAATTTTGTTGTTCGTGATCTCATTTGTGATTCTTTATCATTTATGTTGTATGCAAATCCTTTATTTGAAATAAACTGAAGGAAAATTATTATATTGTTTCATTTCTCAATCCTTGAAATAAAATATTGATAAAAAATAATACATCTAAATACATAGCTATATATATAAATAATACGAAGCTGTAGTTATTTAGATGTATATAACAGGGTGTGGTTCTAACTAGGAATAACAGATGACGCCAGTTTCTATGCGAACATAAATGACCTTGTTCTACGATGCAAGATTGTTCTCTATTTCAGTATATTACACAAAGTACTCTTTGGTTTAATCTGTGAAAGCTACTTACGTCCTAACTCTTGCGAATTCCTTTCATTTCAATATATTAAATTATAATGTGATTGTGAGTTTATCATGGCAGAATCGAAAGAAAACAACGATAAACCGCTCGACATAAATGGAAATAATTTTGACCCCGATAAGTATCTTGATTGCATTCTCAAACATGCTACGCTCAAACAGATTATGGATAAAGAAGCTGAGATTGTCACCCAAAGCCAGTTCCTCCAATCTGAAATGCAGACTTTGGTGTACGAGAATTACAACAAATTCATATCGGCAACCGAAACTGTGCGTAAAATGAGGACAGATTTCAAAATTATGCAGGAAGAAATGAATAAACTAAGTAAAAACATGAACAAAATAACTTCATTCAGTGAACAAATATCAGAGTCTTTAAAAGAGAGCGGTAGTAACGTGAGTAGATTATGTGGCACGAGACAACTCCTGGACAAGCTTCAATTCCTGTTCTTACTCCCGTCACAATTAAATAAAGCTATTTCTGCTGGACGATACGCTGATGCTGTACATGATTACACACATGCACAGAGAGTATTGCAAAAATATGGTAACCAACCCTCATTCCAAAGTATCCAAACTGAATGCTTAGAAATCATTTATACTTTGAAAAAAACATTGAGAGATAGACTGTTAAACCCTGAGACTTCAGCTGCAGAACTAGCAGAAAGTGTTGGGCTATTGAGGCAGCTACAGGAAACAGATTCATCTCTACATGACATATTCTTAAGCTGTGCAGAAAACCGCCTTGATCAACACTTGCAGGTTCTGAGTGCAACTGTTGAAAACATGGATATCCTTGAATGGGTAGAAAAATGCAACAACACACTTCTAGCAGACCTGGGGATTTTGATTTCTTGCTATCATGATATGTTCCAAGATACTGAAAATATAGATTTTGGTGACAAGATCCTGCTTCAAGTGTTTCATCTGTTTGAAGAAGTTATGAAAAGGCCAGAAAATATTGGAACTGAAATTTTGATAAGAGGATTGGATAAATTCTTTAGAAAACTACAAGCTATGACTGAAATAATATCTAGTGATTCCATGTCAAATCAATCTGTTGACATTGTGATACAATGCATCAACCACAAGGCCACCATGCAATATCAATCCATCCAAACTCAGTTCAAAGACAACTTAACACGAGTTCGACAGACATTAGCCAGTAAAGGCACAGAACCGGTTGATCTAAAAGATATTCTGAACTCTTTACAGGTGTATCTCATGCAAAAAGTTCAAGCATCTCTTCTAGACTTAATGGCATTTCTTCAAAACAACCTGTCATTCGGCCTGAAGCCTTGGTGTGGTAAAGCTGTGGCAGATATGTGCTGGAAAGTAATCTCAGAGACTATGGTCAATCTCTCAGAAATGGTTAAAAATATGGCTTGCCTTCAGATGGCTAACAATAACATTCCATTTGAATTACTCCTCATTCTAGCCAAGCTTTGTCTAGAAATGCAAGAGAATGGAGTCACCACATTGTATAACCATTTGGTAAAGCTCTTAGAGGAAGCTGCTCCTGGGTTAACTATAGATAGTAAAGACACTAACAGTGTAATGGTCAATTTGTCAACTGCTGCTCAGTCAGCATTAGATTCAGAAGTCGTTTTCATAGGACAAACAGCTGCTCAGATGTTGCGGGTATCTGTTCTAGCACGTGATTGGTTACGCGCGCCAGAGCCCCGCGGGCCGCGCGCCGTATGCAGACGAGTTGTGGAGACACTGGCCAGCGCCGATACTGCCGCGGCTCAACTCTTCCCAACAAGTGTAAAACCTTCAAGTGATTCAAGTCGAAGAACAATTTGGTCTCGAGCACCATCTTCCTTTACCTCTCCTCTGAATCGTATATTTTCTGAACGCATCGAAGTCTTCAGCCCCGCTGGCGCTGATAGGGCTGCTCTCTCAAACGGAGCATTGAAAGTGGCTCTGAAGGCATTAGTGGAATGTGTGAGACTGCGTACATTTGGAAGACATGGACTGCAACAGCTGCAAGTTGATGTTCACTTCCTGCAACAGAGGCTGTCCTGCATGGGTAATGATGAGAGGCTACTCAATTCGCTACTGGAGGATGCACTCTCATCAGCACAGCTCAGATGTGTGGATGCACAGTTGATGGAGCCCAGTATTGTAGATATCATTTGTGAAAGAGGATAAAAATTAAATTATTATTATATGACCAGATGGGGCAGTTTCAGTAATCCTAATCAACCTTACCTTGCAAATATGTTGTAAATAATTATTGTTAGATATTACAAATAGATATGTACTCATTTATGTGTTGCTACCTACATGATTTTACTAAATGTCAATAATGTTCTGTATGTACCCACATTGGATGAATAAAAGTCAGTTTTGCTTTCGACTCAACTTGATGGTGTTTAATTATATTACCTATTATTATTAAATAGTAATCTCCACATGATTACGAGCACATGATATATGAACATGCTTTTTAAAAATAGAATATTAAATATAATACATCCCACATTCATGTAGTCATTAGCTGCCCAAAATAATTATGACTTGCAAATAGCCACCTATGTGGGCCTCAACGCTGTTAAATGAACATCACTCGTTCGCCACTCGCTGATACAATTCAAAGACAATTTTGACAAAGTGACAAATAGCAGCCTTGAGGCCGTGGATTAGCTTGCATTGTCATTTGTTCTGAATTCTGATATTACCTCGTATTATGGGATAATTTTGTATCTGATATAATAGTACTACTGCTGTGTCAGAACTTTTAGTCATTACAAAGGCAATTTTTACCTTAAAGCATGGGATACACTAGGGGCAAATGAAGAAACATGTTGCGGAACATGCCACTCAACAACTACGTGAAGTGTCCCGAGACAATTGTCGCGGTACATTTTGCCGGCCACACTAGTCAGTGCTCATAGAAATGTCACCCGAGGTTGTGGCTATTGGTGCTACGTACATAATAATTATATACTGAGTGTGTTGAAACGTAAGAGAAAGAGAAGGTGGTGGATGCGGAATTTCTTAATACAACGAGAAAGAAGAGTTAATATTCTAAGTGATCTCGATAATCACGGTGTGAAGTATCCCACAACAATCCACCACTTTCGTAAAGCTCCAGAAGTGACAGCACGGTATCATTTCTCCACACTACAGACATTAAGAGGCACGTTGCGTACGCGACTACACTCGGTGACAAATGGCGGGGCACGTACGCTCGCTCTCGAGGCGGGAGCAAGCAACATGCCCCGCGTCACGTACAATATTGCGGGGCATGTTGCGGGACATTATGCAACGTTGCAGCGTCACGTAAATTGAGTGTTGCGCGTCATGTTGCGGGACAAAATGTTCCCTAGTGTATTCGATGCTTAAAGCCTGGGATACACTAGGGGGCAAATGAAGAAACATGTTGTGGAACATGTCCCTCAACAACTACGTGAAGTGTCCCGAGACAATTGTCGCGGAACATTTTGCCGGCCACACTAGTCAATGCTCATAGAAATGTTGTTGGAGGAGGAGGAGGTTGTGGCTATTAGTGCTGCGTACATAGTAATTATATCGAGTGTGTTGAAACGTAAGAGAAAGAGAAGGCGGTGGATGCGGAATTTCTTACTACAACGAGAAAGAAGAGTTAATATTCTAAGTGATCTCCGAATGTCTGATGGATCGATTGTGAATTTTAATTGAATGAGAAATTAGGAGGCCGTTGCGTATGCGACTACACTCGGTGACAAATGGCGCAACACTGACGCGGGACACGTGCGCTCGCTCTCGATGCGGGAGCAAGCAACATGCCCCGCGTCACGTACAATGTTGCGAGACACTATGCAACTTTGCAGCGTCACGTATATTGAGTGTTGCGCGTCATGTTGCGGGACAAAATGTTCCCTAGTGTATTCGGCGCTTTAGGTTACAAAATAAACAATATAAATTTTTTTTAGAAGATTTATTTATAACCCAATAATCAAAATGTCATTCTTATATTTAAAATAATGATATCGTCATCTACATATAATATTTTTATGTTAAATGCTTCTAAAACAAATCTCTTAAGACAGTACTATTTTAGAGATAATTACTTAAGTTAGTGACAAATGTCGGCCTTACCGAAAAAAGTTAGGTACTTAACTTATTTTGCATTGCTTAACATATTTGTCAACTTCTCGCTGACATGTGCGGATAGAAGACAGAGAACTTAAGAAGATTGGTAAAGTTAAGTAACTTTTTTCGGTAAGGCTGTTTATGTTTAGAACAGATTTAAAATTAAAAACAATGAATATAATAATGTATTTGACTATTATTTATTTCACCAATACAAATATAGTACAGTCATTTGGTCGAAAAAATAGAGGTTACCTGGAAAGTTTTCCGGGAGTTTTGAAAATTGGCAATTTTATAGATTTTGATATGCTCTTTCCAAATTTCAACTTTGCCACCTCGTATGTTTGCCGCTCGCACCGCCATTTTGAAAAAATGGCGCCCAAAATCAGTTTTTTGATAATAACCCCGTTCCGGCGCATTTTACAGGAAAAACATTTCTATACAAAATAAAAGTAGAGGAAATTTCCTACAATTTATGTTATAATCTTTTTTTCCCTAAAATCAATAGTTTCTGCGTACGAGAGCCGTAAACCATTATACATCCACACCAACGTATTATAGTAACATATTGTGACATATTGTGTATAGTAACATATTGTGATTTGTAAATTATTAAAATTATACGAAGGTTATATATTGTTCCATAGAATGAAAACCCAGCTAACTATAGTCTGTCATGTCTCCGCAAGTATAAAGGAATGCGTCCCTTCTGTGTCAAGCCCCTTCTTCCCCTTCTAAGAAACATCTGGACCCAGCTGAGTTCAATAGAAATATTTAGTCTGAGTATACGTTTATCACATAAAAACAGTGAAAGCACAACTGCTTAAAAAATATGGTGATGATATATTAATTGCTGTCACTGCCAATAAGGCGCCTGTGGTTTGTTTTCGAAGTACAGGGTTTAAGTTATTAACAGATGCCTGGTACAATACCTGTTACACTTTACGGCGCTCCTACGCCGAAACTATTAATTTTAGGGAAAAAAAGATTATAACATAAATTGTAGGAAATTTCCTCTACTTTTATTTTGTATAGATATGTTTTTCGTAAAATGCGTCGGAAAGGAGTTATTATCAAAAAACTGCTTTTGAGCGCCATTTTTTCAATATGGCGGCGCGAGCGGCAAACATACGAGGTGGCAAAGTTGAAATTTGGAAAGAGCATATCAAAATCTATAAAATTACCAATTTTCAAAACTCCCGGAAAACTTTCCAAGTAAAAATACTAAATGACTGGACTAATATAGGTTTGATGCTTTATAATATGCATGAACAGAAACAATTATGTGATATCCAATTATAATATTAAACAGCTGCATCCAGCCTGCAATTTTCAATTGATAAGTATTAAAAACCGGACAAGTGCGAGTCAGACTCGCCCACCAAGGGTTCCGTACAAACTAGTAGATAAAAGGGGGAAATCATTTATTTTTATATTTTCCTTCATAAACTGAAAAATATACATCGTAAAAACCTGTTTTAACTTATGCTAATTAAGCTCTTTCATATGACACCCCACATGATACGGTTAATTCACTTCAAAATTTGGACCCTCATTCCTTGCACAAAGACCCTATTTTTTGTGATCAAATTAAAAATGTCGTTTTCGGATTTTTTCCTATATGTGTACTATAACGAAGATAGATAGATAGATAAACTCTTTATTGTACACACCTTAGAAACTTATATCAAGATATTTAAAATCTAGTGTAACAACTGGCGGCCTTATCGCTAATAGCGATCTCTTCCAGGCAACCTTAAAAAGCAGCAAAGCTGTACAAGCTTTGCTTGGAAACTAGATGGTTGATGGTTGATAAATACTTTTTTATAAGGCCAAGACGATGATTTAACTTGGTATGTGTGGGTCAAAATAACTGGTTTCAGTTACAACTGACAGATCTGAATTTTTTATACTCATCTGGTTTCGACGACAATCATATATAATGGTATAATATAAATATGGTTAGCTGAGTGACGTCATTCTAGATCCATGATGACGGACTTCCAAAGATGTCGAATTATTTCTATGCATCATGCATACGGGTATCAAATGATTGAATTTGCGAATACGAAAAGCATGTTTTTCTTTTATTATTATTCTAATAATAAATTAATTTCAAAGTAACTTCGAAAATTGAAATTAATAATTCAAATAATCTATATCCATAGTTCTTATCATATAATTTAACAAAAATCAAGATGATGGTTTAGGCACACAAACACAATTTGACGTCTGTGTACAACATTCACGTCGTGACGTCATTTGGGATTCGAGTTCTCAACCCTTGTCTAGACTGTCAAATGAATGATAACTCACTGTGCTGTACCGACACCCGGGGAGCGGGTGAGGAATCTGAGATGGTGGAAAGCGAAAAAAGCGTTCTGAATGTAATACTATTACTATTCCTTGCTTAGATTCCGTGGTTTAAGGGTAGATTTCATTTTTGTATTATGAAAAAATGCGCGATGTAACTACTGGCGATAAAACCGCCTTATGTACCTTACAGCTGTAATGTAAAAAATTCTCTTCCTTATAAATATGTATGTGAGAGACATGACATTTTGATTTACGCCGTCTCTGCAATCTGTAGTCATACTGCATTGAGGTGAGTATTGCATTGTATGAATACTCAGACTATGGTAATTCTATAAATATTAACACCAACCACCAATATTTTATCTATAAAAATAGAATCTGATTTGACGTAATTATTTTTTAGTTCATGTATATATATATATATTTATGTATTTTATAGAGATTATCTTATTAACAGCAACTTGAACAATGCTGCAATTGAATTACAACATCATCACAATGTTGTTATTAATTATGCACTTCTTGCAACAATTATGCGTATTCATCTAAATCCTTAACTAAGACACTAATTTCTATAAGCAAAAACACCATAATAATATATATTTTAAGTTGATACAAATTATACATTTATTAACTTAACTCTATAAAAGCGGAAGCTCATGAGTTCTCTACATTGGTTTCATATGTAACAACTTATGGAACTGAAATGACGCTTTCTACTTTTAATTTAGGAAATACAAGCAATCCCAGACTTATGTACCGTAAATAATCAATATATAGCTAAAAATATATATGAATTACTAGTCTTGCACATGTTAGTAGGTTATAAGTATCTATATTGTATTTATCTTATATTTTGAATATCAGATGTGTACCCAAAAATAACATCTATTTGCATTGAATAACAAAGAGTAACAATGAATGTTCTTAATTTCCTATAAAATGGAGCAAATAAAACTGCATATCAAATACAGCAAATTCAAACTCGATTGCACCAATTTAAGTGTCAGATATTCTTCCTAAACGATATAGCATAAATATTCACTCTTACACTAACAGAAATCTATACTCTAAAACAAATTGACAAGTACAATGATAACGTTTCTCATTTACAAAGTTACAATAGATCAACGCGTTATACTTACCCTAAAATTTGTCGCATCATAAAACGTCACGAAAATTGTAAAAATATTTTGTATCATACAGTGGTCCATGTGTTACTTTTAAGTGAGCCTTGTGATGCGCGTCTCCATCTAATCCTAGCGATCTCTTACATCCTATCGCGCCGTCGCCGCTTGCCGCCGACACGATCAGTCCAATGCCAAAATGAAACCCAACAGACCGGGCTCAAACTATTTAATGTTTTTTTGCATCATTTTTCGCATTTTTTCTGGTACGGGCACGCCAGAGTGCGCGGCGGACCGTCTCGTCTTGGGCGCGGTCCTCGTCTCGGATTGAGCCGGTTTGAGGGACTTGCGCGATTCAGCAAGCGGCGCCTGATCAGTTTTCTTGACGCTAGATTTCCTCTTGGGGCTCTGTTTGGTGGCTGCCGGTGGCGGGTCGCTCTTTGCGCTGGACTTCCTGGTCGGTTTGTGTTTGTCTTGTGCGGGGGGTGGGGATGGAATGGAGGGTGCCGGCGGGTCGCGGCGGCGGCGTATGCGCGGCGGCGTGTGCGCCAGGGTCGTGTGGCGCGCGAGCAGCGCCGCGCTACTGAACAGCTCGCCGCAGTCGCACCGGTGCTCCACACCCAGCGACCCTGCAATACAAAATAACCTCTTACACTCAGCCCTCGTTGGGTTTGTCATGGATCACATATCCAAACTCACTGTTTTGTTGTAGTTTAGGTAGTTAAGTAAATGTAGTTTGGTGTAGTTAATAAAATGCAATAAAAATATTTCTATCTTATGTTACGGACGCCGAGCCTGCGCGAGCGAGAGTGACCGTGCGAGCGGAACGGTGATAGAGCGGCAGCGCGACCGCGTTCTGCGCTCTCATTGGCCGGCCGCTCCGCTGCATACTGCGTACGGAGTGCACGGCACCGTAGCCTTAGAACTAGGATATAAGTAGTGTAAATTTGTAAATAAAGCACATTCGTTTGTTGACTACGCTCCGAGTCTTTTCTTCAAGAACCGAACCGAACAAGAACCTATCTACAGTCCACTCCCGTTCTACGATCCAGAACATCTTGGTCCTTCGAGCCGGATTGAATGTGATCCAGAACAATCTTATGTTATTTACTTTGTCAGAAAGAAGAAAGCTGTTGAAAATAGCGGTACTCCTCTCTTGTATGCGCTCTCTCTCTCTCTCTCTCTGCGCTCGACGATACCCTTATGATACTTGAATAGTTTGTTTGTTTTACCACGTAATACATACTATGGAATGGCAATAAAATAATCTGAATATAAAGAATGTGTATAGTTTAGTTTCTCCTGAAATATGTAAGAAGATAATATGAGAATGTACACTTACTTTTCTTGATCTGTTTTATTGGAGGAGGATTAAATTTGTGCTTCACGGTGATAGCTTTTCCTGATGATTTTCGTTTAGCGATGCCACCTAGGGACTTCCTTTTTTCTGCTAGAGACTTTCTCGGAACTGTTTTCTCAGTATTTTTTGTTGTTCGCTCTGTAGGTGGCCTTGATGTCTCAAGAACAGTTTTGGGGAAGGAATATTTCACATCACTATCGTCTGAATCAGTCGAAAACACCGCCTCGGCTTCCGATGATTTGGGAATATGTTTTAATTTCAACGAATTTTTATTTTCTGACATTTTTGGTTTAGTCTGCACTATTTGAGAGTTCGATTCGAACAGTTTAGGTGTTGATTCGGTTGATTTTGTTTCGGTATTTTTCAGCTTCAGTCGAGATATCTTAGGTGGGAGCTGTAAAGACGTTCGTCTCTTTGCGTGGTCGTTAGAATTGGGCCTTTCGATTTGAAGAGAGTTACGTTTCGTAGCTCTAACTTTCATGAATGTTTTCCCTTCTGATATTTTGTCAGTTTTAAAATTTGGATTTAACATGTACCTGATTTCATCATCATCACTAGATTCTACGAAAGACTTAATCGCATCTGCAGATGATAATGGTGTATCTATCGACTTTTGTCGTTTCGTCACATGTTGAGTTTCTTTATTTTTCGGTGTAGTTTTCTTTTTCTGTATATCTTGAGTTTTAACTGTTTTCCGATCGGTTTTATTTATTTTCTCTGGAACAGACGGTTTTTCTTTATCATTATTTGTTTCTGGCTTTGGTAAATCTTGTTTAGTAGATGGACTTAGTAATTCAAGAGATTTAACTTCTTCTTTTGGCAGCGGTTTATCAATTATTTCATTGTCTACTTGAGTTACTTTTTCATTTTCAACTTGTGATATTTCTGTAACAACGGGATTCTCTACATTGACTATATTTTCTAGTACAGGTGTTTTTTTAAAGTCTCCTTTGTCCTGTGCTTTGTCGACATCATCTATAATTTCAGTTGCCACAATTTTAGGCACAATAGTAATTTCCGTTTCATCGTTTTTCTTTTCTGAACTTGAATTTTCATCATCTTTTCCAGAATCGTTTTCAGAAGTGTCTTTGACTTGCTTGGATTGTCGTTTCTTTTTCGAACATATAGCAGAATGCTTATTTAATGAGTGTTCGTTGGGGAATACCATGTAACACAAGGAACATTCATGTATTATATCTTTAGTGGACAATGCACTCTTGATGCTTTTGTCGTCAGATTTATCTGAACTCGCGTCTGCGTGTTGTTCTTTATGTTCAATCAGATGGTGTAATTTTCTGAATGTTTTCTTACAAATCTCGCATTGTGGAGGCAGAGGAGGCTTCTCGACAACAGGCAAGACCGGGGCTGAAGGTTTATGCCGATTAATGCCATCGTGAGTTCCTCTGTGTTCTACTAAATGATGAAGCTTCCTAAAAGACTTATCGCACGGCTCACAGCGAAAACCAGCGCTCGCATCCTCGATTTGCTTAACAGCAACATCTTCTTTAAGAGTTTTGGTGTCATTTTGTTCTGATAAACTTTTTCTAAGAGCACGTTTTGGTACAGAATCAGGATTATGATTGATTCTGTGCTGCACTAAGTGATGTAATTTTCTGAACTCTTTCTTGCATACTTCACAGCTGAAGACTTGCAATTTATTAAAATCTTGAGTGTCTTTCTCCTTTTTCTTTGCCAAATCTTTTTTGTGTTGCAATTTATGGCTTGTTAAATAAGATTGCTGTCTAAATGTTTTTCCACAAAACTCACAAACAAGGCTCTTGTTTCGATGAGAAACAACGGGTTTTGATTCTTTTTTAGATCTCTCTTCCATTTCTTTACCAACTTTCTCAGAATTCTCTTTTACGGGAGTATCATCAATGATAATCGCTTTATCAGATTTGTCTTTGATGGGTGTATCTTCTATGACTATCACGTCTTCTTTGTCTACATCGGATTTTGTTTGGATAAGTTTTCCTTCCGATTTAGAGGGTTCTTTGGATTTTCGCTTTTTAGGAGTGTATTTTTTAGTTTCGCTACTAGACATATCATAGTCAATCTCTATGTCCTCGGATTCTTGCGATAGCCTGGATCTACGCGGACTCTTTTTGTCTGATTCAGATCTGCTAGGAGAAACGCCTGTACAATGTTTCACGTGTTTAAATACTACGTTTTCGGACCTAAAAAGTTTATTGCAGATCGGGCACACAATATTTTCGTTAATTTTGCCCATGGTCCAGTTTTCCCTGATAATGCCTTCTTCTGAACTGTCATCATCTTCATCTGAAATAGAATCTTGTTTGATTAGCTTAGCATCAATCAGTCTCGGTTTCTTTTGTGGACTCGAGGATTTGTCATCAATCACTCCATCGGGCAATGGATATTTTCTAGGCCGTCCCCTCCCTCTCTTTATAGGTGTACTTGTTTGAGAGGCAGGATTTGGAGAGATAATTTTATTTTCAGTTTCAGCCTGATTATCTAATAATTCAGCAGCTTTAACCAAGTTGTCAATTGCTGAAGCTGTATTTTTATGTTCTGGTACATCTTCTCTATTTATAATAATTTTTGCACTGTCTTTTACTACTTGAGCGCTAGTTATTTTGTCTTCTCCAGTGGAATCACGACCCAGTAAATAGGATTTTTTGGGTACCAAATTCGTAGCTTTAATATCTTCCACTTTTCTTTTCTTTTTAGATGTTGTTTCTATACCTATGTCACTAGGCTGAATAAGTTCTAAATCAGGTTCCTCGACTGGAGTCAATACTTGTTTTCTCTGGTGTTTCGTTTTGGTTTTATCCATTTGCTTGTTTTCGTCTGTAATTACTGAAAAATTTGAATCAACAGGATCGCTTTTTGCCATTTTAAAGTTATCCGTTTCTGTTAATGGTTTCTTGGCAGGAGATAATTCTTTCCCTTGAACATTTAGTTGACTTGGCACAAAGCCTATGTTAGACTCTAAGAAAACAACTTTGACTGGTTTATCTTCAATGATACTACTTGGGCGAGACACCTGGTGTTTAGCTGTTAAAGACTGATAAGCACTATGTATTTTCGACTGATACTTTTTGTTACTAGTATCGCCAGCTACATTGCTAAGTTTAGTATCTTGACTAATTGGTAATTTGGGTTTCATTTCAATATGAACAGATTCTGGTTTAGAAGTTACTTTGAGAGCAACATTTTTTTCTTTAATTGTCTGGATAACGTTCTGAGGTTCTTTGTGGTCAAAATTGACTGTCAAACAATTTTCATAAGTTATAGAATTCCTTCTAGCAAATCTATCAAAGTCAGTTTCAGTTATTATTTCAGTATCTTTGTTACTAGCAGGTTTATCTGGTACTGTGTTTTTATTTTTATCAGAAATACTTTTTTTCTCTTCAGATGTTATTTTTAACGAAATATTTTTTTTCCTCAGATCTAGATCTCCTGTTACAGGTTCGTGTTCTATTATTTCTTCGTCTGAATCTAAATCTTTGACAAGTTTAGGTTGAGAAGCAGTATAATTAGTGTTCAGTATTTTCGAATGTGTGCTTAATGGTTTCTTTTTATCAGTTTTGCTGTATGTTTTAATTTCAGATTTTAGGATTTTCGGTAACTCATGAGGTGGTCGTTCAACAAACGGTATTCCGTGTAATTCGTTCATTTTCATTTCTATGTCATCTAATGATACTGGGTCACCAACGGGAGGTTTAGGAATGTCTTGTTTCGAAATTAGTTTTTGTGTGTCAGAATTTGGTTCACTTGAATTAACTAATGTAGCTTGTTTAGATTCATCTGTATTTTTACCCGGAGTTACTCTATTTATCATGTCTTCAATAGTTCTATCTATTAAACTAGCCATATAACAACTAGCAGTGTTCTGATCTCTTGGGATAGTTTCTGTTTTACCAGCAGTGGTATGATCTCTGGGGATAGGGTCAGTCTTACTAACAAGGGCTTGATCTCTTACAGCAGGTTCCATTTTACAAACAATGGTTGGGTCTATTGGGACAAGTTCTGTTTTATCAGCAATGTTTTGATCTACTGAAGTACATTTGGTTTTGTCATCAAGAGTTTGACCTTTTAGAACAGAATCATTTTTGCTAACAGCGCTTTGTTCCTTTGAAGTAAGTTCTGTTTTAATGGAAATGATCTGATCTTTCGCAATAGGTTCAGTTTTATCGATCACAACTTGCTCTTTCGGAACCAGTTGTGTTTTTTTATCAGAGGTTTCATCTTTTGCAGAATATTCTGTTTTACCAACAGTGATTTGTTCTTTTAATGTAGGTTCTACTTTACCTGCAACGTTTTGACCTATGAGGCCAAGTTTCATTTTACCAACTGTAGTGGCTTTAACGTCTGTGACGTAACTCTTAGGCAAGGTAGACGCAACAGTAGTTTTTACAGGATGTTCTTGTAAAGTAATTACTTTATTAGAAGCTTGTTTAAGTTTGTCATCGATGAGTTCGCTGCAGGGCATTGTTTTCAACTCTACTGTTGGGGATAAAACTTTGTTTGTAAAAACAGCTTCAGGTTTCATATTTAATTTTTCTTGGTTTTTTGCGGTAGCATTGCTTATTGTTTGAGCGCGTTGGCTATCAATTTTTTGCAGCACATCTCTCCTATTTAAATCATTAGAGTTTTTAATCTGCTTGGAGTTGGCGTTCGGAGGTGCTTTAACTTCTTTAAATTTGTTTACAAATTCTTGTCTGTGCGCGTCTGTCCATTTACCGAAAGGCACTGCTGGTGTGTGATTGTTATTAACAGGTCGTGATTCCACATTAGGTTTTTTTATTTCATGTGTTTCAGTTTTGGTGGCAGTCGATTTCTTATCCAAGGTATTATTCTTTGCTATTTCTTTCTTACTGGTAGCACTGCCAGGGCCAATAGGTTTCACAATTTCTTCAACTTTCGAAGCTGTTAGTGAAATATGTTTCAAGCTTGGTTTGTTAGCAATGGACACAACAGGAATATGACTATCAGATTTAATAATTTTGTTACTTGTGGTAGAAGAAATTTCTTTGACATCCACAGGGATAGGCGTAGTATTTATATCTTTTGCGGTTAATTTTGTTTGAGAAACGGAATATTTTTTCTCCGTAAGATTCGAGCTTGGGATAGATGGCATGGAAGACGTTTCCTGTGGCTTTGATGATGGCTTAGAGATAGCTTGTACGGTTTTGACATCTTGTTGAACAGCAGAATTTGATGCCTTTTCTACGAGGCTTGCACGCGTCGTAGAAATTATTTGCGATGGTTTACATAGTGGATTTATTTTAGACAAAGCCACTTTTCCTGTAGACTTTATTTCAGTTGTAACAGAAGGCTGAATTTCTGTCAGACGAGGCTTAATTTCGATCGTGCTAGAGATACCTCTTATTGGTTTTTCTTTGGACACTAATAAACATGGGTTTGACTTTTCAGAATCTTTTGCTTTAGGAATGGAAATAGACGATGTTGCCTTTTCTGGAAGTGTTGTTTTTAGAACTGATGTGTGTTCTTTTATGTTTTTTTGAATATTACTTGTTTCGGCAGAATTCGTTTTCTTAATATTAGGACAGTTTATTTGTCCTGTTATCTTACAAGTGCTATCAGCTTCATTTTTAGCTTCTGTTAGGACAGTAGATTCCTTAATTAAAGGAAAAGGTGCAAGAGGTTTCTCATTTTTAAATGATGTGTTTTCGCTTTGAATATTATTTAAGTTATTAATAGTTGTTAGAACTTCAGATATATTATCACTAAGAACTACTTTATCATCACTTATTTTGGTAGTACTAGAAGGAGTTATTAAAGAAACACTTTCATCTGTATCGATAGAATAAAGAGTTATGCTTTCTTCTTTGGATTCTTCATTTCCAATGTTCGCACATGTGCTTGACACTTCTGAAAAAGATTCCAAAGGAAACTTTATATTATTATCGTCTGACTTCACGGAATTTTCAGGTTTAGTTGTAGATGAGTTTTTAATGGAGTCTGATGGTGTAGGAAAGCTCAGAGTTATATTTTCAAGTATTTTAATTTTTGATGGCTTATCTTTTTCGACTTCTTTTTTTTCGTAAGTAATATTTTGAACTTTACCAACAAGCGTTGGTATAGAGGCTTTAACTGCGCTGCCATCTGAATCACTTTTATTATCAAAATGTTCCTTAACAGCTTCATTGGTATTTAAAATTGACTTGTTCATGACGACAGGCTTCGGCTTTTCTACAATAGGTGCCAATGGAGTCACAAGTTTTTGATTGACTACAGGCAACATTTCAGCTTTGTCCTCTTTATTAGGGACAGACTGCGTTGGTTCAACTGGTTCATCTGGCTTCGAAGGAACCGGATTACTATCTTTGGTAAGAACTGCCTCTTTTTCTGAAATAGTAGCATTTGCTTTAACTAACTCAATTTCCTCTTTATTTAATTCTTTATTACTTATTTTGGAGTCATCTTCTTGATTTTGAATGAAAAGTTTTCTAGCAATAGTATTATCTGTATTTTTTTCTAACTTTCGTATTTCTCCAATATTTTCAGAAGGTTTTGTTGCTTCAGTCTGATTTTGTTCATTATTTTTCTTAGGAGAATCCCTTTCTACTTCTTGTTTGTTAGGAGTAGTAGTAACTTTATTTTTTTGTTCAATCGAAATTCCTATTTCTACAGGAGTATCGACAGATTTAATATTTTCAGAAGTGTTCTTTTCTTTTGCCGGTATCTCAGGTTGGTTAGGTTTTTGCTTTATATTTTCCGTATGAACTTCAATAGTCTTTTTCACATTGTCTGAATGCCTATTAGGATCCAACTGAAGGTCAACCATAGTTTTAGTAAGTGGCTTGCCTTCTTTATTAGGTGTGGAATGAAAAGTCATGGGTGTGAAACTACCTACAACAGGTGATTTTCGAGATTCACTAAACTTCATCATTTTTCCATTCAAATTTACTTCAGTTTTAGACTCTGCCAATGTCTCTTTTACATCAGTGTTTTTCAAACTTGTTGATGTAGATGCAATGGGTTCTTTTTGGGGTAAAATATTTTTCCCTTGCACTTTACTAATAGCAGATAAAGGGTCACTCATAGATTTGTTGATATCTACAGTAGGCACATGTGGAGCATTCTTATCTAACATCTTCCCTTCCTTTGTAGGCTGAAAATTCAGAAATATTTAGTTAAAATGTTATTTTAACCAGACAACACAATGATTATGCACACATAATTATAAGGAATTCGAAAAAAATTGTGCCAAATATACCATGATAGCAAATATTTTCATGATCATGACGGGGTTTAAGCTACAATCTCAAAATCATGATGATGTGCCAAAACATTTTTTTCCCTTTTTTATTAGTGTTAAATACAATTTTAGTTCATTTCTTAGTTTGGTAATCTAACTAAAAAAAAATGATTTATCTATAGAAGCGTAGTGAGTGTACACTCCACTTTCATAGATAAATCATTTTTCTTACAATGATCTAAAAATAGCTAAAGGAGAGGTAAATAAAAAAATCGGACAAGTGCGAGTCAGACTCGCCCACCGAGGGTTCCGTACAAACTAAATAAAAGGGGGAAATCATATATTATTTTTTTATATTTTCCTTCATAAACCAAAAAATATACATCGTTAAAATATTTAAAAACCTGTTTTAGCCAATGCTAATGAAGCTCTTTCATATGATATGGTTAATTCACTTTAACATTTGGGCCCTCATTCCTTGCATACAGACAAAATTTCTTTGTGATTAAATTAAAAATGTCCAGTTTTCGGTTTTTTTCCTATATGTGTACTCTAGCACAATGCTTCTTGCCAAATTTCAAAGTTCTAGGTCAACGGGAAGTACCCCATAGGTTTTGATTCCCTTGTGAGTGTCGAAATGTGCGTTTTTTACGACATATTCGGCTGTAACTGTTTTTTAAAGAAAACTGAGAAATTTGATTTTTCTTTCTGCAGCAAGAGACTATGGATCTGCGTATATGGTTTTAATTTCAACTCGATACCTTCACGCGTTCCCGAGATAAGGGTCTTGACGCGTTCCCGAGATAAGGGTTCCGTTTTTTCCTTTTGAGGTACGGAACCCTAAAAATGTATGGAAGCTGGTACTAAAATAATTTACTAATTGACGAAAAAAGGTAAATACAACAATCTAAGACTGGTCTGGGTGCCGGGCCATGTTGGGGTTGTGGGGAATGAAAATGCAGATAAGCTAGCAAGAGAGGGATCCAGCAAGCCTCTTTTAGGACCAGAACCATTTGTGGGGATAGCCCATGTAACGGTGAATACGGCGATCAACAAACATGTTGCAAAGCGACACAAGCTCGAATGGAACGCAATAATTGGACTTACGCACTCCAAGGCGGTTATAGGAGCGGGTGCCAAATGGCACAAAAGAATCTGCAACTATACCAGAACACAGGCAAGAACTCTAATGGGAGCAATGACCGGACACTACGAGAGTAAAGGTCATCTATTCAAAACGAGACTTGCGGAAAGCCCACAATGCAGGGCTTGCGGAGGAACTGAGGAGTCAATAAAACACATATTGTGTAGTTGCGACTCAATGGCAAGCAAGCGACAAGACCTCTTTGGATCTGCTTACCCTGAACTGGAGGAGTATATGCACTTCGAACCAGGTAGTATTTTAAGGTTAATGCAGTCCTTCTTTGGAATACCGATTGTGGATGTGTAAGTAAGGTTGGGGTAAGCACAAAAGGGCCCAATGGCTCAAGTGCTTCCGAGTATCGGACCCCTATTAAAATAAGATAAGATAAGATCTCGCAGGTCTCAATATACGAGCCAAATTCGACATGTTTATGTGAAGTAGTTTTTGAGTTATATATTTATTAAAAGATCAAAAGTGGGTCCAAATGGTTCGAGATAAATTATACACGATGCTGCACGCCAGTTCTGTTAGCTTGAACTTGGCTTGACACACTACCGCGTGTCTAGATTTTAAGCAGAGCAACAAAATGTGTTTTTTTTTTGTAATTTCCTTCAAATCTCCAATGGATCCGCATTACTAGTGCTTTGACATTGTCACATATTGTTTTTCACATTAAAAATGTACCTACATAATTTAAGTACTAAACACTATAAGACAATTTGTATTTTATTGTTTTCTCCATTTGTACAAACAAACGCGCTTCACAATCCTTATAAGATTATAAATGTATTATTAGCACAAATACTTTAGCATAAAACAAAAATATAAATTCAATACATATAGGTCACTGATAGTACATACTACACACTTATTATTCTTTATCACAACTCATTCTGTTAACCCAAAATCATAGGAGGCATTAATACAATATAAATTATGGTAAAATTGGAATATAAACAAACATGAATAGAAACGCATTTTTTTACGCGTTTCTCCAGATCCTAGTGATATTATACCTACCTAATTCTAAAATTATTGCAATTCACGACTGCGCGCGTGTCTTAACGTGTAATATTGGGTGATTTCAAACTGACCAACAACGATAACGACACAATCACACACGGTGTTGTGACAGTCACATCGTCGCTTAACATCAGGCGAGTTGGTGGTTAATCGTAGTTCTATCTTGCGTAAAAAAAAACGACACTATCGGCGGACAGGCAATCTCATACATTTACTGCTAAATGCTTTCACACTCACCAGGAACGATATTGACATGACACTAATATCAGTGCCGATTGTCGAGACGCACCACGCGATTGTAAATCATTCCCACATAAATAAATAATTGGTGGACATTTCACACAACACCATCTACCCCAAACTAAGCAGAGCTTGAACTATGTAAACTAGATGACTGATAGAATACATATATACTTTTTTTTTTTTTGGAAATACATACAGAAAAAACATCCATGCTCATCACACAAAAGCTTGCCCTGGGTAGGGATTGAACTCACAACCTACAGCTCAGAAAGCAGTCATACTACCACTGAGCCATGAGGCCTGTCACATATTAAGCCAAACAAAAAATAAGTGGCCAAGACTATATCGAGAATTCGAGATACATGTATAGTAGCATTCCCATAGCTAATGCCAATAATTTAAATAAAAAACCGGCCAAGTGCGAGTTGGACTCGCGCACGAAGCTATAATCTATAAAAACGGCAAAAAATCACGTTTATTGTATGTTTACTTTTCGTCGCCACATGGCCAAGAATTATGTATATTAAGAAAAAACAAACCTGACTAGAGAAAAGCAGTTAATTCTAACTTACAATTCTGTTGAGTAAGTTGAGTGTACGTTTTTTGTGAGAAAGTATGCGTAAAATCGCTGTAAAAGATTATACATGCGCATTCTTTAGAATAAATCTAGTAATACCACTGTTTATTACGAAAAAGTTCATAGGAGAGGAAAAAATGCTATTTTTATTTTTGCAAGAGATGTATTAATTATTATAAAAAAAAAAAAAATGCCTATGACACACTGGAAGGGAAGACGAATCTATTGACACCTTGAACATCAAAATCGGTCAAGCCGTTTAGGCTGTAGGCTGTCATATAGAAACAAACATACATATACTCGAAAAACATAACCCTCCTTCTTACGCAGTCGGGTAAAAATAGTGTGTCACCTCTCTCTTTTTTGATGTCACATTATAAAAATGCATAAAACTAAAACAGATGTTAAGTGTTACAGATGTTATGTGCAAGAGTATGTCTAGCACAGTGGTAAGAAAAGATAGGCCTATCAAGTTTAGTTATTGAGAGTGTAACAGATTCACACATGAAGTTTTTTGTTTCTCCTACTGGCCCAATGGCTCCCAATCGGGAGGTATTTTAAAGACCATGAGAAGTAGTTTTAATTATATATTTTATGATATAAATTATTCATGATTGAAAATATTTTTTTTCAATTTAATAGTAAATCTATTTATATGTAACACCAGAAATAATAAGTGTGTAGACGGTATGTATGTAATTAATTATACTATATAAAGTTTATAACAAATCATCCATAACTTACCACTTCTTTTGGAACTTCTATTTCAATTTCCTCATACACTTCAAGATTCCCCTCAGCATTATCACTAAAAATTATGAAATTAACTAAAGCACAAACAAAATAAAACAGTAGATATCATAAAAATAGACAACATAGTAATGCTTGTTAAGATATCTCAGACTTATTGGATACTTATTGGACAAGTTATTTGTATGGTCACTGCCATTTGAATAACAAACATGTAAGTAAAACAAACAGTAGTAGTCTGTTAAAGCACACCAAAATTTGCATATTTAAAATACATAAGTTATAGAGGATTATCTTACCGAACTTTAAGGAACTTGAAACTGTGCTGGGGTTTATCATCAATTATTTGAATTGCAGCAAGCTCATCTTGACCATCTTTCCGATACAAATACAATCCATTTCCAATGTCTATAGCGTTCACATTGTTACCATCAATCTGTAACACTACTTCCATTTCTCTACTGGCTACATTTGCTTCAGGTTCAACTAGTACAGGCTCCGGTTCTATTTTGTTTTCGACTGGGACCACTTCAGCTTGGTTGTTACCTTTATCTTCTGCTTCTATATTGTCATCTATCACAAGTTCATCGCCATCAAAAGAGTTATCATCACCATCAAAAATATCCACTCCTCCAGACAAAATCTTAGCTGCCTCTATTTGCTTACCAATTTTGTAGCTGTCCAGCTCTTTCTTCGCGATTGGTGAAAGATTGGATATGAGCTCGTCACTGTCCGCAATACTGCGGTCAGCATCTGCTGAGGTGGAAGCTAGCGATTCATCTTTGATTGACGTGATGTCGAAAGTAGAATCATTGATAGAAAAATATTTGGAGGAGTTTTCATTTGCTGACATAAAAGCCTCACTCGGCGGAGACGTGGTGTCGAGCGTGGAGTCCCCGGAGCCTCCAGCTTCACCCCGCAACTGGCTCAATCTATCCATTTCCACACTTCATCTGCTATAAAAAAAAAATAACATTATTTGATATCGCATGCACGCAAACGTAAAAAAAAAACTACTCTCTCAGAAGAAAGCTAATAAATACATTTCAATATTTTGAAGGTTGGACGATTAATTAGCACCTACAATAATGTAATGGAACAGAGAAACTTTTAGAGAACGATACCAAAACGGAATCGACGAACATTTCGCACATTATATCAATAAGCTTACGTGATACTTACCAAGATAGTATAATAAGCAAATGTTTCTTTAAAGATTTATTTATTAAGAAATGAGTTAGTAATTTCTTCGTACCAGGGATAACAGTATTTTTGTAACACTTTCAGAGTGCAAAACAATCAAGGAATAAAGATGGACGCCAAATAGTCGTGTTGCCACATTTTCTTCTCTTTTTTCCCTTTTTAGGGGATAACTATTTTCATTAATTAAACCACAGACTAGTATACAAAATTCGCTACAGCCACGCTCGGCTCTTTGTATTTTACTTTTGAGTTATTTTTTATACTATTATTCACAAAATTCTTGCATTTTCTTCTTCTTCTTCTTTGTATTGGATTGCGATTAGCGATTTGCCAGTGTCAAGTATTAAGATTTCTTCAAGTTGCTTGATTAAAACACGTTATAAATGTTCTAGTCGCAATCTAGGTTACATATTCAGTCATTCAAATTCGAGTCATACTTCATCAAAGTTACGGCGACTTTACTACAGCTTCTATGGAGTTTTACCAACAACGTGAAAAAACATGATTCGCTGCTTTATTTCACTTGCACACACTCACGCACTTGATCTAACACGTAATAATGCCTAAGCCACCCGCTTATTTGCCAGCATAAGCGGGTTCAATTTCAATATGAAAAAAAACACGATGACATTCACTGTCAACTATGAAAAATGACAGAAGGTGCCAGTTTCAGAGTTTCACAATTGACATTAATATCAAGTCAACGTCAATGATAAAATCGTTAAATTTGAAATTAATTAATCTCTGGTAATCTCTCAGTAACGTAATTAATTGCTTGTTAAAATATTATTTGTGCATAAATTGCAAGTTGAAAGTATTTTTACAATAGTTAGATTATCTATAACTTGGCCAAATACATAACATGGCGCCTAGAGAAACATCCAAGGTGGCATCAAAAGTACAACCCAGCGCAATGAAATCTACCACGTCTAAGGGTAAATCATCCCCCGCTACAACTATAAAAAAAAGAACCGTAACCAAGAAACCTGTAGAAAAGGTGCCTATCAATAGTAAGTAAATGTTATTGATTTAATTATTTAGTATACTGTATGTATGTGATCTTATGAATATTTTTTAAAAAATTGGTTGAATATTTATTCAACCAATTTTTTGTGCATAAACTATGATTGACTTATCGGTAAAATACACAATTATTCCATATTCCTGAATGTTTTCATTCTTTTAAATTCTTGGACCCATAGTAAATTTAACTGCCAATATTCTATGCATCCCTTGCAAGCAGTTTCGTGAAATGGCAGAGATAATCTAAATTTGATGTATTTGGATGAATCAGTGAACTATTTATCTGTAGGGCTCTCCTGAAGACCTGTATCATCTGCTAAATCCTTACCTTCTCTTCCCAGTGAATGCTGCTGTGGAAGCTAGAAGACAAAGAACCAGCACAGCTCCAACAATAGCCACACCAAAACCTAAAGAGAGAAACCCTGTTGCATTATCTAATAGTGTTACTAAGAGTGCCAAGAAGCCACTGTGGAAGAGACGTCCATTGCCCGCTCATTCTGGAGTTCCAGTTCCAGAAAAAATGAAACAGTTATTTAAAAAACAATTGGAAAGTTTGAATGACAGCTTATGAAATAATTTTGTTTATATAGTGTATATCAAAGAACATTTTATAAAACTGTTGGAACATGAGTACAATCAATAGGTACTCCTCAAAAGAAAACCAAAACTTCATCAGCAGTATATTCAGGGTGGGGGGTACATTGATGTTTATGCATCGGGCGATTTGCCCCTACCAGCATCTACCTGAGCCAACATATTGATGATTTTAAACATCCTTTGTGTTATCAGACACAGATGTTGGCTAAACCTAAGGTGAACTTTCATCAAGCGAAAAACTCATAATAATTTTAGTAACTCTTTTGTATAAGCTCTATAAAACACCGGAGTGAGGCTCTGGACTGCTAGCTCAATTGCTCCAGTGGAGAATATATTTGTGTATACGATAATGATATTAGTATCATTAATACGCAGTAGATATATACTTCTGTCAGATGTAACACTACTTATCACCTACTTTGTTGATGAACAGAAACCATGATTATTAATTTTTAAGTCTTTATGATTATATAACAAGCTTCATTTACTTTGTATTGTATACTATTGATTTAAGATTTGATAGGTCTTTAATATTATAATTATTAGGATTGATCTTGACACATTCTGGAAAGACTGGTAAAGGTCAGCGCTGGCCCGCAACTTGTGGAAGGATAAGGAGGATACTTTTTTCCTAACAGTGGGACAGTAAATGTAGGTTAATAAAAAAACTCAATATGTAATACCTATAAACTATATTTTGAATAATACACTTTGACATTAATCATTCAAACTTGCTTACTAGCAAGGTTGCTGTACACTTTATTTTGTTGGTATTGCGGTATTGTATGAGACTGAAGCGTCACATTGGGCTATGTAACGCTTGTTCAGGTAAAATCGGGTTGAGTTGACTAAGGAAGTTAGAAAGATATAGTCAAAGTGAGACTGTTTTCACTTCTGTTGTGTAGTCTTCTGTCTTAAGCTGTCACAATTTTTTCTTATAATATCAAGACAAATTTATTACAATATTAAAAAACTAAAGTTGCTGAAATAAAAAAAAAACTGTAAATTATGTATAATAGTTACAAATATGTACACAATATTTTAATACATAATTAAATGTTTCTTTTGAGAAAAATGTATTATATATATATTATCTTGAACAAACTAATTCAATAGTTTATTGACTAAAGTTAACTACAGTACTGGCACGGTAGTTAATTTGATTTTATTTTTATATTGTGTTTTGTTACTATAACCTTAAACTGTATTTTTTTCTGTGGCTCTCTGCATAATACAAACACTAGAGTACATTTCTTGCCTAATAGGGAATGAGTCAGTCTAGTCCTAAGATTTAGTATTTAAGGTTGACTTGCCAAAATTTGCTGTTGTAAAAAATAAAATTGTAAATTCTGGCTACTCATTGATTTCAGCTGGATATGGCGAGTGAATAAACATTTTCTTTGTGCTATTACTATTTATAGAAAGATGTTAATTCAGTTTTTTCCCAATTTGCTACTATCAAGCTAATCTCACTGCATGTTGATATTATATGTATACAATCTCCTTATTTTGAAGTCAATTAAAAAAACATTACTTACAGTACTTACCCGACCTGCCTACAAGGATAAAAATCTGTTATAAACTGGTGCCCAAGTTTGGTGTAGCTATTTTTTACCATGGAAACAAAGTATCATAAAATATAACTTATTATTAGGCAAATAACATAAATTAAACATACTTATCAATTGTTTTTTTTTTTTTTGTTTTCTAAAACGAAATTACCAAGTTAGGGTTTTTTTTGTCTTCAAACCCCTGTATTTCAATCCGATTCTGGATAAGTTTTGTGAATAAGTTCTACGTCGGCCACACTCCCAAGGTCCCGAAACACTACTTTACCATGTGGCTCAGTTGGTAGTATGTCTGCCTGCTCAGCTGTAGGTCGTGAGTTCGATCCCCACCCAGGACAAACATTTGTGCCTGTGTCTGGGGGTGTTTCTAATGTCTGTATACTTATTTCATGGCATATACAAAGACAAAATTATGACATGCAATTATTTTTATTATAATAGTATCAATTTTAATATTAGCTAGCTTTTTACGTAGTTAGTATTAGTACCTAATTCTCAGTTATGTTTATTATGTTCATGAACAATTTTGAGTAGCTAAGTCGGTACCTACTAACATTTATTACATATTATAATTTCATAATAAAGAATATTTTCACAAAAATATTTTATTTGTACAAACATGCATTCTCAAATGACTTAGAAAATGTAAAGCGTCTATATTAAAACAAAAACAACTGCGCAAGAGAGGTTTTTGTAGTCTGACATCGATTGCGTTACTCTTGATGAGCTCTTGATACGCTGTTGAGTGAACGTTCTTGCAAGAAAGTAAGCACAATGTCAGTGCAGTGTACTGGCTCAAAATGTATTTAAATGAGCACCTTAAGGTGCTCCCTCACCGGGAGCATTCACGTGTAATGTAACATAATAGATTCGACTTTGAGCATTACATTACAATACTACCTACCTCCCTGACTTACGAGCATTCGCGTGTAATGTAACATTATTGATTTGATTTGACTTCACATCCTCGTTTTGTATCATTACAAGGTGCGCGCTGTAATGCTCGGTTTTCCTCCCTCACTGATGTAATGCTCGAATCTGTAACGTTACAAGTGAATGCTCCCGGTGAGGGATCGAGCACCTTTAGAGTAATTCTAGTAAGATTATTTAAATGCTACGAAAAATTTCATTAGAGAGTATATAGGTACAACAAAGTGCAATTTTTATTTTTTAACAAAGTTGTACTTATTATTATTATTAAAAAAAATAATGCAATGACACTCAGGGAATATGTCACATTCCGCCTGAGCCGAGCGTGCAAGCGAGAGCGCGGAACAAGCGATAGAGAGGCACGATCGGCCTAAGCGTTCGGCTTAGGCCAACACACAATTAAACAACGCCTTAAACACAATTATCATGACGTTATCACGTAAAATAATCATCCGTAAACCGACTTTACAGACAACCATTTTTTTTAGAAAGGTGCAGCAAAAACGCAGGCGGGCGGCCAGATGGTAAGCGATAACCGTCGCCTATGGACAACTGAAATATCAGCGTCATTACTGTTGCTTTGCTTGCCCGGAAAGGTGATAGTAGACACCCTTTTATAGAACGCTCTTTGTTGAAGCTCTTGCTTTGCTGCTTACTGATGCTACTACTGCTGACTACTTGACCTTGACGACATAAATAGATAGATACTCATGGGCGTAACTCGTAACTATTTTAGGGGTTTATAAGTCATATCATAGTATTAAGTTTTTTAATAATATGCTTGTGTTTATATTTTTATCGTACAAAAACCATAAAATTAAGATAAATAAAGAAACTTAGGTATATGGAATAATCACTATATAGAATTATAGACGATCCGATTAGGCAGGTCCAACTTAGCCAGAGAGGTCAATCGTCGTACCCAACTCGGATGGGCAGCGTTCGGGAAAATTAAAAGCGTCTTCTCGTCCAATATACCCCAGTCCCTCAAGTCGAAGGTTTACAACCAGTGTGTGTTACCAGTGATGATATACGGCACTGAAACGTGGTCCCTAACTATGGGCCTTATAAGGAAGCTTAAGGTTGCGCAACGAGCTATGGAGAGGGCTATGCTCGGAGTCTCTCTACGAGATCGAATCAGAAATGAAGAGATACGTAGACGTACAAAAGTCACCGATATAACACAACGGATTAGCAAGTTGAAGTGGCAGTGGGCAGGGCACATAGCACGTAGAACTGATGGCCGATGGGGCCGAAACTTTCTCTAGTGGAGACCACGTACCGGCAAGCGCAGCGTAGGAAGACCAGCCACGAGATGTGCAGATGACCTGGATGGATGCAAGCCGCTTCCAATCAGTCTTTTTGGAAATCCATGCCATGGAAGGCCTATGTCCAGCAGTGGACTTCTTATGGCTGAGATGATGATGATGATGACTATATAGAAGTAAGTATAAATGAAGATAGGTATGTGTGTGGAGGGAGGGCTCCATATGTATCTTCAAAAGTTTCTCTCTCGTTCTTTCTCTTTCGGAACTCAGAAAGCGCCATCTCTTTATAGTTTGTAGTGAGCGTTTATTTTTGACCGAAATATCTTTGCTTCATGTAGGTAGGCATTCTGTTGTCAATTCTGAAGGCAGCACTAAGCTAATTTAAATAGTTAAACTCACTAATTTAAATAAAAAATCCGGACAAGTGCGAGTCAGACTCGCCTACCGAGGGTTCAGTACAAACTAGAAAATAAAAGGGGGAAAACATATTTTTTTTTTATATTTTCCATCATAAACCGAAAAGTATACCTAGGTACATCGTATATTTAAAAACCAAAGTATATTTAAAAACCTGTTTTAACTTATACTAACTAAGCTCTTTAATATGATACCCTACATGATACGGTTAAAGAACTTTTAAATTTGGACCCTCATAATTCCCTGCGTAAAGACACTATTTTTTGTGATTAAATTAAAAATGTCCAGTTTTCGGATTTATTCCTATATCTCTACTCTAACACAATGCTTCTTGCCAAATTTCATTGTTCTAGGTCAACGGGAAGTACCCCATAGGTTTTAATTCCCTTGTGAGTGTCGAAATGTGCGTTTTTTACGATATATTCAGCTGTAACTTTTTTTACGAAAACTTAGAAACTTTATTTTTCTTTCAGCAGCAAGATACTATGGATCTGCGTATATGGTTTTAATTTCTACTCGATACCTTCACGCGTTCCCGAGATAAGGTCTTGACACGGATTTATATTTTAAGGGTTCCGTTTTTTCCTATTGAGGTACGGAACCCTAAGAAAGGAACAAATATTGTATTGGAATTTAGTTTGAATACGAACACATATATGTATATATTTATATATATACACGTACATTTATCTACAGCAGCGGCTTTGTCCTATGGCTGCTATAAAATCGCTCCTACAGACTGAAACTTGGAAGTTTCTTTCTTTTTGAAGTACTGAAATTAACAGCTAGGTACATTATTCCTCTCTTCTTCTTCTTATCAGCCCTGTTTGTACAAACTGTCCCTGGGCGCGAACCATCTTGTCACTGTGAGAAGGGTAAGGCCATAGTCTACCACGCTGGCTAAGTGCGGGTTGGCAGACTTCACAGATCTTTCAAGATCATTGAGAACTCTCAGACATGTAGGTTTCATCACGATGTTTTCCTTCACCGTTTGAAGTTGGCGGCAATCAACAATACGCACATAACTTCGAAAAGACAGAGGTGCGTGCCGCGGGATTCGAACCCAGGACCAAGGGCGTCGCCAAGGGGGGGCAGAGGGGGCAGCTGCTAGGGGGGGGGGGGCTACAGATTTAAAAAATGTAGCCAACTGCAAAGCAACCAAAGTCCCAAGGCCGTGCAATTGGACCTGTACCTACAATTCATATTTTTCTCATCCTCCATAATATTAACTTGCCTGGGTCATGGGCTGGCGACGCCCTTGCCCAGGACCTGCGGATCGCAAGTCAGACGGTCTCCTGACTAGGCTGCCGGGAACTTAGGTACATTATTATACTTATTAAATACATAATGATGGCCAATAACAAATTTCCACACATATTCTAAAAGATGTAAAATATTTTGACGTATACAAATCGTCATCATCTCAGCCATAAAAAGTCCACTGCTGGACATAGGCCTTCCCCATGGATTTCCAAAAAGACCGATTGGAAGCGGCTTGCATCCAGCGTATTTCCGCCTATACAAATATCATAAATAAATATGCAAAAAATAAAATTAAACAAAAAAATGCGTTGGCCGTTGCTTATCCGCTTACACTGCACGACCGGATGTATTGAACCATAGTCAACATCGTACAGCGTAGCCACTGTATTAACTATTTGTCTATAAAATTAGTTCTAAACAGGCACAGTGCATGTAAAAGTTACTTTACAAATATAAGTTTAAAAAACTAAAAACCCCTGCCTAAAAACAGCTGAACCGATTTTGATGAAATATAGCTGAGAACTCTCGATGAAATCTTCTTTCAAACAAAAAAAACTAGATCAAAATGTATCCATCCGTTTCAGAGCTACGATGCCACAGACAGATACACAGATACACACGTCAAACTTATAACACCCCTCTTTTTTGGTCGGGGGTTAAAAAGTAATCTAATAAAAGAGGATTTTTCGATTGCGGGTAAATCCACGGTATGCTGCTAGTATACACATATTTCTTGATTGAAAATCGTCTTATTGATGTGTTATCCAGCCGATCGGTCTAGCTAGGCTAGACACCTACCTGATAAGGATCAAAGTATTTGTTTAAAATTCTTCACACTGTTCTCTTGGCGCCGGCTGATGTCATCCTGGATTAGTGGTTTGCACCGGAGCATGGATCTCCGGAGAAACACCGGTGTTTTACCGGTGAAACTAATCAGTAAAAACACCGGAGAAAAACCGGTATTCTCCGGTGATACAATTATAATAAAACCATAAACCATAAACGTCTAAGAATAAAATACATATTTTATTTAATGATCAACAATGTGTTTCTGTTTATTAGGTACCTTCTATTTACTATCATTATTTTTAATCATAATTTTTTATTTATCATTTTTACGTTTTCTTCTTTTTGAAGACTTCTATAACTTGTTGCATAATGTTATAACGTTCGTCGCCAGTATACCGGTCAAGTTCATGCGAGATGAACTTACAAAACATTAAATTTGAAATTCTAATGTTCTCCTTAATTTCTTCCACATCGTAATTCTCTGGCCCTGTTGGCATCACTGCCGCATCAGAAAACTGTTTTTGCGGATTTGGGCTTGGTTTCTTGGGTTCATTATACATATAATCAGGACTAGACCAACGTTGAGCGTGCTGATTGAACTCATCTTCTTGTTTGTACTCGTTACTAGCAGCTGGGGAGCTGCAGCAACTGTAGGTGTAAAGTTTTCGCAGAATTTCAAAACTTTTATGAACGCACGTTTGTTAGAATATGAATCACGAACTGTTTGCCGGATTTCCACACTTTTGCATCCCGCTTTCAGGAACAGTTTTAGAATATTAAAAAATAAATTGGCTGCAAAAGGAGCTGTAAAAGCAGAAATAAACAATATTTTAAGGGTGAGGCAAGTTAGGCAAACATTTGAAAGCACAGATGAATCATTGGCAAGGGCCAGCACAAGTGACATTGATGGTCCCAGTTTGCTTGGATTTCTAAATAAGATTATTGCTTGTAATAAAGAAACATCAGCTACGGCGATAAATTTACTAAGGATGTACACTGAAACAAATTTTTCATATATTAATCGTGACTGTGACATCTCAAGCCTTTGAAAGAATGTATGTATGTGGGTATATTTCTATATGATCGCCTACAAGCCTACACCGCTTGACTAATTTTGATGTGCGAGGTGTCGTTAGAATTTTTAGAACTCCAACAAGCTTTTTAGTCATAAATAAGTGATTTCTATGATGAATAATAAATTTGCAATCAATGCATTGAAATGGTTGTATTTATAATTTTGATAGCGTAAAAATAGTTCATATCCTGTTGTTTTTTTTTCCTTCTTAATACAAATACTTGCTTGGTTCATATGGGCCACAAAAAACACGCTAACAATATCAATGAATCAAATCACTTCCAAGATTTAATTTTAAAAACCTTCTAAATTTTTGCGCTCGTTTCGCTCGCGCTTTTTTAATATTTTAACATAGAAATACTGTAGGCTCTCTAATACGAGGAGTAAAGCATATCATTTTAAAAATACTACAAAAATTTGATAAAAAGTTTCAAAAATATTCGCGCTTGCTTTGCTCGCGCCTGATTATTTTTACCTGACTGCGTTAACAAGGTCAATGAATCAAATCACTTCCAAGATTTAATTTAAAAACCTTCTAAACATTCAACAATTTTTACTAATTTTACACAGAAATGTTGTGGGCTCACTAATACGAGAATTAAAGCATATTGCTATAAAAACACTACTAAATTTTGATAAAAAGTTTCAAACATTTTCGCGCTTGCTTGCTGGCGCCTGATTATTTCCTAACCACAACAATATTCTCCGGAGATCTCCGGTGAATCACCGGAGATCGGCAAATCACCGGTGAATTTCACCGGTGCGCAAGATTTCGCTCCGGTGCAAACCACTATCCTGGATTATATGTACCAAAATAATTTATGACTTCAGTGTTCTAACCCAGTTTGGAGGTGGATTAGATATATAATAGGTTGTTTATTATAACATAATATTAGCAGTAATCGAATTTATCCTAAGTATATAAATCAAGGATGATAATACAATATACATACAATTAAATATTACTTATTATTGGTTGTACAATAAAGTAATATTCTATTCTATTAAAATATACCTACCAGGCCTTATTTAGATAACTGTTTTATGTACTCAGAATTAAAGTGAATAACATTTATATATTTTTTATAACACTAAGTTAACTAAATTGGATTAAATAGTTATTTATTGTAGGTACTAGGCTGGAAAGTTGTATTTTACCGTCGAGTGTCTGACAGTTGAATCCTGAGCGTAGCGATGGATTCAAGAAGACACGAGATAAAATAACTTTACAGCCGAGTGCAATACAAAATTTTTCATCTTAACGTAGCGAGGAAATTTTAAAGTTCACCTATTTTCTCGAGTAGAAAAATCTGCTTGGCATTTATGCAACTTTACTGGTCCTAAAGTTACATTATAGTCACGTGAGTTCACATACATGTACACATTTAATTAATTTTGAACATTATTTACAACAAAATTACGTAGTACAAAGTTTTTTTTTACTCGATTTTTCTATTAAGCTCTTGACACAACTCGTATAGGTCGCATTCTTCTTTACTCATCCAAACCTTTTTCGTCTAAATGGTTCTAAAAATTCAAAACACTGCTAAGAGAAAGTAAATTGTACATTTTTATTTAAATTTTACGTAAATATACAAAATGTCTAAGTTATTTTAATATGTATAATATTTAGTGTTTCTTTAAGCTAAGATAGCAACCTCCTTGAATCGAACTATTTTTCTTCATTTTGTGAAGGTAATAGACAAAGAGGTTGGAAGTATTTTGTATTGAAAATGTAGAGCTCCGTCGTGTTCGAATTTTGAAATTATTTTCCACCCTAGGAAGCAAAATGAACTTTTCCACGCTAAATTAGCCTTGGAAACGTAACTTTACGAGCTAGTAAGATGAAAAATGAATTACCTACTAGACAAAATAGATCATCTGATCAGCAGAATCGTCTTTATTTCCATATGTGAATAATGTTTAAACAAAAAGTAGTCAAGTTTTTATACAAATATATATATATATATATATATATATATATATATATATATATATATATATATATATATATTAATAGAAAAATAAAATTAAACTGTAAAGAGCAATAAGAATTTCGAACTATAATTTTACGCTTGCATTACGCTTGACATGCTGTTGAGTATGTTTTGTACATCGGAAATGAACATTATTTAAAATAGTTTCTGTAAAATCACTTATTTGTAACGAAAAAGTTCGTTTGAGGTCATGAAACCCCCCATTTTTAGGGTTCCGTACTTCAAAAGAAAAAAACCGGCCAAGTACGAGTCGGACTCGCGCACGAAGGGTTCCGTACCATTATCTATAAAAACAGAAAAAAAAACATGTCTGTTGTATGGGATCTCACCTCACATATTAATTTTATTTTATTTTTAAAGTGAATAATATAACTTAATATTCTGTTAATATTTCAAGCGTCTACCTGTTGCCATTATCAGTATCAAGCAAAAACTAGCAAAAAATCACGTTTGTTGTATGGGGGCCCCCTTAAATATTTATTTTATTAGTTTTTCAGTATTTGTTGTTATAGCGGCTACATAAATACATCATCTGTGAAAATTTCAACTGTCTTAACTATCACGGTTCATGAGATACAGCCTGGGGACAGATTGACGGACGGACGGACAGACAGACAGCGGAGTCTTAGTAATAGGGTCCCGTTTTACCGTTTGGGTACGGAACCCTTATAGGATCACTTTGTTGTCCGTCTGTCCGTCCGGGTGTCAAGACCTGTACCTATCTCGGGAACACGTGAAGGTATCGTGTTGAAATTAAAACCATATAAGTACGCAGATCCATAGTCTCTTGCTGCAAAAAGAAAAATAAAATTTCTCAGTTTTCGTAAAAAAAAGTTACAGCCGAATATGTCGTACAAAACGCACATTTTTGACACTCATAAATCTCAAAACCTATGGGGTACTTCCCGTTGACCTACAACTTTGAAATTTGGCAAGAAGCATTGTGTTAGAGTATATAGGAAAAGATCCGAAAACTGGACATTTTTAATTTAATCACAAAAAATAGTGTATTTATGCTAGGAATGAGAAACCATTATCTTTCCTTTGCTCTTTGATTCAGTTTTCTATCATATCACAATTTTTTTATGTATAAGTAGTCTACGTAAGTTTATCTCTATTATTATGTATTTAATATACCTATATATGTAAGTAGGTACTATTTGCAAGTAGTGTATTTTATGTATGTATATATATTTGATCATAAGATTTGTTTCATATGTGCTTTCACCACCGTCAGAGTTTACTTTTTTGTTTCTCTTTTACCATCTAAAGGTTGTCTGGAAGAGATCGCTATTAGCGATACGGCCGCCTTTTGTACCTTTCTAACGCCCTAATCATGTTACCTATGTTATATATCACCTAATGTTATTTTTATAATGGTGTCAATAAAGTGTTTTTGTATTGTATTATATTGTAATGAGGGTCCAAATTTTAAAGTTCTTTAACCATATCATGTGGGGTGTCATATGAAAGAGCTTCATTAGCATAAGCTAAAACAGGTTTTTAAATATTTTTACGATGTATATTTTTCGGTTCATGAAGGAAAATATAAAAAAATATATGATTACTCCCTTTAATCTACTAGTTTGTACGGAACCTTCGGTAGGCGAGTATGACTCGCACTTGTCCGGTTTTATTTATTTTTGCAAGAATTGCATCATTCTTATTTATAGAGAAATATAGCCTATGACACTCAGGGAGTAGAGACGAATCTACCGACAACTCGCAGATTAAAATTGGTCAAGCCGTTTAGGCTGTAGGAAGTAATATATGTATAAGCATACATAAAGATACATACCCACATACATACACTCGAAAAATACCCTACTTCTAGTGCAGTCGGGTAAAAATGGTTTTTAAAATATGAAACTGGGTAGGTATTCCAAAAATATTAAAATTGGTTTCGTGAAATAGGTCATGAATATAACCATAAATTAGATACTACAATAGTACATTATAATACAAGTGTGCTAAGTTGGTCATTGCAGCCCGAGCCGAAGGCGAGGGCGTAATAGAGCCGAGAGTGTAATGACCACAATGCCCACGCGTTTCATACGACGTTTTTCAACACACTTGCGAGGAAAAAAAACACCTGTTTTTAATTGAAATATTTAATTATTGAAACATTAGTGAAATGATACGCAGTGGGTTTTGAGGGCATTTGTACAGTTTGTGTTATGGTGTTATTATTATTAACAACTTCATTATTCGAATCTTGAGTAATTTATTCACAAAAATGTTGCTTATTTTATATTTAAGTAAAAACTCTTTGTTGAAATAAAAAAAAACTGTAAAGTAAAGACACTAGTGCGTAATAGAAAAGTCAAAAGCACGCGTGTTTTATAGGATACTTTTCGGCCATAAAAACGGTTGAATAAGGGCCACTTTACGAGCAAGTGTGTTGAAAAATATACTTTACACGCCCTATTGAGAGTAATTTAATGAGACTACACATTTTGATTTTCGTCAAACGGTAGACTATAGATAGACCTTGCCATAGAATTAGTCATCAAAACATACATACGCTTAAAAAATATTACTCTTCTTCGGAAGTCGGATAAAACAAGAAAGGGTTGTGGGCTATGCGGGGTTATAGCTCTTCTCGTAGACACTGAATCGTAGTCATAGCGTAGGTCCGTCCATTCTTCTCGTAGCTCGTAGAGACGTAGACATAGTTTGTGAGTTTCAGGATTCGTAGACTCACGTGAGTCTAAACGTTTTATAGTGGGAATTAGATACCTGAATTGTCATCAATTTTGACAGAAATGAATTCGCACATTTTTATTATGTTGATTTAGAATCTTGATTAGTTCCAAAGGGACATAAGATTTTTTATGCTCAGTTTATGTGTTAATCCACATACATATAAACTCACATTTACGCACTATTTTATGGTTCTTACGAGCAATCGCTCTTAAGGTAGAGATTAAAGCGCGCAGCTATCGTTCGCGCATCACAACATTTTTTAAACACATAAAATCATTGAATAGGGATATTAGAAAAGTAAGATGCCAATTTGTTTATTTAGATAGGAGAATAATTTAAAAAGTTTTTATTTGATATCTTTTAAATAGTCTGAGGAATGATCATGAAACTCAATGATTTTATATGTAGTTGAAAAAGGTTGTGTTGCGCAAGAGAGATATTATAGCTGCGAGCGTTGAGCGAATCCAATAGTTATATTAATTATCCTAATTTCTGGGAGAGGCACTGACTATTATAGTCTTACAACACAGCTCACTAAAAGTAGCAGTCAGGTTTCCATAATGTTAATTCTATAAATTTTGTCAATAAACTATTTTTTGTATTTTCTGTTTTTGACTAGATGCTTCATACGCTCCTGAAAAATATCTTGATAGACAGGTAGACCAATAGACAACACATGGATTCTTTAAGGGTTAATTTTTAACCGACTTCCAAAAAGGAGGAGGTTCTCTATCCGACTGTATTTTTTTTTGTATGTTTGTTCAGCGATTACTTCGCCAATTATGAATTATATTATGATTTTGATGATTATTTTTTTTGTTTAGTAGGTCAAAATCGGTACAGTACTTTGGTTTTTATAACAAAATACATAACTGGAAAATACGTCATCCAAGTAAACGAATTGGGTATTTTAAAGTTGTTTTTTTTCAGTTTTTTAAACTATAATTATTTGAGGCTCGGAACTCTAAACATGTAATTATTATTCAAAATAGGTTTGAATTTTGAACAAAAATCTAGTTTCTTAAGACAAGGGTGAAGAGGGCGGGGCTTAAGTACCAAGTTACCATAACTGAGATGTGCGTATGCGTTTGCCGGTGGTCGGGCGCATGTTTGGCGCGGCGCATGATTTACTGCCAACTAGCTCCGCCTGTCGCGGGTGATAAATAGCGTAGGATCGTGAACGGAATCGTGATGAGATAGAGCCAATGATGATGTAATGAGAGACGCTCAGCACAAAAATTTTAGATTTAAACGTCACATTTAAGGTTCCCTACCGCAAAAAGAAATAAATGGCCAAGTGCGTGTCGCGCCATGCGCAATGTAGGATTCTGTAGTTGCATATCATAATTTACGTGAACTTTAAATTACTATTTCAAAAAACTTCACTTTATATCACATGCTAGGGCTGGGGCTGGCTCTGGCTAGGGGCCGTCCATTAGCCACATGAGGTCTAAAATAAATGTAAAAGTTATCGTGCATGTTGTGTTAAATTTAATTGTATATGCGATTATAAAGTGTACATAATACTTATATAACTCATAGTTCTATTATAGTGGTAACATAGTGACTGTGTAATTATCTTTATATCTGACTGCGCAAGAAAGGTAATGTTTTTTGGGTGTAGGTAATATGTATTTCTTATTGTGTGTAGGTATCTAAAAATACTTATCTTTCTACATAACCTACTAAAATCTATATGGATAAACTGATTTTGATGTGCATGGTGTCTTTAAAATGTCAAAGATAACATTTTTAACCCACGGCTCAAAACATGGGGTGTTTTAAGTTTGATGTGTGTATCTGTATATCTGTGTGACTGACTGTGTGCATCGTAGCTCTAAAACGGATGGACTGATTTTCATCTAGTTTTTTTTTATTTGTAAGAAGATTTCATCGAGAGTGTTCTTAGCTATGTTTAATCAAAAACGGTGCGGCTGTTTTTTCTGTCACGGGTCTTTGAGTTTTCTAAACGTATACCTACTTTTTTGGCATAATAATAACTCTCGTATAAAATAAAAAATATTAATATGTAGGTATGCATTTTTTTGTAGTCTCTTTTGACAACGTGATTTTATTATTTTAATGTACCTCGGCTTTGCGCATACTTTCGCGAAAATGTAATCTCAACACCATGTTAAACGTAAGTTACACTATGAAAATCGCTCTATTATTATAAAGATTCGGTGAGCTCGCGGGCTCAGTTGACCATTTTCAGATTTTTTTCGAGGTTAGCTCGACCCGCAATTCGAATTTCTTAGCCCATGGGCTCATTTAACCACTGCCAACCCTGCCCGCGGGCTCCATCAACCACTTTCTACAGTTTCCGTAGTAAACCAAGCCCACATCACATTACATTAGCGGTTATTCTATTCAGTCAGGCTGGAGCACCTATGCATTATCTTAGTGTTCATATATATGTACAATATGTACATACGTGTATTAAGTCAAAATCTTGATAGATTGACTGTACAGGCTTTTGACATCGCGTACGTGTTTTTTCATGCGGCGACATGAAATTGAGAAAACGTGATATTAGCGTTTTTAACTACTTAGTTATAGTGAATGCGTTAATAATACCTATCTTCTTGTTATTACCATATCTCGCATGTCTGATCAAAACACGAGATGTTAAATAAGTACAAAGGAGCGGTACACCAAAACTTCACCAAACCCACGAGAGGCGTCAAAAATGGTCTAACAACACATGGTTAATGGACGGCCCCTTACCAACCGACACAGCGACCGATTCCCTCGACACTCAATAGTAGTTTTAAAAAAATACGTGTAATCGATGTCGATCATTAGCCACAATAGTTACTGCGAATCTAAACAATATTTTTTCGATGGGTAATCAATGGACTATATTATTTATTTTGGTTCTAATCAATGGAATATTATGACAACTAGCCAGTACCTAATTAGTGACATCTCAACGTAATGTTATCATCTATTGTTATAGAGATTTGTTCAATCGGTCGATGTAACTTTAACCCTTTAATAGGCAATGTGAATTTTTTACTCAGGGGCAATTTTGCATCGGTAAAATTGGCCAAGGACTTAATTACTAATGTATCTATTAAAGATTGTACAATCTATCCCCATAATATTACAAAAAAGCGAAAGTATATCTGTCTGTCACCTGTCTGTTTATTACCTCTTCACGGCTAAATAGCGGAACCAATCGATATGTAATTTGGCATAAAGATTTTTAGGACTTGGAAAAGGACAAAGGCTAAATTTTATCATCATTACTACGCGGGTGACGCCGCGGGGCGTAGCTAGTATTTTATACTTTGTCTACATTAAATACTCATTTTGACAGTTTGGTTAACATAGGACAACGTGCGATTTTAATTTTCTACGTGTAAGAAGGTATACGACAATAACTCCCATATCTTTAAGGGAGTCGATCTGCCATATACGCAACGCTAAAAGCACTTATAAGGTGGATTTACGCGCTATATACTGTACTAAATTACTACCATAATGTGTACCGTGTTCTAATTCTAATCTTTTACTCAAGAAGATCAAATGTTTTCTACTAAAATAAAAAGTCTTTGCACAAGCTAATTCATTAACACTTATTCTATTTCTATGAGTGCAATTGTTCTGGTAAATATTTGTATGAAGTGGTAAGCAACAATATGCTTACAAATAAATTTTGCTAAGAGAGCTCATAAACACCTTTTTTAATACGCTCTCTGTTGAACAACGGCGGAAAAACCTTCCGAGGAAAGAAATTCCAGATCTATATATGTTTAAAAATCAATCAAATCTTATCAAGCGTAGTATCAAAATAAAAGGATTTTAAAAGGCGATTACAGAAACATATACAACTTTATGTTTTAATGTAATTTGGGTGGAGTGAACGAGTGAGAGAATTTTGAGACAGATATTATTCTTTTAATAATATTACTTGTTTTAAACTGCGTTTATTACATATAACAAGAATAAGTAATCAGTGAAGCGATATTTTACAGCTTTTCATAAGGAATCAAATCGAAGTCACTAGCAAGAGCATGTAGTAACAGTTGTAACAGATCATTTGCACTGAAATCCAAACGGGCTAATCGCTAGAGGGTTAATTCGCACGTCGATGACGCGTTAGCCCATTGAAATCACAGCGTCAAAGATGTGCATGTGTAGTATATAAACTGCCCGCATCGTGGCAGGAAGCATCAAGTGTTCCTTTACTTATCATTTCTTCTAATATCAAACTAGTGAACGATGAGGTCTTCTACTATTACCGGTGTGCTAGCCCTCTTGACAGCAAATGGTAAGTATTTAAACAATATAAAAAAAAAAAAAACTAAATATAAAAAAATATAATAATTACATACATACACATCAAATTCATAATCTCCTTTTTTGAAGTCGATTAAAATATATAGTAATTGTTTGCCTATAATCCTGTTAATTCTTTTAGATACATTAGTTTATTTTGTAAAGCCAGTCAAAAAAATATTTTTTATTATTAAAATAATGTGCAAGTAAATCGTGCCTTTATTATAAATGCTTTAATATTTTTATAATAGATTTTTTTGCTAGAAACGAATCTACAGTAATTATTATTGTATCAAATCCAATACCTTAATAATATTTTTATAAATACATATACTTACCTAATTAAGTTACTATCAGCACCTTCCAAGAATCATATTAATATCAAGCATAGGAATATAGTTAAATTTAGATTAACTATAAACCCATAATTTTAAAATACAAGACAATCTGCTCCGAAAGAAACTCAGTAATAGTAAAAAATGAACCAATTAAAATTAACTTAAAAGCTACCTTGTATATAAGTCACCGTTTGACCATTTTTTAAATTGTCACGTAATAAGATTAAGCTCTCACTCTTTTACCTAGATTATAATTTAACCGAAAATCTTTATTTAGATATATATATGATTAGATAACTACGATAATATGACATGACAACTATTGATTGTTTTTTTTAGAATACTTATAAGTTATAAGTAATAAATTAAATTTACTAACAAAAAACATATAGGGATAAAGCTTGCTGCTTATTGTAGCCTTGACGAGGCTTTTTCATCAATAAAATCAACATTATATACAAAAAAAGTTCAGATTTGACAATTCCAAATTTGTTTTAAATGTCCAAATTTAGCTCTTGCACATTTAATAATACTTTGATGTAGGTACCCTTTGGTAAAATAGTACCTCGAAGATTTTCAATTAAAATCAAATTTATACGAGTTTGATCTAAAATCTGCAAGGCTAGATAAACTACATAATTATAATTATAGCGATAAATTAGTTCATCCATAAATACCGTGCATCGATACCGTGGTGCATTTATAATTGAAACATGCAAAAAACGCAACATCTTCCTTTCGCACTTGCGCGGCTCGCACAAACATCCGATGTAAACACATTTTCTGATTCAAACATTACGTTTGTAGTAAGTACTTTATATTAAAATCACAGCTATAATGACAAATTAATAGAATGGATTAAATAATTATTCTAAAACGAATAGATTTGCATGTAAATTTGTCGGAAAATGTTATTTTATATTTATATGTAACATCAATTACATTTTATCGTTTATCAATTCATGTCAAATTCGTAAAAGTGTTGTGTCGAATTCATATTTTTCTAGATTTTAGTAAGTAAAACATAATTTTTTATCATTCACCATTAATTCTTTAAAGAAATGATTTCTTGTCCATATCAAATTAGGACTTCTTGATTTTGAACCGATTGGAGTCTAACTCCAGCCATTAAACTGCTATTGCCAAATATTAAACCTAATAATATGCACAAATTGCAATTGACCTCATACTAATGTTACGATAATCCGTCAAAGGCCGCGCGTATTTGAAGTTTCAATTTTATTTAATGCATGTATCAGTTATGATAATGCGTGGAACGCAGGAATCCGGTCAGTTGTCACGGACTAGTATTTCTACTATTTCAAAACTGAGATAACTTTTTGCAAGAGCAAGTGACATTTCTAATTATAGAACAATATCTAGGTTTGATGCGTGTACCTAACCTACTAATAAAGTAATTATTAAAATTATTATTCATTTAAAAATATATCCTATATATCTAATTAGGTCCAGGTAGGAAGTCCGTCTCTCCGACATTGTGAACTTTGGGGATTTATTGTCATCTTTCAATTGGTAACATAATTATACCAGGACTATACATGTACATGTACTATACATTTCTCGGAGTATTTTGGGCTCGAAGTCTTAATGTCGTCAAGTTAGGGGTCAGGTCCTCCTAGGCGTTGAATTTTTTAGTGGTGGAGAACCACTCACTAGCAGAGCGCACGCATCGGCGTCTCGTATCAACTCTTCGCGACAAAACTTAAACTCCGTTTTCTCACCGAGTCCCATTCTGCACAAGTGCTTCTTGCTTGTGAGTAAGGTACCTAACTTGTTAGTGTTTCATCTTAAACTAATTCTCAATTAATCCTAAATTCACATTTTTACTCGTGATCTTACACATGATCAAAAACAACTAAGTACCTACTTAGTTGTTTTTGATCATTGACAAACTTTCGATCATTTATTAGGTATCAAGTGTATATAACGTGGGCATAATGTAAATGCAAAAAATAACGAAATATATTTTTTGATAATTTCTAACTGTTATTGAATAAAATTATAACAATCATAGCTAAAGGATTGAAGTGCATATAGCATGAAATTATGATGCATTGACAGACACCATAATAGCTTATAATGTTTGTAATAATAATATTCCTATCAAGTTACCATGCATGTAACATCGGAACTTCTAAAATCTATGCAAACAAATAACCAACAAGATAAGTACCTACCTTATTAAAGCCTGGGTAATATTTTATTGATGCGCTAAAAACAATTAATTCCTATTGCATGAAATACGATTAAGTAGGTGAGTAAGTATATATGTACAAACTCGTAATATTACGAATTCGTTACGACAGGAATATTTTGACAACATATTTAAAACAATAAGCAATAAACCACGGGCATTCAAGGGTTAAAATGTCACCGAATGCAAGAGAATTGCAATCACGTCTGCGACATCCTCGATTATTCAATTTAGTTATTTAAATAACAAATTATACCAAGTAAACATCCTAAAGCACATAATTTAAAGCTCTCCAAATTCGAAGATTTACGATACATAAAAACTATGAACAAATATAGCAAGCAAATTCTTTTGTGAGATTATGCATCGGTAAGCATGGCTAATTCGACGTTCCTGGCAAAAAATTGAGTGCCACTATGAAACTTGATTAGGAGACAAGACACGAGGAGAATATTAATGAAGTCGGCGCTTATATTTATTACAGGATTCCATATTCATTAACGTAATATTCCTAAGCTCGACACGTACAATTTAATAGGAACATCAATAAACTGGCCATTCAAAATGTTCAAACTAATTTATTGGGACTTTAATGCATGAATTGTCCAATGAAGAATACGTTAATGGGATGTCATTTAAATAACACAATAGATTTGAGATTAGATTACTAATTAATCGGTGGGTTTAATAAATCTAGCTTTTATAAGGTAAAGCATAGCCATATCAAGAAGACATCGCTTGACGTCGCGCGCGATTTTTACGTGTGCGCAGACTTAATAAAAACTGTAGGTACCTACCTGAAATATGATTAAAACAAAATATACTTAAAGCGAAGCAAACAGTTAAATTCACCGCCGTCTCTATCATTGAGAGGATTAACGGGTTGGGTTAAAGCTAAGTGATTATTTGGAGAAAGGTTATATAGTTTAACACGAGACTGTGGGTTAGGTGATGACTGATGAGAGATTATGGAATTATAATATAATAATAATATAATATGTAAGGCAGTTAGCAGTGACTGAAAAATTAAAGCTGAAGATAAGAATGGCGTTCAATGGGAGATGCCTATGTCCAGCAGTGGACTAAAGTGGGCTGATAATGATGAGATTAACATGACGCTAGTAACAGATAGTGTCATCTTAAACAGTTATTATGTTCATGTCCAGTATTATAAATCGATTGCTCCGTTAGCTTTCCTTGCTCTTCTAGAAAGAAAGAAAGAAAATATTTTATTTTTATACACCATACACTACAACAAAAAGAGCGAACATAAGTACAAATAACAAAAGTAAGACTATTGAGCCTAAAAAATATGCAGTTATCGCTGTAGTATCTGGTGTATCAAAAAAGGTAAGTGCTCAGCGATAATGCTGCTGAGCGATCAGTAGCGCTGATTTTCAGTACTAACCTTCCGACACACACACACACACATGATTCTGAATTATTAACAGTATTGCAAATGAACGTATAAATACGTATATATGTATAACAAAATAAACAGTATTAGAAGTTAAACTATTACAGTCACGGACCCAAGAAAGCTTAGAGTACAAGTAACATGGCACCTGGTATTTAATGACACCGAATAATAAAGGAGCGAGGTGAAGTGTCATTCTCTGTTCCATTTTAAGGATATTATGTTTGTTAAAAAATGGGATAACGTGACTGCGCGGGGGCACATTAAAACAAAAACGAGCGCATGCATTTCGAACTCTTTGGATAAGACAAGAGGAGTGTTATAAGTTCTACTGAATGTTACATTCGCAGTGTCGTTAGCACTCGGTTGGGGCTACAGAGCCTCTGACCAAAGGCGCTGGGCCGTGCTGCATCCGGCGTGTGGCGGTCGGCAGCAGTCTCCCATCGCCATCGCAGCACGTCAAGCCATCCCCATCTCCATTCCAGCAATGGAGCTCATCGGCTACCAGAATCCCCTGCCTGGACCTCTCACGATCACCAACAACGGGCATTCAGGTAACAACAGTTAGAATGTGCTGACGCCGATTCCATATCGTGGAGTGTTAAGCATAACTTTATGGTTTACAATGACACAGAGCTTAAAATTAATTCCATTGTCAAAAATGATAACATTAATGACTGAGATCTGAAAATACTGACCGTTTATCGATCTTTGAAAGTCTGAGATTAGGAATAATACATGGAACACAAATATACAACAGATTGTGTAGGAAATGAGTTAAAAAATATTTATGAAACTATTACGATTTTTTTGTCTAGAGACAATAACATTTTGATTGGAATTTGACTGATAAAAAAAAGGTCAATTTTTACCAGAAAATTTGTAGTGAAAGAACTTTGCAGATCAAAATATTGACTTTGTAATGATAAATTTTGGAAAATACTGACTTCTCTAATTTCAAAGCTAAGAGCAAGATTAGCTCTATAATAAATTGCTTTATAAAATAAAAAAGCGTTAGATTAATTAATTTATGATCAACCCGTACATCGAAACCATGTATTCTTAGCCTATGTATATATGTATAGCCTTTCAATGCGTAACTCATAAGAACAGGACCAGTATATACACCTAGTAATGACCTAATAATTGTTACACATTGGGAAAATATTTATTTTCAAGCCGTGTAATAATTACCTTTATCTAACACCTGTAGAGAAACAATAAATGTTTTCATAATAACGCTAACTATTAACATAAGGAGAACTAAGGGAACAACTGCGTTAAAAGTACTAACACACACCGGATCTGTAAATAAAAAATCGGACAAGAGCGAGTCAGACTCGCCCACCGAGGGTTCCGTACAAACTAGTAGATAAAAGGGGGAAATTATATATTTTTTTATATTTTCCTTCATAAATCGAAAAATATACATCGTAAAAATATTTAAAAACCTATTTAAGCTTATGCTAAATGCTACTGAATCTCTTTTATATGATACAGTTAATTCACTTTAAAATTTGGACCCTTATTCCTTGTACATATTTTTTTGTAATTAAATTTAAAATGTCCAGTTGTCGGAATTTTCCTATATGTCTACTATAACACAATGCTTCTTGCCAAATTTCATAGTTCCAAGTCAACGGGAAGTACCCATACAACTAGTACAACATAGGTTTTGATTCCCTTGTGAGTGACGAAATGTGCGATTTTTACGACATATTCGGCTGTAACTTTTTTTACGAAAACTGAGAAATTTTATTTTTCTTTTTGCGCCAAGAAACTATGGATTTGTGTATATAATTTTAATTTCAACTCGATACCTTCACGCGTTCCCGAGATAAAGGTCTTGACACCCGGGCAGACGGACAACAAAGTGATCCTATAAGGGTTCCGTTTTTTTCTTTTGAGGTACGGAACCCTAAAAACATGGAGAGGACCTTTAAAATTGTATATAAAGCCTTGACGTCACAGAGTCCGGCAAAGTACCAGGCATTTTTATGCGCTACTCTGCACAGGAAAGGATCTAGACTCGCTTCATAAAGATTCGCTCAGAACCAATCCAATCGTGTTGGTATTAGTACTCTTTATACGAGGTAATGGACAAAGGAGTAAGGCGAGGTAAATCAATAAATCAGAAGCTAGTTCGAATTTGAGACATCACTAATGTAGTAGTTTTCATATGCGACGATTAGCCGTCTGATATTTGCTGGTCTTTATATAAAGTCATACATGTATTTATCAATTCAGCCTGTGTCCATACCATCCACTGCTGGGTATTAGGCCTCGTTTCGTTCACGCCATCCTTTCCGCTCCTATGCGAGTTTTATCCACTTACAAAACGCACATTCCTAAATTTCCAGTTGCGTTGACCATCCCCAAGTACAGTTCTGAGGAAGAGAAGAAAGGCTTCCGCTTGCCGTACATTTTCGGCGGCCCATTAGACAATGAATATGAGATCGAAGGTCTGCACTTCCACTGGGGAGACAAGAACAACCGCGGCTCAGAACACACCCTCAACGACATGCGGCTGCCTCTTGAGATGCACATCATCCACAGGAATAAGAAGTACAGAAGCCTGGCTGAAGCTCTACAGCATCCTGATGGTCTTTGCGTCCTCGCTTTCTTTTACCAGGTAAGTTGGCACCAAATAATTGAAAGCATTACTGAACTCCCCATAAAGTCACTTATCCACGGGTAAAAGCTGTGAGGTTTTAATATCAATGACCGTTGATGGTCTGCTTACCCCGTAAGCGAAAATGGGCGTAACTTGACGTGGCAGAATGGTGGTGGATATTTTCACACAGCCCTATGTAGCTCCAAACTAATGAAGGTTTATAAATCGTGTCGGGCCATGCGCAGTTTAAGGATCCGTAGGTTACATATACGGGGATTTAAAACAAAACAGGGCATGTTGTTTTTACTATAAACATACGATTAAATGAAATTTGTTGTTTTTATCTTAATGTAATTAAAATATTCTGTTCAAGGTTAATTTCAAGCACAGAAGACTTTAGTAGTACGAGTAGGTATTACACCTAACACAAGTACAAAGTACCTCCCATTCGACTGTGTTCCATAGATGTAAGAAAGAATATTTTTGCAGGTGGTTGAATTCGACGCAAAGCTCTTAACCCCTATCGCGAAGAACTTGTCAGCGGTCGAGAACTTCAACACCAGCATGCAGCTGCCGCATACATTCTCCCTGTCTTCCATCCTCTCCGGACTGGACACTGAACGCTTCTACACCTACAAAGGCTCTCTGACCACCCCACCCTGCGCCGAAGCAGTTACATGGGTCGTCTTCTCTGACTACCTCCCGATCTCCGTCTTCCAGGTAATGTCATTTTTATGTTGGAGAGGTCTTGCTGGTCTTGTTAGATGATAATAAGATCTCATATCGTTTACATAAGAGCTTTAGGGTATGATCGCACTTCTTGATATGAAAACAAGCCGCTCAGATATATTTTTGGGTCTATGCAATAAGAGCGAAAAAAGTCGTTCAGCTTGAATGATGCGTATCGGAACAATTGTCACCACATTTTGGTTGTGACCTGTGTATGTGTAGGCCCATTTTGCACAATTTTCCTACATTTGATAATATTTCCAAAGGCATAGATATGAGACCCGCCGTATAATGTACTGGCTGAACTTGTCGGTATACAAAAGTATCGCACTCCCTACGTCACCTCAGTCGCTGGCAGACGCGCTAGCGTGCGTTTGTCGACTGACAACATTAGAAATGTTTCATAGAAAGTCTACGATACAAGATTATTAACTCAATAATGGTAACAGTATTTAATTAGATCAGTTTTTGTAAGGATTTTCGTTTAATATGAGCAGATCCTTATATAAAAATATCTAAGCAAACTACTTCAACTAAAGTTTTATACATTTGCAACTCACCAGATGGACAACTTCCGCGGCCTCCTCTCCAACCTGAACCTGCCTCTTGTGGACAACTTCAGACAGCTGCAGCCTCTGTTCGGCAGACGGGTCTTCGTCAGGATCACTTCCAAGAACCCGAAGTTCAAGAAGACCAAGCTCCACTACTCCAAGTGGGACTGGGTCGGCCACAAGAAGGCAGAAAATGACGTCGTCGATTTCGACGAGTAAAACAAAACACTCACTAAGCTAACAACAATATTTCGTCTTTACGGGTAAAATTAACACTTCTAATGATACCAAATATTTGGCAATTCTCTATTCATAAGTTTTGTGTGCAATATTGTATATTTGTGTGATAGTATTGATAAGTCTGTTATTAATCTACTTTGAGTAATAAACGTACTAAACTTATTAATAAGTTTTATTTATATGGAATATTTAGGTCAAATACATATATAGATAAATAAATATGATTATGAAATATTATGAGAGTACATAATATAATATATTTTTTATAATATTCGTGTTATTGGTTTACGTGGCGTAGTTATCAGCTCCAAACATAGACTGAAATTTAAAAAAATAAGCTAGTTATTATAATGAAAACAAGAAATTATTCTTAAGGTGTACTATCGATTATATATACACATATCTAAATACGAAGTCATAATTAATAATAAATATAATATTTATTAAATGACCTACCTTTATATTTGTTAGTATATCACAGCAAAGAACACAAATAAATAAATGCAAGAAAATTAGTGATATCACACTGCACACAATATATTTAATATATTTTATACAGCACAAACTGTACAAATAAATACTTTAAACTTAACTAAACCTATTGACTCTAAAAAAATAATTCAGATATAAGTACTTAGATCACATTTACATATGTAATAAGTAATCATTTCTTTATCGCGCATACTTATATTTTTGAAGATATTAATTTACATAACACATATAAAAAACCGTTATGCGTGAAACTAGAAAACAACTTTAAAAAACATTCGAGAAACAACTAAGTATCTATATTAAAAGAAAAACAAAATACCCAACTGCAGAAAAGCAGTTTTTGTAGTGTAAATTATGATTTCGTTACGATTGATACGCTGTTGAGTGTAAGTTTTGTGTGAGAAATCATGCGTAAAATCGCTGCAGAAGATTATAAATTCGCATTATTTACAATGATTCTACTAAAATCACTTGTTTATTACGAAAAAGTTCAGAGGTTTCGAAAAAAAAAAAAACGCATTTTTTGCTAGAAATATTATAACAAAAAATATAGTCTATGACACTCAGGGAGGAAAAACGAATCTAACGACATCTCGCACTACAAAATCGGTGAAGCTATGTAGGTTGCAGGCGATCATATAGAATCATACGTATATATGTACACACATACATACTCGACATAAATATACATACTCGAAAAACATAACCCGCCTTCTTAAACAGTCAGGTAAAAAATATTTAAAAGCACGCTCCATCGTAATCTACAACGTAAAGCACAAGCCTACCGCTTTAAAAGAAAAGCATATATTTAATGCTTTTTGTCATAGAACAGTTCTACGTTTGACCACCAGGTCGTCTGATGGAAAGCGACACTGTGGTCGAAGATGAACCTCGTAGACCCAGAAGGTACTTATTCACTTTAGATTTGAAGATACTAGTAGGTTATAGTTTTCAGGGAACAAGGAAGGTGGTAAGGCGTTTTAGCTATCTCTGTACTAATCTCGTAATTAGTAACGATTAGGACGGCGAAAACAAAAAAAAATACTTGTTGTACCATTGACTTGCACGCAAAGTCCAATGTTCTCAGCGTCACTAGTTAAGTATTGTGTCGCGATCTCCCATACAAATAGGAAAAAAATTGTTTTCTATATCTAAACATTAACCGATTTCGTTTATTATATTTTTATTTGATATAATTCATAAATGCCTATGCCTCTACGATTTGCTTTTTTAAATTTTCCTTATAATTCCGAGATTAAAAATATATTTTGGAAAAAGCAAACCGTAAAGGCATAGCCGTTAATGGTTTCAATCATATAAAAAAGAACTATCAAAATCGAATTACATTTATGGGTAGAAAACAGTTTTCTCTTGTTCTATGAAAAACGCGAAATTTACTGTCAAAAGATCGCGCAACAATACTTCTCTTAAGGATTCGTTCAACGCGCGCAGCTATCTCTCTCACGCATCACAACCTTTTTAAACATATAAAATCATTGAATGGGGATATGAGAAAAGTGAGAGCTAAATTTGATTATTAGACAGGAGAAATATTTAAAAACAAATTGTTCTTCGATATCTTTTAAATTGGCTGAGGAATAGGAAAATATGTTTTTTTTCTAATTCCGTCGCCAATATAAATAATATCTGATTAATACTTTTTTTTAACTATTTCTCCTGTATAAATAAACAAAAGCTCGCACTTCTCTAATATACCTATTCAATTATTTTATGTTTAAAAGGGTGATACGCGACAGAGATAGCTGCACGCTTTAATCTCGACCTTAACGAATGTGTCGACTATTGAAACATGTTGACAATTTGAAACTGATTGAGATCAAATTGAGACAATGCAAGTAGACATACCTAACCATAACTATATAAACAGTGAGAGATCTCAATTCCTCAATTTTTTTTGAGAACGATAGTTCAAAGTGATATTGCACATCACACAAATTTTACATTAAAATTTCACACAAGTCACAAACACTGAATTCAATATGCATACATGCTTTATTAACAAAAAAATACTAAGACTATTTCGCTAAGCGTTTTAAATCTGAAACAACTGAACTGCTGACAACAATTACTTAGTGAATTTAAGTGGTATTTAATTTTACATGTAGGTATACAGTTAGACAAGTATAGACTAAAGTTGGATTCCAATATTCTGTAAAATATAGTTTTCCACTGCCTGGTAAAGATATTTCTAACCTAATCTAACCATTTTCTGTAATAACATAGGTATATCTTAATATATATCATATTATATCGTAGTTAGTGAAGTATCTATCTTAGAGGAGAAAACTAGATTTTACACAATTTTAGGACACACCGCAAACTCTATCTTCATAAATATTTAACCAACTAAATGTTTGTTTAATATGTAACTATTAATTTTTAAGGCGCTCTAAAAATAATATAAAAACTGAATAATAAAACTCAAAATATTTTAATTAATGACACTATAATACAATTTCAACATTTCTACATAAATATACAAGATTAATACTCTGATATATGTTTTGAATAAATTTATTCTTAAATAATGAATATATTTGTAATAATAATATTTCTTTGCAGAGTATGATTGTATTCTGCAATATGTGGAATGTACGTTCGAACTGGTTAAGAATTGCCATCGGGCATACAACCCTCAGAGAAGAATTGCTGATTTTGCAACTCATATGTATGCATCTCGCCTTCACTTACTGGACTTCTACCGCCATATTTGTTACGCGGCACCAATGACAGTGCATTATATCTCTTAACTGAATTTATTTCGAACTAATCGAATTGCTAATCTAGCTTATTGCTACTCCAAGGGTTACTTGCTCGAAGAGAATTGCACACGGAAAAACAAACTTATTGGATAGTAACAGTTAGTTATGTACGGCATATTTACATTTGCCGGAGAATAAGGCATACAAACAACAATATCATGCGGTAATTAAGTTAATTGCGTACCAAGTCGTCGGGGTTGAACATGCCCTGAAAATAAAAAAATATATGATTTAGGTACAATAAAAATTACACCTACCATGACATTGAGGGGCTCATAACGTTCATAACGTATAACGTTCCATTTGTCTGTTATTTATTACAGGGACGCCATTTCTGTTTCTTGAGAACTACAATCTTGGAATTTTCAAGGCTAGAGTGAATAGACCGACGAGCTCCATCCTTTTCAACACCGTCGCTTAACATCAGGCAAGTTGGTGATCAATCGTATCTATATAACATTAAAAAAGTCATATCAGCCACAAGTCCATTGCACATAGGTCTCCCCAATGTATTTCCAAAAATACATGATGGTAGTGGTTTGAGTCCACCGTCTTCCTACCTCTAATATGAGGTCGTCTGTCCAAGAGAACCTTTCATCCCTATCAGCCATTAGTTCAATGTGCCCTGCCCCCACTGCCACTTGCAACATGCTAATCCACTGTGCTATGTTGGTAACTTTTGGTATGTCTACAGACCTCTTCAATTCTGATTCGATTTCATGGAGAGACTCCGAGCATAGCCATCTCCATAGATCATTGCGTGATTTTGAGCTTCCATAGAATGCTCCATAGAGTCCATGCTCATAGTGAGTGGCCAGTGCCATATGGCACTGGACACTCACTATGAGCTTTCGACTTGAAGCACTGAGGGATATTAGAGGATAAGATGTACAAAATGTTGACTTGGAGTGACAAAGAGTCCGCCCCTCGCTCACGTATGTCCAAAATTATCTCAAGTCCCTCACAATCATTTGGTAGTTTTGCCTGGAAAGTTTTGTGGAAGTTTTGGAAATCGGTAATATCGATTGATTTTTGATTGATCAATTAGTTAATTTCGATGTGCTCTTTCAGAATGTCTGCTTTGTAACCCCCATATCTTTGCCGCTTGTACCGCGTAAGTAACGTATTGTATATTTATTGAAACGTTCGACCATATCTTCTTTGCGACTGGATTGCTAGCCCACGCCTACCGAGCTGCTCGTTCGATATGTAACTTTCTACTGACATTTTAGCTTTGTAGCACGGGCTCGAGCACATCTCTGATATTCCCAATTGCCTCAGTTCATGTCTGCAACGTATGCTAGAAGAATGGATCGGTTTTAGAGATATCTGTATTATTAGTCACTGAGATCATTCTATTCTATAGATGTGTCAGAAGTCTGTTACTGAGGACAAATCCCATAGTCTTACAGTGTATGGATGGGAGCATTACAGGTCTGTTGTTAGCAGAGGCGTCGCGTGAACGTTGTGGCATGTACAATTTGTGTTTAAACGCTCTGCTGTTCGAGCAAAGAGCGAGTTTCCGCAAAAAATCGCGACTGCATGCGTCAACACGCGGTGCGAAGTCTGTTACTGAGGACAAATCCCATAGTCTTACAGTGTATGGATGGGAGCATTACAGGTCTGTTGTTAGCAGAGGCGTCGCGTGAACGTTGTGGCAAGTACAATTTGTGTTTAAACGCTCTGCTGTTCGAGCAAAGAGCTTGTTTCCGCAAAAAATCGCGACTGCATGCGTCAACACGCGGTGCGAGCGGTGCGTTCAGTAGATACGAAACACGAAAGCCGCGTCTCTGCAGTATTGACGATAGTGAATCATTAAAGAAACGCGCTCGACAAACGCTAGTATAACAGCGACTTCAAAAACTTATGTATATGATGCTTTATTTTGAAATATGATTTCTTGTTAACAAACCTTAGCACGGCGTAATATGGAGTCCTTGCTAGCATCATAAGGATGGTCTTTGGAGGGGATCTCGAGCACAGCAGGGACTGGAGCATGGTGTGCGTCGATCACATGCCGAATCATCTCAGCGATGTTTTGATTGATCAGGATGATGTCAATGTCATCACGCTTGATGAAACGTTTGAAGCAGTCTTCAATCTCACTCACTGCTGTGTCTAAAAAAATAATGTTAATGATGAGGCTGAGCTTACGTAGGTTTATTGTTTATTTTACATTGCATTACAATTACATACATAGCATAGGTACATACATAATCACCCTAATAGGGTATAGCAATCTAGTGCGGAGCGGAACGGTTTATTATATTATGTGTTTGTCTTTAAAAAACTCTTCTAACGTATAATAACCTTTTTTAATTAATATATTTTTTAGAGTTTGAGAAAAATTCTGTATATTTTCTATTTCTTTCAGCTGCGTTGGTAAATTATTATATATTTTGATAGCCATAGAATGAGGGCCTGAGCTGTATATATATAGTTTGGAAGATGGCAATATCAAATTATGTTTATAGTTGGTACCACCGACTTCAGTTCTAATCTGCAAGTTACAAATAGAACAGAGTCTAAGGTAGACTGCAGCAAAGCATAAATTTAGTGTAATTAATTTAACACAACTTCGCTTATAGTAACACGGCAGTAAGCTCAACTTTGATCTTCATACGTATTATAGCAGGAATTTCCAAACAGTGCACCGCGGCGCCCTTGTAAGAGGTGAAGAGGATTTTAGTATAGAGTGAAGAGGGGCGCCGTGAGGTACTCCTGATCCTAATTCCTATCCAAGCACCTGCACCATTTAAATTCATTTGACATGAAGAGATTCCCATTGAACTCTATCTACTATAAATTCAAAAGCTCTAAGAATTCTCATTCAATATAATCATTTTCATTCATTTAGTCAACTACTTTTTGTAATTTTTCAAATACTTTTATTTTGACTACTATAGGGCGCCGCAACATAATTCAAAATTTGCAAGTGCACTGTGAATTGAAAAAGTTTGGGAACCCCTGGATTATTATACTATGAAAATAAGTCCATTTGGAAAGAGTCTGGTAGTAGCGTTGAACTACTTTGTGCAACTTAATTTCCATTCCCTATTACCTATCTCTTTTTTCTTTCATAAAAACCATGCGGTTTAACTAAGTACTTCTATAAACATGCAATATCCACTATCATAAAATACCGTTTCTTTCTCAACAGTACAAAACATTCTGCACATTCAAAATTGAAACGCTTAATATGCAACAAAAATCTATTAAGTAGGGTCAATGTGCTAGTTTTCGTCCAGTTAGTGGAGTTGTCAAGTTCGGAAAACAATATAAAATATTTAGACTATGCAATTTGTATAAGAAATTATTGAAAAATACTCGTCATATACTCTATTTTGATAAAATGTATTTTTTGTGGTTGTAAGTTTACTGGCTTTTTTTAATAATTCATAAAATGCTCAAAATTGCTGTTTTGCTAGTTTTCGTCCACAAAATTCAGTTCTTGTCCACCTATTAGCTAGTTTTCGACCACTCACTTGGAAACTTTGGAATTCAATAGGAAAATATATACTTAGGTACATTTAAAGAAAGTCAGTGATTAACATTTTATTATCTTACATTTTAAACATCTGTAATTATTGAAACATCTCTAATACCTTCAATCTTTAACATATTTTTTTTACTGAAACTATAAAATTTAGGAAAATGAAATCGTATTTTACTTAATGTACACTATATTTATACTTTAATTATGAGTGTATCTATTACAGTAATTAGTTCTTTTATATTATAGTTATATTAAAAAAAATATGATCTTATTTTCCTTAATATCCTTAATATACACTATATTCATAGATTAATACTTTTATAGTATCACTGGGTAACACTGATTCTTCTGTAACATTGTCTCTGTCTTTATTTATTACCTTCTGCAAAGCAAAAACAATTTCATATTAGTATATTTCAAATTTTCATGAAATTTCTGCTATAAACCAAATACCGGTCGTAAACTGACATGTTCCCCTAAGCATTTTTAGTTTCCGACCGCATGATTTTCTAATGCGTATTTTATTACGTAATAAAAAAAAAGTGGACGAGAACTGGTAATTAAATAGTATCCGCACATAAGGTTTAAATTTCTAAATTTCATTTACTTGATTTTCACAAATTATTAAATATCGGAAACAACCTTATTGGACGGAGCCAAGCTAGTCTCCGACCACGCGGTCGAAAACTAAATGTTCTAAGAAAATGGTATTTCAGTTCTTGACCACTTAATTTTGTTTCTTTAATAGTGACATTCAAAATAAAAACGATGTTTCCCACATTCTATAGATCATAAACAAGGTCTACAAACAGTAAGAAAACCCAAAATATAAAAAAATCAATAAAATACTTACTGTGAAAGTCGCAGTGTGCCACTATTTGTTTTGTAATATTCACGTATCCACACTGGGTCGATACCAACGGCCAACTGTTGTTTTTTCTACGAGTTACACATACACATTAGGCTTTGTGTGCTTGTGTGTATATGTGGTTTAAGTCTTCAGTCTTGCAAAGAAATATTTTTTTTTGTTTTAAGATTGTCAGTATTGCTATTTTTAAACGATTTGCAAGAACGATCCGTCCGATGGACGAGATCTGGCTGTGGACGGCGAACTGGCACATTGACCCTATTTTTTAATACAAATATTCGACATGTAAAGTCTGTTAAGGAATATCAAATCCATCTAGTAATCTAGTTGATATAGGTAAGTAGTAATTCTGAAGAAAAATAAACCATTAAGCCTAAAATAAATCAATTTTTAATTTGAGGCACCGATGGAGTTTCGATTAGATATCATAATATGTAAACCACTAGTCTCAGGCGATATTCAGATAATCGACAGAATAATGTGTAAGAGTAGACTTGGGAATAAGACATAACTTTCCATTTTACGAAGTTAAGCGTTAGGTCATATTTTTTATATTGCCCAGTACTACTCAGTTCAGTTCCCAATTCCTGCAGTATCCAGATTCTAATCAAGATACCTACATATATTAAACAACTGAAACTTGATTAAATGTATAAATACATTTAGTGTAACAATATAAAGAGTACATACTTTTGTCGACAACCATGAAATTTGGGTGTCTGTTCTTGTTAATTTCACCGATCCCACCGAGAAGAAAGCCGACGCATGTGTCCTGAAACCATTAATAAACCACGTCTAAGAATGTTATTTGCTTTTAGCAATAAAATAAACATTTTATTTTGGGAACAAAAAGTAATTTATTTACAGATTAAAAATGTAAAACTTACCTCATCTCCAATTACGCTGATGAGTTTACCTTTAACTGCTGCGTGAAGAGCCATTTTTACTAAAACTTTTCTAGCTTTTTTAATATTTTTCCGAAAAATTAACTATCACAAGGCTCGTCACCTGACCAATATTTTTTCTGGAAGTTGGTATTGTAATTATATTGTCAAAAATGACAAATGAAAGTATAGATAATTTATAACGTTTTTTCTATATAAGGAAAAGCATATGGAACGGCGCCCATGCAGCCATTGTTTGTAGTTATTATTTTATTAATTTTTTGTTTACTAATCTACTATTCTTAGCTTACTCAATAGAGTCCTAGCCATAGCTTAGTCAAGTAAAAGAAGTCACAGTCAAGTCTTCGTCATGCTTCAGTTAAGTGGAGGTGCCTTTACTGGAAAGTTTTACAACAGGAAAACACGTCTCACAACAGCCTTACTTCACTTGCAAGAACTCATATACTTTTTACTATTTTTCTCATTACTCATTACTATTTTTATAACATTTAATTAATACAAGTTTAGTAATATAAAACGACAGAACGTATAATAATATCGATTACATACAACAGAGCGATGACATGTGCATATAACGTTCGCGCCAAAGCTCGCCAGTTCATACACAATTATTAAATTGGTTTTCTTTTGGATTTCCACAGATTTTCTACATTTTCGGTGCATGTTTCAATTACGTTTCATTTATTACGGTTTCTAGAGAAAAAATAATTTTCGGATTTCTCTGTCTACGCCTGGAACCAAATGTAAACGATATTTCAATGTCATAATAGCTGTCGTTTATCAATGTCAAATGTCAATCATCTTAAATTTATGACTTCATTGAAGGGGTTTTGGCGGGAACGTCATCGAAACATGTTGTTGCTTTGTTTTATTTTCCTAAACTTGTGTTATTTTGAATATTAATGCGATACAAATTGTGGTGTTTTATTCATTAAGTGTTCGATCAAGTGCGTGAGTGTGGGTAAGTGAAATAAAGCAGTGAAACATGTGATTTTACGTTGTCGGCAAAACTCCATAGAAGCTTCTAGTAAAGTCGCCACCACTTTACTGAAGCAGGACTCGATTTATAAATTGACTCTATACGTGACTTAGATTGTGACTAGAACATTTACAACTTCTTATAATCAAGAAACTTGAAAAAATCCTAATACTTGACACTGGCAAATGCTTTAATGCGGGTCCAATACAAAAAAGAAGAAGAAGAAGACTTCATTGAATTGTGACTTGAGATGAGAGACTTTGCCAGTGTTGCCAGATGCATTATAATCTGATGTATTTTTCTTGTAAATACTATATTTTGAGCGCTACGTCTACTGTATTTTCACAATTTCGATCTGGCAGCACTGGACTTTGCGGAATTACGAGAGACCAAAGAGTATTGTACTAAACAGGAAGAGAGACCAAACCAAATCAAAAGGAAACAAAGAAAAACAAATCTTATAAATGATTATTTTTAATTTTTTTAAACCATCTGTGTTGATTTTATTTAGGTTATTGTAAATAAAAGTAATTTCAAAATGTTGAACATACAAAACTATGGCAGTAGTTCAGAAGACGAGGGTGATACTGATACCGAATCTATCAAACAGAACAGCAATGAGGATTTTTTGACTCACTTGAAACCTGTTGATCCTAGCCTATCCTTGGCAAAAAACATGCAAATATGTGCTGCTCCAGTCGTAATGCCCACAGTAAGTGCAATAAATAAATAAATATAATACCTTTAAGTAGCTTGTATTGGCTATATGAGTATTAATTTTATTTGTATTCTTTTATGAAAAGTGGGACACTGAATGCTCCGACTACCAGAAGGCCTAGAAGTAGGGTCATGGTCCAGGCAACATTGGGAATTACTGTTCTAGATCTACAAACTCCATCCTCAGCCAGTGATGTATTACAAATCATTACTTGCATTATAGTTATTGCCCGTTGACGTTAGCTCAGAAATACAAGTATAAAGAAGTGACTAATTATGCTTACATATTACTTTTATTTACAGAACAATGATGACAGCAGAGTATTGATACCATCAAATCAAGAATTAATGCACAATCCAAAGTATGAAGAGTTATATGCACCCACATATGGTCCACAGAATCCATTCCAAACACAGCAAATGAAAGCAAACAGAAATATACTCTCAGGCTTTGTTGAAAAGGCCCATATTAGTGATTTTCAGTTTGAGAATCAAAGAAGAACATTTACTAGCTATGGTTATGCCATGGATCCATCAGCTGATGAACAGGCAACAGGGGATAGCATAGTTGGTATGATATTTTGTAAATTATATAATAAATATTTTTTTGGTGATAGGCTGACCCCCTGACTTCATGCCTACATTTTGTAAATCTTACGCTTTGATAGCAGTCACATGATATGTCAAATGGCCTCATGGTCTTTGATGTAGTGCTTACCCGGTAAGGGAAAAGAGGCATGATTTTATCTGTGTGTGTTTTTAGCGAATCACTCATCTTGATTTTCAGTGCCTCTTAGGCCTCATATAGATTGCATGAGAACACAAAGCATCTGCACAACTTTTTGTATAGATCTATAATATATATGGCAATAGATAGAAGTTTCAAAATTAATATCATTATAGCATAGATCTCAAAGTATAACTATTTGTCAACTGTCCTCTTATATTTCATGTATTTTAATTGGATTAAACTGATTACTTTCAGTGTCAGCAATGGTAGCAGCACCAGAGGAGTCCGAGGGCAAGTCTGTGTTTGAAACAATAAAAAAAAGGCCTTTAGATAAGAAAAAACGAAACAAAAATGACAATCCTGAAGATGTAACAGGTTTTTTAGGACCTTGGGGTGGCTATGAGGGTGAAAGAAGGTATTATAAATTAGTACATTTAAAATAAAAAATATAAACTGAAAAGACTCGAAAGTTCTGAGCTCCATTGACAATTAACATCCATATTTTTACTCTAAAAAAATTATCACTTTCAAACTTATTATTTCCCAAATGGATTCTTAAATTTATGTGTACAAGAGGTACCCTAAAAGTCTTTTGTCATGATTTTATTTTAACTCTTTGTTGGCATTATAATATAGATACTATCGTTTACCTTTAACAAATTACACCTTTCTTGTACTAAGAATGGAAAATATGACAAACTTATAAGGGTATTGTTAATTAACAAGGAACCCTTAAAAGTTTGTCATATTATCGATTCTATAGGCATAGAACCCCAAAAAATATAGCTTGTGATACTCTTTAGATATACACAACTTGAAAGAAACTTTGCACATAAAAAACAGTCAAGCTATTTTATCTACATGATAAAATATAGAAACATTAATAGTTGTAATGATACCCAAAAGATATTTCCCTCATTATTGGCTAGTTGGTCAAAATAAGATTAATTAATTAGCGACAACCAAGTGGCCTAGTAATTTTACAAATGATATTAATTTTTGTAAATTTAAAATCACAGGGTAATAAAACCTGAAGGTGAAGAAGCAAAGGAATTAGAAGAAATATTAGCAAAAAGACAAAAGAAAGGCAAAGTTGAAGATGACAAACCTTTGGAAGAAAAATCAATATTACACAGTAAGCATTTTTGATATTGAGGTGTATATGAAGTTATTGGATCTTAAAATTTCTAGATAACCCTACTTTTCTCGCTTCCAGTTGACAAAGAGACAGACTACCAGGGCCGCTCGTGGATGGAGGCGCCTCGAAGCGAAACGCAACTGCGCAGCGACACGCCGCCTGATCGTTGCTTCCTGCCTAAGGTATTATTTCAACAATTTGGTCATCAAATAAAATCAACATCTATGACTAGACTTGTTGCTGTCAGGTACATGAATCTGTCCGTATTCAGTCACACAGTTAAAAAGCTATGCCTAAACTTCTGCTAATTTGCGCTATGTTATGTTGTAGCAAGAGTCACTATTTAATTAATGAGCCACTATTTGAGGTTAATCGGTGCCAAGAAACTACTTATAGTCTATTCAACGAATCGAGCTAATATGGCACCCTCTCTCTTGCAACTGTATTTTACAATTGTATGAAAGTGAAAAGGACGCAGCGCCGACTTAAAATGACAGGATTGGTCAGGGGGCGTGACTTATTGAAGAAAGTGTTAGGCTGCCTTTATATTGCTGATCTGAATCGCTCACTTACATTTATCTAAAAATAATAGTTACTTCAATATAATCTGTATATAAAAGCAAAATGTTATATTTTGTCTTTCTTTTCTAATGAAATATTTTTATTCCTGAATGTTGTGTACAAAAGAATGTGTTAAGATTTAAATAAATTAAACATAACATATTTTCATAAACATTTATTCGCTTTCTGAATCACTTGAGTCTAAATCATCTTCTAAGTTTATTAGAAGTCGTTCTTGCATAGATTTCAATTTCTACGTCAACGTAAAAAACGTAAAAATCAGTCAACGTAAAAATCAAACACTGAGAACACACTGAAATAAGCACCACACCACACATCCGCACCGCTCAACAGACAGAATAGGACTGACATTTGTTCGCAACGTGTACGCGCCTTAAGACCCTTATCTCCGACCAATGACGTTTAGCGCTTGATTTCCCTATTAGCTCGTTTCATTGAATGGAGTATAGTTTCGAGCACTGCCGTAAAGTAGAATGTCTATTTTCTACAGGATTCATTTCGGGGAATGTGCGCAAAAGCTTCACGACCCAGTGCAGAATTATCCTACTGATGCGTACTGCACAGGAATGGAATTCTAAGCCGTCATCTCTGTTTCCTGAGACCTACAATCTTGGAACTTTCAAGGCTAGAGTGAATGCCCTGCATTGGCCTGCCTGAACCATGCGAGCTGTTTGACAGATGAAACGATTCGATTGAAAGTGGCTTGCATCCAGCATTGAAAAAAAAAGATTCTGTTAATGTCTGAAAGATTGTGTTGAACAAATTTTCACCTGTATGTGTATGTAATTTCAGTCGCACATCCACACGTGGCGCGGGCACACGAAGGGCGTGGCTGCAGTGAGGTGGTTCCCTGGCACCGCGCATCTCATGCTTTCTGCCGGCATGGATTGCCGGGTTAAGGTACTTACCATAGATATTTTTTTTATTTCTACATTCAAAACAATTCGAAAACGGGTGAGAGTGAAAGTCTACTCAAAGGCATATGACGCAAGTGAAAAAGAGATAGCGAGAGCGAGAGCAACATTTGTTTTGTATGTATTTTTAGCATGTTTTGTTCAAAGTTTGCTGAAATATCAATATAAACTCCTAATTATTTTTTTTACTTTTACTTAAATTACATTATTTATTTGCTAAATGTAGAAATACAGGAGTTTTTTTGTTTATTTAGTAATTTCACAATAATAAAATTTGCTGATCACTTGCCACGTGTTTGTCATCAAGCCTTTATGTTTTTAACCTGATTTCTATTGCCTTCTGCATGTATTTATTTTTTATTATTATTATTATTTTACTGTAATAAATCGTTTATTATCACATTACAGATCTGGGAAGTGTATGGTGACCGCCGTTGTATTCGTACTTACTTTGGGCATAGGCAAGCTGTGCGAGACGTCAACTTTAACAACTGCGGGAAACAGTTCCTCTCTGCCGGTAATTTGATGCGAAATTTATATATTTTTGCCCTTTTTATAGTATCGATAAAGTCATAAAATCAATACCTTAAAAACTTTCTTCTTTTTATCCTATAGAGGACATACATTGATAGATAGATAGATAAACTCTTTTTTTTTTAAACCATAACTAATACACAAAAATATTAAGAAAAGGCTTATATGCTAACAGAACAACAGGCGGCCTTATCGCTAAAAGGAATCTCTTGCGGGCAATTTTCATGCTACAAATATCATTAAATAATGTCAAGGTCTGATACAGCCAAGTAAAATATGTCACGGTACTCATGGTGGCAAAAACAGAAATTAACAAACAAGAAACATGTTAAACAATATACCTATATCAAATAAGTTGAAATACCGCGTTACCCCATTAAATAATGCCATGAACGTATCATATGTTAGCATACGACCGCTACATAAAGCTGTGGGACACCGAGACGGGTGCGTGCGTGTCCCGGTTCACATCCCGCAAGGTGCCCTACTGCGCCAAGTTCAACCCAGACGAAGACAAGCAGCATTTGTTCGTCGCCGGCACTTCAGATAAGAAGATTATATGCGTGAGTGCTATTATAAACATGGTAAAATAACATATGCCTGATTGGTATCCTTCAGCCGACCCTTCCGGGTACAGAAATATAGAAAAGAGCAGTAAACATGTCTCTATATTCTACAGGATTTATTTCTAGGAATGTGCGCAAGAGCTTCACTATCTAATTCCACCCTCCTCATTTTATTACAGGACTAGCAGAAAGTCGGTGAATTACCACCCATTTCTCGTTGAAATATAAAAAATCCGTACTCAGCGATATCGGTCCACGTTCTTGATGCGTATTGCACAGGAATGGAACTCGCCGCCATATCTGTTTCCTATGAGAACTAGAATTTTGGAATTTTCAAGGCTAGAGAGAATAGATATCTTCTAGATTGACGAGCTCCATCCTCGGCCACACGGTCGATTAACATCAGGCGAGTTGGTGGTCAATCGTAGATCTCTCTTACGTAAAATAAAAAGTAACTATTTCAAATAAAAAATAATTTATCATATATTATTCATTAAGAAATATAAAGCATCATCTTTACCACAAGAACAGCCACAAGGTGGACAGAAGATCTCATAAAAGTGGCAGGAAACCGCTGGATACAGGCCGCTTCCAACTGGTCTTTCTGGAAATCCAGCAGTGGACTTCTTGTGGCTGAGATGATGATGATCATTATCCTACTAATAGGTGTGATTGTCACGCACGATTACTTTCGCCACTTCTTCTCAGTGAACGTCTTCTGTTAGACGTTATCTCTACAATTAAATCTTATTAGAAATATAAGAAATTAAAAATAATAAAATAATAATTAGCAATAAACGTAATGTCATAAAATAATACGAATTTATTAAACAAATGTTTTAGTATAAATTATAATACTATTCTCATTATAATATTTGTTCCTCATTATTGTGTTATGATAAAGAATGTTTATGTTTTAAATGTTATTTTGTTTCTCTTTGTTATATTCTAGTGGGACACTCGTAGCGGCGAAGTGGCGCAAGAATATGACCGACATCTGGGGGCAGTAAACACTATAACATTCGTAGACGAGAACAGGAGATTTGTCACCACATCGGACGATAAGAGCTTGAGGGTTTGGGAGTGGTAAGTGATTTTATTGATCCAACAAGCGAACCGAGCTACGGTCGCCGCAGTCTGCGTCAACTGACAAAACTTTCTTACATCTGTCCGGATGTTTGTTGCTTTGGTTTTTGGTACTCGCGTACACGTTTCGCGTACGCGTATCTTGACGAAATTTTGTATACTTACATGTTTTATAATTAATGTTGCCGTCGGTGTTGATTGTGAAGAGAAATTTCCTTCGAAACGGAGGGAATTGCCGTTGGCAGACAGTTTTTCAAATATGAATTTCAAATATGAAAATCGACTAAAAGTTTGTGAGATCTCATTTAATAAGTATGGATGTACATATTAATAAAGTCGCCGACATAAAAATCGGCTGGACTGATTTTAAGGAAAAGCTAAGGACACTTGATCATATTATTTTTCTAAAAAAAATAAACTAGATGAAAATCGGTCCTCTATCTGTTTGAGAGTCATATACATCAAACTTATAACACCCCTCCTTTGCATCGGGAGTTAAAAAGAGAAGAAGTTAGCAAACTTCTCTTTTTAACGAGACCATTTTAGCGGTCGATTTTGATAATATTTGGCAGAAACATTCGATACACATGTCTAAACATGAATTACGATTATGAGCATAACCAATCGAAAAGTCAAGATCTCCAAGTAACTGCAGATCTACGAGATCTGTATCTGTATATATTTACAAAAAAAAAGGATACATATATGTATTCTATCAGTCGTCTAGTTCCATAGTACAAGCTTTGCTTAGTTTGGGCTAGATGGTGTTGTGTGAAATGTCCACAAATATTTATTATTTATTTATTTATGTTTGTCATTGACTTTCTGCTTATATAGCACTCCTCTTTTTGGGTCGGGGTTTAAAAACTACTTGACAGACAGACAGAAGGTCAATGACAAACAGACAGACTATGGAGTGTATAAATATAGATTATAAGACTTCATTTTCGTTTTTGAAGTTTAGAATCCTAAAAATTAAGATGGAACTATTTGTCTATTTCCAGGGATATCCCGGTAGACATGAAATACATAGCGGATCCGTCTATGCACTCGCTGCCCGCGGTAACGGCCGCCCCCAACGGCAAATGGCTCGCGTGCCAGTCAATGGACAACAAAGTGATAGTGTTCAGTGCACTCAACAGGTTCAAGATGAACAGGAAGAAGACATTTACCGGACACATGGTTGCGGGCTATGCATGCTCCGTAGACTTCTCGCCAGATATGAGGTATGTATTCGATATTTTTGTTGTGTTTAAGTATCTACAAATATGAAAGTTAATTTTATTTTGCTTCGACCTTCCTAATGCGAACCCCTTGGGAATGAAATGCTTTGCCAGCGTACTTGTTTCTTAAAAGCCTGGGTGTCTTCAAGTCTAGAGTGAATAAGTATCTTCTAGGACAACACCACGTGGTAGATCGCCATTACTTTGGACCGACCAAATAAAGGCTGCACTTAACGGTCCCGTGAACGAATGCACGAGAAAGGCGTCAATACGTGAGAATGGCGACGGATTGTCAAATAAGCCATCACCCAAAACGATGACCAAAACCACTCTGCCAAGAGTGATAACAATTAGAAGAAGAAGGTCTACGTGCTTATTCTTCGGCCACAGCATCGCTATTCATCAGGCGTGCTAGAGGTCAAACGTAGAGCTAAGAAAAAAAATATCTTTAAAGTATTTCTTATGATAGGTATGTTTTTTGGATATAGGATTTTTTTTTAAACATAAAACTTGATCATTAATAAATGTAACTAAAAAGAAATAAAAAAAATGTATAACCACTGTAATATTTAAGGAGTTTATTAATAAAATGTAAATCAAACTAGATACGGCACTAAGGATATTGTAGCCTATCAGAGAGTTTATTTGCCAACAAACTACAAAAATAAATATATGTTAAAAGATATCTTTTTTTATAAATATTTCTATTGGCTAGTGCTTGACTGTCATCTCGACTGATGTTGAGCGACGTTGCGGTTTACGATGGTATTATATTCACATCTTTATCGTGACATAAAACATACTGACATGCAAAAACAAATTAAACAGTAAAACTAAGAATAAGTGCTCCATCCTCTGTAGTTGTTGTTGTTGCTTACCATCAGGCAAGCCGCGAGATGGTAAGCAATTAAGTAACCAATACCATCTATTTCTTGTAAAAAAAAAGAAAATTGACAACTGTCAAAGTTTTGTGGTCTTAAAAAAAACTGTTAAATTTTATCACACATTTTGTCATATATCATTAAATCGATAAAACATTAAAACGTCCATCCATCTGTTTATTGGTCAGTTACGCTTGCCAGCGGCTCAGCCATAAAGTTAGAATGTCAATAGGACCTAAGCACTTTGAAAACTTCACAAAAAAATTTTTGCCCATGCGTGGGTAAACTACATGAAACTACCGTACTTCTTTCGTCTGCGATAGGTAGTGTAATTTTGCGGAACATGTCTTTGTTACCGGATTCATTTGGTTCATTTATTTCAGAGCAGTAAAATAATAGACATTTAAAAGAACAACTTCATAGAGTTTAATTTCGGATAGAGAACTAATTTGGCAATGATTTGGTATGATGGCGCAATGATGCTGTATAATCTCATTTTTTTGTTCAATCGAGACGTTAGTTTTCGTTTTTGCCAAGATAGTTCTCTATCCAAAAACAATCAATGATCCAAACTGACTAGCCATTTGTTGTCGCCCTCTTTCTTTTTCGCGAACTATTCGAGTACAAACCAAAACATCTCTATCCCACGCTTTTGTGAACTAGTATAGTAGTGTAGTTAAAGTATTGATATGCTGTTGAGCATAAGTTTTTTGTAAGAAAGTAAGCGTAAAATCGCTATAAAAGATTATAAATGCGCATTTTTAAGAATAATTCTAGTAAAATCACTTGTTTATTAAGAAAAAGTTCGTTACAGGTTACTAAAAACGCATTTTTTAATTTTTGTGAGAGATGTGTTATTACTATTATATTACAAAAAAATTATATTGCCTTATGACACTCACTCAGGGAGTGAAAACGAATATAAAATCACCTTGCACATCAAAATCGGTCAAGTCGTTTAGGTTGTAGGCGATCATATAGAAACATACATACATGTACCCACATACATTCGAAAAACATAACCCTCCTTACGCGTGTCAGGTAAAAACTAAAGGCATTATTGATATTGTTTTTCCCTTGGAAACTAGGCCTTGTGATACAAAATCCTCACATAATTCTTCTTAACTATTTTAAAGCGATTCAGACTGAAATAATCTTTATAAAACAAAAACAGAACACGTTTAAAATAACACATAGAGAATTACAAAATAACACGGATAAGTATGTTGATTATCGTACACTACAACGTACGAATAAGCACTGACCTACTTTTGGTCAAAATAATTGGCTATTAGGCTACAAAAAATAATTTTGTCTCTTATCTCAGGTCACAGCCGTGATCCTAAGACAACTCTATATTCATGCCTGCCAGCAGAACTCCATTGTCAGAAAGATATGTTGACCCCGTTATACTTCTCGCTTTATCGCTGGCAAGAAACAGGATCAATTCTGCTATCTCTTCCGGGTCTGCGATTCTTTTTTTTTTTTTTTTTTTTTTTTTTTTCTTCTGTCCGGGCGCATAGGCCCGGCCCGCGAGCTATCCTACACTACAACTCCGACCCATGTCAGTCAGGAGGTTTTATTTATCACTATCGTTCTTCTTGCTTCCATTCTTCATACTATATCTTTCCTTCTTTCTTCATTTCTTTCATTTCATTACATTATCTTATTACTACATACTTGCATAATTGGGGTTAGGATAGGACCGAAATTGGGTGACTAGGAAGGGCATTAGGTCTGGGAGAGGGGAAAGGGGAGAAGGAATCGTGTGTTTGGCTTGGGAGATAAAGATTCTACAGTTTTCCTTTATTTCTTATCCTAATTTACATTTTAGCTATAATATGAATATTCAATAATATAATATTTAGCTTAGTTACTACTTATTTCTATTTATTACTATTTTACAAATTTGTTCACTATATTCTAAGAATCTATCTCTAATTTCTTTATCAATAATAATTTTACACAAGTTTTCCTTATTTATCTTAACTCCTATTTCACATTCCACTTCATATCTTGCTCTTATATGCACCGGGCAGTCCGTCAGTATGTGGATGGAGTCCTCCTCCTTGTCTGGCTCACAGATGCACGACGGGCTATCCTTGAGCTTGAACCTGTGTAGGTATTTGGAGAACCCGCCGTGCCCCGTAAGTATTTGTGTTAAGACACTTTTTAAGTTTAGGGTTCTTACCACTTTATATGCCGCTATGGCATCGGGGAAAAATATTTTTACTACCGACCCAGTTACTCGTTCTTTGTACCTCTTGTTCCATTCGTCAAGCGACTTCATTCGGATCTGTCGCTTGACGAATGAGACTGGGCACTTGTCATAAGCAGGCTTATTTTTTAAATTTAAAGCGGCGTCTTTCGCTAGTTTGTCCGCTCTCTCATTCCCCTCAAGTCCCGCATGTGCTTTAATCCAATATAGTTGTATTGACTTATGTCGATTTTCAGCAAGATGTAGTTTTTTGCGGATTTCGACTACGAGGGGATTGAGAGAGCGGCCGTTTACTACAGCTTCTAGGGCCGATCGTGAATCGCTATATATGCCAAAGCTCTGCTCTTGTCTTTTTTGTATCACATCCAGCGCGTTTGATATTGCAAGCAATTCGGCTTGGTACACTGTGCAATAGGACGACAGCTTAGATTTCTGGTTTTTAGTCTCGGCGGCATCGCTCCATAGAGACAATGCCGCCCCGACTTTGCCGTCTATCTTGCTGCCGTCCGTAAATATCTTAATTGTGTGTTGGCTGTTTTGTTGCAATTGCTCAGTGTCATTCAGGCATAAGAATTGCCTGCTAGTATACTGCGCCGGATGTGGGGTGTCTGTGTACGCGATCCTGCGCTCTATCTCAATGTCCCCCAGCTCTGACCGGGGTACCCCCCTCCTGACTTCATACAGGGCCGCGGATTCGCGTATCCGCATGTCGAGGGGGAGTATCCCAGTCAGAACCAGTGCCGCGTTTAGTGAGACAGTGCGGTGGGCCTTGCACAGTTTCTGCACAAAGCCCCTTTGAACCGCGTTTAATTTCTTTTGCACACACCGTTTATTAGACGCCGACGCCCACGCTCCAGCTGCGTAGCACACAATTGGCTCAATAACAGCCGTATATATTATCCTTATCACCTCTGGGTGGAGACCCCAGTTAACTCTTGCGGCTCTGGATAGCTGCTTGTAGACGTTCAATGCTTTCGTACAAATGTGCTTTACGTGAGCATTGAATGTCAACTTGCCGTCTATCCAGAGCCCCAACAGCTTGATTTCTTTAGATAAGGGTATATTTACCCCGTCCATTTTTAACCGTGGAGAGTCGTAGATCAGCTTTCTTGTCAAAACCATAGCGCTGTTCTAGTAAAATCACTTGTTTATTAAGAAAAAGTTCGTTACAGGTTACTAAAAACGCATTTTTTAATTTTTGTGAGAGATGTGTTATTACTATTATATTACAAAAAAATTATATTGCCTTATGACACTCACTCAGGGAGTGAAAACGAATATAAAATCACCTTGCACATCAAAATCGGTCAAGTCGTTTTGGTTGTAGGCGATCATATAGAAACATACATACATGTACCCACATACATTCGAAAAACATAACCCTCCTTACGCGTGTCAGGTAAAAACTAAAGGCATTATTGATATTGTTTTTCCCTTGGAAACTAGGCCTTGTGATACAAAATCCTCACATAATTCTTCTTAACTATTTTAAAGCGATTCAGACTGAAATAATCTTTATAAAACAAAAACAGAACACGTTTAAAATAACACATAGAGAATTACAAAATAACACGGATAAGTATGTTGATTATCGTACACTACAACGTACGAATAAGCACTGACCTACTTTTGGTCAAAATAATTGGCTATTAGGCTACAAAAAATAATTTTGTCTCTTATCTCAGGTCACAGCCGTGATCCTAAGACAACTCTATATTCATGCCTGCCAGCAGAACTCCATTGTCAGAAAGATATGTTGACCCCGTTATACTTCTCGCTTTATCGCTGGCAAGAAACAGGATCAATTCTGCTATCTCTTCCGGGTCTGCGATTCTTTTTAGAGGAGCTTGTTGGGCCAATCCATCGTATATAGCATCCCATTGTTCCGCTGGTACGCCAAGAGTTTCCAAAAAATCAGTTCGGACAGGGCCAGGGTTCACCGCGTTAACTCTCACGCCTTTTGGAGCCAATTCTAGTGCTATTGCTCTCGTAAAGTGATCTAAAGCGGCTTTAGATGCCAAATAGGAGAAACTGTCTTGCGCTGTTACGCCTATACTACCGATACTGGATACGTTGACGATGTTACCTTTGGTTTGCACGAGGTGTGGCGCCGCGAGGTGTGTCAAGTGCACGGCGGACTGCAGGTTGGTGGCCATCGTCTGCTCGTGTACTTGCATGGCGTTGGTAGCGAGGATGCCAGCTGGTATGAACATACCGGCGTTGTTCACTAGCACGTCCAGCTGACCGAAGTGGGTTAACGTTTCAGACATGATCCGTTCGATGTCTACGCTCTTGGACACGTCAGCAATGATGGCCAGCGGTTTGATACCTTTCTGTTCGCATATTTCGGCGACGTTGTTAAGTCTTGTTTGATTTCTTCCCACCATGGACACTCGAGCGCCTTCTGCTGCAAAAGCTATTGCAGTCGCGGCACCGATGCCCGAGCTCGCGCCGGTCACAAGCACTACTTTTCCCTTAAAGCTCATCGTGAGTCGATGTTAAACTTGGAGATACTACAAAATACGAGTAATCTGTATTTGCTATATAACCTTCGTTAGAATCAACAAAAAAATGTTATGATAATAAATTATTTATTTCAATTTAAACATATAACTAACAGACATGGTCCAATACATTATACGTTACAGGTTACAGCTAAGATAGGCTAAGAGTATAGGGATAAACTTACCCATCCCATCGAAAAATATGTCCAAATCAGGGTGTTGAGCGAATAGATCATTAATAAGCTTAATAAATCGTGGCGTAGGAGCATTGCGTGCATGGACAGTACGCAGGCCACCAGGCTGCTCGAACAGGCGGCGCGCTCGGCGCGGAACCAGCGTGGGGTCGCCCCGCATGTGTACGTACTCGGATGGCACTCTCAGACGCAGTGCGCTCACCGCGCACGGATTATTTACTCTGTTGTGGACAACAGAGTAATAATGCATGATAAGCTGCACCTTCCGTCTCAGTTCGAGTGTGTACATACCTACCATTCCGGAAACAAAAAATACTAAAAATACTTTATTTTTTACTATAAATACTTTATTGGAAAACTTGGTCACATAGACAAAACAAACAACGACTTGTTGAAACTATATTTATGTACCTAATTATTCTGTGTCTTTAGACATAACTACTTATCATTATCAGTTTGGATATGGACAACGGAACCCCAGGGGACAGAGGTTGGCCGACTTTCTGGAGAAAGAGGGTCTCTTTAAGATGAACTCTTTCTTCCAGAAGCCTCCTCATAGGAAATGGACATGGCAGTGTCCCGACGGTTCTACGAGAAATGAGATAGACTTCATCCTGACCACCAAGAAACAAATATTCAATTATGTCTCTGTGATCAACATGGTTAAAACCGGTGGTACGAGGCACTTTGAATATTAATGTTAAACTTGAGAGGTCCCGTATGATGAAGTCTACACTCCGACCCACTCGCGCCCATATCCAAGACCCCGAGAGCTTTCAGCTCGAACTATCAAATCGCTTCGAGTGCCTGGAGAGCTGCGCATCGGTGGATGAGATCAATAACAGGTTTGTGGAAACTGTCCGTACGGTGGGCGCAAAGTTTTATAAATTTTTGTACGGTGGGGACCGTACAAATAGATCGCAAAAACTCTCGAACCATACCCTCGACCTCATGGCTGAACGACGCTCATTGCAACTGCAGTTTTCCGGTGACGCTGAGTCATATAGGCGGCTCATTCCTGTTGCGTACTGCACAAGAATGGAATTCGTTGCCGCCATCTCTGTTTCCTGTGACCTACAATCTTGGAATTTTCAAGGCTAGAGTGAATAGATATCTTCTAGATCGACGAGCTCCATCCCCGGCCACACCGTCGCTTAACATCAGGCGAGTTGGTGGTCAATCGTAGATCTATCTTCTAAAAAAAAAAAAAAAAGCGGAATAAAGGCTCCAAAGTGTTCGCAAAAGACATGTCTATTGGGCAGAGCCAGTTGACGAAGCTGAAGACAGAAGATGCAGTCTAACGTCGACCAAAACAGAAGTCTTAAGGGAGATCGAGAGTGTCTATGGACAGTTATACACATCGGTCGCAAAACCTGTTAGTAGTTTGGGTAAAGATCCAAGAGCCAAACTGACTCGACATTATACCGAAGATATCCCGAACATCAGCCTGTACGAGATAAGGATGGCCTTGAACTCAAGAACAACAAGGCACCGGGCAACGACGGAATCACATCAGAGCTACTGAAAGCGGGTGGAAAACCGGTACTGAAAGTTCTTCAGAAGCTCTTCAATTTCGTCGTGCTTAAAGGTACAACGCCAGAAGCATGGAATAGAAGCGTGGTGGCGCTGTTCTTCTTCTGAGCCATGTCTATAAGCTGTTTTCAAGGATCATCACGAATCGTCTTGAACGCAGATTTGATGACTTCCAGCCTCCCAAAACAAGCTGGTTTCCGAAAAGGCTATAGAACCACCATAGACCACATCCACCTCTCCAACGATGCCGTATTGACTATCGCTATGTCGAAGTCTAGTATGATAAGTATGTCTGAAGTGTTTGTACAACAACGCCACGAGACGATCTCTACGAGATCGAATCAGAAATGAAGAGGTGCGTAGGCGTACGAAAGTCACCGACATAGCACAGCGGATTAGCAAGTTGAAGTGGCAGTGGGCAGGGGACATAGCACGTAGAACTGATGGCCGATGGGGCCGACCGAACACCTTAAGTTCATTTAGTAGTGTTATTTAATATCCTTTGTATTTTTGATACATGTTAGTATTGTGACCACATTAACAGCAAGTTAGCCTATGAATACCTACAATTTGATAAAAAGTTTCAAAAAATTTCGTGCTCGCTTCACTCGCGCCTAATTATTTCCTATTATTTTTACCTGACTGAGTCTATGTCGTAAAGTCGTTCTTATCCTGTTGGGTATTTCATTTTTCTCTTAACACAGATATTTGTTTGGTTCATCTGGGCCATAAAAACCTAGGACACGCTAACAAGATCAATGAATCTAATTACTTCCAAGATTTAATTTAACATTTAACCTTTTAAATTTAATTTTAAAAACGCGTTCGCTACGCTCGCCCATTTTTACTATTTTAACATAGAAATACTATTGCCTCACTAATACGAGAAATAAAGCATATTACTATAAAAACACTACTAAAATTTGATAAGATTTAAAAAAAAACACAAACTTCGCTCACGCCTGATTATTTTATATTGTTTTTATTGATTGTGTTTTTCGGGTGAATGTATGTGGGTATGTTTCTATATGATCGCCTACAAGCCTAAACGAAAAAAAAAACGGAAACCCTAAACTAGAATAATTATTCTACATAATGCGCATCTATAATTGTTCACAGCGGTTTTGCGCATACTTTCTCATAAAAACGTACATTCGACAACATATCAAGCGTAATGAAATCGTATGTTACACTACAAAAAGTGCTTTTCTTCAGTCGGGTATTTTGTTTTTCTTATAATATAATTATATACTTTTTTATTTGTATTTGTGATTTAAGTGCCGTGAACTTTCTATTACAATCAAATAATTCACCAAAAATAATCACTAAGCAAAAATTGTTTCCCGACTGACAAGAAAGTAGCGCGTATCTTGTAGGTATGTTTGTAATTTTATATGAAGTCATATGTCTAAAAATTAGGAATAATAAATTTGCAATCAATGCATTCAAATGGTTGTATTTGCAATTTTTGATAGCGTAGAAGTCGTTCTTATCCGAGATCTTCAACATATCTTATCAGATATGTTGAAGCCTTTATCCAGTCGGGTATTTTATTTTACATGTAACACAGATACTTGTTTGGTTCATCTGGTCCACAAAAACCTAGGACACGCTAACAAGATCAAAGAATCAAATCACTTCCAAGATTTAATTTAAAAAACCTTTTAAATTTTCGCGCTCCTTATCCATCTCTTTTTTCTTTCTTTTTCTGTAATTCGTGTCAAAACTCTTATATCATGAGTCTTATGTGATCATATATGTACGTCATTTTATATATAATTGAAACCAGGGTGAAAGACAGAAATAAAAATTTACTATTTAACTAAACGAAACTTTTTATTTTTATTTTCTTAAAAAACATGTGTCTTGGAACTTTATTTAATTTTGCATAAGATTACTTACTGGCGTAAGGCCTGTAAGCAGAGTACCGTTGTCAGAAACAAACGACGATCCTGTGATACTCCTCGCTTTATCGCTAGCTAGAAACAGAATCAAGTCTGCAATCTCTTCCGGCTCTCCCACCCTTTTCAAAGGGACATGTTGAGCTAAATTGTCCCACACAGCATCCGTTGGTACACCAAAAGATCCAACAATATCTGTCCGGACGGGTCCAGGATTCACCCCGTTCACTCTCACGCCTTTTGGAGCTAATTCTAGTGCTATTGCTCTCGTAAAGTGATCCAACCCAGCTTTGGAAGTTAAATATGAGAAAGAATCGCTAGATGGAATGCCTATACCTGCGATGCTGGATACGTTGATAATGTTACCCTTGGTTTGCACGAGGTGTGGTGCCGCCAGGTGTGTCAAGTGCACGGCGGACTGCAGGTTGGTGGCCATCGTCTGCTCGTGCACTTGCATGGCGTTGGCAGCGAGGATGCCAACTGGTGTAAACATACCGGCGTTGTTCACCAGCACGTCCAGCTGACCGAAGTGGGTTAACGTTTCAGACATGATACGTTCGATGTCTGCACTCTTCGACACGTCGGCGATAATAACCAGTGGTTTGCTGCCTTTCTGTTCACATATCTCGGCGACGTTGTGAAGTCTTGTTTGATTTCTTCCCACCATGGACACTCGAGCGCCTTCTGCTGCAAAAGCTATAGCAATCGCGGCACCTATGCCCGAGCTCGCGCCGGTCACAAGCACTACTTTTCCTTTAAAACTCATCCTGAGTCGACTTTAACTCTAAAGAACTCTAGAAGACGTCTAATGAAGAAGATTGAATACATATTTATGTGTTGTTTATGGGCTTTTATACGTTAGGATATTATCTTATCGACTGATTGTTAGATTGATATGATTATTTAATTACATTGTTCGGCATAAATCGCTAAACAATCATGACAGACCCATTATACAAATTCAGTTCATATTTGTGATAATGTTTTACAATGAAGGTAGACGTCGCTTGCGCTGTAGAAGTATCTCGAAGAGCATGGTACACTAGTCATAGACTCTGTCCAACCATCCTCGACCAAAGGTTACAATCAGTGTTTCGCTCGATAAGACAGATAAGAAATTCAGCTCTGCCCATCAGACCCTCAAGCATAGTCTTGCTCAGAAATAATCATTGATATTGTTTAACGTGAGTAAGTTGGCTAAAATAATAGAGTCTTTCATGGACACCTCTTTTAGAGTCTTATATGTTCGATCATATAATAATTATGGTAATAAAACAATGGGGACGCCATTATAATATTGTCTTTATTATACAGGTGTGTAATGTTAGTGACGTCCGATCCGTGAGCTCGTGTTTGGTTGTTATCTATTTTTCTTTGTAAAATTGTCCATTTTGTAAAAAAAAGATAATCTAATAAAAAATCCTAAATCAAAATCTTTTAAAAATACTTACGGTGCACTTTCCGTCTCGAAGCTCCGAGGGTAATCATATCATATTGTCATTGCTATGGAAAATACTCATACTCAACTCACAGTAAACGAAATAGTCTAAACTTGGCTCTCTTAGTATTTTCTTCTCATCTCATCTCATCTCATCTCATCTCAGCCAAAAGAAGTCCACTGCTGGACATAGGCCTCCCCCATGGATTTCCAAAAAGACCGATTGGAAGCGGCTTGGAGTGGAAGTGGTTTTCTTCTCATTAGTGAGTAAAAATAAGTGGATGTCGCGTTGTTGCGAACAATTCATTACTTCATGATAAATTAATGTGACTACGAAAGTATCGGAGACAATTACAACTTTATCGTTTGTTAAATTTAGTTTGCATGTGTAACAAGCTTGTCAATGACTTACACAGCACACTGTCAGACATTTTTTTATGACTTGGTTTTAAAATAGTGATTTCTTAGGGTCTCAAGATTGTTATACTCATTTGACCCGACACGCACTTGGCCATCTATTTAATTAAGTATTTGAAATTGTATCTATCTTCGTAAGTGCTTTTGATTACTTTAATAAACGTTGGAATATAAAAATTATTTGATTAGAAATCATTATAATTTAAATAATAACATGAATGACTATACAAAAAAATATTTAATGTTGAAAAATGAGGAATTCGCATAGCAAAACAACAAAAGTCAACATAGAAACTGCCGAACGCCGATGACGGCGCAATATTGACACATTAATGATGAAATACGAAGTTATATTGTTGGTTCTATTAATATTTTATTTCAAAGTCATTAATAAACAACCTCATCCGCTACTTTACCATAATTAACACAAAAACACATATCGATATAAAAAGTACATGTAATCTAGATCAAAGATCAACGCTATAAGGTGTTAATTGAGTACCTACTCAATGGGCACCTTACAGAAGGCAACCTTAACCAAAGGCAAAGGTACTATCGTTTATAAGTATATACGGAAGTACCACTGTGGGTATTACTTTGTGTTTCTTGACATATATGTTACAGTTGTAGAGGCTACGCCCGCTAGCTGCATAAATCCGTTTGTGTGTATGTGTTTATTTAACTTTCTACTGTAGCATATGTGCCAGTGCATATATGCTACAGAAGCATGACCTTGGCTGGCATGGCTATATCAGCATATAAACCCAGCCAAGGCCATGCTGCCACTATCGTCATCTACGAGTATATCTCGCTGCCATCGTGAGCGGCTTGTAACGTGTGCCGCGTTGAGCAATAAGCCACACGTTTACTGGTGACGTCTTCAAGTCAACCATCATCACAAGGGGTTGGGTGCGGGTTGCACTAGCTAGATCGATTTGTCTACATTGTCGAACAAAACGAAATAAATGCACGTGTGCAGCATCCCTGCCTGTACCGATGGGTACACGCGTGAACGCGGGTGAATTACGTTGGCAAGTTTTATTTCCGGAATTAGGCAAAATCATGAAAACCTAAAATAAAAGCATGTAAAAAGAAAGTTGAGCAAGGCTGACCCACGCAGATTCTTCCTTTGGTAGACCAAGAGTTTCTATAATGGTTGTTCACACGAATCCGGGATTCGCCACGTTTAATCGCACGCCAATTCTATTCTAGTGCTATCAGAGGCGGATTTCCACCTCCGATTTTTTTTGGCGGTTTTTTTTTTTTCAGAGGCGGATTGGTAATGGAAGACCGTTACGCTCGATACTATGTGAGTTTACGTTTTTAAGAGAAAAAATTGCGCAAAGCCTTTGTAAAATTTGTTTAAATGAGCGTTCTTCAGGATAATACTTATAAAGTCACTTATAAAAAAGGTAGTTGGGGATTACGAAATAGTGTTTTTTTTTTTTTGAGATTTGTATTATTATTATTATAAAAAATGCAGGCTATGACAATCTGGAAACCGAAACTAAGAACACCGTACATCAAAATCGGTCAAGCTGTTTAGATTGTAGGAGGTACTATAGGAACATACCTATACATACAACACCCGAAAACAACCCACATTCTTCCGCACTCGTGTAGAATAGTTAAATAAATACAAACCGTCTAAGCTGCACACAGACAAGCTCTACGTTAGGTACTGGTGAAGGGAGGATGTTGTGAACTCGTGACGTGACCATGATGTACCGACTAGTTAAGTCAAGACCGCGTGACGTAGTGAGGTTTTTATTTATTCTGTGGTCACGTGACGGAAGTTCAGGTTGTGTACTCTGTCGTAAACATGGCTGTGTAAGTGTAATATCGCCATGTCATAGAGTTTGTTTGGAATGAGAGCTGTCGTGGTAAAAAATGGGAACTGTCGTCTGCGTTGTGTTGCTAGTCGAACAAAATAATGAAATAAGGACATAGTTGTATTTCCAAACAAAATTTCTAACATGCTAAACATATTATTACATAATTTAGTATGTCTCTTGTCTTCTATAAGAGAGAGAGGGGTGGCACCGCTTATTATAATAATTTATTTAGGACACAGAAAGTAAATGTAACAACATATTAATAACGAACCCAAAGGCAAAGGCCAAAATTGTGTAGTAACCAGTAACAGAATGTTAAATTTTTATGCAAGTAATTTCTTCAAGTATAATGAACTAATGTGTAGAATCAAGGATGTTTTCGATGAATGCAGAGTTATGTAATGACTATTTTGGAATCCTATTGACGGGGGAGTTAACCCAAAATTGCCTCTTTTTACTCGACTGCTTAAAATTAAGGGTTATGTTTTCAAGTGTATATATGTATGTTTCTATAAAAGGTTTCTCCCGCCGGAAGGCCTCTGACCTGGCTTGATCATTGCTATTATTTTCATTGGACCTATTCAGGCCTCATGGCTCAGTGATAATCTAGTACTTCTGCCTTCCTGTCGGTCGTGGGTTCGATCCCCACACAGGGCATTTCTGTTGAGCATTGTTATTTGTTTGTTCTGTGTCTAGGTGTTAACATATATACAAAAAAGTATACACGTATTCTATCAGCTATCTAGTTCTCATAGTACAAGCTTTGCTTAGTTTGGGGCTAGATGTTGCTGTATGAAAAATGTACACACATACATACATAAGATCACGCCTGTTTTCCCTTACGGGGTAGGCAGAGCATCAAAGACCAATTAGGCCGTTTGACGCCACGTTTGACCGTGATTAGAAGGTTAGAGGGGATAAGAGGGTAGGACGAAATGTTGGCTTGTAGTGACCGGGGGTCAGCCCATCGCCTACATAAATGACAATTTCCCTCAAGTCTTTTACAGTATGTCCTCCAATATTTATTTATTTATTTTATTAAAAGCTCATCAGGCAAAGGTTTTTAACAATATCAAATACCATTAATTCTCAATACAATACTGTAATTTTAAATGAAGACCAGGCAGTTTCGACTTGTACACACAACATATGGCTAACGCTATGCTATGCTGTGACTAAAGATTGAACTGTAGTACAGTACAAGATACAACACAAACGTAAGAGGCGCGAGGTCACGCAACTCGAGAGAAAGCCCGGCCCAGGATATTATGCGTTGTTGCAACATCAGTCTTAGCGCAAAATCATCGCGTGTTCACCAACCTTGAGACAAGTTTAAAAAAATGGTTGTCTGTAAAGTCGGTTTACGGATGATAATTTTACGTGATACCGTCATGATACTCGTAGATGCGTCACAAGCCGAACGCTTAGACCGATCGTGCCTCTCTATCGCTTTCCGCGCTTTCGCTTGCACGCTCGGCTCAGGCGGAACGTGACAATGAGTCATGCTTTGTCGTGCGTGCAGCCGGCGTTCATCAATCAACTTTTCATTAACATCATCTCAGCCACAAGAAGTCCACAGCTGGACATAGGCCTCCCCCATGGATTTCCAAAAAGACCGGTTGGAAGCGGCCTGCATCCAGCGTCTTCCTGCCACTTGTATAATGTCTTCTGTCCACCTTGTGGCAAATCTTCTTACGCTGCGCTTGCAGGTTTGTGGTCTCCATTCGAGAACTTTTCGACTTCAACAACTCTTACTATCAACTTCAATCTACTTTTACTGTGAGATTATTATAACTAGCGGAAAAAAAATCTATATTATGTCGAAGGTCTATTTACAAATAATAGCAACGAGAATACACAATAAAAATATCTGTTGACTTACTGATTTGATAGTTGGCCATTTGGGATATTGTTTGTTTGTTTTCAAAAGGTCTTTATTTATCATAAATAAAATTACACATACAATATAGACACAGTCTATAAATTGTAGAAACATAACATTTTATACATATAACTATCAGACTAAAAACGCCTATATTAGTATTTTTTTAAAACTATGTTTAAGCAATAATACATTTTAAAACCTATGGTTATATTGCCATACGATATGGTTAATATTATGGCTAACTTATAAAATTGTTATAGTGCATTTATGTAACCAATGTACTTTTAATAATGTATATAATGAAATTTCTTAACTACTAAGCATGTTGTGTTTTATGTTTCCAAACATAAAGATTTGAAACATAAAACACAAACCACGAACACAACATGACAATTGGACACAATCGTATCGTATTATTTGCATAATAGTGGTGCAGCTACCCGTATTTGCACTATTAAAAATTGAAAAGAATCATGACTGGCTAATTTATGCGTCAAGCGCAATCGTCGCCGAGTAAATAGTGATGGGGTAAAATTTTGGGATATTGATGTTTAGCTAATTAAATTAGACGTACAGCTTGTTAGATATTTGGGTTCGATCCCCACCCAGGGCAAACAATTGTGTGATTAGCATGGATGTTTGTTCTGAGTCTGGTTGTTTATATGTATCATAAGTATGTATTTACAAAAAAAGTATACATAATATATGTATTGTATCAACCATCAAGTTTCCATAGTACAAGCTTTGCTTAGTTTGGGCTAGATGGTGTTGTGTGAAATGTTCACCAATATTATTATTATTATTATTCACATATTTATTTACTAATCTTAAGCCTAAGTTTTTACAATATTTATATAAAAAAACAATAAAAACATTATAAAAACTTAAACCTAGGGTGCCGCCGGCAGCGGGACGGGGCTCAAGCTGCCGGTGGTAGGGGCTACAGAGAGAGGAACCTCCTGACAATACGTGTCGTGTCCAGGATGACACGGCACGTATTATTATTATTATTATTTCACGTTTACACAACATATCAATTTTAGATTCGATTTGGGACCTATATTTTACTTTCTATAATATACACCCGGAATAACAAATTTCTTACTATATATTCCCTTACACATACAAATATAGGTACCTAGTTGCTCGCTTAACATCAGGCGAGTTTACGGTCAAGCACAAGCCTATTTTGAATTGAAGAAAAAAACATACATATATACACCCGAAAAACATTACCCTCCTCCTTGAGTAGTCGGTAACAGTTGAAAATGAATATTCTTATACAATAATTAATATCATATTTTATTGTAATTATAAAGACTTTAATGACCGCAAATAATGTAGAGTTTAAGTACGTAGTATTATTATTATGTTCTGTGGTTCAAGGTATCGTCGTCACCTTGCAATTCATTTGCTTTTTATGTAAATTAATTACACCTAACTAAATAATTAGCTATGCACACTCCATTGTTTCAGTATTATGTTCAGTTCAGTATTAAATATTAATCGACTTCAAAAAAGAGGAGGTGCTCAATTTGATTGTATTTATTTTTGTTTGTAACCGCTTAACTAACTCTCATTTATGATCCGATTTGTTTTACAAGGTTCCGATAACTTACTTGCCTATATCCGTAAACGGATATACTTTCAGAAAAAATTACCTATTAAACCGAATTTTGATGAATTTTCCATAACAAAATAAAATACTTAGTTAAATAGTAGTAGTAAATACCAACAATAAAAACTAACTAATAATAACTAATAACAACTATCCAACAAAAAATCATCAGATCGTTTCGTTGTTTTTTTTTTACACAAAATATGTCACCCAAGTAAAAGGTCAACGTGGCAAAGACCGTCAACGGGCTAAGTCCGTCTACCTTGAATTTACTTCGATTTCCGAAAAAATCGAAGTAAATTAAAGGTAGACGGACTTTGCTCGTTGACGGTATTTGTCGCGTCGACCTTATACGAAATTACGTATTTTGAAGGTATCTATCTCGATGTTTTGAAGTCGGTTGTTTCAGTTTTTGTTAAAACTTTATTCTTAATCTCATATATTCGAAAACTGATCTTAGAATTAATTGTAAGGATTGTCGAACGCTAACAATAGGTATAGTCAATTTAATAATTAGGTGATAATTTCTAGGAAATTTCGTTCTTATCGGCTTATAATACAACGTTTCATATAATTTGTTTGATACTCTGTACGGTCAAAGGAAAAATATCAAAATTTTAGAAACGATATAAGGAAAAATTGTAATCATGCTGAAATTTGACACAAGTCCATATAACTTCGATGACAGTGCAATAGTTCTATGCCGCTTATATTATAATATTATACTTCCAAAACGGCAAATACGGCATTTTTTGCGGTTCATAGACCACATCTACATGCCAGATTTCATTTATAAAGGGCCGATAGTCTCTGAGTAAAATGACTATAACATACCGTCAGACAGACGGACATGTCGAAATTATAATGGTTCCTCGTAGTTACTACGGAACTCTGTATGTGAAATGATTTACGTCAACCGTCTCCCGCGTTCAGCATTATACTTTTTAATCGTCTGGACTTTGTGTTGTGTGCCAGTTTTGGCACTAAACTGGCACACACAACACAAGGTTCACAAAGTAATCTGCGCTTTAACATAAAGTAAATAAATATTAAGAGGATCGTGTACATGCAGCGTTATCATTGCCAATACGTTTATTTTTCCGTACAAATTAAGGAAACAATTCTACATCTAAACAGTATTCGATTTCCAAATATTTAATGAGATTGGAAATTTGGAACCATGAATTGTATTTTCTTTTACTACTACATTTTAGCATCGTTAGATATAATAAATAAAATCAGCCCTGTTTGTACTTACAAACTATCCCACTGCTGGGCGTGGACCATCTTCTCATTGTGAGAAGGGTAAGACCTAAGAATGGTCTACTATTAGGCTGTTTAGATATAATAAAATTTTGAATATTTGATAGTACCAAACCAAAATTCGATAATATCCAATTCAAATGAAGTGTTACAGTTTTTCTGAGACGAATCAGTTTTTAAGAAGTTTTCAATTTTTCCTCAAATCCACAGTTATATTGGCAAGTACCGTAATGCTGTTACTCTACTTCTGATGGATTCGCATCAGTTTTTTCGACTTGTAGCAAGACCCGTTATCCGAAAACATCATCGATTCTTGTCTCCAAGATAAAAAGTTTGAAGAATGGGTCTCAAAAAGTATAAGCTGATAATTTTTTTCGCACTCAGATTTGCGTGCGAGTGTAATTAATAACAAAATGGTATTATAAAAAATATATCTATGAAAACGTTGTACGTCTCAAGCCTGATATTGGCGATTTTTTTATAAGTTTTATTATTTATGCAAAAACTCTAAAAAAAATATAGATAGTACCTAGTTTTTTCAGACCTTATCTACACTTATTGTCCAAAGTAGGGTTGACAACACGGCTTACAAGTCCAGCCATGGATAAAAAGCGCCCTGTGAAAATAGTTGGTATCATCGTGCAAAGGGCGGGAGAGAGCCACTGAGTTTACAACTCTGCGGCACAAAACAAGATAGTACAGAAGACAATCTACATACAAAGTGCGCTCGAGCAACGCACACAATATATAGACACCGCTCACGGACACGATATCTCGGACCGACTGGGATGAGTGCGAGCGTGAGTGCCTTCCACTAGCTTACTATAAACAATTAAAATTGAAATATTTTAGTTATTATTGGTTTATAATTCCGTTCTTCCTATTTCATTCTCAACAATATATCAAATAACTAGATAAGTGTGCCACTATTACGATAGTTTTTTCTGTACAAGCCAAAGTTTACAATTTACAACCCTAGCGCGACCGCCGAGTTTAGGTATGAAAAGTGAAGTACATACATACGTGTGTCTTCTGTACTATCTCTGTTTTGTGTCTGCGGCGAGTCACTCCCCTCCGCCAAAGAGACCCGACAATGTACTTCTGCGCGTTGAAAGCATTCGTAATATAACCTATGAAGAAAACTCCTTGTCTGAACTTTATGACGCTTTATTATTACTTATAACACTGCACTTATTTCACTGCACTGAGCGGTCTGACGCTAAGACCGCCTTTTTACTGCCGAGTTACGCCGCGACTACTTTTTCGAAGGGCCGCTCGCGCTCGTCCGCCCGCGATATATCCCCTCCCCGGAATTACAACATCACGCCATCATCCGGGGTAGCGTTCATTCTGTTCGATCACCGTTCTCCAGAGTATATAAATTAAGAAAATAGCAGTGCTGCCACTCCGCAACACTGAAAACACCGCACACCACATACAACAAATATTCAAATCATGACACTCGGCCATCCGCTTTTGTGCAACGTCCCGATGCACAACAACTCTCTAAAAGCAAGTCTGATTAATCATATCGAACCCTTTGGACTCCTTAAAGATTTGCTGCAAAATAAAATAGTTAAACAGTAATTATTATGCTAATTTTATAAAACTACTTATGGCACACTAAACTTTGTAGTATACGTTGTCGTAACTAGTTATTATTGTAGATACAAGTAATCATGACACTCGGATTCGTTTTTAATTATGACAATTATTTTATGTTTATTCTAGCTGGTCTGGGAACCGGAGGCTTCCTATTCGTGTGTAAATGTACACTATGCAGATAAATCATTGTTGTATAAATATGTTATACGGATCGAGTATATATTCTGGTATTTCTAGAGGTTTGGTATATAATTAAAAAAAGTACATAAAAACTTATTCAATTCGCATTATTAATTTACTGTCGGTTACTCAATTACTTCCTCCTCTGGCTTAGTGACTGCGAACGGCAGCATCATTATATAAATGTCCCAATGTTGTTGTGGCCACTGAAGTATCATTCAAACCTTGTAGACTTGGACTTGTAGACTTTTTTTTATGAAAAACTCTATAAATACTCCTTTTTGTTCTTCGTCCAAACATTAAAATGACCAACGACAAAGCTTGAATAAAATGAAAGCAAATTTCGTCCAAAAAAAATTACACATAAATTCAAATATTTAGATCCAACTCAAACCAGCTCCAGTAATAATTTGGTGACACGAGTACGTTAATTTTGTACGTGCTCTCATAGGAATCAACATTTTAAACTGTATTTCTGTCATTGTCCTGCCATTACCAAATAGCATTTTAAAATTGTGTAACGTATACTCCCCAAATCCGAGTAATAGAGAGAATAAGAGAACGGAAATAATTTTCCAAACCCCTTTTTTTTTAGCAAGTCGCTACAACCGCATTAATTTCTGTCAAGCTTGTGGATGATCGGCAAAGCACATGAGCAAAATTTTGTCAGTTTAGAATGTCAGAAGTATTATTATTTTCTAATCACTAAATTTCATTATCATAGGGACAAATTAGTCACGATAAACTACAGGTAGCTGATCCATTGTCAGTCCTTCACCAACCGTTATTTGACTGGCGTATACCTGTTGCTGTTTACCATTAAATTGATGTACTATCAAGTTGAATCACTTCACATCACAGATGCCCTGAGTTGACATCTGTCGGATTTTAATCTGTTGTTTGCCAAATTCTTCTTCTTAATCGTACACTCTAGTCAGAGTGGTCGTGGTTGCAATGGCGGTGGCTCCTCGCCGTCACCGTCACTCTCCAGGCCAGCTGCTCTTCTCGCGATGCTTCTCCATTTCTGCCGGTCGGTTGCATTGCGAGTACACTCTACTTCGGTGGACTGCGTAGCTTTTCTAATGAGGTCGGTCCAACGTGTTGGTGATCGTCCAGGACTTCGCTTGCCTTCTACACGGCCATGCATATGCTGCGATAGGCTCTCCGTCGAGTGCTCTTTTCTTGAGATCTGCGCAAAGAACTTCAGTATTTGCAATTGCCCAGTCGACGATAATCTATCTCGTATATGAATCTCTTTGAGGATAGAGTTGTTGGTTGTTTGTCAAATACGTCATCACTATTTTGATGACACGTTAGCTAGAAAAAATACTGTACACATTACATACTAACAGTACTCAAACCGAGAATGTGGACATATTTATTTTCCCATCCAATATTTATAGTACTGATGTAACAGTAGAGCAGAAATTACTTGACTAGGTTTTAATAAACTTAATTGTAGGTAAAGACTGAGAATGTTTATACACAGAAGCATACTTAATTCCTTTTAGTGCACACCTGAACTAATACTAAAGCATCAAAAGAGAAGAAGCAGGTAACCACTTCCATAAATAAAATTAGTCTCAATATTTGTCTTACTAATTTCTGTTGTTTTTTTTTAAAGGTCTATATGATGTCGACTAGTCATATCATAACTGCTCTTGCACTGAGTACAAGCCAGTGGTGATTTTGATAGTTGCCGTTTTATTTCAACTAACAATCATATTTCGGAAACGTTACCAGTCCTATCAAATATTGCTTATTTTTAATGAAGATATTTTTTTTTTATTTATCGATTAATTTTCGTATGCTGGATCCAATACTGTTATACGCTTACCAAAATTATACTAGATTTATCAAAATGTTCATATGCACGAACGATATTTAACGATATTGATCTAGAACCTAGAAATACTTGAACGCTTTGACAGCAAAAATAGAGGGCCAAATGTTATTACTATCATAAGACCACATGTTTGTATACCTATTTTGCAAGAAATAAATTAATTATGAATATTCGGTTTTTATATTTGACTAATTTTTGAACTCATAAACTGTACTTTTACAATAAAACCGCCACCGGTGCAATCTATTTTTGAGGCTACTTTGTTTGAAATATGAAACTGATCAATCAGTTCTCTCTTTGAATTATCTTTAGTTCGTGATAAGAAACTTCGGTCATCGCTTAAATTCAAAGTCAAATTATTTCTTGGGCTTGTAACAAAAGTGTTATATTAGAAAAGCCCTTTTCAAATTAGTATTTTTTGTTATGTTTGTACTCCAAGCTTTTTCTGTTATAAAATACGATTTAACGTAGTTTTTATTAATTTAGATATAATATATTCTATTTATTTATGTCATTTTTATATCCAATAACATAATAAATAATAAAAGGATGTCGTCAAACTTATGTCAATATTCATAATAATGTTCAAAAGGCCAAAATAGAATAATAAAAAATATGCTAATCCACTTATGGAAGAAAGTAGAAAATATGATCCGCTGTTCCATTAGAACGAGAATTCAGCAAGATCTATTCTCATCAACTCATTCAAGGCATAAAATGGGTTTCTCTCAAAGAAACGTTTACTACGTACGTTTACTCTCGACTAATAGTTTTGTAATATTATCGAGTGGTTCATTTAACATACAGATTTGTTTATATATATTTTACGATAATTGTCAACGCTCATCACTGCTTACGTCACTGTCCAGCGGACAATTCAACAAAGTGTAGACACTGCTCTGCAGTTGCTAAAAATAACGTGGGTGTTCAAAACATGACATCTAATTACGTTGGCACATACAGATCGCTGACATCTATATATATTTTTTATAATAATCCTTAACCGAATAGTATTTTTCGGAAAATGTCTTAGGCTTACTCATTTATCAATTCATGAATCTTATTGATGGAGTAATTTCCATTCTCTCTATAATCTAATAATAATAACCATAATAATTGAGAATCTAATAATTGCAAACAGATTACTCATAAATTTATTCGCTCTAACGCACTATACGCGTTTTATCAAAAGTAAGTGTAAGTCACTTCTATGTCGATTCTAATTAGTACGTTTCGGAAATTTCAAGCATAATGGCATTTGTCAAAACTCCTCGACACTTCGAGTTGCTATGCTCGTCAAGGTTACTTGCTGCGTGTCCGATCGGTTGATCTCTCATATATGATTTAAATTTTCTCTATGAAACTCGAAACTACATCAAATTGGAATTATAACGTTATATCATCATTAAAAGTCAGGTGCTCAGGTTCTGGGAAAGTCCGATCAATGATTCTGCTATTCAACGCTTAACATAATCACATTAAAATGATCATTAATCGACTGGATTAATCAAATCCACTAAAATACAAGATCTGTGCACACTCTTGCACACCATATACATATTATACAAAATTTAGTTAATCAAGTTATTTTGGATTAAATACAGTTTGGAGCTTCTACTTTCCTTTGAATAGGCTTGACCTGCTGCAGTTTAAAACGTTCATGGCTGGAAGCTAAGTGTTCCGTGACCGGTTAAAATTATCATCCTGAAACCAAACCTTCATGGTTACAGCTAAAACATCATTGAATAATTGAACTTCAATCTTACAGCTCACTTACATGGTTGCAGCGAGAACATCATCAAATCTTCAAACTTCGACATCGTCAAATCTTCAAACTTCAACCTTACAACGCGCCTATATGGCTGCGGCGAAATCATCATCAAATCTTCGAACTTTCCTTACGGCACACCTACATGGCCATACTTCTTTAGAATATTACCCTGCAGCTCACCTACACGGTTGCAGCGATAACATCATCAAATCTACGAACTTCAACTTTACGGCACACATACATGGCACTCTTTGGAACATTTTCCCTGCAGTTCACCTACATGACTGCAGCTAACAAACTCGTAAACACTAAAAATCCTTGAATTTCGAACTTGCAGTAACACTAAGTGTAGTTGTTAACACTAAGAAATGCACTTTAATTTTCAGCACTGTCGATACTCTGATATCTTAGCGCGGCTTTAAATTTCGCCTCCATGATTACAAGGCGTCAACGGATAAATATTCGCGACAAGTTACCGGTACACAATGGTACTATTTCTGAGGTTATTACATTACATGCCTTCGAAATTCAATTAAGATTTTAAGTCAATCGAACTATGTTATCTCTGTATAATTCAACTTCATAAACAGACTTCTGTATTAAATATTTACGCAGTGATACTCTGGTAAATCCATCAATATTGTAGCTCTACTCATATAAAATTTCGTTTGACACACTTATGTGGTTCAAGATCTTACAATAGTTACGTCACAAAGTAGTTATAGTGTTGCAGGTGGAGATACAATACCAAAATTTCGCTTCATGGTATAGCATACTTACACGACTAAAGACAGTGCTACTAGTTGTAGTAGACTAGTTGTCGTACTAGAATATTTTACTTGCGGTACTTTATTAACCTTACAGAAAAACGAACACAGTACAACTCGCCCTAAATGGCCGTAACCGTAAAGACAGGATTCCACCAGTGTGCGGCTCTGTACCGCACAGAGTGCAGCATAAATTTATTTCTTGGTGAACTCTTACGGGCAGCACCAGCAAACTGTGCGCGCACTCTATTGGACAAACCGTGAACTTTTGTCACGCACTCTTCGGTCTCGCGGTGTACCCGCGACGACGCACTCGCACACATGTTTACACACTAAACTGAAAGTAAAGCACATTTCCGAGGTATAAATGTTCGTGTACAAATGTGCCGTACAGCACGCATACTAAAGTTACGCACAACTGAGGTGGTGGACACAGGTAATCTACTATTGTGATCAAGTTCGCGCACTGCAAAAGGTCTGCACCAAATTTTTATCAACAAGTGTTCTGAATCTGAACACAATTTTAGTGGAGCCCAACCTTAACAGCTAGATAATAAGCTGTTAAGTTTACCATAATATTTTATTTGCATTACTGTTAGCAATATTCTAGAAAAACTACATTTAGAAGCTCGCTTAATTGGCTGTATTGATGTAGCCCAGTTACCGAATTAAAATATTTTACTCGCAGCACTTTACTAGTCTTCTAGAAAAATAACACACTGCTGATCGCTGACACGGCCACAGACCGATATGCCATAGCCATTGTACTATTAAAAACACTACTCTCACCATCACACCAAAAAAATATTACCTCGCTATGGTTCCTCTGAATGGCTGCAGCATAATCAAATACAAAAAGTAAAAATGGTTCTCAAACAAGAAAAACATATTTTCGTATACCTACTTGTCTCTCGGGATGTTAACGAAATAATTTACTAATGACTTACTTACAACAGACTTCATTTCGATAAAATTATCGGGGAGTAGCCCCAACCACACTATCAAAATTTCATTAGGTTATAATAAAATCGTCGGATTATAATCTTTAATCGCTGTGCTACAATAAAATAATCTGGGAGTAACCCAGATCACATCTCATTGCAGTATCTTAACAGATTCTGTCTACCCGTATTACGAATATCCCGTTATAATTATTTTAACAACCTGTTTCAACACTTTTAAGAACCATTTTCTCCAATTCGATATGCGTGACAAATTTTTAACATCAATATTCAATAATCGGAGGGTAAAATATAATCTCGTAGGTGACTCACGATTTTACCGGGCTCGGCTCGCAGGTTGATTGCCACTTCTGATATATGAAGAAAACTCCTTGTCTGAACTTTATGACGCTTTATTATTACTTATAACACTGCACTTATTTCACTGCACTGAGCGGTCTGACGCTAAGACCGCCTTTTTACTGCCGAGTTACGCCGCGACTACTTTTTCGAAGGGCCGCTCGCGCTCGTCCGCCCGCGATATATCCCCTCCCCGGAATTACAACATCACGCCATCATCCGGGGTAGCGTTCATTCTGTTCGATCACCGTTCTCCAGAGTATATAAATTAAGAAAATAGCAGTGCTGCCACTCCGCAACACTGAAAACACCGCACACCACATACAACAAATATTCAAATCATGACAAACCGATGATGTTGAAAAATATCTAAACCTGAAAATCAGCTTATGTCACTTTCCGGTGTAACCACCGTGCTTAGACTTAGACGTGCTTAGAAATAACTTGCTAAGTACGTCTAAGCAATAATACAGCTAACTAATCGTCAAACTTGTATGACACTGGACGTAGTCTTCATGATCATGGCCATTCGTCACTCTGGGCTACCCACCACCAATAATCAACGGAAAGTGGCATAAGCTGATTTTTAGATTTAGATATATTATTTTTTATCTATCACCACTATCTTTCTTCTGCGTTAATTTACTTGTTTTTGAAACACCTGTGCCCTTATTTTGTCCTGTTATACACCTTCCACCTTGTTTTCGCAGGTAGGTATTGAATATTTACGTTGGCTGTTTAGGGTTGTTTGTGTCACACGTAAGAATAAATTTATGTATTAAATATGGTAACGTGCGGCTTCTCATTTGCTGCTTTTAATAATACATACCATACCTACACGTTTTATAAAACTAACAATGTTGAATATGTATGCTTATATTTTTGCTCTGCTGTTTTATCATTGGTTTTTAATGGATAATTGTCCTAATTATAAAAAAAAAACTGAAACTTTACTGGTCCGTTGAGGTATTGTGTTCCAAACTGTAGGAGGTCATTCATCTTGCGTTCGCCGTTTCTACATGCGATTCTACCTCTATTAAATATTTATTAAATGCTTAGTGTTGGAGGTTAAATCTATTTTTTTTTTACATACAGGCCGTTAACATTTAACCAACAGTCAGGGCAGTTTGTTTTACGAGCAATCGACATTATTTCTGTCCTCAGTGCTATTGATATAGTCAGAACTCAGAAGTCCAGGGATCAATCCTTAATGTTATTGAACCGCGGTAGAATTAAATTATTAATATAAATTACACGCGGCTCCGGTAATGGGTCGACACACAGAACATATACACAGATACACACACTGACACACATATACACAGATCATACATTAATACTACGTAACCACGGGTAAACACCGCTCATATATCTATTGCCTAAAAATTATCAGAAAAGAAAAATAAATAAAAAATGGTTGTCTGTAAAGTCGGTTTACGGACGATAATTTTACGTGATAACGTCATAGTAGGGGAGCCCGAGATGTTAAATTTGCAGTTACTAAAGCGTCATGGAGACCGATTGGATTGTGAAGATTAGGTTCTAAAACGATAAAAGTCTATGGCAATTTTTCATTTTAGTTTCGTGTAAGAATTTTCAAAAATGTAAAAAATAACAGTCAAATACAGTTGTAAATACTCGAGCTCGTCTGACATTCATAGTGTATACGCGCTTTGTCTATCTGTTAACCGATAGATAGTGCGAGAGAGTGAGAGATAAAGAAAGAGTAAGAAGGCAAGAGAGGTGCGGAGTGGGGAATACACAGTTCTCAGCATCTGTACGCTTCATCCTTTATCGATGGTTTTAGCTACATCGCCCCATGAAAAACGTTAGATTATATGTTTTTCGTAATACTGATAGGATTTCCTTCAAAATAAAAATAAAAATTAATCGCGCTCGAGTATTTCGAGATGACTTTTTTTTACAACTTTGTGACTCGCTTATTTCCATAGGCCACACTCAAATTGTCAGATTATTGAAATATACACTTTTCTGGATGTTCTTAACTTACCTTGTCTTAATCTGACGCGCTCGAGTTTTTCTGAGGATCGTTTTATTTTACTAATCTGACGGGCTGCCCTCATCGCACCCCCCTACATTAAGGGTTCATATATGGTAGGGGTACATTACAGGGTGCAAGGTTTCTCCCCATATGATTTTCTGACGCGCTCGAGTAACGCGCAAAATCCCCTCTTGAGCTCCCCTACTATCATGATAGATGCGTCACAAGCCGAACGCTTAGGCCGATCGTGCCTCTCTATCGCTTGTTCCGCGCTCTCGCTTGCACGCTCGGCTCAGGCGGAACGTGACAATGAGTCATGGTTTTTCGTGCGTGCTGGCGTTCATCGATTTATAAGACGTTATCATGTCAAATGACACGTCGTGTTGTATGTTTTACACACTGAAGTATCTACAAATTTATAGACAGTTCAAAAATTATACACATCCGAGACGACCCATATATAAATTTGTTTATAATATTACATTAAAATCTGGCTTCAGGCGTAAAATTTTAAGACTAAATCAATGAAAAATAGTACATACATACGATCACGCCTTTTCCCAATGGGATAGGCAGAGGCTATCTTTAATTTCATATGAACCTTATCGATCTCTTTAGCTTCTTGTTCTGTAATTCGTGTCAAAACTCTTATATCATTAGTCATAGGTGATCACATATGTACGTCATTTTATATGTCATTGAAACCAGGGTGAAAGACAGAAATAAAAAATATACTATTTAACTAAACATCACTTTTTATTTTATTTTTTCTTAAAAAACATGTGTCATGGAACTTTATTTAATTTTGCATAAGATTACTTACTGGCGTAAGGCCTGTAAGCAGAGTACCGTTGTCAGAAACAAACGACGATCCTGTGATACTCCTCGCTTTATCGCTAGCTAGAAACAGAATCAAGTCTGCAATCTCTTCCGGCTCTCCTACCCTTTTCAAAGGGACATGTTGAGCTAAATTGTCCCACACAGCATCCGTTGGTACACCAAAAGATCCAACAATGTCTGTCCGGACGGGTCCAGGATTCACCCCGTTCACTCTCACGCCCTTTGGAGCTAATTCTAGTGCTATTGCTCTCGTAAAGTGATCCAACCCAGCTTTGGAAGTTAAATATGAGAAAGAATCGCTAGATGGAATGCCTATACCTGCGATGCTGGAGACGTTGATAATGTTACCCTTGGTTAGCACGAGGTGTGGTGCCGCCAGGTGTGTCAAGTGCACGGCCGACTGCAGGTTGGTGGCCATCGTCTGCTCGTGCACTTGCATGGCGTTGGCAGCGAGGATGCCAACTGGTATGAACATACCGGCGTTGTTCACCAGCACGTCCAGCTGACCGAAGCGGGTTAACGTTTCAGACATGATACGTTCGATGTCTGCGCTCTTCGACACGTCGGCGATAATAACCAGTGGTTTGCTGCCTTTCTGTTCACATATCTCGGCGACGTTGTGATGTCTTGTTTGATTTCTTCCCACCATGGACACTCGAGCGCCTTCTGCTGCAAAAGCTATGGCAATCGCGGCACCGATGCCCGAGCTCGCGCCGGTTACAAGCACTACTTTTCCTTTAAAACTCATCCTGAGTCGACTTTAACTCTGAAGAACTCTAGAAGACGTCTAATGAAGGAGATTGAATACATATTTCTGTGTTTATGGGCTTTTATACGTTAGGATATTATCTTATCGAGTGATTGTTATATTGATATGATTATTTTAATAAATTGTTCGGCATAAATCGCTATACAATTATGACAGGCCCATTTTACAAATACAGTTCATTATTGTGATAATGTTTTACAACGAAGGTAGACGTCGCTTGCGCTGTAGGAGTATCTATTATTAATAATAATAATCTAACACATAAAAGGCCAATAAATAAAATTAAATATATAAATAATCCAATTACTAACAATTTTAAAATCAAAACAATGATAAATAATTAAATGTCACTAATAAAAAGAAAAGCAAATAAATAATTTTAAAAATACTTACGGTGCACTTTCCGTCACAGAGTTCCAATGGTAATCTCCCGGCTCCCATACTCAGTCAGACCCTCGTTATCATATTGTCGTGCAATAGCTTAATGCATATGAATTATTTAAAATGCAAAAGAAATGTATAAGAATCATAGCCCAAATAGATAATACTGTCAGCTGTAGACCTTTTTTTTAAATCAAATATAATATATTACCACTACCTTGCATCTACATTTAGGAATTATGCACATTTGTATTAAAAAAACAATTATATTTTTACAATAATTATAGTTATTAATACTTCAAAATACGAGATTCTCATCATGTGGGATGGTGACGTCAACGAGCACTGCCCGGCGCTGAGACCGATCTACGATCACGATATCAGGCTTATTGGCAACAATAGTCCTGTCCGTGATGATAGAACGGTCCCAGTAGAGCAAAGCTCGGCCATTTTCGAGAACTGCTAATAATTATTAACTAAGAAAAAATCATATCTCGAGTTTAGTTTAACACACAATATTTTTTTTAACACACGGGAATTTTAGTCGTGGTTAAAATTGTTCTTTCTATCAAATAAAAAAATAACAAGTATCTATATTAAAAGAAAAACAAAATAAAAGTTTGCAAAAAAGCAGTTTTTGCAGTCTAACTTATAATTTATGTTTGATACGCTGTTGAGTGTATGTTTTTTGTGAGAAAGTATGCGTAAAATTGCTGTAAAAGATTATAAATGCGCATTATCTATATATATATATATATAAATCAATTGCTGTTCGTTTGTCTCGCTAAAACTCGAGAACGGCTGGGCCGATTTAGCTGATTTTGGTTTTGAAACGTTCTTCGTAGTCCAGGGAAGGTTTAAACGTAGAGAAAATATCGGGTCCAGGTCCACTCATTGATAGGTGATACGAAGTATCGAAGGTCATCTAGTATCTAGTAGTAGTAGAATAATTCTACTAAAATCACTTGTTTATTACAACAAGTATATATATGAAAAGAAAAAGAAAATACCCGACTGCAGAAAAGCAGTATATGCAGTCAGTTACGTTTTCGTTACGCTTGATACGCTGTTGAGTGTACGTTTTTGTAAGAAAGTATGCGTAAAATCGCTGCAAAAGATCATAAATGCGCATTATTTAGAATAATTCTAGTAACATCACTTGTTTATTACGAAAAAGTTCGTTGGAGGTTACGAAAACTATATTTTTTTGCGAGAGACGTATTATTATTACTACAAAAAAATAAGTATAGCCTTATGACACTCAGGAGTTGAAGACGAAACTAACGACACCTCACACATAAAAATCGGTCGAGCCGTTTAGGCTGTAGGCTGTAATATAAAAACATACATACCTACATACTTACATACCCACATAGTTACAAAGATACATAAACTCGAAAACATAACCCTCCGTACACAGTCGGGTTAAAACAGGTTGTCCGATTATCGGGCCCATAATCATATTGTGCGTCAGTCGGTTCTACGTGCTATGTGCCCTGCCCACTGCTACTTCAACTTGCTAATCCGTTGTGCTATGTCAGTGACTTGACTTTAGTACTTCTACGTCAGTAATTTATAAAGTGGAAAAGTCATTTAGTTGCTATTATAATATGACCGTTATCAGAATCGATACACATATTATGCTAACAGTATTCAATTTAATATGGTTACAATACATAGTGACTTTCTTAAAGTAGTATTCCACGAGCTGGGTACGTGATCCAAAGCCTGTAATGTAATGACTTGACCATTATTTTTTTGTTCAAGTCATTACATTACAGGCTTTGTTTGAGTAGTATTTACTTTAACAAAGTCACCATGTATTGTAACCATATTATATTCGGATTTATTTCATTATATTAACGGATATACGCCACAACTGCGCGCGAAAATTTCAATGTATTTCGTAAAAATTTGAGCTAAGCGCGAGAAAAGCGAACGCGATTATTTTTTCATCAATTTATATATAATATTCTACGAAATAGTGTGTCCCACCTTGCTCCCTATAGATACGCCTATGCATCCGATACATCGAAGAGAAGAATCCAAAAAGGTTTTAAAATTCAAACATAAATAACAGCTCTGTTTTTGTCACATACGATATCATTATGATTTCATTCTTTTGAAAACGCGCGCTGATGCGCCAGGAATCCCGACCACCTGGAAACTATAGGTACGCGACATCATTCTAAATACAATACGGCGTATTTCCAATTCAATGAAAGTTTTCTGTGAAGAATACAAAAAAAAACTTTTTAAACATTGATAAATGTTTTTAAATTATATAATTATTCATTTTAAATTACATCTCCCATTTTTTTTTACGACGCTCTCACATTGTCCGAGAGAATGAAAACAACAAAAGGTACTTTTTTCGAAAGGTTATGTACGATAGCTCTGTACACTTTTTTCTTTAAAATTATAACCTCTTGGCAAAGGTGTAGATAATCCAATTATCTTCTGTTTTTGCTATACTTTTTGCTATTGAAATTTGGTGACACGAGTTGTTTTTTTTTTGTGTCGGTGGCAACAATAAAATCAACATCTTACTTATATTGTAAACGATCTTATTTTTCCGTAACACTTGATAAGAGAAGTTTCACATAGTAACATCTAAGGTATTTTTTCCGCAAATTCAGATTTATAAAAGTAAAAGTAAAAGTTGCGACACTTATTCAGGGTAATTATAGTGTAAAAAAACTGAAACAACATACATCAAAATGCGCAATTTTTTGTCCAGTAAAAATAAGATTTGTGACAACATAAAAGACACCTAAGAAAATTGATATTTAAATGAATGTACTAGTGTTTTGTTATACACTTGACACAATTTCAAAATGATATTATAAATATAAAATCAAACTTTGTTACCTTTACACGTTCAAATGGCTAAACCGATCGCAAATAAATTTACTTTGACTTTGACTTTGACTTTGATCGTTATGAAATTTTGTATAGAGATAGCTGTGGACCTGGAGATGGACATAAACTATTTATCATCATCATAATCATCACCATTTTTCATAACTATGCGCATGAAACCGCGGAACTCAGCTAGTTTACAACTCGGGGATGATTTATGATATGATTTTTAGTTATTTTCCTATCATAATTTCAAAGAATCCCCCCATTTGCAAATACTGTGCTGTGATCTGCTCCATACAAATGGATTTATTTTTACTAGGCTATTTGTTTTAAAAACCAAAGTAATTAATACATCAATTTTGATCTAAGTTCTATGGGACCAATCTGAAAGTATATCCTTTGAAACAAAAAAAGGTATGTTCCAAATGGGCTTATAAATAATGGATTTATGCGGGAACGAACATACAAGATAATTATCTAAGAGAACCTTCTCCTTTCTTAAAGTCGGTCAAAAACAATAGAATTAAATGAAAATGGAAAAAATATCGACTTCATGCATTTTAATCAGTTATCGCGATAATCAGCAAGTTATGACTGTAAAATATGTACTATCATGGATAAATATTATTTACTATTAAATAGATTATATACATGCACAGAGATAAGCTACTAGAATTGTTTACGATTCCAGGGAATATCTTGTTCGCCTTATATACCAGTCGAGGGTTTCTTTTGTTTACCCGACTATTCAAGAAGGAGGGTAATATTTTTACCGACTTCAAAAAGAAGACGGTTTTAAAATAATTAGTTGTATTTTTTTTTTATATTACCGCGTAACTCCGTCATATAAAATTTAGAAAACAATTTCAAAAATTATTTTTTGTTTGAAAGGATATACTTTCAGATTGGTCCCATAGAAATTTCATCAAAATCAATCTAGTAATTTGGTGTTTAAAACAAAATTGCGCATTTTGAAGTAGGTTTTTCAGGTTTTTATACTATTATTATATTCATACTAGTATGTCCGTAATATGATTCTACAATTTGGGACCATATAACGGAACAGAGTGCAATGTAGAATTGACGATTTTAGTTACATAATTACAGAAACTTCTGTCTGTCATGCAATGTGACGTTTGGTAACTTGTATTGAAAAGAGCAAACTCAATATAACACTGAGATGCAATATTATATTATGACCTGTTTGTCGGCCACGGTTTGATCGACAGAATGTTTTCACCATCTTACGCAGGTCTATGATACTTTTTATATACTTAACATTACATTTTGCATAAAACAGCGGTTAAAACAGCGATTTTATGTAACTAAAAGTTTTAACATCCTGTAAACACCCCATGTTTTGCGAAATAAATTATTAGAATTTGAAATTTGAAATTTTTTATTAATTTATTCAGGCACACTTTGACTTATTTACTTACTTACTTGCTTACAATGTTTTGAGTTCTAAACTGTGTGTTAAATAGACTGTAATTGAATTTATTTCAATATAATAAAATTAACTTGACTAAAACGACATACTTAACTATAAACTAGATCGTATTTCTAAACACGTGTACCCTATACACAACAACAAAATGCAGTACTTCTCACAAAATTTATTACAGGCAACGTTGGTAACTTTGACTCTGTGTCAAACATTGTACATAGCTTTTTGAAGTTTCTCGATTTTTTTTCCAAAAATTTGTAGGTAGTCAAAACCACTGCTAATTAATTAATTAAGTAATTTGAGTACTAATATTTGGGGGAAAATCAAGGACCTTAGAACTACGCCGTGTACAATGTTTGACACGAAGTCAAAGTTAGCGGGTAACTTTGACTTCGTGTCAAACATTGTACAACAGTGAATGTACAACATTCACCTACATAACATTACGTGTATTGTAGCGATTATTGCTGCCATATTACCAGAGCGGTCGAAATCCTTCATTCCTTCTTAGTACCTACACCTTCACCTCCAAAACCAAAACAAGTCTATAGGCTCTTTCACAATTTGGTAGAAATTAGGTATATGTTAAAAATATATCTTTTCTGGAATAAACAGTTTTAAGGCCGTCACAGACATAGCTATAATTTATATTAATATATTTTATAGCTAAACATATTACCATATATTTTCTATACAAATTTTCGAGTGACCGCACACGCAGCTATAATATATATTTCTATGACGTAACCAAACTATACCGTAATTTATATTATTGCATATTTTTATATTATCGCATATTAATATAAATTATGGTATAGCAAGACATATTTTGAATATACAGCATGTTTCAAGAGAGTTTTGGCAGGAACGTCATCGAAACATGTTGTAGTTTTTTTTTTTTCTAAACTTGTGTTATTTTGAATATTAATGCGATAAAAATGGTGGTGTTTTATTCAAATACAGATACATTTATTTCCATAAACTTAAAAAACATTTGTAACTACCCTCAGTTTAATTCATTAAGCGTTTGATCAAGTACATGAGTGTGGGCAAGTGAAATGTAGTAGTGAAACGTGGTCATTTTACGATTTTTACGTTGTCGACAAAACTTCATAGAAGCTTCTAGTAAAGTCGCCACCACTTTACTGAAGCAGGATTCGACTTATAAATTGACTGTATACGTGACTTAGATTGTGACCAGGGCAACTAACATCTCTAAAGCAACATCAGAATCGTCGTCTGAAGAACTGTCAATTCCAATAACAATGCACTTGTTGAATTCATAATTACTGTGTTTTAAAATCACCCTTTATTACAAAACACGTGCAAACGCTACGCCGATCATCAATGAAATTAAGGCAAAACATATATTATAGCATCATCTCCGTGTGTGGTAGGTTGCTATAATATATATTATAGTTCGGTATATTAATATATATTATAGCTGTGTCTGTGACGGCCTTTATTTTCTAGATCATTTGTCGCGGTATACGTACGTATATCTTAGTTTCATACATTTTATCAGGGGTTAGTGAACAATTCCTATGAAACAGCTGATCTTTTTATTTTTTTATTTTGTGTTGTATCCAAAAAAGTTGTTCTTGATTCCCATTTCGGCTTAGCACAAGGGCACTGAAATAACTCTGTACTTAGTGTGTTTGTTGAGATTACAATCCGCAGGGAAGAAAGGAAACACCCTAGGCATTGATGGTATTGGTCAAAATAAAAAATGTGTGTATAAAGGGCTACGTAATTCACAAATATCCGTCGATGACATGATATCGTGTCCGCCGGCCCCGATCTCCGATCACGCGAAATTCACACACGGGCCGATTGTTATCAAAACAAGCCGCGTATCAACTTCTGTTGCCCAAAATATTCGCGTACTGTTTCACGTGACCCGTTATGGCTTTTAACACAACGCGATAAGGTTCAATTTTAAGTTTGTCGTTTATTTCGCAATCAACTCACCGGTCGACCTCAATCGACATAGTGTTTTGACAACTGCCCGGAATAGGTAGCAGTTTGTATTGACACCCCACTTTATTTTAACCAAGCATTTCCTTGCCAATGGGCAGGTGAGGAAAGGCCACAGAATAATATGCTGGTAGTTGTGCGTCATACAGTGTAGGTACTAGGTACCTGGTTATATTCAATTTTACATACAATTTTAACGTGTAATGAAATATATTCGAATTGAATTTATTCACAAAATAATCCATTCGACAAGCAGGTTATTCAAATTTAATGCTCTTGAAAGTCTCAATTCCTCAAATTCTTGTATTTAAAAATACAAGTTATGCTTATCGTAATTGCTTTTAGTGTGTCGTTACAAGCGATATTTATTTACAGACCTACATTAGCTAAGCTGAGTCATTTAACGTATGGCTGGCAAAATGATGAGTGGCAAAATGGCCGAAAAACATAATAGTCATTCATGAAAGTCATGAAAATTAAGAAATACGATAACTATCTCGTTGTATATGTTGTCCTCTTTGTCTCACTTGCTGGCATTTATTTATATTCAGGTCTTTATTTAGCTAGCAGTTGCTGGTAAGAACAAACTATAGACACTAGCGATTTTTGGGATGAATGCGGGCATTTTCGAAATATTTCATGTACCACCTACCTATATCATAGGTACGGAAAACCTTCTCTGATTCCGTTCGATTCAATAGATAACTGTGTAAGTCGCTGACATTTCACCGTCACTGCTTTTTCTTCCGTGGTTTTTATTCGAATTGGCCTCGAGTTTGCCAGCTACTGCTGCTAAGGGTCATGAGTTCACGACCACTTCGTCGCAAACAGCGCTTCCCATGCAAAAGGCATCTAAGCGGCATTTAATTTGCGTCTATGTGATGAGTGATCATCCGTCGCCCCACCACATACGTATTCATATACGCAATACTTGACTGCCCAGCTCTCCCTTCTTATGAGTTGGTTTGTATACCAACAAAAGTGTCTTTGACATCTATTTCCTAATATACTCCACCGATTATGAAGGTCATGTGTGTACACAAATTGTGTTATGTAATTGTGGATATACATAAATAAACACTGTTGGTATGTATTAATGAATGAGTTAGAAGTTTAATAAGGTCAGCCACACCGGTGAGATCGTGCCAGATATTCAACATTGATCAAGGTTCCTTTACATCGGCGCTATTCACATGGTATATACGTCTTTAGCTTATACGAGTATATATTACGAATAACATTGAGCAGGAAAAATCACTATCCATTTTATACCTAATATTACCTTAGTCAGCAGTGTGAATCCCACGACTACCGTCCGTGAGGACAATTGAATACTGCCTCATGCCACATGGTATAATGGTTTGGGGTAATGGAATACATAAATAGCATCCACCATAAAATTAGTACTGTATTTACGTACGTTACGTACAATGTTGTATTTGCGTAAATGACTCTATTTGGGTTACGGATATGAGGCATATACTCAGTCACACACATATGTCCCAATAAGCCTAAGTAGAATAAAATCGTTACACATTCAACGATTGTTAATGTTTTTGTATTAAGAAAGTCAACGACAAAACGAACAAGTCTCGTTCACCTTACTTTTATGTATGGCGAACGGCTTGTGATAACAATCATGGGATTCATGGGTGTAGCTGGGGGGGGGGGGGGGGGTGTTCAAACCACACCCTCTCCCCCCAATTCTAAGTCAAAGTATTAAATTCGCAAATTTTCGGTCGCGACTGCATTTTTATTGTTTTATTTTCTAAAACCCCCTCCGAAACTAAAACCTGGCTACAGCAATCCCTTATTACACAACTAGAAAATCTTTGAATACTGTTTAAGTACTGCGCTGATAAATCTGATATAATTATATATCAATATTGTCATTTGGTGAAATTGTGTTGTGTCATGAAAATTAATAGAATTTAGATCTGTTATTATGAATAGGCTATATTTAGATTTTAGAATATTAATAATTACCTAGAGACCATAAAGATATTTATAGGTAGTCTAAAATCTAATTGTACGTACTACAACTTGAGATTTTAACAGGTGTGCGCTGGATAACAGTTTGACGCTTTATGGTCGAACCTAGTAAGCATATTAGTCTGTTATGCGGGCTAACTTCACTTAAGAAATTTGTTATCTCTAAGATCTCTTCATTTTCTTAGTCGTCTTTCAGCTGTGGTATATAACTAACTGTAGATACCTATTAACCGCTTGTGTAAGGTCATTTCTGACCTAAAGCACTTGTTTATCCAGTCCCCCTCTTTCTTACGAATACGCTGTTATTGTTATATACTAACACAGCTAGCTCTACAAGAGTATTGTTTGTCTCGTGACTGTTATATAATTGCATATAGTTGTTTCTATTTGTAGTGCGGTCGTTTTGGCGATAGTGTTTGTATATACTATTCAATGAATGATATTCATAGTATATACGAGTATTGTTGCAATATCGATATGATAGTATCGTTAATTCACACTAATAGCATAAATGCTAATTTTGCTATCTGTATCTCTGTGTGGTTGCTGCTTTCGCGACTAAATGATTGCTGGACCGATTTTGATAAATTTAACACTGTACTGTATAGTATAGATTATCCAAACTTAACTTAGTAAGTATACTTTCCTTTCGATAATCACGGGACAGTTGGGAATTTACGTGTGAAAACTTAGGAGGCTGCTAGTGAAGCTTATCTATATACATATACCACTATCTCTATAGATAGCTTTACAATGTTTTAGATAGTTACGGTTTGTACTACAGCTATTTTTGTAAAATAATCTGCTGATAAGGTTGGAGTCAATATAGTATTGTGATTTAACCTTTATGTACTTTGATGGATAATGCTTGTAGTATTATCAGAAGCAACTAAGTATGTTGTTTGTTGAGCGACTGGGTGACGAGACAAGCGAGTCGAATCGCTTTCCTATTCAATATATCGCTTGCCAATAACAGTGCAATGCGACCACCCAGAATTAGAATTCAACCATATGCAACCCTGAGGGGTAATGCCCTGATCGCTAGTAACCTGGAAACGTTATATTCATATTCATTTAATGCGTAAGTCTCATTTACATGTCATTTTCTATGTAATATACAATTTTCATAAATCAATTATTAATTCTAAAAAAATAAATAGGAAATAATATAAAATTGCAATGTCAAAATATGAAATAATATTGTACTGTTGTACTTTAGTCAACTGAACTGTTCAAAAGTCATTATCTAATACCTTTAAACTAGCATTTTTTCTTGTATAAATATAATCTAAATCACGGAAACGGCTCCAACGATTTTAATGAAATTTGGTTTGTAGGTAGATGAGGGGACGATTAATCGGTCTTGCTAGGTTTAATTTTTAGTGAACCCGGGTTATCTCGTACTTTCAGTAATAAAAAATCCGAGTGGAGCTCGGTCGCCCAGGTACTAGCTTTAAAACGTCTGCTTGACAAGCCACCGCTTCAGCCTACACTTGAAGCATGCTAAGCTAAACGTTATCCTACAATCAGGAACACAGTAGGTACACAGCAAAGTAGGTATTGGACACTACGCTAGTCGGGTGAATAATAAGTAAAGATATGGCACTTTCAAGTAGACTCCTGAGTCATAGGACTCATAGGACTCAGGAGTCTAGGAGTTTGGGTTCAGAAGCTTTGGAAAGAGATATTTTGATCTATATGAATACTTAGCCACTTCGTACATTATGATACTCGAAAGAGATGATATTTCAGTCCCATACCAAAATACTTGTTCGCTACTCGGGGTTCGTGTATTACAATACTGAAAGAATGAAAAATATAATTCGAATTTCATTCAGTCAGGTGACTATCGCGATACTAGTAGCATACTGATATCGACGTGTGTGACTCATCATAATAAAATGTATGTGAGATACTCCTTGGTGACTCTTGTTCGAAACTAGTGTGACGACGCTACACTTTACTTTTACTATACTTTTAGACGTAAAAGTATCGTAATGTAAGAATAGTCTAGTCTAGAGAGGAATATATCCGAAACGAATAGAAAAGGAATGAAGATACCATGAGTATTCTAATTCTATTCGATTCCATTCGGACACGATATCTCCATCTCTGTTATTCTGTATGGAAATGACAGAGATGACAATATTGTTTCCAAATTTAATCGCTACCGATTGGAATTAGAATACCCATGTAGAAGAACCTGATAAGAAATCAATCTCCCACAAAATCATACTCTATTAGAAAAGTAATAAGTATCATCTTCCACGTATTTTACCTATGCATGCGCAAATTGTGTTTGTTGACAAGTTCTCGAGTGGAGACCACGCACCGGCAAGTGCAGCGTAGGAAGACCAGCCACGAGATGGACATTTAATCTCATACAAGTGGCGCGAAGACGCTGAATGCAAGCCGCTTCTAATCGACCTTTTTGGAAATCCACGGGGGAGGCTTATGTCAAGCAGTAGACTTCTTATGGCTGAGATGATGATGAACTGTTTTTATGATGTTTTAAAATACCTTGATCCTCTTGACAACCTTGATCTTCTTAATCTATAGTAGACACTTGTGTGATCAGATACTTACACCATTTATGAATATTATTAACATATTCCGTATTCAAATTCAAATTCAAAATTCATTTATTTCGGGCCAATTGCACCCATAGAAATTTCACAAAATATACATAACATCGCATAACAAAATCATACAATAAATCATAACTATTTAATTAAAATATAACATTCATAATGTCAATATACATAAGTAGTCAATAGTAAAATCATAAACATATTCACGTCATAAAATAAAATTAAAATTAGTCAATATTAAATATGTGGTCAAAAAAATAAAAATTCAATTTTTTTTTTTTTTTTTTAATAATAGTATTATTTCCTGTCTTATGATTATGAGACAAAATTATTTAGTCCTAAGAAGCAAGAAGTACTAAGGTACTATTCACTTTTAAATGAAGGGAAAAGTCCCTTTTGATGAGTCAAACCATAAATACGTGTCAAAAAGCAGCGGCTCATATTACCTTTATTTATAAGTATGTGTAATAATATTTCGATATTATGTTTAGGCAAGTTTACACAAATCAATTATTGTGACATAAATTGATGACACTGTACCTAAATCTAGTACCGTAGTAGTAAATGCAATGGTACAAATATGAGGATGTTATTATTATTATTCGAGGTAGGGTGGGAGGCCACAAGAGCCCCCCCGTCACTGCGACCCTTGCGGATCTATTGTAACTTCCCTCCTGGGTTTACAGCACCTCACCCAGTCCCAGGTGTGACATGAATCTCACTAGGGACTTTGGGGCGGAGGCCCTCACGTCCTCAGGATAGAAGACAGGTCCTCCCAGGAGCTGACTCCTCTGGTGGTGGAGCGCCACACATTCACAGAGGACATGGATGGGTGTTTCATCCTCTTCAAGACAGAACCTGCACTCAGGGTTCTCACCCAGTCCCATTCTGTGCAGGTGTTTGTTCATTTTACAATGTCCAGTCACGGTACGAACAAGGACCCTAAGTTGGCCCTTGTTTAGAAGAAGCGCTTCTCTAGAGAACTTCTTGTTGAACCCTGTGAGAAGCGCTTTGGAGTGTGTCATTCCCGGGTTTTGACTCCACAGTGCCAAGCACTGCTTCATCCCCCAGGTTCTAATGCTGCTCCTTATTGTGCAGTCAGAGATGCCACAGGCGGGCTCTGGTCCCACCAAGGTACCTCCAGACCCACATCTAGCTAACTCATCCGCGGCTTCATTGCCTCGGATGCCACAGTGCCCAGGTACCCAGCCTAGTGTGACCTTGTTGGTCTCACCCAGGCAGTTTAGCACCTGCACACACTCCTGTACCAGCTTGGAGTTAACTTCATCCGCAACTAGGGCTTTTAGAGCTGCCTGGCTGTCGGAGAATATGTAGATGTTTTTCTTTGAGTAGGCTCTCTCTATGCATTTATGTGCGCAGCCTAGGATGGCAAAGATCTCAGCCTGGAATACAGTAACATGGCATCCCAAGTGGGCGTATGCTCCCATCTTGGGGGTGCCACCACAGAACCCGGCCCCAGCCTGCCCATCCTTTTTGGATCCATCAGTGAACCAAACAATATCCCCAGGAAGGACTGTATCGGGACCACCATTTTCCCACTCATTCCTTTGAGGTACTGTTATCTGGAACCTCCTAGAGAGGTTGTATGCCTTTAGCATACTGTCGCTTGGCATTGCCACTATAGGTTCACTCATGAAGCTATCGTGCAGGTTCCTCATGAGTGCAGAGCGCCATGTCGCACGTTCGCCCACTCTAGCTCTCTGTATAGCCATTCTGCCCTCCATCTGCACCTGCACATGTAGCGGGGGTATGTTGAGAATAGCTTCCATAGCAAGAGTGGGCGTCGACGAAATGCCACCTGTAATTGAGAGGCACGCCAGCCTCTGAAGACTATTGAGGGCATCTATGCAGGTAGACAGTACAGCTTTTTTCTGCCAAATGGCACACCCATACGTCAATATTGGACGTACTACTGTCTCGTACAGCCATTTGACAGTCTTGGGTTTAGGGCCCCAGTTCAAGCCCACCAGTCTTCTACAGGCCCCCATGGCTATTTTAGCCTTTCTAATTACATTCCCAATGTGCTTATTCCAAAGGAGCTTACTATCTAAAGTTACTCCTAGGTATTTCACCTCATTGGAAAAGTTCACCGTTTTACCCAGCAAAATCGGAGGCCTCAAAGAGTTTAGCCTCCGCTTCCTAGTGAACGGTACTATTACAGTTTTATCAGCATTAACTGATAGCTGATGCCTAGCGCACCAGCTCTCTATGATTCTCAGAGCCTGTTGCATGAGACTGGAGATAACGTCGGGACATTTCCCCACTACCATTACCACCAGGTCATCCGCATAGCCCTGAGTATCATAGCCTGCGTCGTTGAGTTCTCTGATAAGACTGTCAACGACTAGCGACCACTCAAGAGGAGACAATACCCCGCCCTGCGGGCATCCCCTCCTGAGTAGGACTCGAATCGTTTTCCCCAGTAGGGTCATTGATGCAGTCCTATTACGCAGCATTGCTTCAGTCCACTGTGTAATTGTGTTGCTAATGCCACGTTCAAGCATACTGCTGATGATTACATTGGTGGAGGTATTATCAAACGCTCCCTCAATGTCTAGAAAAGCACAGAGGGCTATTTCCTTGTCCTCTAGTACTTTTTCTAGTTTATCAACTAGAATCATGAGAGCTGATTCTGTTGATTTGCCTCTTTGGTAGGCATGTTGATTTACATGCAGGGGTCTCTCAACTAGGTACTTTTCCCTGATGTGTAGATTTAAGACTTTCTCCATGGTCTTAAGCAAGAAGGAAGTTAGACTAATAGGTCTATATGACTTTGGTAGGGATTTGTCTCTATCTCCGCCCTTGGGTATAAAGGTGACCCTAACCTCAGTCCACGCCGCTGGTATATATCCCCAAGCCAAACTGGTCCTGAAAATTTTTAGCAGCGTGGGAAGGATGACATCTCCCGCTTGTTGTAACAAGGCAGGAAATATGCCATCCAGACCCGGCGATTTGTAGGGCTTGAAGCTATTTATCGCCCATCTAACACGATCGGGCCTGAAAACTAGAGAAGCCATTTTCCAGTCCAGATTTGCGGGTCTAACTTTAGATGATGAACTGAATGGCTCCCCTCCCGCTACAACAGAATCTGGGAAGTGAACCTTGGCCAATAGAGCCAGGGTTTCCTCCTCAGAACTCGTGAATGAGCCGTCTGATTTCCTCAGAAGACCCAGATAAGAGTCTGGAGATCTTGCAAGGATCTTATGCACCCTGGCGGCCTGTGCAGTGTTTTCTATTTTTTCACAGAATTTGCGCCAGGAGCTTCGTTTCGCTTTTCTCAGCTCCTTATTAAAGGCAGTCAAAGCGTTCCTATAAGCGTCCCAGGTTTTGTCCTTCATGGCCCGATTAAAAAGCCTACGGGCGTTCTTCCTGAGACGCTCTAGGTTTTTGTTCCACCATGGAACATTCCTATTGGACTTTACCGTTTTGAGAGGACAGTTGTTGAGATAGGCCGTAGTGATGCCCGTTTCTAACTGCCCTACCGCGCTCTCTAATTGCTCCTTCGTTTTCACGGTTCTGTTACGGTCCCTAAGGATCTCTGACAGCTCGGACCTATACCTATCCCAGTCTGTCTTCCTTGGGTCTCTGTAAGATTTGTCATGCTCAGCTAGATTCGCGTTCACGTCAAACCTGATGTGTCTGTGATCAGACATCGACACCTCATTCGATACGTGCCAATTTGTCAGTCGAGGCCCAATAAGCCTTGATGAAAAAGTAATGTCCAAGACCTCCTGTCTCATGCTATTTACAAAGGTTGGAAGATTACCACAGTTAGTTACAAGGAGGTCATTAGTCATTAGAAACTCGAAGAGTAGCTCACCCCTGGTATTGGTATCGGTACTGCCCCAGCTGGTGTGGTGAGAGTTGCTGTCGCAGCCGACAATGAGCTGGGCGTTTTGCCCGGCGCAATGTTCTACCAGAGGGACCAGTTGTTTGGCCGGGTCCTGTTCCTCGCCAGGGAGATAGGCGGAGCAGACAATTGGCCTGATTCCGCTTGATCCCGGCAGTTCTATATACGCAGCCACAATGTCTCCTGTACACAGAAAAGGAATAGGTAAGAATTTTACATTTTTACTAAAGAGTATGCATGCTCTGGGCTTGCTACTACCAGCTTGATAACATACCTTGCCTGTAGCGCCAAGCCCCATGACCGTGTTGCCATTGACCCACGGTTCCTGAATCAAAGCTATGTGCAGTCCTTCCTTCTCGAATCGTTGGCACAAAGCGGCCGTAGCCGCCTTTGAGTGACGTAGGTTTGCTTGTAAGACTTTGATCATGGTATAAATGTTGGGTTGGGATAGGAATTTGGAAAAGGGGATAAGGAATATAGGGGAGAAACTAGGTGTTGGTGGTTGGTGTAAGGTGTAGACGGAAGGAAAAGGTTAGGATGGGGTTAACGGCTATTGAGGGGATTTTGCGAAGCCTTCCTGCTGGAGTGCTCCTGAGCGAGAGACGGCAGCTGTGCCGGCCCCCGCGCAGAGGCACCCGTGGCTCCACGATTTCCCCTCCGTTGCCTGTCAGTAGAGGCATGGGCCGGTGATCTATGAGAAGAAGCATTTCTGCCTCTGCCCCCTCGCCATGGCCCAGCCCCCCGCCCCCTAAATGCAGGGACTACGGTGCCAGTTGAGCCAGAAGCCCGGCTGACACGGCTTGAAGCTTCCGCCCAGCTTCTTGCCTGGCGGAAGACATCAGACTCGTTGATAACCTGAGTCTGATTTGCTTTCGGGGTTGGTAGTCCTCCGATCGGATGTTCCACGACGGGGAAAAGTCCCGGGACCACAGCAGAGTCTGCTGGACTGGGCATGTCTTCCCGGTGCAGGGTGGCCGAAGTGGTCCCCATAGGGCGTTCCCCCTCCTGGACATCAGTGCCTACTTTAACTGGGCCTTTCAGCCTGAGCTGTATAACTGTCATTCCCAGATAAAGTCTATTGTTCCGACTGGCGAGTGCTTCGCAAGAAGATTCGTCCAGAGAGAAGGTCACAGTTTGTCCCTTGCTCTCCGGTCTCGCAACCACTACTCGCCAGTGGGAGAGGTCTATCTGCTTGTTTTGAGTTCTCAACCTCCGCAGAATGGCCTCCTTGTTGAGCTTGGCGTCAGGGATCCATGCCACCGCAAGCCGAGGCCTGGGCAGCTCCTCCTCCCTAACAGCCGTTAAGCTGGCACCTTCCCATGGCTTCAATTGTCCAGCTCGCGCAATGAGCCAATCTCTGGCAAACTCATCCGCGCACTGGACAATAGAGACTCCGGCCCTTTGGAAGCTTCCTTGGAAGCCAGGGCCTTTGCCTTCCTCTTCTAAGTCGACAAGACGAAGGATTTCTCCTTCAATCTCACCGCACTGGGCTGAGGATAATACTCCGCTGGGACCTTTAATACCCACTCGGATTGCTTTCGCTTTTTCCGCGTATGTCAGGGAGGCTTCTCCCATCTTTGCGGTCTTCCCTGGCCTCTCCTGGGACAGGGAGCTAGCAGATCTAGGCCTCTTGTCAGGCCTGGATTCGCCACCAGGACGGGAGATTAGCTGTTGAGAGCCTTTAGCCCTCGCCTGCTCATCTCGGTTGTTCATCCTGATGTGATATTCTGGGATGCTTTCCAACTTGCTAGTGCAAAGGGCTTTTGCCTCATGGACAGTCTTGCCCTGAGACAACCACCATGCCAGCCTTCTTTTTGCGGCACCACACATTTTTGGTCTAGCCGTACTACCTTGAGAATTTGAGCCCGAGACAGTAGCGGCAGAGCCGTTTTCACTCTGGGAGCCTGAGCCCGGAGTTACGTCGGCGATTCCGGCTAAGCCGGTATGTTGCACAGTGAAGCCCTCGAGCCCAGAGCCCTTAGCCTCACTGTCGTTGCACTCCTCCCCATCGCTGCGAAGGAGCACTTCCTCAGATGGGACCGTAATCCCGTCGTCGGATAAGTCAATCTGTTCTTCTTCTTTTTGAGTTTTTACACTGAAATTTTCCATATGATTCCCACGAGTAGCTAGGATATAGAAGTCCACCTACGCAGAGCCTGCATACGTAGGCAAGGCTAGTTTAGGCCTCGAGGTCGCCTGGTATCGAGGCCCCTCCGTTAACGACTGAACCTTCCCGTCAGCCACGCATCCCTGGGCACGGTACGAATAACACCCTTGGATTGGGGTTTTTTTTTTTTTTTTTTTTTTCACTTTTTTTTTTTTTTTCAACCAAGAACCTACAGCAATAATAATAAAAACAATTAACACCATCACCACCACCACAAACATTTTTTTTTTTTTTTTTTTTTTTTTTTTTTTTTTTTCACATCAAATAAACAATAAATTCAAGTCAAGTGGCGCGGTGTAAAGGTCGTGTCAGGTGTTTGTGTGCGTACGTTAATGGGTGTTTTTTTTTTTTTTTTTTTTTTTTTTTTTTTTTTTTTTTTTTTTTTACATAAAATATACATAAATAAACTACTAAATAACTAAAGGATTATAGATACACATATACAGGGAGTGGGAAGAGGAAAGGTTGCGCATGGATGTTTTTGTTACGTCTGTTTCGGATGGAATCAGACCAATAGCAGGCGGTAACCTCGAGCAGGTTATTAGCAGCCACACTTGCGTTGAGGTATGATTGAAGATCTGTTCCTCAAGGCCGATACCAAAGCACTGATGGGACTGTCAGTGCAATGAGCGAACACAGCCGTTCCTCGTCTTAGTTGCGAATGGAACGTAACCCCCTTCGCTCGCCCCAAATATGAGGATGTGGTCATATAATGAACACACGTTTACTCCACGTAATTTCTTTACCAAATTCGACCACTACATTATAATTTTTATAATTATACATAAAGCTGATTATGAATAATGTAATATTGTTAATCTTACTACTAGAGAGCTGTAATTTGGCATAGGTATACCGTACATAATATGTAGGGTATGTATACCTATGCCTTTATTAATAACGCCGAAAAGCTGTAAAAGTAAATCTTGAAAAAAAACTAGGGCGCGCCTTCTACATGTAATGTTCGTCTGTCTTTGTTATTCTGCGCGGCTTTGCTCAAATACTATTTGTACATCCTAGAAAACTTTAATTTGGCATGAACATTCTACGAATTTCTTGGCGTAATTAACTTTAATATATTAACTAAATTTAAAATAAATCAAAAATAAAAAGTCGACATCTGTCGAGCATGCCACCGTCCCGGAGAGTCTCTCCGACATATTATTTCCGGTTGTTCACATCTTGCCAACGGCGAGTATTTGCACAGACATAACCAAGTAGCCAGGATCATCCACCAGCAGCTTGCTCTTCAATACGGGCTTGTCGAGTCAGAGGTGCCGTACTATCAGTACGCGCCAGCGCCAGTTCTTGAAAATAGCCGTGCATTGCTCTACTGGGATCGTTCTATAATCACGGACAGGACTATTGTTGCCAATAAGCCTGATATCGTTATCGTAGATCGGTCTCAGCGTCGGGCAGTGCTCGTCGACATCACCATCCCACATGATGAGAATCTCGTGAAGGCCGAGAAGGACAAGCTCAGCAAGTACCTTGACTTGGCTCACGAGATAACCGCCATGTGGGATGTTGACTCGACGATCATTGTCCCGATAGTCGTTTCGGTGAACGGTGTTATAGCGAAGAGCCTCGACCAACATCTCAAGAGGCTCTCGCTCGATGGTTGGGTCAAGGGTCAGATACAGAAGGCAGTCATCCTGGACACGGCACGTATTGTCAGGAGGTTCCTCTCTCTGTAGCCCCTACCACCGGCAGCTTGAGCCCCGCCCCGCTGCCGGCGGCACCCTAGTTTTAAGTTTTTTACAATATTTATGTTTATTTTTTATAAGTTTATATTTGTGTTGTAAAAAATTTAAAATAAGAATGTAAATAAATAAATGAGATAATAATATATATCTTTATTGCACACCAACAGAAACAATACATTAACAATAAAAAGAAACAATGTTTGGCAGTACAATGGGCGGCCTTATCGCCTAAAGCGATAAAGTGGCGGTAAGCGGTAAAGTGGGGGTGAATATTTTTTTTCTATCCGATCGTGTATTCTTATAGTTTCGCCATGTCTGTCTGTCTGTCTGTCCGCGGCTTTGCTCAAATACTATTAGTACTATAAAGTTGTAATTTGGCATGGATATGCATATTATTTATACCGAGAAAGTAGTAGAATAAAATTTTGAAAAAAAAAAGCAAATTGCGGTACCTCCCCTTCACGTAAAGTGGGGGTGTAATTTTTTTATTCTCATCTATTCCAACGTGTGGGGTATTGTTGGATTGATGACATTGGGGGTGTGCTAAAACCGTAGTTCAATTTAGGGATCCGTTCACGAAATATTAAGCTTTGAAGTTGTAATTTTTGTAAGAGTCACGTGTCCGTCCTCTCTACCGTTTAAACGGTTAACTTTGAAGATATGAAAAAAATCATGCTACTAGCGTATATGATGAAATTAAAAGGATCTTAATTAATCACGGCTAAGAAGGCTTTACGAGTAATAGTTGATCAATTTAAAAAAATTACTTAGATAAGTAAATAAATTAAAATTTCGTGCAAATTTAATTTAAACTAAGATAAATTGTTAACTCGTATGTATGAGCATAGTATCACTATTTTAAGCTCACATAAATTATAATGCGCAACTACGGATCCCTACTTTGCGCGTGGCACGACACGTATTTGACCGCTTATTCAACTTAGGGATTCGTTTCCGATATATTAAGCTTTAAAGTGATATTTTTTGTTAGAGTCAAGTGTCGGTTCTCAACACTTTTGAGGATAAGACACATCATCAAGGCCTTTTAATATGTATATTGGCCTTATATTGTTATATCTTGTTGTTGCACTTTCTAAACACTCAGGATGGCAGATGGACATTTCACACAACACCATCTAGCCCAAACTAAGCAAAGTACTATGGAACTAGATGGCTGATAGAATACATATATACTTTTTTTTTGTTGTAAATATATACATATGATACATAGAAACACCCAGACACAGAACAAACATCCATGCTCACCACACAAATGTTTGCCCTGGGTGGGGATTGAACCCACGACCTTTCAGTTCAGCAGGTAGACGTAAACACACTACCAACTGAGCAACAAGGCCAGTCAATGCATGGCATGGTAAGATGCTCGAAGTTGTTATTAAAATGCTAATGACTGACGTAGTTTCGTGTGAATATTTAGTTTTATTATAGGTACATAATCTACTACTTTAGCCTAGCCAGTGTTAACCGGAATTATTACATTTACATTGTATGCCTTATCTACAATAACAAGTGAAATAATGTTTTATTATATATCCACAGAACTCACATCTTTTCTTCTGTTCATTGTTTCTATCATCTAAGTAGATGATAGAAACAATGAACAGAAGAAAAAATGCGCTTATCAAGTGATAAGCGTAAAAAGTGTTATGTTCGGTTTTCACAGGTGACCTTTCCCATTCGTCTACTGTGACAAACTCCTCTTGTAGCTCTGTGTTCGTCTAACAGAAGTTGACAAATAATGTTTTAGCTAATATAGGCTTAGCGCAGATGTTTATGAGTCTAAGAGTGTGTCTGGCTGGATTCGAGACATTTTGGGGTTTATGGTTTGAAATTCAAAAACACACACAATGCACAATTCAGAAAAATATGGCAATGTTCTGTGAACATTGTCAAACTCTGTAGACTTGTCAAATTTTGGACATGTATTATTTACTCTTTTGATTTAGCTGCAAAGAAAACCACTTCGGAAGCATTTTTGCTAAGAAAGATCGTTTGGTCAAAGGTGTACCTAAAACGAGCAAAAACGTCATGAAAGTTTTACAGATTTGTTGTTATAACTTCAGAATGAAATTATAATATGGGTCCTTGTAGTATTAAGGAACTCTAAAAATATAGTAGGTACTTACCTATGCTTCGTCCCTAGATTTTCTACTTTACCGCGTAGTAGTACCTCATGTCCGTGCTTTCCTATGGTGTATTCTAACTAAAGAGTTGAAATTAGGGCTTTAGAAAGGTTAGAGTTACTTTAATATTTTATAATACCTATGTTCAGCTTACAAGGTTGCCGAAGAAAACCGGATACCTATATAAAAATGATCAATTATTTTTTTTTTGGGAAAGGTTGTAAAGGTAGGGAAGAAGGTGTTTTGACAACGCCGGCGCTAACGACATACACCAGCTAGCTACTCGTTGTCGAGGGGGATGGGTGAATGGTCTATAATAGGGCTGTGAACTTGCAAAGTTTTTGCCATCAAGTGCAAAGACACGGCTAGGTCAATGTTGTAGGCTTAGCCAGTTTGTAGGTAAATCCGAAATAAGGATCACCGACAGGTTGGCGGTCAGTTTTTAAAAAAATCAATAGTTCCTTTCTTTACTCTCATGTACCTAAATTATTACCTACCTATAATATAGTATCCTTATTGGATATGTATTTATTTTTATTTAATCTATTTATGTTCAGGCGTTCAGGGTGTTCGCTCCGCAGATAGGTTCCACGTGCGTACGTCCATCGCGGGTCTTATTTCTAAAGAAACCTGTCTTGGGAACGTATTGGCGATGTTTTTTAGAAATGCATAGAAAATATATAAAATAAATATATAAATAATAATAATAATAAATATATAATATATATATATATATAATAGAAAATCGAAGTAGGGCGCACGAAATGCTGTTATCTCAAAAGTGGAGTTCTAAGAGGACGCAATAGCTTTATCTAATGCGATTATCTGATTTTTCTTATAAGAAAATAACTATTATATTCATATAATTAGACAACAATGATTCATTGTTTTTTGTACTATTTGTTCCTTTTATTGTTATCTAAACTCTGTGTCTTTTGTTTCAGTTACCTGGTGTCCGGCGACGCGGACGGAAAGTGCTACGTGTGGGATTGGAAGACTACGAAACTGTACAAAAAGTGGAAGGCTCATGACGGAGTCTGCATTACATCCCTCTGGCATCCACATGAGCCAAGCAGACTACTCACTGCGGGCTGGGATGGCCTCATTAAATACTGGGACTAGACAATAATAACACAAAGTACAATGCCACAAAATTGTAATTCCCCTAAAGAACCAAGTACCATACAACATTTATAATAGAGAGTAACCGAAATAAACTATATAAAATCCAATAACATTATTTTTAATTAAAGCCATTTTCCCTGTTTAAAGCTAAGCTGCCTGCATTGGCATACGGTATTTGTAGTTGTAGTCCTCGGGGATGAAATCCACCTTGTACTCCAAGCTACACTCTCGACAAGTACCATTCTTCAAAAACTCGTTGAAATTTATATTGTTTTCGTGGAATGCTTCAGTAAGAGCAGTGATGAGGCTGTCGATCATTTCGGGCGTGTGGAAGGGTCCGGGCGCGAACCGAAGGCGCTCTTCGCCGCGCGCCACCGTCGGGTAGTTGATGGCCTGCACGTAGTGGCCACGCCGCATCAGCGAGTCCGCTACGCGCGCCACCTTGTCCGCGCCTACTACCGGCACTGGTACAATGTGGCTCACTGACGGCAGCTGTGGCAGCCCTGCCACCAAAAGTGACAGCTTCAAGTAACGCACCATCGCCTGGTGCTTCGCTCTCAGAGTACGACCCTCCTCCCCTGCTAGAAGTCTAATGGATGCCAGTGAACCAGCTAAAGTGGGTGGTGGCAGTGCTGTGGTGAATATGAATCCTGGAGCTAATGATCTTATTGTATCTATTAGTAATGTCGACCCAGCTATATATCCGCCAACATTTCCATATGCTTTTCCTAATGTACCGGACACAATGTCTATTTTGTCTTGGATTCCTCTTTCTTCACCAATCCCAGCACCATGTTTTCCATATAGTCCAACAGCGTGAACTTCGTCAACAAATGTTAGAGCTCCATATTGATGAGCTATATCACACATCTCTTCTAATGGACAAATGGCTCCACTCATTGAGTGGACAGTCTCAAAAACGACTAGTTTTGGCACACTGGCAGGAGAGTCTGCCAGCAATTCTCTGAGGTGGTTTGGGTCATTGTGTCGGAATATGTGTTTCGGAGCTCTGCTGTTTCTAATGCCCTGTATCATAGAGGCGTGATTCCCTGCATCAGAATATATAACACAGTCGGACAGGATTCTTCCTAGAGTCGACAAAGTGGCATCATTAGCCACAAAACAGGAGCTGAATATTAAAGCTGCAGGTTTCTTATGGAGTTTAGCTAACTCCATTTCGAGTTTCTCGGTCATCTGCGAGTTACCCGCGATGTTCCTGGTGCCGCCGGCGCCGGTGCCGTAAGCGCGGATGGCGTTGACAGCTGCGTCCTGCACCGCCGAGTGTCGCGAGGTGCCGAGGTAATCGTTGGCACACCACACGGTCACGCGCCGGTTGTCGCCACCCTCAAGTGCCTGAGGGTACGCTCCCTCTGCTGCCAGACGCGATACTTTTCGGAACACTCTGTACGAGTAGTCGTTCTTCTTCGCGCTGATCTGCTCGTTAAAGAAATTTTCGTACGGGTAAGGCGGGGTGGGTTCCACGATATCTTCGTTCATCTCCTTTGGCGCGTCCGAAATGATAGAATTTTGCTGAATGAAGGGACACTTTGTTTCATCATTTCCGAGAGTGCGAAAGCCTCGGGATAGAATCGGACAGTAGTTGCCGTACTGTTTCATCAGGTTAGCCCCGTAATTCCTTACGAAGGCGGGGCTCAGGGTTCCCAGGAAAGGACAAGGCATTTTTATGTAATCGATGACACGAAACACTTGCGACACGAAAGATTTTTCCACTTGTTAGATTGGCGAATTACGTACTTTTTTAACGTTGGCTCCCACTGTAGCCGAACGTTGCACAGCTTTTGATCAACTGGTGGGTCACACGATGACACCTTTTATTTATAAAGTTGCTGTCGTCATATCGATTTGTTGAACTCTTCGCTCACGAATAATTTTATTTTGATTTCATTCTTTCCCCTTCGCTCCACTCTGCAATGAATTTATTGCAATCCTGAAATATTTGTCAAGTATCAAGTTATGTCGTATGTCAACATCAAATCAGCACAACAATATGAAGTTTGTTTTTTTATTATGTATTCATGACTGTTTTAAATAGGTCTATTAGCCGGGTAATATTTCTATTGTATTACACATTTTGGAGACTAGAATAAGAACAAGAAAATATTTATTGCTTAACTGTGTGCAAAGATGTTAAAATTTTAAATTGGTATATTATCAACAGTCTGTCCATTTCGAATGTTCAATAATCAAAAACATAGATTCAGAATATATAATATAGGTATGTATCTAAGGGAATGTAATATAGATCAAAAGTTTAGAAATGTGGGACGAGTTTGTAATTAATACAATACCTACATAAACTCATTTGATCAATTCAAAATTAAACCCAGTATAAATTACTGTTTCTTGTTGTGCTAGTTTTACAGATGTAATATATTATATACTGATATTTTACTTTGTTCAAAGTATTATTTTTTAATAGAGAAGGCTTTCGAGATGAGACATGAGTTCAATGTTTTTCTTAAAACTATTGCAATCTATTTTTTTTATCTCAAACGATAGTTAATTATAAATTCTTATGGCCATGGCATTCAAACATACTATTGATTAGCTGCGGTATACATAAGCTATATTTGTATTTTGATCTTTTAATCTCAGCACGAGTAGATTGCATATCGTAAAAATAACTTTCATTGTTTTTCATAAATACACAAGTTTCTTAAATATATATGGAAATACATGTGAGTGTTAAGAAATTATTAGTTTTGAAGATACGAGTATCTCGCAAGGTGTCAATATTATCTAGGCTAAATATAATTCGGAGACATCTTTTTTGTAATAAAAAATAATTGTTATCTGTAAAGTCGGTTTACGGACGATAATTTTACATGATAACGATGCGTCACAAGCCGAACGCTTAGGCCGATCGTGCCTCTCTATCGCTTGTTCCGCGCTCTCGCTTGCACGCTCGGCTCAGGCGGAACGTGACAATAAGTCATGCTATTTCGTGCGTGCAGCCGGCAATCATCGATTTATAAGACGTTATCACGTCAAAAAAGAAATGCAATGTACGCGATCTCGGTAGAGTATATTTTTTTCTATGTACGCGATTGATTTCTCTATCTACGGCTTCTTGTATCGTCATGGTGTTTCTGTCAGCTGTGATGTTATTTTCAATGTCATCTCGATATGTCATTCCTTTACGTCAAAATAATGACTTTTGAATTGATCATCCTGCCCCCGTATTCTGAACCCATTCGGTTTCGGAATCGATTCGATTTGTATATCTCCGTATCTGTCATTTCCATAGAGAATGAGAGAGACGGAGATATACAAATCGAATCGATTCCGAAACCGAATGGGTTCAGCCCCCGTATTCTGAACCCATTCGGTTTCGGAATCGATTCGATTTGTATATCTCCGTCTTTGTCATTCTCTATGGAAATGACAGAGACGGAGATATACAAATCGAATCGATTCCGAAACCGAATGGGTTCAGAATACGGGGGCAGAATACGGGATCTTTTCGTCTGTGGAATTGGTTGAATATTACAGATATGAGAGAACCGACCAAATTACCTTATTAAGCTCTTAGTCATAGACCATGATGAGAGATCGAAAGCACTGCGTCTCACTACTACACGGCTACGGGGTGACTTGATTGAAACTTTTAAAATAATGAATAGTTTCTACAAAGTATGATGCAATTAGTTAATTCGTGCGGCGTGCGTCGGCTGCGTCACCAAAGACCATCAGAGAGTACAATTTACAGATAGCCATTAAAGATCGGTACGTGGCAGTGATAGAGGCCCTGGACCGAAAGTACGCAACAAATCAGCCCCCGTATTCTGAACCCATTCGGTTTCGGAATCGATTCGATTTGTATATCTCCGTCTCTGTCATTTCCATAGAGAATGACAGAGACGGAGATATACAAATCGAATCGATTCCGAAACCGAATGGGTTCAGAATACGGGGGCAGAGCAAATGCTGAAACCCCGTATAAAAACCGGGCTCTAATAGTGACTACATTCACAGAAATAAGTATTGTGTGTACACCATGAGCATACATGCTCACCATCGAAGGCTCTTTCTTGCGGCGGCGTCATGTGACGAGTCGCCCTCTTCCCTAACAAACAATATGGTTGAGGAGGGTTAAAATAAAACATATTCTTTTGATATAATACAATGTTGTTTAATTGAAAATCAGACTTAGAATAGTATGAGTGACATGAGTTTGAATTATGATAGATGACACAATGAAAAGTGTTGATGGAGGTCTGTAGTAATAAATGAGATTGTAACATTCCTCCCCAATTAAATCTCGTCAATCAGACGGCGTGGAGGTTGCCCCTGGCGTTGACTTCGGCGAGGCTGGGGTGCTGGAATGGACACTGGAGTCACAAAAGCTGGAGATGAGGCGAGCGATATGGGAGATGATGTTGTTGATGATATGGGAGATTGTGAACAAGTGGGTGATGTAGTGTTTGATGATGTTGGTGGAGATGAAGGAATGTCAGGGACATGTAATGTAAGTGATGATGATGTAGGCAAGGAAGGAATGACATTTGTTGAGACGGGAGGACATAACATAGGAGAAGTGACAATGGGACTAGGGGTAGCTGCGTTAGCAGACTCTGAACTAAGTCGTGGTCTCATCTGGTCTGCATGCTTCCTTTTCGAACTTCCTGTTGATGTGGTGACAACATAAGAGTATTTATGTTTCCTGGCAGCAACTGTTGCAGGTTGCCACTTTTTTTCTTCTTTAGTTTTAATGTATACTTTATCTCCTGTTTGATAAGTGGGTGCAGAAGACATTATATTGGCTTTCACTTGCTCGTACTGCAATCTTCGCCTCTTACTCGGTCTGATATTTGACAGCACGCAGTTCAACTGTCTACCGAACATCATTTGTGCAGGCGATTTGCCGGTAGTGCTGTGAGGTGTGTTCCGATAGGTGAACAGAAATTCCAATAAGCGGGTCTTCAATGATGTTCCCTCATTACTGGTCATCCTGTTTTTAAAAGTTCGCACAAAACGCTCAGCCAATCCATTTGTGCGGGGATGATACGGGGTTGAGGTGACGTGTAAGATTCCTTGTTTTTTGCAATATTCTTTGAATTCATGGGAGATTAGTTGTGGACCGTTATCAGACACAATCATTTGCGGAAGCCCAAAGGTGCTGAATATGTCATCTAGCACAAAACATAAGCTTTTAGATGTTATATTTTTCATTGGTCTTAATTCACACCATTTTGACAATGCATCGCACAAAACAAGCCAATAAGTGCCTTCAAATGGTCCTGCGAAATCAATATGTATTCTTTCCCAGACTTCTGCAGGTATGGACCATGAAAATACTGGTAATTCATTATTGGACGGCCTGTTCTCTTGACATCTGGTGCACTTTTTTACGAAGTTTTCGATATCCTCATCTAAAGATGGCCACCAAACGTAGAAACGCGATAGCGCTTTCATGGCAGATATTCCTGGGTGCCCTCTATGAAGGTAATGTAAGACTGGTTTCTTGAGTGTTTCAGGCACGACGATTCTACCTTGCCACATTATGATTTTATTTTCAATGGATAGCTCAAGACGCTTCCTGTAGAAATGTTTAATGTCTTGTTTGTAATCGATTTCCCTCCAACCAGTTTTTAAAGATTGATATACTCGTGAGAGGATTGGGTCTTTCTGTGTTTCTTTATTTAAGGTTTCTTCTGATAAATGGAGATCTTCGATTCTGTTTCCAAGAAGACGTTCAGTGATTCTATGTACAGAATTTTCGATTGTCGAAGGTTCTACCTCAGGATTTGGTAATCTTGACAGACAGTCAGCCAAAATATTATTTTCTCCTTTCTGGTAGATGATGTCATATTGGTAGCTTCCAATCAATAGAGCCCATCGTACAAGTCTATTATTTACCAATTTTGGAAGATTGCGTTGAGGACCCAAAATGTGAATGAGTGGTTTATGATCTGTCATTAAGGTAAATTTGGTTCCTCTCAAGTACTGATCAAATTTTTTTATTCCAAAAATTATGGCTAGGGCTTCTCGGTCAATAACAGAATATTTGCTTTCTGCTGGTCGTAGTTTCCTGGATGCGAAAGCTATTGGTTGTTCAGTATTTTTGTTTTTGTGAAATAAAACAGCTCCAACTCCTTTCTCTGATGCATCACACGCTAAAAAGAGGGGGCGACATTCATCGTACGCAACGAGAGGTTTTGCGTTTGCAATGCTTGTTTTAGCGTCTTCGAAAATTTGTTTTTCGTTACTAGACCATCGCCATTTCTGTTTTCCACTAGTTAATTCGTAGAGATCTGCACACAATCCGTGTAGATGTGGAATGAAACGCTCATAGTAATTGATAAGGCCAAGAAAAGATCTTAATTCTTTGGCATTTGTTGGTTGTGATGCTTTGGTTATAGCATCTATCTTTCCTTGGGTAGGGTGTATTCCATTTTGATCAATGATATGACCCAGGTACTCGATTTTCTTTTGTAAGAAACTACATTTCTTTATGTTCACTTTTAAGCCCGCTTGTTTAAGTCGGCTTAATACAGTAGAGAGTGTGACTAAATGTTCATTTATATTCTGTCCTGTCAGTGCAATGTCATCAAAATATACTGCTACATTGGGTAAATCTCCAAGTAGTTGGTCCAGAAAATTTTGAAATATTGATGGGGCGGTCGAAATTCCGAACGGCATTCTGTTGTATTGGTAATATCCCCTGTGAGTTGAAATAGTCAAGTATTTTTTTGAGTCGGGTGCAATTTCAAATTGTAAGTATGCATCTTTCAAATCAATTTTTGAATAGACAACACCTTTTGCTAGTTTTTGTCGTAAATGGTCGAAGATAGGTACTGGATGTAAATGTTTCGTTAGGACTGGATTAAGAGTAGTACTGTAATCTCCACAAATTCTAATGTCACCTGAAGATTTTAAGACATTTACTGTAGGCGTGGCCCACTCTAATGACGTCATGTTTGGATCTACCTTGTTTATAATACCTGTGTCGACAAGGCGGTCTAACTCCCGTTCTACGTTTTTCCTTATACTGAATTTAATTGGTCGCGCAGGAAGGTGGACAGGTTCTGCGCCTGGTTTCACGTGAATATTTACTTGGTAATTGTTCACTTTTCCAAGTTGTCCGTCAAAAAGATCTTTATATTGTTTGAATACTTGATCAAGTGTTTTCGGTGCTTCTATTTTAATAGAGTAAACTGGTTTTGGAAACTCCATTTCGAACATTTCGCTCCATCGTAGACCAAAAAGCAAGGGTTTTGCATTTTTCATAACGACTACAGGTAATGTTTTTTGCTGTCCGTCGACTTCGACGTCTACGTTGGCTATTCCTTCAGTTTTCAATTTGTTGTTACGGTTTCCGTACGCTTTGAGTCTTGGTCCTTCTGTTAATGGTGGTGATCCTATTTTTTGCCATAGTTTGTCGCTAATTATGGAGTATGTGGATCCAGGATCCCAGTCCATTGTACATTTAACGTTATTGATTGTCACATAAATTTGTTTGCAACCTTTTCGTATTTTTCGGGAGCCTGTAACGTTGTAGACTCCTTCACTTTCGCTATCAATGTCTGTCGCTATTGTAGAGCTAGATGCAGACGCTCGTGCTTCGTTAATTCTGTGAAGACGTTTGGTAGCGTTCTTTTTATTTGGGACAATATATGCTCGCCCCGTTTTAATGCAGCAGCTCTCAAAATGTCCTGTGACGTTACAGCTATCGCAAGCATGATTCTTGGCAGGACATTTTGAGATGTCGTGTTTGTCATTCTTGCCACATCTAAGGCATTGTTCAAAATTTAATTTCCTCTGTCTATTGTGGTTTGATATAGACCTTTGAGTGTGTCTCCTCTTGATTTTGTTCACGTTGGCATCCGTTGTGTTTGGTGTGTCATGTTCGGCTTGTTCTCTAGATTGTGCAATTGAGAAGAATTCTTGGAAAGTTACTTCTCTGCCTGATTCTTGTAAATCGGGCCATTTTTGTTTGAGGTCTGTTTCCAAGTCAGGATGATTCAGCCCTGTGGCAAAACGATCTCGGAGTTGTCGTTCCAATAGTTCGTCACTGTAGGCGCAGTCTCGACTTAAACTCTTAAGTCTGTTTGCGTAATGCTCCATAGATTCGTCAGGTTCCCTCATGCAGTTCCAAAACTCCAGTAACGCGCGGTATCTAGTTTTTTTGATTCTGAATAAATCCAAGAGCTTGGACCGTATGTCTATGTACGTACTATTATCAAAATTTGGTGTAAGCGCTATTTTTAACTCACGGAATGTGTCCGGTGATATTATGTTCAAAAGGATGTCTTTTCTTAAGGAATCATCACTATTACTCACGTTTAGAATCTTGCACTTATTCTCAAAATAGTCAATGAAGTCCTCGATTTTGTGTTTGTCCGAGTCAAATTTTTCCATGTTGAAATTTTTAAAAATCATCATCCTATCCTTAGATGATAGTGATGAGTTTGAAGCGTTCGTCACGCTGGTAGTCGCTTGTGTGTCATGGCCTTTATGTATTGTTTGTACTAACAATTTCAGTATGGAAGTTATTTGTTCTTGTTGGACCTGTTGAGTCCGCAAAAACTGTGCAAATTGTTCATCGTTCATTTTTCTGATTTACTCCTCGTCGCCAATAAAATAAAACATATTCTTTTGATATAATACAATGTTGTTTAATTGAAAATCAGACTTAGAATAGTATGAGTGACATGAGTTTGAATTATGATAGATGACACAATGAAAAGTGTTGATGGAGGTCTGTAGTAATAAATGAGATTGTAACAAGGGTGATGACATGCGTCATACTCGTGATCAGGTGCTGCTTGTGGGTCGCTCATGGTATACACACAACATAGTAATGAGTTAATTAAATTAAAACAAAATAATCTTCCCGTAACGATAAGTAGTAAAAAATATTTGTAATCATCACAAAGGTCACGGACCCTGATGTCTGTGGAGCTAAAAATTAAATAAATAGATGTTTCTACAGTCTGTCAGACATAAGAAGCCTACATACCACAAAAAAGAACTTGAGAAAAAGCAGACGCCACAACATCTTAATGTGGCGTTTAACATCACAAACGAACACTGTACACCATAATTATCCTAAGCAAGAGTTGTTCGCAATTGAAATTGATTGCCTGAAGACGTTAACATATCAAAGTCTTAATAATTATTTTTTTAGAAAACTTGTCACGTTGTTAGCTGATTTGACTCGTCTCACTGTACATATACAATAATGCCCAGGATATAGGGAATGTTATTTTATTTTAAGCGGTAGAGCGTTCAAATCGCTACAAAGTCGTTGAAAAAACGCCCGTAAAAAACGCTTGTGCAAATGACGCCACTGCGTCGGAATAGTGATTTCGTACAAATATATCCTTTAATTTTATTTAGTTCGGTTACATAGACCTAGAATGAATAGACGGGAGAACCTTGTAACCGGGCAAGAAGAGATAGCGATATTGATACCATTGTATAACATTCCCATAAAAGTCGGGGAAAATAGGTTGGGAGTTGGGTGTGGGACTGTGGGTTTTATTATGTAACTTTAAGATATTTTACTGATATTATGATATTAAAAATATTTATAAATACATAGTAACACTTGTGGTTTGAATTTGTAAGCGACAATATATTGCAACTATGAGCACTCGTACACACGGCTACAATCTTCCACAAATCCAAATACTTACATCTAATCTACAAAATACTACAATTTACCTGATGGAAATCTATAAAAAGCTATAAAATTTCTCACACATATAGGGTTCTTACACATATATACACACACACAAAACTCACAGCCAAGGTAAGTATACAGTGTTTCCAGATGAAGATTGGGCTTCGCAAATTTGTTAACAGTGTCATACCAAGTTACGAAAACATAACCTCGTATGATCTTTCTATAATTTTGTTTATTTCAGCGGTTTGAACGGATTTGGATAAATATTTAGTATTCAAATAATTGTCCCTTCATCAATTAACCTTTAATTATATTTGCGATGACACGCGACGAACACATGCACATAAAAAATATTAAAAATTCACCTGTGAAAACTAACATTATTTAAACCTCTAGCACTTCTATTTTTACAACCTAAAACAACACACTTCACCATTTTACCGTTAACCACACAGTTTTCTATACTATTGAAGTTAAGTTTCGTTAATTTAGTCCTTTTTTATAGTTATTTGAGATTAAAAACGCGTAAGCTGTAAATTTTGTGTCCCTGAGGCATCGCTTATTAGGTAGGCGTAACAGGGACCAAACAATTTTCAACCCGCTACATCGACAAAGATAAAAAATGCATAATCTTTCTCTTTCATGATTGCTATAATCACATTATGCTATTTCACTAGGGGAGTGAAAGAGAAAAAAATGTGATATGACGGTCTCTAAATTCCTACTCTGGGTCTGGGCTGGGTTCAGTTAGTATTACATTCTTCTCTTCTCTTTGAATTTTGATTTAGTTTGTGGCACAAATTATAAAGTAATATGTCCAAGGACAGATAAGACAGTTTCTGAACGAATCCAAATCGTTAGTGAGTTGAAGGGTTCACGACACACGCTCAGCAGATGTCGCTTCTTACATTGTAGTGCTGCACTTACTGTAATGTAAACGTATCGATATCGATAAAATAGTGATGTACTTTAATATCGATAATGTTTCTGATTTTATATCTGTTACATTAATATTTTTCATATAAATAAAACAATTTTTTTTGTTTATATTTTTTATTTTTATAAATCTATTATTTTATATTCTTAGTATCACCACCACCAGTAAACATTTTTTCTGTTCCATAATTTGTTTTCTAGATCTTCTTATACAGCTTTCTTCACTTGGATATTAAAGATGTAACAACTTGTGTGAACGCATTCTTCTTTTACCTGTACAAAAAATAAAAACAATAAGATTCATAAATGTTAAATGAAGTGCTTGGTAAGGCAAGTATTTTATATCACAGACACATAATATTTACTACAAATTCCCTGTTTTAAAGAACCAGGACTGCAAGTCCTGACTTTTCATATCAACCAAACTCGGTTCATATATTCAATATCGACACAGATGGATTAGTACAAATTTAGTGTCAATTTATCTCAGTGCTATTAGTTTGTTAGATGACAAATCAACACAACATAGAGGGCACGCCAAGATAAAGTAATACTAAATATTGTTGTACTAACTAACATTTACCTTACTGTTTGTTTGAATCAACATAATGTTTGTATCGGTAGAATTACAAAATCACATGCAGCCCTAAATATAAAAACAGAGCTTATGATTACACACTAAACTTACTTTTAGATAAAGTGGTCAAGAGTGTTAGCTTCTTCGGAGGTGTTAATTCTGCTTTAGTAATATGCCATATCTGAAACAAAATAAAATTCTTTTATTCATTTTTTTAGTAATTCAAATTCAATATAACTTAAACTAAGTCTTTTTTATAGTTCCATAGTAAACCAGGAACCCTTATAGTTTCGCACTATCCATCTGTCTGTTTGTTTATACTACACCTAATACTGTGATTAAAAAGTTAGCATGTATAAATCTAATGCAATAACTAATATTATAGAAGCATAAATAAATATTCTGTCTATTGTTTATGTTCTCATGACCAGCTCGCTGAACGGATTGTTAAGAAAGTACAATAATTATTAGTAGGTATGTATGTACAGAGATAGCTGAAAAACTGGGGATGAACGTAGGCTACATTTTATCATCATCATATTATTGTTTTTCATCACAATGCGGGTGAAACTGGAGGAACAGATGGTAAATGCATATAATTAGTGATAATAATTACCCATTTCAATGCCTTCTATAAAAATATTTAATGAATAATAACTATTGCAAACACTCAATCATAAAGTAGATGTTCCATCAAAATAGGAATTCTGTTTTGCTACGCAATATAAAAAAAAACTTTATTAACTTACTGTATTTTAGATTTCCTTAAGAGTATGAAGGTATGGCAGATTCTTGGTCCGTAGAGCTCAAATCTTCTAGTGGTTTTATGATTCTTCTTCGTAGGCTACTTGAATTAGATATACATCTCTTGTGGTGTGTGTGAACACTTTGGTCAGTTCCTGAAATAAATTGAATAACATTTATAAATTGTCAATAATCTCTATTGTTGAATATCTCACAAACAAAATGACTAAACTTCACAAACTTCTTACCTGGTTTATTTAATAAGGGTATGATTCAGGAATGGTTTTCGTCTTTGGCAATTACGGTAGAGTAACCTGAGAGTAGTATTTTATCTCATAACAGCCATGTAGGCTTGTAGTGATTTCAATAGCTGCTTTTCAGAGAACTTCAGGATTATGGATAGTCAGGAGCAATGCGTTTCACCCACTCACTGCACCATGTTTCTTTATGAACAAATACGAATAATTTTGGATTGTATTTATCTGTCCCACAGGCGAAAACGGCAGGATCACAGTTTGGTATTTGTTTTAAAATTTTCTCTATTTCTTTGTTGCTTACTGACCGCCATTCAAAACAAATTCAAGAACTCATGACAATGACAGCTCTATTCATGGACTTTATAACAGAAATATCAATATGGCGGTTGACCAAGCGTTATGCACCCTCACTTTTTTTTTTTTTGCTAATCGAGGCCTAAATTGTATGAGCTGTCAGAGCCGTGGTTTGTGGAATATTTGAAGTTTACTCTCTTAAAATTTTATTTTGTTGATAAATTTTAAAGAAATAATGTTTTCCTTGAATAATCAATTGGAATTACGACGAGTGACCGTGTCTAGTCTTGTGACATGCATTTATTTACCAAGTATTATCACAGTGATTTCTTACAAAGGGTTACTTTATTCAGTCGGCAATGGTTCATCGTTTTACATACTAGTACTAATATTTATCGCTGAACTGCTAAAATCATTCTACTTGAGCGCAAACAATGACATTCATGGTAAGAAAACCAAACCTAGCAAGAGCAGAGCCGGTGATATGTTGAAGTCGTTTGTGTTTCTACTTGGGGTCATGTTTTGTTTTTTCGTCGGGATTATACTATTTGGAGCTCCAGTTCTGGATTGTCACGAAGAGACTCTTATGCTATCAACATTACTAACGTTGTTGACTGTGTTCCCGCTGATTGCTCACTCTGGAGTGGAGACATCTATGCAGCTATTGTTTGGAGTGAAAAATTATTCTAGAGACACTATAATTGAAATGCTAGTAAACAATGCTATGTTGACAGTATGTGGAGCGTGGTTAGGAGCTGTAGTCATCCCGCTGGATTGGAATACTCCATGGCAGCAATGGCCTATACCTTGCTACCTTGGGGCTCTTGGAGGATTTGTGTTATCCAATGTATTAACTGTACTTAAAGTTACTTTAATGACTGCATCACACAAATATCCAGCATTTAATTTAATTGTAAACATTCTCAATAAATTTAGGATTTCAAAGTAATATGTCAAACAGTATTCATTGTTTTTTTTATTTTTAATAAATAAAATTTAAGAATTTTTGTTAAGATGTAGTGTTTTAATTCCTATTACATTTACCTTTTGCCTGAAACATGAACTGCTAGAAATGCATTCATCATTGATAAATAATTAAAGCCTTTCTGAAAATCACAGGCAATGGTTGTGATTACAATTTTGTTTAGTGATGTATATATATATAATTTCAAATACATTAGCATTCCGTGTGTGCGGAAGTGCATTATTCTGTATTATACACAAATAATAATAATTGAGATTCTTTGCCTCAGGCTGAGTTAGAGAGCCAATGGTTAATTTTTAGAGATCCTGATGACTTCAGAACATACAGGCAGGCAACCAAGAAAGTTACACACCAACACTAGAGCTCTAAGCATCTAGACAGAGCTACTCACACTACAAAATGTTTTGTAGGCCCAGTTGACTAGATATATGATAAACCACTGATAATTGGGCCCATTGTCAAATTAATAGAAATGAAGATTGCCTCTGATAATAATTTTTAAACACTAATAAAACAAAATATAGTTCAAGTAAGATAATATTAAAAATCCAACCAGCCGCTTCCAATCAATCTTTTTGAATATCCATGGGGGAGACCAATGTCCAGCAGTGGACTTATGGCTGAGATGATGAATTAAAAAAAGTTTGTATTGTTTTCCTACATCCACTCAGATAGTTGCTCAAATATACACAACTTCATTGTTTCAAAAAATTAACTGAAGCTGGTTGAATGAAACTAGTCCAGTCTAACCAGAAATTGAGTTTTCTAATAGCACTTCGAGAGGTGACCCTGATTTTTATAGATCATATAAATCAATAACAAAATATTTTTTAATCATTGCATTAATGCACATTGCTACCCAATTTATTAAAATGCAAGTCTGTTTATTAAATTTTCAGATACCATTTGTATCTGAAAATTTATTGAGCTGACCAATTGTTATGAAATTTGATACAGAGATAGTCTAGATCTCTGTATCAAATTTCTTGGTGATAGACATAGGTTATAGTAATATATATTTCATTGTGGTTAATTCTGAAGGCAACAACTAAATTAAATAGAATTCTTAAAATATTGAATTCAAAATTGACCCGCCCCCTAAGGTGAAGCTTTACACATTAAAGTTGGAACCATTCTTATTACAATCGCTATAGAGGCAAAGACTCACCAAGCGGGTGAAACCACAGGGCGCAGTTAGTATTGCTTCCTATGCAAACAAATAATCGAAAACCTCTTTAAAGTTGTTTCATAATTAGGAAGATGTCCAAGTATAAAAACTAGAAGTAGTAAATTAATAATTTTATTTTTTCATTACATATTCACATAATTTATTTAACATTATATTTAATAAAATATGAAACTTAACTAGTATTTGATTGATCACATTTTTCACATAACTCTATGTAGCCAATTGGTGTGAACTGACACTTGTTCAACATTATTTATAATAAATATACTTTGCAGCGAAATTACATTAAAGATTAACAATAGTTAACACATCTAAGGCCTGGTTGATATTTGAAACTATATTTTTACAAGATACACTGACATAACTAATCCAATATAATATATATGTATATTCATTTTGCATGTTGTCAAGTAGATGAGCAGCCTGTCAGTTAATTGAATGCCTAGGCCGTTTGTTGAAAGCGAGATTTAATGAGAAGTCTGATATCTAAATGTCTTTCAGTCCTATTAATATACAAAAGGTTTATTTAGACAAATGTTCACCATACTCACATTCATACAATAAGTTTTATTTCTACACTGCAACATCACCTGATTTCAATGATTCCGTTTCATATGGAAATGATGAATGGCTAGCTAGGCTTGTCTAGCTTTAATATATATATATAAGTACATATAAATATTTAAGTTTTATAATTCAAAGTTTTATATGGATAATCAAATTTAAAGTTCTATATGGATATTTATTAAAAGAAGGAATTTTAAAATTTTAGAAAACCAAAAAATAGAAGCCCATTAAGAAAACAATCATTGAAATAAAATAATATTTACAGGTATAAAACAATCTTCTCCTATTATGTGAAATATACTGGAGAAAATTGCGTTTTCAAGGATTATTTTAAACAATCGGCCTAGACGTTTAGCCGTTCGACTAAACGGTGGATACATACCTATCACATACTCAGAAATTACATTCTGAAGATCCTATCAAATTGTAAAAAAATCAAAACACACTTGCTTTTTTATATGCGGTGTAACTTCCAAAACAAGTTGTAAGGATAATGTGTAAGTATTAATATACTACACTTTGTTACAGAGTGCTTATATTCAAAGTAACGCTAATAATGCAGATTACAAGTTTCATAATCATTCTGAACTAACCTAATCACACTGTATTTCTTCAGTGTGTGGAGCATTTAGATAATAATCATAAACAAGTTTTTAGTGTTTCTCAAACTACAAGAAAAGAATGTGCAATGCTCTCAGGGCTTTCTCATAAACTTTTCATTTAGAAACATTGTTGCATATTGATTTATTGATTGTTTGGCTTCTTGTATCTGCCAGACTAAAGCTATGAACATGAGAAATTGTTATTGGACTGAAATAATAGAGAGGAACATTCTATCTGTATTACAGATGGACCCCCACCCACCTTCCATGGTCTTGCCAACTTTTCGGTTATAAGCAATGATGTATTATACGTAGATAGGTTTTATCCAGCACTGCGTGGCAAGCCTCAAGTAAGGTAATTGCCCGACTCGCCTTCAGTCGCGACACGTCGGGCAACGTTGTTAGATGCGTGTCGTGACTGGCGAACAGTGACAATGCCATCCTGTGTGTTTAGAAAGTGCTACACCAAGATATATAAGACCAAGATACTAAAAGGTCTTAAGGATGTAGCCTCATCTTTGAAAGTGCTGAGAACTGAGATTTGCCATATTTTTGCTTCATATTCAGTGAGTATAACCTCTCTAGACAAAATCTCATTGGTCAATCAACAAGGGCCGCAGTGTTATTACCCGACTTATTCCGGACACATAGATATGACACATAGACTGTATTTATCATATACTTTACAGTACCTACACATATTATCAACATTATTGCGATCTATTTTGCCCATTGAAATGTTACCTATAGTTCCCCATAGCTGAGCAAAAGGTTGCCCCCACTTCCTTCCATGCAAATTACATTAACATTATCCTTGTATTAATTTAACATGTAGTTAATAGCTGTTTATTACTGAAAAAAATATAGGTATTTAAATCGGAGAACGAGTTTTTTTTTATTATCCCAGGACCACATTGACAAACAAACAATCAAACTCAGTTTTCACTTAAATATTGGGAAAGTCTTCCAAGTAGCAAACAACTAACCATACCTCTAGGATTAGCATTGTGTTTACTCTTAAACAATATAATCAGCCCACACATGTATATTTTTATTGCTTAGTTATATTAGCATCAATTCATTTTAGATCATAGCGATCCTTATGAATAAGCACATAAGCTAAATAAAAATTTCAAATAATAATGGATGACAGAGTACCGTGTCAAGAATATTGATTATTTTTCACAATTGCTATTTCTATTTTAAACATTTTTCATAAAAGTAACGCATTGTATTAACATGACATACTGATACTATATTTACAGCTATTTAAAAAATGTGGCACAATAATAAACTGAACTTGATATAAATCTTCAACATCATTATGAAAATCTATCTATAAAGATTATTACAATACAACGGCTTACGAAAATAGATTGTAGGTATTAAATATATGTAAACTACGCGTAATTTTTTTGAGGTGTCTGAGATTGGTGCACTCAAGTTGCAGATGAGTATGTTATTTTAAAAGGTTTATATGCCATTTCTTAATTTTTTCTTCTATTCTCTTATTTTCGTGTACAGCGTCTTAGTCACAGTCAAAGTCAAGTAAAAGAAGTCACGGTCAAGTCGTCGTCACCTTTCAGTAAGGTGGTGGTGACTTCCTACATTATATGTAAGAAGCGATTATGTGTCTGCATTGGCAACACTCATTTGTAAATTTAAAAAATTAAATCGTGTGTTTCCTAGAGCTATCTGCCTTGTCTCAACATTTAAAATGTATATCCCGTCCACAAATATGAAACCTACTTTTTAGAACTATTACTTTTACTTGAAACACCAAAAAGAAAAGTATGTGTGGCGCTCTTGAGCAAGCAGGTTTTTATATTTGTGGTCATATAGCCTTTACTCGTTAGAAAAGGTGAAATGAATAGGTAGGTAGTCCTATTCTAGTTCTAGTGAACAGAACTCGATTTTTACGTGGTAATTACATGTACGAGCGTTATACGTGACAAATTTTCACTTGGTGTTTGGGTTTACAGAAGAAATGTTGAAATATAACGGCTGCTCAAAAAAAGGACCCAAAAACTTAAGTTGTGGTTCAGACAATCCAGAAGTTCTGTGCCAGAATATTAGAAATACTATTCTTTTATTTTTATTCTATATGCCGACATCGGAAATGAGAGAAAGAGCAATTCCGCTACATAATTTTTTTATCATCGTTATTTCTCGATACTTAGTGATATTGCAATATTTTTTATAAAAAAAATCCCATAATCTTGCAATCTCGTGGGAACAACGGCGAACACACGCGCAAAAATTTTAACAGCACTATAATATAATGTATATTCAATAAATCTAACTATACGTTACAAACTTTAAGCCTAAATGTAAAAATAAAAATCTCAATACACATCATATTATCAAGCACCTTCGCTAAGAAAATAAAATGGGTATGATCAATCACATTTTGGTGCCAATTCGGTAACACGCTCACTAAATATGACGGTACTAAAAGTCGTGCCTACCTTTTCTCAATACTGCTGAAAACGGCATGTGTTTTAGTTACGTCAATTTAGTTTTTTAGTGAGCGTGTAACATAATTAGCCCCAATGTTCGACTAAGCTATACATTACAAGACTACGTGATAAGTTTTGGACATGGAATAAATACGTAAAGCATTTTGTTGTCGCTATGCGCTAACCGAATACCCTGTACGCAGGATTGGAGACATTTATATTAAAGCGTGAACACTATACTCTTATCAAGCTTAATCATAACAGAAGTTCAGAAAATGAGAAATGATTCCAATTAACAGAAATCTATATTATGAAGATTGTGAAACGCACATTTGTCGTCAGTACAGCGCTTATTTTCCCATACAACAAGATACATATTATGGTTTTATTTCCACAAAACTCCACGAATAGCAAATGTGCAAGCCGCACGATGCCAACATCGAAATTATAGTGGAGTTTTAAAAATAAATGAAAAGATATTCATCATCTATCGGGTAATTTTTATGGATAGAAATCATTCTCCGTTGGGGACAAATGTGAGATTTGCCTTCATAATGGCCCAAGGTATAAGCATGAATTCAGCGCTGAAAAACAATTAACATACAAAGTTTAATTTTCAATGACAACTCCTTGTTTTTAGCACTCAGTTCTATGTCAACTCATAATCTGAAGAAAAAAAAAAACGTTACAATAAATGTTCAATCAATAGAATCGTTTTCGAATCAAACAACCAATAATTTTGTATCAAAATAACCGAAATACCGAGTAATCTTATATAGTATTTATTTTTGTCAAGCTCATATTAAAAGGTCCACGCGTCCAGATAATAAAGACTATTTAAATTTCATAAGTTGACTTCAAAATGGTGGAAATATACAATAATTTGTAAAATAGCGCATGCGTTGCTTTACATAAAGTTAAACAAAAATTAGGTGGAATATACATGTATAGTGTAACAAGAGACAAAATACAGACTTACTTAAGAGAAGATCTAACAACAGTACCTTACGAATTAATATAAAAATGCACCGCTAATACTCAAATACATAACGCTAACAAGTCTTATGGTGGATTTTATATTTGACAATAACATTTCTAAATAAACAACACCATGTGATATTTTTTTCTGGAACGCAACAAATATATATAATTTTGAATTCAATAATAAACTTGAATATGTAATAATATGTATTAGAATTAGACGGTAATTATTTTTTTATTTTGCTTGATATAAAATATCACACAAGCACAAATATTTAAAAAAATCTTTGTACAATTTCTACAAAATTTGGACGTCTGGTACACTTTTCCGTTGACAACAAGGAAAAGGTTTGAAAATGGAAAACAAATGGTTTTTATTGCAAACCAACTACATAGTTGTTGATAATAAAAAAAAGCTCCGTTTTATATAAAACTACTTTTTTGATAGGCTAATAATAAAAAGAAAAACTTCTCGTGTTGTTGCCCTAAACAATGTTTATACCACTACCATTGATATGTTTTATATAAAATCCACGATAAAATACAACAGCGGTCTTAGTAATATTAATTCAATCGACGAAGTCTAGTGACTAGGTCCTTTGAATTACCATCTTTAATTGCTAGCATGACTTACAATCTACATCTTATTAAAAACTGTATGGTCGGAGCTAACTTAGCTCACAATTAAAAATAAGACTTAGTGTACAGAACTCTAAAGTAAAACAAAATTTTGCGAAGAGGTTTGTAAGATTTGAGAACAATTAGGAAAAAAGTCTGTTTGATACCTAGTACCTAGTTCTAGATATAGCTTGATACGATTTCGTATTGCAGAAGTTAATTTCACTTTGGAGTTATGTGCGTTCCCGCTTGGCTTTTACTCTAGTTTACGACGATAAAGAATAATAATATGACAACTGCGCAATGAATGATACCGAATGGTAAATCTGTAATGAAAAATTCAGAGGTGTGATTGGCTGTTTGATGTCATGTTTGTTTACTAATTGGACATAAAAAAATAGTAAAGGGACATGAGCTAAGTTATCTAGGTACGCTATATGTAAAATTCAAAATATGCAAATATTCTCATACCATTTCTATGTTCATAATCATGATACTTAATTTTTTTTCCGTTTACGTTTGAGGTACACATTTATACAGATGTATAAAATGTTAATAGCTAAAAATGTCTCGGGGTACAATAAAGTCATGCTAGCAACACTAGGCCCGTAGAAGACTATAGATTAACAAGTAGTGTGATAAGCTGGCGCGCGCCTTACGTGCTACTCGTGTCTGGTTGGAAGTAATGCAGACCGTTTATCTGAAATAGATTAAACACTGATATTAGATTGAATAAATAAATATTAGTCGACTTTTCACACAACACCATCTAGCCCAAACTAAGCAAAGCTTGTAATATGGGAACTAGATGGCTGACAGATTATATATATATATATATTAACATACACTTAAGATAGAAACACCCAGACACAGAACAAACATCCATGTTCATTACACAAAATGTTTGTCCTGGGTGGGGATCAAACCCACTACCTACAGCTTAGCAGGCAGACACATAGTACCAACTAAGCTGCGAGGCCAGTCAATATCTCAAATTCATTAAAATGTAATAATCCTCAAGTTCATTTACTTATAGCTCTTATTGTGACAAACAAGTATAAGATCAGAAAACTCAAAAATCCCCGACAGTACAAACGGTTAAACCGATTGTGATGAAACATAGTTTAAAACATTCTCGACAAAATACTCTTTCAAACAAACAAAAAAAAAACTAGATCAAAACCGGTCCATCCGTTTGAGAGCTACGTTGCCACAGACATATACAGATGCACTGATACACACGTCCAACTTATAAGACCACTTTTTCTGGGTCGGAGGTTAAAAAGAGGAACTAACGTCTCGAAAGATATACTACTATGGTATTCTGTGGTATCCGCCAAAATAATAAAATAAGGACAGCAGCGCCCTCAATGCCACATTAGTGCTCTACCTGTCGTTTTAAAACACTTTTCTTGCTAGGCTGAAAGCCAAGTAATATAAACTGTTCATCATCATCCCCCATGGATGCCAAAAAGATCGACTGGAAGAGGCTTGCATTCAGGGTCGCTACTTGTATGAGGTCATCATCTGTCCATCTCGTGGTCATCCTACGCTGCGCTTGCCGGTGCGTGGTCTCCACTCGGGAACTTTTCGACCCCATCAGCCATCAGTTCTACGTGCTATGTGCCCTGCCCACACCTTCAATTCTAATAAACTGCTCGAGTGAGAATAGAACACGTACCGTCATATCGTATTCTGTGACAAAGGCGGGGACCTCAAGCTGGTCGCGTGCCATTACCGAGTATAGATACTCCACTCCGGGCAGGTTGTGTACTTTCGCCTTTATCGCCGGCGCCATGAACGTCGTGAACCACCACGTCATCATCTGGAAATATACGTGTGGTTTATTATGGGTGTTGAATTCTACTAACTGGGTGGGTTTTTACTGGAACAGAATCTAAAACTGTGATTCGTTTTTGAAGCAGAATTTAAAGTGTGGTTCGTTATTGCAGTAGGATCTAAAATGTGGTTCGTCATTGCAGTAAAATTTAAAACGTGGTTCGTTATTGAAGTGTAGAATTTAAAGTGCGGTTCGTTGTTGAAGTAGAATATAAAGTGTGGTTGGTCTACTAGAGCTGAATTTTTAGTTTGGTTCGTTAATAAAGCAGTAATTATAGTATGGCACGTTATTTGTTAGCGGGATTTGTGATAGTATTTTAATGCGCAAATCACTACTAAAAGTTACAGTGTACACTTTTTTACTGTAGATTGATTGATTGTTTGAGCTTCCGCTCTAACCATTACACAATCAAGAAAGCATGAAAGGTAGTTTTATTGCAAATAAATAACAATATTTCTCAGGTAATTATAATTTAATTAATTAATTAATTACGGTTGTTTATAATTTTCAAATAAAGGTGCATACTACAAATTTACCTTTGTCCAAAATGTAGGGTGAACGATGTAAAACGCTTTGAGGTTCTTCTTATATCTGTGAAGTAAAAATACAAAATTTATTATCACCATACAATTTTATATTTACGATTTTCCGTCCAATATATCTGCTAAGAAAAGTGATCATACTTTTCTATACGGCCTGAGGCGGTTCGATGAAAACGTACACGCCTTAATTCAATTACATCCTGCCTGCCCTATCAAATTACAGCATAATTAAGTATTAGACAAGTGAGTAAAAAAAAGTATAACGGCGAATATGTAGCGGCTGTTATAGCAGTCATTGCATCTGTGCAAGCTGCACCAAATTTTTCCTGTTCCGCGACCGGTATTTAGAAAACGATCAAAAGTCCCGACAAAACATTCACGGGTATCATTGCGTCATAGTATTGTGGACACGTAAGTTTGTTCATATAGCAACCTATGTTAAAAACCATCACCTTCATTGACATTCTGTCATTTTCAGATCTCAATGACTTCCTTCACCAGCCTAGGTATGTGATGGCGTTCAGTGCGCTCACAAAACTGTAAACCATGGCCAACAGTAATATACTGTATTCGTAACTGAGAAAACCTTGTACATTAACAGCCAACTTCTCTTTTATGAAAGAAAAGTCACGTGGAGCGGATGAAACTGGTATAATTTAGTTCGAATTAAAGTAATCGGATTAATGTAGGATAAATAGTGCAACCATGTATCTCGTATGGCTTCTGACTTATTTTTTTTTCGTTTCACAAAGTGAAGTAATTCACGTGACATTTATTTTTACCTGGATCGATGGAACAAAATGACAGGTGTACAGACTTGTCATTAACGACAGTGGTATTTACGAAATGCCGATATCATTAACTTTCATACATTCTGGTTTGGAGTTATGTACTCGTATTATTTTGATCAAAGTGTATTAGGTATATAAATAATGTCTGTTTTTTTACAAACACGTATTATATAGGTTTTCCTTCATAAACCTAAAAATATATAAAAACCTATTTTAGCTTGTGCTAAAGCACTTTAAAGTTTGAACCCTCCTTTCTTGCATAAATATTTTTTTGTGATTAAATTAAAAATGTACAGTTTACGGATTTTTTCCTTTATGTGTACTACAATACTTCTTGCCAAATTTCACAGTTATAGGTCAACGGGAAGTACCCCATAGGTGTTGCGAGTGTCGAAATATGCGTTTTTGCGACATATTCGGCTGTAACTTTTTTTAATGAAAACTGAGAAGTTTTCTTTTTGCAGCAAGAGACTATGGATCTGCATATGTGGTTTTAATTTCAACTCTATACCTTCACGCGTTCCCGAGATACAGGTCTTGACAGACGGACGGACGGACAACAAAGTGATCCTATAAGGGTTTAATTTTTTCCTTTTGAGGTACGAAATCCTTAAAATTATGTTGATGATTCCGTTGTTTTTTTTCTTTTATAATTATTCATATACCTAGTGAGGTAATCTGAAATATTTCACTAGATATTTCAGTCTAAAAATGCAACTGAACACTCCATGTCTACAAAACATTCTCTCTCGATGGGTCTTTCGGAACTATGATCGCGCTGTTAATGTCAAATAGCCGTATCTGCTTTAGCTTCCAAGATCTTTACTTCTTCATTGATACTGCATCCAATTACATCTATCACGCGGGTTTCTAAATTGTGGAATATGCTTCTTAAGTTGGTTCTTACAGATCGATATAATCTGGAATGAATAGGTTTCTTTTAGGTAAGCGTGGTCAACCGCGGATAGCAACATATTCCTCTCTTCCCATTTCACTACAGGACTAGCAGGAAATCTGTGCATCACCCATTACCCATTGAAATGTAAAAAATCTGTACTAAGCGATACCGGACACTACTAAGACTAAGGCTAAGAGATAAAAAATAAGACTAAGAGATATCCACGTTCTTGATAGGTACTGCACAAGACTGGAGTTCTTTCCGCTATCTCTATTTCCTGAGAACTACAATTTTCAAGGCTAGTGTGAACAGATAGGCATCTTCTAGTACCATACTCGGTCACACTGTTGCTTAATCACGCGAGTTGGCGGTCAGTCGTAGATCTAACATAAAAAAAACGTCGCTTAACATCAGGTGAATTGGTGGTTAAACACAAGCCTATTACTAAATAAAACCTAACCTTGTTGGATTCAATTGTGAACACCTCACTATCATGACATAAACATTTAATCGAAACTAGAAAAAAGTTACTTGTAAGGCAGCACGGTGTAAACCTCCTTGAGCCAGGAGAAGGGGGGGTGGTTCCCGGAGGAGGCCAGCGTGTGGAAGTACGCGATCACGTAGTCGCCGCGCACAATCGGGTCCAGCAGCTTGATCAGGAAAAGGAGCGCCTGGAACGGAAGTACACAGTCGCAGTCGTCATTTTGCTGGCTAACTCTTTTCTCCATTTTACCAATATGATATTTTTATCTGTTTTTTTTTTTGATTATGATATTTGTTTCAGGCGTTTAAAGGTATACTAGCTGTGTTTCACAGTATCATCCGAGCGGCAACACACCATCATCTCAACCATAAGAAGTCCCGTTGTTTTTAATAGGCCGGGAGGCAATTCATAGGGGACTATGGAATTACCAAAATTAACGGTTGCAAGCGGCTTCCAAACAGCGTCTTCCTGCCGCTTGTATGAGATCGTCTATCCACCCAGTGGCTGATTGTCCTATGCTACGTTTGCAAGTGCATGGTTTCCATTTGAGAACTTTTCGGCCTCTTTAGCCATCAGCCATGCGTGCTATATAACCTCTGCCCACTACCACTTCACCTTGCTATACAATGTTTTATCACGATCCGGTTGGTCTAATTATGAAAATGTGACAAACGGACAGAGATACACCTATTACTATTCTATTTTGCAGGCTACATGGATTAACAAATATTCGTGCCGTAAGATAGACTTCATCATTACAACGTGTGTAATAATTTAAATGTAGTTGCTCCATTACGCTCGTGAACATCATGCAAATCAGTGTTAACGTATTTACTCTACTGATCTATGAGTATGAGATGCTATTTCACTTCTTCTCTTTTATATTGCCGTTGCTCTCGCTCTGCTCGCGCGACTATGGCAGGGGCGGCCGTGACTCACCTTATCGAGATCGATATCTCCGATGGGAAACCACTTGCCGATGAAGATGATGACGGGCCTGCCAAGCCGGTCTACGCCGCTCTGGTACAGACATCCGATTCCCGACACCTCGCTCAGGTCCTCTGTACGCGCACGTCTGAGGAGACGCTCATATCTGTGGACAATACACAACGAGTTTTAAAACAATGATTCATATTTTTGCTATAACTTCGAGTAGCGCTTCATAGCACACCATGATTCATATTTTTGCTATAACTTCGAGTAGCGCTTCATAGCACACCATCTACTTGGCATATTTCGTGTATGTAGTACTAGCTAGTCTCTAAATGAAGTTTGGTGACAGGATCATTAAGCTTGAACAAACAGACATGAACAATATCTTCTACTACGGTACCCTAAGAAGGCAGGCTTTAATCTATTGGTACGACATGGTGTCTATAGATTGACCCACTTAATCAGTATAACTATTAAAATACATATTTTTTATTTCGGTCAAATCCAAATAATTAAATAGCTCAATGTTTGTTAATAGATTTAAATTTAGAGTTACCTAAACTGTATGAACAACAGTTTAGGTGATAAATAAAAATGTAGTTCGTTTTAGTACTGTTCGTTCAAAGGTTGTCTGGTAGAATTTAAATCAATTTTATAAATTTAAGATTATTATTTTTACGTGTACAATAAGGTAATATTTTATACATATAGTGTAGAAGTGGTCGATAAAGTGTCATTTAAACTGTGGTTTGTCAACGCAGTAGAATTGAAGATGTAGTTCAAAAGACAAAATGCAATGTCTAGACTAGGTTAAACTTTCGTTTTTATAATAACTGTTAAGTTGCCACTTAAGAGGTAAAGTAGAATCTAAAAACAACTCACAAATCAAAATCCTTCAATCTAGAGAAGGTAATAAAACATATAAAAATAAAAAATAAACAATATATGTATTTGTACTATTATGCAAACTATAAATAGTACTAATCATAAAAAACTAATTGAATTTGGAGCACTAAATCCGAAAATACCATTAATTTTTATTTCATTCAGTATGCGTTCGGATCGCCCTTGGCCTGAATACCTACCATGGATCCACTTGGCCACATTCCGGGGACACTCGAGATTGTTCCCATTCTGTATTGACGTTCGTAGGCAAAGCAGGTCAAGTTAAATTGGCAGTAAATCATTATTACGTCTAGAGTTCTATTTTTGGGCCCAGAATATATATATATATATATATATATGTTTCATGACGTCAAGTATACGGAGGATGTCAAATTAATGAACATTTAGATGGGATGGATTAAATATGGCTGTCAAAACATTTCACACTCTTTCTTTCTTGGACTACCAAGTTATTGTTTAAATTAATACTGCGTGTTTAGTTACCAAAATGTGTTGAGCTCTTTTTAGTCGGCGACAGTAATTTAGGTTTAATTCATTTCTGTTGGCATGAGGAAAAGTATTTTTTGCGAACGACAAATTAGCGAAAAATTTCTAAAATAAAGTGTGTGACTGCAAAAATATTAAATATAGCCTCATTAGATAAAGGCGAATCAACACTTTTTACATCAAAATTGGTCAAGCTATTGAAGTTATATTATGAAGTAATATAGAACAATATAAGGCTACGTATCTCTTCATTTCTGATTCGATCTCGTAGAGAGACTCCGAGCATAGCCCTCTCCATAGCTCATCATAGCTTATTATTACTTATTATAGTTAAAAAAACTGAAAGAGCCGACTTCAAAATACGTGTCTCGTTTACTTGGATGACATTTTTTCCAGTTATTTTTTTTAAACCAGACTACTACAGCGATTTTGACGAAATGTATATTGGACCAATTACTTTTATTTTCAAATTACTATATTTAAGTTTAGAAAACTAAAAAACCAGTGACATAAAAAAACGGATGGACTGATTCCGATGAAACATGGCTAAGAACACTATCGATGAAATCCTCTTTCAAACATAAAAAAAAAACTAGATCAAAATCGGTCCAACTTATAACATCCCTCTTTTTGGGACGAGGGTTAAAAAAGTTTTTCAAATCGTTTAAAAATGACGGAGTTATTCGGTAAAAAAAAACATTCAAAAAACATACACCGAATTGAGAACCTCGCCCTTTTTGGAGTCGGTAGAAAAATTAACAATTCATGTATGCATGTATGTAAGTGTTAACTTACATACATGCAGCCATCAGGGCCTCAAGGCTGCTAAGTGAACATCACCCGCTCGCCGCTCGCTGATACGATTCAAAGACAACTTTGACAAATTGTCTATTTGTATTTGTATAGTAATAGACTAGCAATTCGTCAAAATTGTCTTTGAATCGTATCAGCGAGCGGCGAACGAGTGATGTTTACTTAGCAGCCTTGAGGCCCAGGGCGTCAAGGCTATTTCAATTGTAATTATTATGAAGTATAATTGTAGTTCATTAGCAAAGATAATTTATTTTATACGTGCTGGTATAAAATAAATTATCTGGTGGTACTATATGTATATATGGTCTTGGCAATAGGTATTGGACAAGAATTTACATCCATACATGATTTATTTACAATTGAAATAGCAACATTGACGCTCCGATCTATTGTTAGTTGGAACAGAATATAACATAACGAATTCGACCGTACGTTTTCATCATTGGACTTCGCACGCACCAAATGCAGCTTTCCTAAAATATCTAAATGTAGAACGAAAATACTTCATTGACGTACACTCAACGTCACAATGCGCAAAAGTTTATTTAGCTAAATAAAGCTGTGTCGATGAGTAATAAAGTAAAAATGGAATGACGTCACATTTCAGGACTGTTATTTATTTTTTCTCGGTCACCACAACAATTTTGGATATTGATAGTTTGTCTTTGTCAAGGAATTTATATTTTGTCTGATAAATGGATAAACCATAAAAATAGCATTGCATCATGTATTTGTCCATGTCCATATCCATTGTCCATCCTTGGGGGAGGCCTATGTCCAGCAGTGGACTTCTTATGATACTGAGATGATGATGATGATGTATTTGTCTTTGAGCTTCCGCCACATTTGACAGCTGTTGGAAGGAATACCTAACACGTTATGGCTGCAACGACCAATATAGTTCTGACCAGGGAGGGAAACAGCTAGCACATTTTTTCCTACCTCCTGTATACGTACTTATATAGATGTCATAGCTCTGAATCTATCTATAATCTTAGCTAATATAAAAGCGACAGTAGCTCTATCTATCTATCTATTTGTCGTTCGTTATGAAACTTGGTATATATAGCTCGGATAACCTGAAGACAAAGGTTACATTTAATCATGATCATCACCGTTTTTCATTACTATGCAGTTAAAACCGCAGGGTACAACTAGTAACTATAAATAAAACGGCGGAGAGAGGGAAGAGGGGAACAAACTATGAATTGGTATACACATACTAAGTCTTAGATCATATACTATTTGGTAAGAATACTTCATACAATTTTCATCGTATAGCTTTCCTAAAAATATAAGTTCTTTATCTCATACAAATAGTACACAGTACAGATATGGTGGCTGAGTGTTTAGGTACGCCCGGTCGCGAGACGGGGGCCCTCTGGCTCCGCTGCGGCGCCGCCGTCGCCCGCCCATTGACGCGTGACGTCACCCGCCCGCCCTCGAGACACTAGCGATACTCTCATCTCCACTGAAAACATTAAGCAGGAACGCTAGTCGCTACTCTTATACTTTTATAGTCTTCCTACAAGGAATGTATAATTTAGCATTGAAATGTTTTCTTTTCAGAATCATTTGCCCAAAGCGCAAAAAGACGTTCGTACATATTTGTATTTAGACTACTTAAAGAGTTCCAAATTAGAAATGCAAGTTTCCCGACCTCGCGGTTTACCGTAAAGACTTAGGAAGTGTGCCTGATTTCATTTATTTTGTACATTTTGTTGTTGTTGCAATTTAGGTATACATATATGTCTGTATTGGCAAGAGCGTTCTGTATAATATATAGTTTTATTTGCATAATATGAGGATGATTGACTATTATATACATATATATATTTTAATTCATTTCTATATTTTTGTCTGCTCAACGTTAAGATAATGGTTTTGATAATGTATGTATTGTATTGACTTACAATTTCTAGCGTTGGGTTGAGTTGGTTGGAAAAATGTGTTTTCATAAGCTGGTAGAAGTGCTTGTTATTCCTAGATCTGTAACTTAATAGTTACAGCTCTAACAATAACATTATATATTCCAGATTAGAATAATTATTATGATTAAACTAAAACAACATACTTCAATATAAGCAAATTCATTTGCTTGGATGATATATTATATTTTCTCAGTTATATTGTTTAAGAAACCAAACTACTGAACCGATTTTTAATAAAATGTATATGGGCTCAATTTGAAATAATAAGCTTTTAAATAAAAAATAAAATAAAAAACAAATCGGTTCATAAATGACGGAATTATGAGGTAACAAACATTAAAAAGAATAAAACCGAATTGAGAATCTTCTTTTTTGAAGTCGGTTAAAACTAGAATCAAAACTAATTAAAATTTATCGTACGTTACTGAGAATCTAAGACGCAGTAATTGTGTCGCAGATTTGTTTTTATTGTATGCAAATGCTCGTAAAAAAAATTAGCAGCAGTCACGTCAAGGATGGCAGAGACGTGGTATGACAAGCTAATATTTGATTATTTTTTATCATTTTGATTACTTAGACGCTAGACAATGCAACTGTTATTTCCTTCATATTAATTATTTGAAGCAAAAACAGGCTGTTGACTGAGGCTGTTTGGAACGAGAACTATGTTGGCAAAAAATATATATACGATACGAATTGATAACCTCCTCCTTTTTTGAAGTCGGTTCAAATATGGGAACTAACGTCTCGTTTGTGTTCCTAGTCGAATAAAATAATGAAATAAGAACAGCGGCGCCCTCAATTTCTCATTAGTTCTCTTTTCGAACAGACTATTGTTGTCTGGCCAAAGCACCATTGATATGTAAAACTTAGAGAACTTTCGGACATACCTAGGTTACATTTAATTATCATCATGAAATTAAGAAGTCAGTTTCTCATAATTACGCGATCGAATCCGCAGGGCACGCCTAGTATGTAGATACATGAGAAATCATTAAAAAAACTGGACAAGTGCCAGTCAGACTCGCCCACCGAGGGTTCCGTACAAACTAGTAGATAAAAGAGGGAAATTATATATTTTTTTATATTTTTCTCCACAAACCGAAAAATAAACATCGTAAAAATATTAAAAAAACCTGTTTTAGCTTGTGCTAATGAAGCTCTTTCATATGATATCCCACATAATACGGTTAAACCACTTTAGAACTATATGACAATGCTTCTTGCCAAATTTCACAGTTATGGAAATGGGAAGTACCCCACAGGTTTTGATTCCCTTGCGAGTGTCGAAATATGCGTTTTTTGCGACATTATGCGGCTGTAACTTTTTTTTATGAAAACTGAGAAGTTTGATTTTTCTCTCTGCAGCAAGATACTATGGATCTGCGTATATGGTTTTAATTTCAACACGAAACCTTCACGCGTTCCCGAGATACAGGTCTTGACAGATGGACAGACGAACAACAAAGTGATCCTATAAGGGAGCCGTTTTTTTCCTTTTAAGGTACGGAACCCTAAAAGCGACAAAAAAGGTGGATCTAGTAGTTCACTCAAATATACAAGCTTATATACAAACAACACCCAACAACAACAACGTCTTATACATTACGTATACGTCGAGATATAATATTATAACGTTACAATTTATAGCGAACCTCTTCCATTTCATGAAGTCGGTTACAATGACAAAAACATGTGTAACACTTGCCACCTCAATATGTGATAACAGTGTAATCGTAATTAAAATTAATTAGGTACGTGTTCGATGTCATCAAACCGGACTGAAATAGCTTCACATCGGTTGTTTTTGTGATTAACTCACTTCGGAATTCCGTGAGTGAATATTTCAATAGCTGTATTACTTTACACACGTCATTCGAACTGTAGGTTCAACGATTATATGAAACATGGAATTATGTGACTTTGAAGGAAGGAAGGCTTTGTCCTGAGTGACTGACTGGCGAATATTGTACAGACTGAACAGGTGTTTCTATAGACATGAAAGCAGGGTGGCTGTCTTTTGAAGTGTAGGCACTAACAAAGTATTCCTCGATCTTGATGTGAAGACTAACTGCCTTTCCGAAAAACGATACTTAACTTTAAGCATTGCTCAGCATATTTTATCAACTTCTCGCTGATACTTATTTATTTATTTAAGTATACAAAACAGAATATAGCCTAACATAATATAAGATAACATGTGACAATCGATCAGAACCAGACTATACTCCAAAGCATGTATACATCATTTGAGCAAACACATTTTAGGTATTATATTGAAACAAAGGGGAAAACAGAGAAGAGGAAAAAAGAGATACGTAATGACACTTGCGGAAAGAAGAGAGAATTTAATACGATGGTTAAAGTTAAGTTAAATTTTTCGGTAAGGCCGTGAGTAGGTATGAATGAATAATAATTCATATGTGCCACCAGTAAAATATTATTATCACAGGTTTCTGCTCTTAAAATATGTATAATTCATGTCCTTGAGGAACGATTAAAGTACCATCTCAATTATATTTGCTTACATATAATTTGCTCGTTATGAGATTCGAAAATGTACATTATAGCGTATACTCGAGTGGAAGAATTACTTTTATATTTGTTTTATATATAAAATTTTAAGTTTCCAAAGGAAATTTTGGAAACTTAAAACGAAAAAATAAATAAATAGAAAGATGCTTGACCACTTGAATCGAAATTTCGTTAAACAAATACACTTCAACGGTCAATCCATAATTGAATCAGAGTCGAGAAAAAGGGAGAGGCACTGGATACGAAAGAAGAGCTATAACTTTATCAAAGAAATAAAAAAGGATATACATTCAATAATATATTCAAACTAGAAGATATAAATTCTGTTTGATAGATCTTAAAAGTTTGGTTTCGTGTTTTTTCGTTTTTTTTTTTTTTTTTTCTTTATTATACATTATAGAACACACATACATTATACATTATTTATTATAGATTTAGTTGTGTTCACTTTAGAGTTCTGTACCTCTCATATCTGGTGTTCAATCTATTTCTTACTTTCCATGTAGGTAGGCATGGCAAGTAAGAAATACATAGATCGAACGATAAGACACACGAAATAAAGGAGGAAAGAAACATAGGGCCTTACCGAAAAACGTAACTTAACTTTAACCAACGTCTTAAATTCTCTGTCTTCTTTCCGCAAGAGTCTTCATGTGTTAGCTAGAAGTTGACAAAATATGTTAAGCTAATATTGCTTAAGGTCGATAACTTTAAGTCGAAACGATATTGTAAACTACAAATTGTAATTGATAGACAAAATACAAAGAAAATAACAAACGAAACGGTAATGCTACATGTGGCTTGTATATATACATTATTATTTACCGCACACGATCAGCACGATCCGCTGAAACGTTTTTGACGATGATATTCTTGAAAGGTCATTGCCATTCCGGAAACTTTTATCGAAAATGCCCGAAACGTACGTTCCATATGATATTCAAGAAGTACCTACTCCATAGCTTGAATACATAAGACCTTTACAAATACAACCTAACAGTACATTTTACTGAAGGTTTTTACACACTATTGACTTTATGTAAAGTAGCATGTCTGTCTATATTCTGCAGGATTCATTTCGGTGAGTGTGCGCAAGAGCTTTACGACCTAAATCCACTCTCCCCATTTTACTATAGGACTAGCAGAAAGTCGGCGAATTACCACCCATTTCTCGTTGGAATGCCAAAAATCCGTACTCAGCGATATCGGTCCTCGTTCTTGATGCGTACTGCACAGGAAGGGAATTCTTTGCCGCCATCTCTGTTTCCTGGGAGCTACTATCTTGGAATTTTCAATGCTAGAGTGAAAATATATCTTCTAGATTGATGATCTCCATCCTCGGCCACACCGTCGCTTAATATCAGACGAGGTGGTGGACAATCGTAGATCTATCTATATCTATATATTAGATAGCTGCTGTACGGAGCCTTTTATTAGGGCGAGCGAAACGAGCGCTACCACTATCCCCTTTGTGATACATTTTATGAAAAAAACTATCACACCTCTAGATTTGGAATTTAAAATAGTAGGTATCTAAAATTCATAATTATTATTCAATTCATTACATGTAGTCTTTATCATTGAAATACCGTTTTGTAAAATATTTACTACGCGCTTTTTGCAAGTGGAATATTACTTTTCTTACTTACTTTTCTTCTGCAGTTTCCTCTACAGAAATTGGTGGCGCGTGAGTGGTCAAATCGGGCAGTTCTACTGCCATCGTGTCCATCGCCATCTTGCACTTGGTTATCACTTATGTCCGTTTATTAACGTTTAAAGTTATTTGTTTCAAACACATGGGAGTTATCAACAATGTCTGTCTCACTATATTTTATGTACTTAATTCAGTGTTTACGAATCAATGTTTTTCCTTCGCGGTGTAAAATTTTTACTAACTTTCAAGTCACAAAGATAACAACTTCACTGAAAAATAATAAATCTGCAATTACCGAGACTGTTTATCTCATGAAATTCCTATACTTAAACATAATCCTGTCGATATGTTAGAACTATGTCTAGTCAGTTCATTAGATTGGTTGTTTAGGTAATTTATATCGTAAGATAAGCCGTAATTAAAATCACTATAATTTATGGTGTGATTTACAAACATGCATGATCAAGACTGAAACATATATGTTAAAGCGGAGGTATACCTCATTACAGAAAAAAAAGAAGCACGTGACGTGGACGATGACGGTGTCAGAAATGCTTTTGAAATGAAAACGTTTCCTCAATTTGCAGAAAAAAAACATTACTCCAAAATGTTTACATAAGATTTGCGTAAGTCCTTTAGAACGTAAACACATCGCAGTTGTTTACTGCATATCAGGATAACTTCTTCCTGGTGTGGGAAGAATAACAGCACAGAATACTCGTGTTTCTAATTTATGCGTCACTTTGCTTTTAATAGCTCTCGTGCAGATGTATATGAACGTTATCTAATATACACGGAAGCCAGCTAGCTAGCCAGCCAGCTGAGGCTTTTAAGATTACTAAAAGAAAAGTAAAAGACAGCCGTCTGCAAAACGTACGAGTAGCTTGTGGTAGAGATGGAGAAGTATTTAAAAAAAACATCGCACTTATCTTGGATTACTGAAATGTCACTTATCGAAATAATGATACCAACTCTCAAATCATAGTGATGGGACTTAGTCACATATAGTTCAAAAAGGTCGGAACTCGGAATGAAAATAAAAGATAATTAAAAAATACATCTTGAAACGTTTATGTCAGCAAATCGCTTTTATTGAGTCAGAAACAGCCTTATAGGAAGTGAATTGTATTTTACTGGTTTTTCTGAATAAACTCAGGAAATAAGAAGGGATTCCATAATTTTATCTCCGTATAGTGTAATAATTATTTCCTAAGAAACATTTAAGATTGTGTATGTAATAGTTTAGTTTAAAATCTTTGATATTTTTATTACTAGTTAGAAAATATACTATTAAGACCAAAATTTCGATTTTTAGGAAGATTTAGAATACAACATAATGAAATAGATCACTTATATGAATTAGTTTATTTTAGTAGCTCTTTTTAGCACAGCACTATTTTCATATAATAAAAAAGTGGCAACTTTCGATCTGTTAATTTACTTCGTTTAATTAAAAATCCAAGAATAGTTTTCTTGTGTGGTGTCAATAAAGTTTTATGGATTGCTAGAACAAGGTCTTCATACTAAAACCTGACAACGCCCGGCGTTCAATTTAAAACTTAAATTTCGAAACAAAAATGCATCGGAACATATGGATGTCCGATGCATTTTTGTTTCGAAATTTAAGTTCAGTATTGGTCCTGGATCTTAGTTTTTATCTGACTTCCAAAAAGGAGTAGGTTCTCAATTCGTCGGAATCTTTTTATCTAAATATGTTTGCATAACAAAATTATGCGTAGTTGGAATGGTTGGAACCAAAACTAGATTTTGATATTGGTCACAAATAAATGTTTAATCAACCATATTGGATGTTTTGTGTGTTCATAAAGCCTCAGGCAAGCGAAATGTAAAAAAGCATAAAGTTTATTTATTGATATCTGATGAGTAGTTTAGAAAATTGTTAAATTAACACAAACTGAGAACTGATAAGATGCTCGTGCGTCTGTCTAGTCGGTTAAAATCTGTCAAAGCGGTTGGTAGAAACATGTACCCCAAGACCACATTTTTCTGTGCATGACGATAATATTAAATTTTCGAATTTACAAGTCAGCAAATAATGATGATACAAAACTTGTTTTCTGTTCGTAACTAGGGCGTGTATGAATTATACAATATAATGAGATATTAAGATCACTCTTTGAGATCTGTCTTATTTAAGTGTATGGTCTCCCTAAAGTATAATTTGAGTTATTGGAGTACTTTGAGAGTATTGGTTACCTACTTCCTCTTCGTCATCATAACGGGCGCCAGAAGCCACTACTAGTCATTATATAAACATAATTCTTAACTTATTATTTTTTACTCTCATTCTATCATTCATCTGATATAGGTTTGAATATAACTATGACAATCTGGTCTTCCGCGGTTTATTCATGCCAGCATTGATAATCATCGCGGCGGACCTGACGGTAGGATGGTCAGTGAAGTAAATAACCCTTTCTGTACAATTACCGAGACCGTCGTCAACATTCAAGGTGAAGACGCACCGCGGGTTCACAATGATATCACAAACATCTACAGAACCAAGACAAAAAGACAAATGAGTTTCCACGGCCGGACGTAGTAGTAAGGCTAAATATAGGGCTTTGTAAAAAACTTGTTTCGAGATTGTGATCTAAGTTCTTGCAAGGTTGACCTTAGGGACCGTAAATTCCCTATATATAATATTAGTCTAGTAAAAATAAATCCGTTTGTATGGAGCAGATCACAGTATTTGCAACTGGGGGGATTCTTTGAAATTATGATAGGAAAATAACTAAAAATCATAGATCAACAATAATCCCCGATTTATAGACTGGCTGCGTTCCGCGGTTTCACTCGCGTAGTTATGAAAAACGGTGTTGATTATGATGATGATAAGTAGCTTATGTCCGTCTCCAGGTCCAAAGCTATCTCTATACTAATTTTCATAACGATCGGTTCAGCCGTTTGAGCGTGTAAAGGTAACAAAATTAGCTTTTATAATATCATTATGAAATTTTGTCAATTGTATATCAAAACACCAGTACATTAATTTAAATAACAATATACTTAGTTGTATTTTATGTTGTCACAAAAAATATTTTTACTAGACTATATACCTAGCATATTCAAGATAGATCGAATTTATGTTTAGAATTTACCCTAATTTTAATTTCGCAGGAAGAAGGTGATCACAAAGTGATGGAACGAGCTATGGAAATATATATGATACCACTCTTTACGACATAGAATCTGAAATGAGGAGATCCGTAGACGACGAAAGTCACCGACATAGTTCAGCGGGTTAGCAAATCGAAATGGCAGTAAACAGGGTATATAGAGGGCTCGCAGAACTGACGGCCGACACGGGGCCGAAATGTTTTACAAGTGGAGACCACGCATCGGTAAACACGGCGTAGGACGACTAGTCACAAGGTGGACAGAACACCTTATATAGGTTACAGAAAGGCGCTGCAGGTTACAGGCCACTTCAACCTGTCTCTGAAAATCCATGTCCAATTGTCCAGCAGTGGATTTTAGGTGCCGGTTATTTTGACGGAGAGGAAATAGGTAACCAAAAACTTAGGGAGACATTTAACTAAGATAGATGTTAAACAGTGATCTTACGTATCTGATTGCGATAGTTTTTAATTTTAAACGTGAGATCATTTACAGCGAGTTTGCTTTCACTTGCAATAACAAACAAATACACGTATTGTATTAAAGTATACATATAAGTGAGTGTGTGTATTATCACAAGGAAACGAATAATTGCGTACATTTTATACTCGCGTCGGTTTAGTAATGAGTCATAATATGCGAAATAACAGTAATGAAACTTTTGTACAGACTGAAATTTTTATAAAGATTTACTTAATTTTTTATAAAAAATGTATGATATAGTGTAGTGAAGTATTCATATATAATTATCATTATTTGTTAAGTTTTTTATTTAGGATTAAACAATGTTATGATTCATATAAATTGCATCAGCTTGTAAGTAAGACAATTTTACATATACTCGTAGTCATATCCGACATTTCTTTATAATTATTCATCGTGTGAATCAGTAACTTGTATGCTCATGTGCACTATCTACCTGATTCAAATTGTACCTAAAACCTTATTAACATTTCTTTATTTTTAAGTACAAAAATAAAATGTTAACAAATTGCACCAATTTTAATGATTTTTTACGAAAATACTATCGTAGGAAGTAAAAATAATGTGAATGTAAAGATATACGGCTATTCAATTCAATTTCATACTTTTAACTTAATTTAGTTCTGTTTTTATCTACTACTATATCAATCAATTAATAAATCAAAAATAAATAATTTAAAATTAATTACTATATATATATATTGGTATTAGATTGTAATTTTGCATGCACTGTTATTATTTTTATTTCTAATTATTAAGCTTGTGTTTAATTCATTGATATTTATTTTGGACAAAACATGTATGTTGTTCACGTCAGCGCAAATGGAAGTTTATCTGCTAAATTTAATTTTTGGGCGCCCAAGATACAGGCCTAGCCTAGTTTGGGGCCTATAGGAATAGTTTTTTCGATAATTGGTAACTCTTTTTTTTTTATTGTATCCAATTGTATCCAATTTGTAGATGAAATACCTATTCGTATTATTTACATACATTTCAAAACTCTTGTCTTTGCTTATGAAAAAGTACAGTCGTAATTATGAAAGTGCCTTTACGACTGAGAGCATTACATACATTTTGCAAGTTAAATGAAAGTGTTATTAGTAATTAAACGTAACTTTTTTCTACTCATTACATGCAAATAAAGATAAAACGGAAGTAATGGCAAACGGAACGAACACCACCAGCTGAGTGATTGGATGGAACGCGTGTGATATAAAATGTACATTACATTTTATGTATTAATGTGTGTGTATATGCTTTTGACACAATTATTCGCATCATGAGATCAATCTCTTTGATTGATGATCATAATATCGCACAAATACTTCATTGAACCCGAATAAATAATGTTACAGAATATCGCAAACTTCATTAAAACCGAATAAACCTTTACAAACCTAAAAATGTTACAGAATATAGCATAATAAAAGCGAGAGCAGTATGTGTGAGCCAACATTGGAACTAAGTACATATAATTACACATCGGCCATGAATTATGCATAAAATATAATGATTCAAGCGTCATTGACATAGCAGTTTAATTATCAGCGAAAACAGAAATCGTGTAGAACGAACGTAAAATCACGTGAGGTAGAATAGACAACTATGTCGAATCGACAAGCCACGACCTTCATGCTGAAATTATTCTGTAAAAGAGATTTGAAACATTCGCTTGCACGGTCTGTATCTAAATTATACGTACTGTTAATAAATTGTAGGTTTATAACTCGTAATGTAGTTTTTTTTTTTTTTATCAGCCCTGTTGTACAAACTGTCCCACAGCTGGGAACGGGCCATCTTCTCATTGTGAGAAGGGTTAGGCCATAGTCTGCCACGCTACATAGTATATGCTACGTATAGTACTACGCTATGTAGTATTTGTTACATAAAAAAAAAACATATAGAACTATGTATATGACTGTAGTAACCTAGTAAAATGTTGTAGATTTTTGATATAGCGATAAAGAAGATGTTATCAAAGATAACACTGTGCATTATCAAATTATTTTTGTAAGAAAGAAGGAAAGTACTATTGTAAAATATAGAATTCCTAAAGTCAATAAAATTATTACAGGTGTTCTATGCAGGGTAAACTAGATGATGTCATAAGTGCAGCTGATCATAAAATGACTCACTCAAAAAGTAGGTATACGTACACAAGTTAACTCACTCAAAAAGTATACGTAAAAAAGTTATACGTACAAAATATTGAAATTACATCAAATAACTCGCAATATTTTTATTAAGATACAGTTAAAATAACATGTATGTCTATCGATCGAATATTGAATAAAAATTATTTAGAAATATGGTTTAACAGAGAATTGCTACTAATATTACACCAATGAATATGTATAAATAGTGTGTCCCTGATAAAATAAAATAGATCTACCTACAGCATAGTAAACTACATATTGTCAAAAATAAAGAAATATAATGCAAATAATAATAAATCAGATCTACATTCACAAAAGAAAACAACCAAAGAACGTGACAATGAGTACAAGCAATAAGCAGTTAAAATCTTTTCTAATGGAAAAGTGTGAAAACTAGCCGCATTGTTTCAATTTTCTAATTTCACATCGGTTCAGTTGCTTGTACTCGTAGTTTCGCTAAAACCACGTAGTACTAGTGAGAGTTAATTTGGGTCAACGACATTTGAAGAAAAAGAACCTGAATTTTATCGCCTTTCAAAAGATTAGCATACGTAAATGAAGCACTATAACATGCATTGTAAATGCTACACAATTTAAAAAAAAATCTTTTATTGAATAGACAGCAGCTTTGCAACGGTTGAGAAATATTTGTTACAATGAGAATAGACAAGAAACGACTACAAATCTTGAAAGGAGTCTTGAACAGAAAATGTTTTGATGAAAATGTAACAGCAGATGTAAAAACATTGCCTTCTATTGAAAGCGATCCAAGCACGAGTACGGAACAATAACAAAAGGCCGTACGCCGCACAATGGAACACGTTGCAAAAACACTGCTAAAAATACACCATCAAAGTCCATTCACTGCGAACTTCGAATGCATCAGAACTTAGCATTGCTCTGTTATTTACGTTTTATATTCCAATTCTAATCAATAATTAAAAGTTTTGAACTGAAGAACTACCATCGTGCGGAAAAATTTACTTGTTTTATATTAGTTTGAGAAGGATCAAGGAAGATTGTTATTATTTTAGGTAAAGCCGGATATTGTAGCACATTTTGTTTAGATACCCAATATTTTAAGGACACGAGAACTGTATTTTATAGCGATTTATATGTTTTCACATGAGAAAGGTTTGTGATCAGCAACGAAACGGTATGAGCGTGCGATTAGCTCAAACGTCGCGAGAGCACTGAAGCCGAGAGCGGCGCGTTGTGGGTGCGCGCTGCGACACCCTCGCATAGGGTAAACTTACAGGATATATGGGAAATATATTGTTAAATTAGCTATTTTTACAACAAACAGACTGAAAAATGGAAACAACAATCCTCGGGGCGAATAAAAAAATATACCAGAATAGTAAGTAAATTCGAAAAGAAGCGACCTGTTGATATAATTTTGGCACGGTTTCAATGACATTGCCCTGTTTTTGGTAATGCCAGATGTCCGGAATATCGGCATAATCACATTTATATTGTGTCATAATTACTTGTTATAGAATCTATTTGATATTCTTTTGTATTTTATAAAGCAATCATGCCTATAGGCTCTTTGTTAATGTGAACACATTGTACCTATATATCTTTTTTGTGCTATGAAAGACAGCTATTATAACAGAAAATGAGGAAGGGGTTGTGGTGTGGATTAAGATATAATTGAGAAAATCGAGATTTGACAGATAAAAAATGAAAGCGCAATGTAGAAATAAGTGAATTACAAAAGCCACCTGGTAACACCGAAGTTTTATTGAAGACATTAACGTAAAGAACCGACCGGGGGTTGGGCCGCACCCGCCCTCGCTCCTACACAAGGCGGGCGGATGGCCGATCGATTGGCCCCCAGTCTGCATACTACAATTTGTCGTCAGTTGTCGGCGACATTGAAGAATGCGTCGCGACATCATCGATATTCAACTGAGCTGAAGCTTACGAACAAACCACTCGTTACAAAACCAAAAAGTGAGATAAAAAACATCCCACAAACATTGCTACAATACATAAAAATCACGTGATATGCTAGAAAATATCAGAAAACTGGACTTGCATTTTGCTATCATTAATTGAGTAATATCTAATATAAATAAAATAAAGCCCAAAGTAACTATTTCTTTGTCTTTACTCTTTCTCGACTAATGGTCTTAATGGATAATTACGAAATCTGAAGTAGAAATAGCTGCAAGGTTAGATTGGATAAGGATAATTATTTTGTTAATATCGTCATCATAAAATTTGCACCAGCCTAGAGTAAAACAACGGGGCGCAAGAATTCGGATTAGCGATATGGTCGCTGTTGTTATACTTTTTAAAATTGTTTTTTTTTTGTTTATTAGAAGTGAATCAAAGATTTTATCTATCTACTCAATAAATAAATTATAAAAGTTAGACTGACTGATCAGCGTAAATCGTTGCCGAGGCACATAATTTGAAGGAAAGCAAGCATCCTAGTAAAAAGTAGGGATCTAATAAGGATTTCGAGCACAGATGAAACCGCGCGATGAATCTAGTAGTAAACATGTTTATAGTGATAATTAGTTACTTGCTTCGAGGTGAAGGCAAACCCGCCGAGAAACCAGCTCGAGATTAAGTAAACACCAAGCAGACCTCCTTATTGAATAAACTTTGGACCAACTTCGCTGAACTTCGCTCTAATTCGATACGACCTCCAGTATATTGGAGTAATGTATAAAGGGTATAGCTAAATTGAAACATGCGAGGTTAAAGACCTAATCACATTACAAAATCCTTTGTCGTCCCTAAGCCTCTAATCGCTAAATCAAGTTGGCTGCCGTTTACTTGTCACTTAAATTGCTGTACGTAAACAGAGCCAAAGAAAACACTTTGCTGATAATAGAATTAAGAAAAATATAAAACGAGAAAGAGAGAAATGAAAAGAAACGTACATCTACACGAAGAAAAAAGAGTTAAAGAATATGATTTTACATCACACTGGTGCTGGTTAAATATTAGAAATACAGTTATGGAGACTTTTGTGAGACTTCTACGGAAGTCAGTCCCCCTTTCAAATAAAAAATAAGCCATTGAAATAATTATGATAATGTAGTAAAACAATGCTAAACATACACAAAAAAATATTATTACCACGCATTAAGAGATAATTCAGAAAAATATTTTTTTAATGTCGGTAAAACAATAAATAATGCTACAAACATAATTTAATCCATATTTTAATGCACATAATCATTAAAAAACTTTATATAAGTTTCATTAGCGGACTACAATCGTTATCAAGATTCGTGTGATGAATGCCAAAAAAACAACCCTCCTAAAATAATGACGAATCTAACGACACCCAAAAACAACTCGAAGTTTTGTAACAAAGTTATAAAAACACGTAAGTACGTGAAAAACATTACAATCCTTTTACACTGTCGAATAAAGAAACGCCAATAGCTCCATACGTTTCGACTATGAATATCAAACAGACCCAATGTCGGCGTGAACACATCTCGTTCAGCCGTGAAAGAATCTCATTTCCCCAGAGCGGTCTGACATCGTGGCGACACGAAATCGATTCCAAACTAATTTCCCTGCTCCAAGGGCCATTGTTCTAAGGGAACGTGTTTTGTTGAGCTAGTACAATGGTTACGGAGCTGTGAGGGCCGTGAGCGGTTCGTATCAGTGACAGCAGGTTTCATGTAAACTACAATGGGAGTGGCTTCATAGGTGACAGTTCTTGGAACACAGGTTGTGAACATTGTTTAAGAGTAAATGCGACTGTAGAACATCAGTTGAAATTGTCACTGCGTGACAACGGACATGATCAGCTTTGACAGTATCATGGAGACGTCATTTTTCATACGTCAATCAATAATTTCAGCCTCTATTACGTTTTGGCGTCAATTCCGTAGCTTCAATTAGTTGAACTATCAATTGAAATGTACTTATCGTCAACCAACAACCAATAATCGTGTACACGGAGGAATGAACATTGAACGTATTGGGACCCTTTTAACAAAGTTCCACTGTTTATCTACAACACAAAAACAGTTATGACGCAAGTTGGAAAAACATGGGCTAAGATCAAAAAGCTTTATCATCATTACACTGTTTGCAATTTATGCAACCACGATACATCTGGTCTCTCCAAAATAGGTTTTTTATCGTTCTAATAAAAGATCGTCAGCTGAGTGCACAAGATAGATTACGGCTCGTAGATCAAGCCTGTCAGATACTCTGCGCTAATATTTGTCCAGCGCAACTGACGTCCGAGCCCGGCGGATACTAATCTGTAATATAATATTGGCTGTGCTTCGTCAGCTCTGTGTGATGTCCTTGCGTAAAAAAAAATGCAATCTTTCGATAGAGAAGCGGTATCATTTTGTGAAATAACAGAAAAACTTATTTATCTTTAAAAATAACCAGTAAAATTAGTTCATGATTTTATTTTATCACCATCATAATTTTCAGCTTGTTATCGGCCACTGTTGAGTATAGGCCTCTCTTCTTGTACTCCATTCATCTCAGTCCCTGTGCCTACCAATCTTGTCCAGGTCCCACTTGCTATCTTTATTATATACTTGTCGGATCGGTGGCCAGTAGTTGTCACATTCTGGTGAGTGAAGCGTTGACGGTCCTCCAGCTCGTTGGATCGCGCAATTTTGATTTTATTTATTTTAGTTATGTTGGTTGTTATGAGACGCTATCTGTTAAAATCTGATTGAACATTTTGAATAGTTAACGGAGTGTCATAGTGGGCATAGTGCGACGTAATTGTCTAGGAGGTTTAAGAAGAACGGGATAGTTAAAGAACAATCGATTGTACTTGCACACTCTAAAATAATATAAGTTTGCGAGTCAGACTCGCCCACCGAGGGTTTCGTACAAACTAGTAGATAAAAAGGGGAAATTATATATTTTCCTTTATAAACCAAAAAATATATATTGTAAAAATATTTAAAAACATGTTTTAGCTTGCACTAATGAAGCTCTTTCATATGATACCCCACATGATACGGTTAAAGCATTTTAAAATTTGGACCCTCCTTCCTTGCATAAAGACACTATTTTTTGTGATTAAATTAAAAATGTACAGTTTTCGGATATTTTCCTTTATGTGTACTATATGACAATGCTTCTTGCCAAATTTCAGTTATAGGTCAACGGGATGTTCCCCATACACGTAGGTTTTGAATCCCTTGCGAGAGTCGAAATATGCATTTTTTGCGACATATTCGGCTGTATTTTTTTTTATGAAAACGGAGAAGTTTGATTTTTGAACTATGGATCTGCGTATTTGATTTTAATTTCAACTCGATGCTTTCACGCGTTCCCGAGATACAGGTCTTGACAGACGGACAGACGGGTAGCAAAGTGATCCTATAAGGGTTCCTTTTTTCCTTTTGAGGTACGGAACTCTAAAAATGTACGTATCTATCATAGAACAATTAATTCTGTATTTGTCTATGGTAAAATAGATATTATGTCTTGATCGCGAGTTAAATCTCGGGATCCAACAAATCATAAATAGACTGACTCTCAAGTCATAACCCTCTTTTTTGCGAAGTCGCATAAAAGTATTAAACAATTCTCTATTAAGATTAGGTAGGTATTCATCAGATTCCTAATAAAAAAAAATAAAAAAAAATGGAACATTATGTTCTGACGTGCATATACTTAGCACACAATAAAATTATTTCATAAGTAGTTGCATGTCAAGCGCGTGTTAAAACGTTATCGGGCTCAGGTATTGCAACAGTGGGTTAAATAACCACACACTAAAAACTGAATTAAGAGCCACATAATTGACAAATTATACACATTATCGCAGAAACAGGTTGTTTACATAAAGCAATTACTGTTATCTAGGGGTTTGTTACGTTACACAAGCCGATGAGGAAGGGTATCCGCGACCGTCCAAGAGAGTGGTTGCCGTCACAATACGGGCCTTGAGCCTAGTGTGGAGCCACTGATGATTTTACTTCATTGTTCAAATTGGTCGGTAAAACATTTTGTTAAATATTTTTTGTTATCAGCAATACTATGTATTATTGTTGTAATTTGGGAAATAAATTTATCTATCTATCTATTGTTTTTCGGTTTTGGGAGATATGTATAAGTACAAGTATATTGTATTAAAAGAAAAACAAAATACCCAATTGCTTAAGAGCGATCTTCGTACTGTAACTTACGCTTGCGTAACGCGTGGTATGCTGTTGAGTGTATGTCTTTGTAAGAAAGTATGTACAAATTTAGTGTATAATTTATTCAAATTAACATTATATATAATAGTTTTTGTAAAATCACTTATTTGTACCGTAAAAATACGTTAGGAGGTTACAAAAAAGCGCATTTTTTGATTTATGCGAGAGATGTATTATTATTATTACAAAAAATATAGTCTATGACACTCGACGCGTGAAGACGATTCTAACGACACCTCACACATCAAAATAGGTAAAGCCGTTTAGGCTATATGATGTAATATTGAAACATTCATACATACATATACTAGAAAAATATAACCCTCCTTCTTGCGCAGTCGGGTAAAAAGTAAAGTAAAAGCAGGCCAGCCGTACTCTGCAGTTCATGTATAATGCAATGAATATGCATATGAACTGCCGGTTCGACCGAACAATTAAGTATTTTACGGCGCGACTGAAATTTATTTAGAGTAGGTACTTACTTAACGCCTGTCAAGCGGACATGCGCTTATTGCGTCATAGCAAGAGTCGCCATTTTATTAAACATTTTTGCGGAGTGTACCATCTGTATCAGTACCATTAAATATTCGGAGATTAAAAGTAGAAGAGCCTTTATTCATTTACATTTGAGCATACTTGATAAACATTTTGGAGATACTTTCGAGGTACTTAAATTTCTTATTTTAGCAAATTCGGTCATGTAAAAAAATATTTTTTTATCCCTAGATGGCGTGTGCAAGTATTTTCTTCTGTCATAATATTCTAGGCAAAATATTCAGTTATTGAATATATATTTTTTTAGGATTTTTCCTACCCAAATGTCAGGCAGGAAAAAAATCTGGCTATATACACAAAGACTTGAACTAAAAAAAAACGCAACATTTTTTTTTTTTTTTTTTTTTTATCAGCCCTGTTTGTACAAACTGTCCCACTGCTGGGAACGAGCCATCTTCTCATTGTGAGAAGGGTTAAGCCATAATCTGCCACGCTGGCCAAGTGCGGGTTGGCAGACTTCACACATCTTCAAGATCATTGAGAACTCTCAGACATGTAGGTTTCCTCTCGATGTTTTCCTTCACCGTTTGAAGTTGGTGGCAATCAACAACAATGGTTCAATTAGCGTACATCTTGGAATTTTCAAGGCTGCTAGAGTGAATAGATATCTTCTAGCTCGACGAGCTCCATTCCTCGGGTACACCGTCGCTTAACATCAGGCGAGTTGGTGGTCAATCGTAGATCTATCATGCATAAAATAAATAAATATTTATTTTAAATTAACTTCAATTCGAAAGGGGCACAGACAGGAAAACGGACAAGTGCGAGTCAGACTCGCCCACCGAGGGTTCCGTACAAACTAGTAGATACAAGGGGGAAAACATATTTTTTTTTATATTTTCCTTCATAAACCGTAAAATATACATCATAAAAATATTTAAAAACCTGTTTTAGCTTGTGCTAATGAATCCCTTTCATATCATACCCCACATGATACGGTTAATTCACTTTAAAATTTGGACCCTCATTCCTTGCATAAAGACACTATTTTTTTGTGATTAAATTAAAAATGACCAGTTTTCGAATTTGTTCCTATTTGTGTACTCAAACACGATGCTTCTTGACAAATTCCGTTGACATAGTTCTAGGTCAACGGGAAGTACCCCATAGGTTTTGATTCCCTTGTGAGTGTCGAAATGTGCATTTATTACGACATATTCGGCTGCAAAGAATTCGCCCTATTACATAGACTGTAACTTTTTTTTACGAAAACTGAGAAATTTTATTTTTCTTTCTGCAGCAAGATACTATGGATTTGCATATATGGTTTTAATTTCAACACGATACTTTCACGCTTTCCAGAGATAAAGGTCTTCACACCCGGACGGACGGACGGACAGACAGACAGACAGACGGACAACAAAGTGATCCTATAAGGGTTCCGTTTTTTCCTTTTGAGGTACGGAACCCTAAAAACGAAAATGAAAGAAGCAGTTCACCCGAACATGGGTTTATTTGGTATGACCATTTGGCCGCATAACACAATGCTATACATGAAGTATTAAGGTCTAATTTACAGCGTACTATTTTTACACTTACGTGCCAACGGTCGTAAAGAATATTGTCCTTGTGTGAATCATTCAATGAATGACATTTATAGGACGTATTGCAACAATAACGTAGCAGGCACAATTTGTTTAAAGATTTGCAATGTTTACAATGATAACTTGATTTACACATTGATCAAATATTTTTGTTTGAATGATAAAATGTTTGTGAAATCTAAAATTACGTTACTAAGACAAAAGTATACTGCCTGTCCATCAGTCGGCTACCATAACATTTTAGTTTCCAATCTTTATTTATTTTTAGCAATAAGTATTATACAAATGTGTGTTTATTGATTTGTTTTTCATTCAATCAAGACCCCGGGGCAACTAAGTAGTCGTAGGATTTTTTGGCATCCTGGGACAGTATTACATCTTTGCTAGTTATTTTATAGTCAAAGCAGTAATTTTTGATTTTGTAAAATCAAAGTACATCTCTCTTAGGGTTGGGTTGTCAGTCTAAGTTTTTGATACATGTTGAAATAAAAAATTAAAAAATATATAAGTAGTGTACAAGTAATACTTTTGAAAAGTAGCCTTTCATGTTAGATCACAGAGGGAATCACAGTGGCGAACAATTGGGAATGAGAGATACAAAAGGCCGATTTTTATTTTAATGTCAATTTCGGAACAGCTGGTATTTTAACAGATTATTTATTGTTTCTGCAACACCATATACATATACGTTGTTTATTGTTTATTTTACATTGCATTACAATTACATACATAGCATAGGTACATACATAATCACCCTAATAGGGTATAGCAATATAGGGTGTTGCAGAAAGAACGATGATTATATAATTTTTCACAAAGTTCATCCACACTTTCTTAAGTCTCATGATGCAATTAACTATGATACAGCAGTCATTATGTTATGATAGTAACAAAATACAAGTATCTATATTTAAAAAAAAAACCTGACCGCAAAAAAATAGATTTTTGCAGTCTTAGGATTTTGTTACGCTTGATACGCTATATATATGTAAACATACATACACACGAAAACCCTCTTTCTTACCCAGTCGGGTAAAAACGGACGAAGGGCCGAAACTTCTTTGAACTATGGAACTTGAAATTTTACCCGCCTCTTTATGCTTGATCTTATAACATTAACACAAAACGTTTGGATAAACTAATCTATTTTTTTACACCACACGTGACTGTATTGTGAAATAATTAGTATGTAAAGATAAGGCTGTCGTCACACTGCAGATACACCCTCGAAACGACGACAACCGACGAGAACAAGATAAATTATTGTTTGAACATGGCTTTACATGACAGCTCCTCTGTTTGTACGTGTGCACGGTCGGAGAAATGTCGGAGAAATACCAGATCTTTATTACTTTGTCGCAGTGAAGTTATATTTTATGTTTTCAAGAGCAGTCTATTACATTTTACAATATAATTATTGGTACATAGTTCTAGGGTTTAAACAGATTCTGTTTATATGGGCCACTAATGACAGGCACGTTTTTGGTGAAGGTCTATATAAATAGTTCATATCTCGTGTTGTTGCTATAAAATATTTGACGATAAAAAAATCTGAAGGATAATTAGGTTAGATATGTGCATTTGCGTGTTGGTACACTACTGATTACACGTGGTACACGTAATCACATCTTAACATTCTTTCTCCTTTTCTCGCAGTTATAGATAGCAAGTAGGACAGCATAATTATTTGTTGGCGAAACGTAGTTCAATTCATCATCATCATCTTCCTACCCTTATCCTATTAGGCACGGCATGTTTCCTTTTGCCACTTCACTCTATCAGCAGTAAACTCTACTATATAAGTCGTTATTTCTATATTTTATGTATTTCTTTGGGTAATTGCTGTTAATTTGCAGCGTATCACAGAAGTGAGACACAGAAGTGACATTAATACAAACTTCCCGTCTCATTTATTCATAAAAAATCATTCAAAAACTTACAGTCCAAGACTAGAGCATTTTAGAATTAAAAATCAAGAATAAAAAACATGGTCATATAATAGTATAAAATTCTCCTCGTGACAATTCAATAATACTAATGAATATTTATCAGAGTATTTTTGAAATCAACAACCTCGTTTGTGTCGGTACATTTTTTAGGCACATACATATTACTTACCATGGCACCTGCGACAAAAATCTGGTATACCAATGAATAAAACCGCTAATAATAGAAAAATCGGTCAGTGGGAGAGTCACTTTTGTTCAGAAGTAAACCACTACCGCCTGTAAGCCCATGATGACATAAATAGATAGGTCTTCCCCGGCAAGTGTGCGTCTCTGCGTGACAAGCCTCAAGTGAGGTAATCGCCCGATTTGCCTTCAGTCGCGACACGTCGGGCAACGCTGTTAGACGTGTATTTTGACTTATGTACAGTGATAATGCCATCCTGTGTGGTTAAAAAGTGCAACACCAGATATATAAGGCCAAGACACTAAAAGTTCGTAAAGATATGAGTTTTATCCTCAAAAATGCCGAGAACTGAGATTTGCTATGCTTTTACTTCATATTCAATGAGTATATAGATAAAATTTCATCGCAGTAAACAACAAGAACTTACGTACCAAGATTCTTATACTCGTAGGTATAACAAATTGTATGTGTGAGAATTCTTAGCCTTTAACGATCTTAAGAGGGTTTGTTGCTGAAGAAAATTTTATGACGATTTATTTTATGGCCTATCAACGAGAACAAATGTAAATTTTTGCACAAATGTCAATTTTATCATATTTTAGGATCAATTCAATTTTATCATATTTTAAGATTCTGTACTCAAAAGGAAAATATAAGCCATAAGACTACTTCGTAGTTCTTCTGTGGACACGCGGCGATATCAAGTTGACATTCATTAAAAAAATAAGTTTTTGCGGTCTCTTTGGAGCTATAAAAAATAAGAACGCAAAAAAATACAGCCATTTATGCCATTATTTTTACTCTTACAAATAAATAAAAATCCATATGGTACTTCACAATCACCTAAAAGTATAAAAATTGGGTAAGAAGTTTATCGACTGATTCAACATTGACTTACAAGTACTCGTACAAAGTTAAAGTTTGAGTTTCAATCCATTATAATTTATCTTAATCATCTTTCATCTTAATATTATACAAGCCAAAGTAACTTCGTCTCTTTGTTAACATTTCACGACTAAACGGCTGAACCGATCGTTGAGTTGTGTAGTGTTGCAAAAAACAGTTTTTTTTCAGAGTTGAAAAAAAACATGTTTTTTCATAAAGTATTGAATCTCAAAAATTTTAGGTAATTATAGTTTATTATGAATGTTTTTTTTTGAGTTTGTATTAACCGTAATCTTAAGTTTTAAAAATTATTATAGTTTTCTTGTTTAGCAAAACAAAAATTGTTGAAAATATTGGCAAAAATCGTAACAGAACAGTCGAGGTTGTGGGGAATCCCGGTTTTCCGTTGCTTGGTTTGATCGTCGCTATTCACGTAGACTCGTACTTTACTTGCAAGTCTACTTTATTATCTAAAGTGTCTATTAGATCTCCCACTCTTCAAACCACATCAGCAGTAGTTGAGAGAAAAGTTAGTACTTACAACACAAACAACAGGGACAAGTGACAGGGTTATCAAAATGGTATATATTGCTCACAATTTAAAATTGTATTCTGTTAGTGTAGAACCTAGAAGAAACTGAGACAGAAGAATCGGAAAATTCTGATACAGATTGAAGTAGTAGTAGTGCTGATGAAAGTTATACCGTTATGTCAATGTAAGACTTAAAAATAAAACAATAATTATTAATTTCGTGTTTCTGAAAATAAACAAAATTTAGAAAAAACAAGGGCCCCAAGTTTTTTTTCATGTTTTTTTTTTCACATTTTTGAAAAAAAAAAACATTTTGTTTTTTTTCAATTTGCAACACTAGTTGTGTCCCGCGCTTGGACTCGTATAGTGATTGTATACAGTGATAATAATGATTAAAAGCTTCGGACGGCTTTAGTGGACGGCTACTAACGGCGGGGCGTAGCTAGTATCTTATGAATTTAAGTAGTCTCTAGTGGACGTACGGAAGAGTTGCAGTACGCGTAAAACTTGTATTTGACAGGTTTTTAATTTTAATGAGCAAATATAAAATAGTAACTTGACTGTAATATTATTTGTTACATAAACAAGTATCTTTAAGTGCCATTACGTCACCTGGGTCGTCTCGTCACACTAATAAACGCATATTTTTATATGAAATAGATCTACGATTGAAGACCAACTAGCCTGATGGTATGCGACGGTGTGGTTGAAAATGGAGCCCGTCGATCAAGACGCCAAAAAATAATACCTAGATTGCATTTATACATTACGTTACTTTTTCCCGACATACGTCTAGACCAATAGTGAAACAATGAGCGTAACGGGACAATGAGCGTAATGTGACAATGAGCGTAACGGGACATTGAGCGTAACGTGACAATGTGCGTAACGGGATAATGATTGTAACGTGACAATGAGCGTAACGGGACTTAGAGAGTACGCTTGAAGTTATCTGAACAGATTGGCATGAAAACAATAGGTACCTTTCGTCACTCGAACTAGCGGCGCTATCTCGCGCCTAAAAAGGTTTCTTTCGACTCTTGTGTAACAACCTACTATTGGCAAAACATTTAAGTAGATGCCTATTAAGTATGTGGCAAAACGGTATTTAATTAAATTTCAAGAGCACGTAAGTAAGAAATTTTTCCAATGAAAATTTGCAGAAAAAAAGCAAATCGCGAGAAAATACACCATTTGACGCATGCTTTATACATGCGGCAGAGAAGAGATAGTCCTCCTATAACAATAACATTATGTGGGTATGTGGCAAAGTAACAGCAAATGGCGTCAATCAATGATTCAATACTGAAATAATTAGTCTCTGAATTTACGTATTTTTCTTCGACCATCTGTTTGCAAATTATTCATAGTGTGTGTTTATTCTATCAAGAGTCTTTAAACGTTGTGCACATTTGTGTGTATATTTTCAGAAAGCGCGAGAGCAGGAAATCCTGGAAAATTCTTCACATTGTTCGGGCTGCTGATTTTTAGAGTAACATTTTCTAGATAACATCCGCCCGGGATTCTGAGAATGACAGCTCGTGCCTTAGTATAGTTCGTATAGTTTAGCACTGAATTTAAGCGGTAAAAGCTTCCTGGCTGTCATTCAACTTAAGAATCTAAAAAATAAATAATAAATATTTGTGGACATTTCACACAACACCATCTAGCCCAAACTAAGCAAAGCTTGTACTATGGAACTAGATGGCTGATAGAATGCATATATACTTTTTGTTGTAAAATACATATACAAATACAAATAATTTATTCATAACGCCCAAGTTAAAAGTCAAGTTCATAATAAATCATGTGAAAGGGTGGTTGACAAAACTATTTTGATATTAATAATTCATTAATTAATTGGCTAAAAATAATAATAATATAACAAATAAATATATAAATAGATACATAGAAACACCCAGACACAGAACAAACATCCATGCTCATCACACGAATGTTTGCCCTGGGTGGGGATCGAACCCACGACCTTTCAGTTCAGCAGGTAGACATAGACACACTACCAACTGATCCACAAGGCCAGCCAATCTATCAAATACATTTCGATTCGCAATTATACAGCTTAAGGATGTAAACAATATTAATGTGGGCGTAACCACATTAATATTGTTTACATCCTTTAGCTGTATGATTATTTATATCTCCCCTATATTTTGTTTTTGAGGAAAAACTGTACTTATATTTTGTTTATTTTAACGGTTTGCGTATTCGACATTCATATTTCTGACATAGGCGCGTTATTTTTTAACATCTTTTACTTGTACGCTTTATATATTTTGAAAATATACATTTATATTTTTACATTTGTAATTGTATTTGTTTTAAAAACTAAACTATTGGACCGATTTTTATAAAATTTCTATGAGACTAATCTGAAAGTAGATATATCATTTCAAACAAACAAAAAAAAAGTTTATAAATCACAGAGTTATGCGGTTATTATTATTTATTTATTTTTTGGAGTGAGAGGGTTGTAATGGAAATGTGTTTAGGATGGGAGGATTGGTTGAGAGGGGGTTGTAAGCGGGGAACGGAAGGTGCTAACGGTATACTCGCTACCGTTCCCCGCCTTGCGGTTATTATTAAGAAACATAAAAAATACATCCGAATTGAGAACCTCCTCCTTTTTAAAATCGGTTAAAACAATTGTTATAGTACTCATAGGTCAAGAAAACATCAAAATTTGTGGGAAAAGAGAGATAACTGCAAACCCGCGAAAGCTGCCATTCCAATCCTTCACACATTACAAACAACCTACTAAAATTGCAATGGCAGGAATTCCGTATACTCGTGGGCCTCATCACTGATCACTGTAATTTGAATAGCCACTTGTACAAATTGGGAGACACGAACAGCCCTCTGTGTCAGGGCTGTATGAAAGAAAATGAAACCGTGGAACGTACTGTGGCATTGCGAAGCCTCAGTAGATACTAGAACGTCCACAAGATTGCATGTGGGAGCTTAAGCCTTAATCTCAATCTCGGCCTCATCATTGCTTTTGTCACTATCACAACAGCGCGTGTTCTTATCATCGTCATCACCCGCACGAACACCCTCACCACTGGAACAGATGTGCAGCAGCCTAGAGCCTCCCTCCGTTATTTTAAGGAGCTGGGATGGCTCGGGTAATGCTAATAGGGAGAAATGCATAATATACCCCAATCGGGACGTCACCATCAACATCTCGGCCATAAGTTGATTGCTGGATTTAGGCCTACCCCATGGACTTCCAAAAAGGCCGATTGGAACCGGCTTGCATCCAGCGTCTTCTTGCTACTTGTATAAGGTCATCTTTACATCTCGTGGCTGGTCTGCCTACGCTGGTCTGCCTACGCTGCTCTTGCCAGTGCGTGGTCTCCACTTGAGAACTTTTTAGATCCATCGGCCATCAGTTCTACGTGCTATGTGCTCTGCCCACTGCCATTTCGACTTACTAATCCACTGTGCTATGTCGGTGCTTTTCGTACGTCTACGGATCTCTGGACTCTCATTTCTGGACGTATCGGCCACACTTCGAATACGAATAAGAATACTCACTGGTCGGAGTCTGCGAGTCGGTTGCGGAGAGGCGCTGCGGTGCGCGTGCCGGCCAGCAGGCGCTGCGTGTCGGGCGCGCATGCGCGGGCGAACGCCGCCGCCGCCTCGGCCGCCGCGTCCTCGTCGTAAAGAGATGTGTCGTCTTCCGCTGTCACAACAACATTTTATATTACTAATCCACATAATACGTATTCATTTTAACCCCAAGAATGGTACCTACTTATGGGTTTATTCGGGAGTTTGTTTGTTTCTAGATTATCTAGACTACAGCCACATGAATCATGAACATGATGATACTCGTATGCCAAGCCCTTCAATGAGGCTCATACACGCAAAAGATATTTGAATTCTAAGTTGTTCTCTAGGCGTGTGCACTAGGGTTTTTTTTGTGTGTGTATTCGGTTTAGAAATAAGTATCGAATCCGATGGTTAGTGAATATCGATACTAATAACATAAATATTATACAATACGTACAAATTGATGTACATTTAATAATGTCTCATTACAAAAATATCTATTATCTTATAAATTTCCCGCAAATCTGACAAAATGGCTGTTCACTAGTATGATTTCTAATCACACATTTAACCAAATTCTACTACCATTACCTATATTTCGATGGCTCCTAAGTAAACAATCTTATGTTTGACAAGCCAACTGTACAGGGAGAGCGTTTTAAAGATGTTTCCTTACACTGAATCGTTGATTATAAAAACTTTTTGTATTGAAATTTACACCTTTAATAGATTTATAGTGTATATTTCAAAACAAAAAGTTGATATATACAACGATTCAGTGCAAGATATGAAAATGAAAAACTAAGAAAAAGATAATATCTTTAAAACGCACTCCAGTACATTTGGCTTTTCAAACATACAATTGTTTATTTAGGAGCCATTGATTTCCTGTACATACTACGGCAAAGTTTTGGATCTTTAATTGGAAATCGGAAAGAGATACGTAGACATACAAAAGTCAGCGATATAGCACAGCGGATTAGCAAGTTGAAGTGGCAGTGGGCAGTTCACATAGCACGTAGGTTAGGTAAGGTTCTCGAATGGGGACCACGCACCGGCAAGCGCAGCGTAGGAAGACCAGCCACGAGATGGACAGATGACCTCATAAAAGTGGCGAGGCCTATGTCCAGCAGTGGACTTCTTATGGCTGATTTTTTTTATTCAAAATGAATTCGAATGATTGATGATGATGATAATTTGGAAATCATACAGCCACCGCTTCTAAGAACGTTTAGTGTCACCACTAAGCATAATAAATATTGCTTAGTACTAATTACCTGTTAACGGTCAGTTTTAGTTAGAAAAAACCAAGCTGGGAATACCACATATAATAATAACAAAGAAATATGTATAAGCCTAATATTTACACACAACACATACCGCGAAGCTATTAAACTATGTCAACATAAAATCGCAGATTTCCACACGTGAATGTTTTTATAATTTTAAGATAAAAAATACCGCAATGCGGATATTATAAATGATATATTGTATGTAACTAACAGGGTAGCGTAGGAAGACTAGCCACAAGGTGGACAGAAGACCTAATACAAGTGGCAGAAAAACGCTGGACGCAGGCCGCTTCCAATCGGATTTTAGGAAATCCATGGGGAGGCCTATGTCCAATAGTGGGATTCTTGTGAGCGAAATGATGATAATGCTGTAATTAAGTATCGGTTGAGCAGTCGTTTGTACGAATTCCAAGCTGTAGTTTGTGGGTTCTATTCCCACCCAGAACATACGTTTATGTGATGCTGATGAGCACGGATGTTTGTTCAGTGTCCGAATGTAATATGTCATAAGTGCCTATGTATTCACATAAGTATATTCTATCCTCTATTTGGTTCCCATAGTACAATCTTTACTTGGTTTGGGCTAGATGACACTATGAGAAAATGTCAGGTAATAAAAAAACATTTTCCATATGTATTCATTGTATGAACTAAGTAATTACGACAAATAAAAATATATCCACACAATACATATCACAAGCAATAACACACTGCGTAATTGCGTGCGGAAGTACGTACTTATATTATGTACATTTCGTACTTTGTTACTATTCTATAATAGTGCACGGAATTGAATGAATTTTGATTTTACCTTGAATTTAACAAATATTTTTTTTTGTGGAAAATATACGAGTTTCTGTGTTATATCGCGTAAGACCGTAAGGCATGGGAATGTTACAAATTAAATGGGTTTGTATATTAAACAGTGCTGAGTTGTAACGATTCCAGATGAGGAGATTTACTGTAGATACAATACTATTACAATAAGCTACAAATTCAAATGCAGAGACCGGGCCGGGTAGTGTAGGCACTATCCAGCACTGTCTCTACCCAAGTACAGAAACCAGAAATGAAATAAAGCCACGTGACATTATCAAAGTCAACACACAAGTGGCGCCATCTTTTGGTAGAGCTGTGAATTAAATCAAATAGACCAAAAAATAATAATGTACGCGTAGTCGACAAAAGATGGCTTGAAATACTTACGATCATATTCAAAAGCCAAGTTCAACATGTTCCAACTGACAGTTCCACTATCACAGATAACACGAAACGACGTATAGAAAAGACACCTGTCTACACTACACTAATGGCTTACAACTTCACTGATATGTCTAGTTAAGTCGATTTTTTCGTGCACTGTTGAAAATATTTGCATTTTTTTTTTTGTGATAGATACCACAGCTAACAATATAATTCGGCGTGCACGCCCCCCTTTTCTGACAAAACCATTACGAGCACACTGTCTAATGTAGACACGGTTCAAACTGAGACGAAATAGTCAACACACTGTATTCACCTAGCACATTGTCGAAAACTATGTCAAACCGGTAAGATAACAGAACCCCTACAGCTAGAAGCTTTATTTGCCGCAACGTCACAGAGATATTTAATTTTACAACAGGTTTTTAATGTTTTGTTTTTTTTTTTTCAATTTCATGGTAATTACGTAAGTCACAGTAAAATACCGAGTATTATCAGTATTTCAAAAGATATTTTATTTATTCTATACCATTATAAACTTACACGAAACTTACAAAACCACGAATGAACGAATGAACGGAAATACTGTTAGTGATTATATTATTACAATTTTCCTCAAATAAGTAGGTGCGAATATTATTATAAACAAATGAACGTCATATTTATTATAATGGATTAGAAATGGATTTTTTCACACTTGTCACACTTCGTCACGGTGTTAGCACATTACCCCAGAACGAGTATGCCGCTTGTCTAATCGACTAGAACTAACTGTACCTAGGCAATTTTTTACACTATTTAGCTCAGTTTAGGATGCAAGGTGCAAATAACCTTCATTTACATATGATACGTAACTTTGCCGAAATTTACGGTGTGTTACCATTTTGTTTGAGTAAAGGATGGTGCAAATTTTGCGAATAGTGACACCATCATAAGCTACCTTATGACTTAATTTACGTTGAAAACTATCAAGTATGGTTGTTTTGTTTTTAAACATGAGGTCTAGTTACTGGTCGTTCGTGTCATTGTGCATGTTTCTGGGAAATAGTACTTTTTTTAATTTTTTATTGGTGTTTTTTTTTGTTATGTTCGTGCGTGATTGTCAGGAAAAGGTTTGTATGAAAGAAAATCATCACCATCATCACCGTTTTTCATCAATGCGCGAGCACGTGGGTGGAACCACGGCACACAGATAGTCTCCAATAAAAAAACATAGCAAATGATTCCCCCGTATTAGCACGAGCAATGATTGTAAAACGTTTTTGACTGACTTTGAACTGACTTCAATATAAGTAGATGTTCTTCATTCCGTTGTTTTTTAGGTTTGTTTATTCCCGTATAACTCCGTCGTCATTTATAAAACGATTTGGCAAATTATTTTTGATTTAATAGGATACTTATACTTTCAGATTGGTCCCATAGAAATTTCTTCAAAATCAGTTTAGTGGTTTGCTTTTTAAAACAAAATAACTGGAATAAAACCGGCCAAGAGCGAGTCGGACTCGTGCACGAAGGGTTCCGTACCATTATATTATCAATAAAAACGCAAAAAATCACGTTTGTTGTATGGGAGCCCCCCTTAAATATTAACTTTATTTTAATATAATTATTTATTTCAAAGTGAATATTATAACTCAATATTCAGAGAATATTTCAAGCGTCTACCTGTTGCCGTTATCAATATCGAGCAAAAAAATCACGTTTGTTGTATGGGAGCCCCCTTAAATATTTATTTTATTCTGTTTTTTAGTATTTGTTGTTATAGCGGCAACAGAAATACATCATCTGTAAAAATTTGTCTAACTATCACGGTTCATGAGATACACCCTGGTGACAGACGGACGGACGGACGGACGGACGGGCAAACAGCGGAGTCTCAGTAATAGGGTCCAGTTTTTACCCTTTGGGTAGGGAACCCTAAAAATGTTCTCTTTGAATGTTGTTTTAGTTTTAAAATTATATTTATTTACAAAAAGATTTACGATTAACTGTATATTTTGTTGGGTATATAAAACGATATATTCGTTGATGAAAAAAAAAACACTTCTACAAAATTTGGTAAGTTAAAACAATCCCACTAAAACCTTCTACTTCGTCTAAATAGTATAAATTATAATTGTGAATAAAGAACCAAAACTATAATAGTAGTAATTTGGGCTGCGTTACAATCTATGTCACAGCTATTTTGTACAATTAGGTAACTTATGTAAAACTTTAGTTAACATGATTTAAATTAAAAATGACATAATTGTTTTACAGAATAGCAATCACAGTGTTTGGCGACAGCGACTACAATCACGGCAGGCGTTACGAAATGTTTTTTTTTTCATTAGACAGATCTTTGATTGACCACCAACTCACCTGACTATATGCTAAACGACGATGGATGATTTATTCCGTAATTGTATCGATATCTAACGTACACAAATTAAAAACAAAAATTTGATATAATATTCAAATTATGATACGGGTGCGTGGTACATTGGTACTTTAAATATAAGCACTTAGAACGATGACTAAGCAATATGACTTCACGTTCTTAGTAGTTGTGTATTTGCTTGTTACTTTCCAGGACAAAAGAAAATAGTGCGTGTCACAATTCACGATACACACTGTTTATTTCATATAATTTTGGAGCTTCCTGAGAGGTCTTCGCTGACATATTCAAATTCAAGGATATAGGATTTAGGATATACTTACCTAAACATAAATAACACGTGAACAAAGTGTCTTCACCTTAATAGAAACAATAAGTGCCATTGAACACTTTCAGTTACACATATTATCTAGAAGTGTAAGATAGACTAAAATTATAAAAAAAAAAAAAAAAATTATTTCCATCATGTAACAGTGTGACATTTAGGATGTCACTCGTCGGGAACACACTTAAATCCTCACCTGAAGCAGTAGGCCTCGCCTTCAACTCCATATTAACAGACACTGATGCTATTTCCATTTCACTCAGAAAATTCACAGCAAAAACAACAAACAATAATCTCGACCAACAAGAGAACAAGTAGTTTTCGGGGTAAATCTATATCTAGCTCGAAACGAAGAATGGTGGTACAAACAACAGCACTGCAGTCACCGATACAACTAAATGCGTCAATAGCAGATAACCTGCTTATTAAATCGCCCTATCGGCGATAAGGGACCCGGGTAAAGATATGAGTCGATACGGTTTGTTCTACGTGTTTAGTCACCGTTTAGCAATGCAATGCTGGTCTCATTAAATACGAATAGTTAATGGGCTAGTTTGCTAATTCGACGGTTAAACATAGGAAAAAAATCAACACTTTTATGTACTTAATTAACCTACAATTTTGTGTAAAAAACCAAATAAACATAATTATAGTTTAAAAAACTGAAGCAACCGACTTCTCATGGATGCCATTGTCAGAACTGGACCAAATTAAAATGGGACCACACGGGAAGCACCAGCTTTCAAATAAAAAATAATCAAACATTTAAAAAAAACAGTCGAATTGAGAACCTCCTCCTTTTTTGAAGTCGGTTGAAAATTAGTAACACACGTCGGTGACGATAAACATGAGAATAGGAATGTGCGCAAGAGCTTCACGACCTAATTCCACCCTCCCCATTTCACTACAGGACTAGCAGAAAGTCGGCGAATTACCACTCATTTCTCGTTGAAATGGTAAAAATCCGTACTCAGCGATATCGATCCACATTCCTGTTCCGTACTACACAAGAATGGAATTCTATGCCGCCATCTCTGTTTCCTGAGACCTACAACCTTGGAATTTTCAAGGCTAGAGTGAATAGATATCTTCTATATCGACGAGCTCCATCCTCTGCCACACCGTCGCTTAACATCAGGCGAGTTGGTGGTCGATCGTAGATCTATCTTGTATGAAAAAAGTATTAATGGTCTGCTGAAACCCGGTATTTTTGGATACGCAGACGACAGCACCGTTGTAGAAAGTTACGTGTATCTGACGCGCGAGCCGGTGTACCTGAAATCCACTGATATATCTCTCCTCCAGATATGTCTTCGAAATACACAACAAATATTAGGTTTTTGGAGACATTGCTCCAAAAACCTAATATTTGTTATAACAATACAGAACTTCAAAATACCCGACACAAAAAATGGCTATTTTGCTGATTTTTATGAAAAATAGGTAAGAACTAAGAACGAGTGAACAAAATCATTTGAAATATTTAACAAAACAATAAATCTAGATCAAAATCCGTCCATCATTTTGAGAGCTACAATGGCACAGAAAGACACACAAACACAAATACACACGTCAATCTCATAACACCCCAATTTTTTTAACAGGGGTAAAAAAATTGGCATCTCTTGATTACAAATATATTAAGTATCAATAAGGAATTAGGGTATTGCGTCGTTAAAAATAGCTCAAAAAATACATAAATCAAAAGAAAGATAATTGTGCCATTGAGTATCTATTTTATCAGTCAATCACAGCTAACATGCTGGCAAGAATTGTATGCTCAGTAGCAATATTATATGTATGGTATGACAAAATAAGTAACGCATATTATTGATATCATCTAATCATAATTGTGTCAGATAAAAAAAGTGATAATGTGGTTTGTTTGGAATTCCAAAATAGTATCAAACAGAAGGGATTTAGATTAAAGTCACAGAAAATAAAAATGGATGTACTTGTTGTAAATTCACTACAAACACTACTTCTATTAAATGTACGTAGGACTACGCAATAGTTTTATGGCCGAAGTCATTAAGGAAGAAGGAAAGTCAAAATTGTGCTAGTCCATTAGCCAAAACTGTGCTTATTCACTAGTTGGAACCGTGCAAGTCCACTTTAGCTAGTGGACTTGCACGTTTGTAACTGTACTAGTTCGTATTGTACTAGTGCAGTTTTGACGAGATATTGCAGGAAAATGTGTAAATAGTTTAAGAGAATCTCTGAGCCCGCAATTTTTGCCATATATTAGACATATTTTTTTTTGGTTAAAACTTGTTTAAACGTATGTCCTTGAATTGTAATTTTTGGTGTACAATAAAGACAATATTTATTATTTAACTTATTTATATTTCCATTAAACATCGGAAAACTGTTTTCAACTTCCTAATATTATCTTTTAGACGATTCGTTTTTTATGGTTTCAACCATAAAAAAGACATTCCATTTTACCAAATTTACTTACTTACTCGTTTCTTACCCGACTCCGTATGAAGGAGGGTTATTTTTTCGAATGTAAGAATGTTTCTTTACGACCTCCTACAGCCTAAACGGCTTGACTGATTTTGATGTGCGAGGTGTCGTTAATTTTGTCCGCATTCACTAAGTGTCATAGGCAATTATTTTTTTGTAATAATAATATTGTTTTTTTTTTATATAGAAATATTGTAAAAACTTAGATTTAAGAAGATAAAATGTGGATAATAATACAATAATTCTCACAAAAAAAAACCTCGAACCTCCAACGATCTTTTTCGTAATAAATAAGTAATTTTACTAGAATTATTCTAAAAAAATATGCATTTATTATCTTTTATAGAAATTTTACTTTTACACCTATTTTCTTGATCCATAGAGATATTAACACTACCGTTTACTCTATTTTAAGTTTGTTTTACGTTACAGCAACTGTCAACAAACATTCACTTGTCATTTTTCGTTATTTTTTTATGTAATCAACAAAGTATCAGTAACAAAGTATCTCGCATAATAATTTTCAATTTTTTCAAAAATTATTTACGTACGCTCTTCTCGCTTTTGACTTGTTTTTAGTATTTGTATATTTACATCAAAGTAAGCCCTTCAAACTCGCAAATATTGAGATTTGTATCTATAACCGTTCTAAAGACAGACAGACAGACGATCACACCCTTAGTACAGAAGCCTAAACATTTTCGTAACTAGTAGAGTAGTAGTGTGCACTCACCGCTATCAGAGTTATGTGAGTGCGGGTTATGTATGATCCGTATTCGGCGCTCGGGGTATACAGGTTCGCCGTACATCCCCCCCGCGTCGTTTAACCGACTGCAGCTAGCGAGGGCTTCACTCTCGCTGCGCGGGAAGTAGAGAGGGGCAAGCGTCGAGTAGAGAGCTACGTCGGGTCCGCATGAGCTCGCGAGTACGACCAGGTGCGGTAGCTTATGTTGCTCAAGATAGCGACGTATTGTTCCTGGAAAATAATCGTTGCATTAAATTAATATCATAATTATATGAACAGTTATTGAATCAGGCGTTACTTTGCGGATATTCATATGCAAAAAAGCTTAAGTCTAACATATATCTGTGTTTCCGCTTCAAGGTCTTTAAATAAATAAATAATAAATAAATATTTGGGGACATTTCATACAACACCATCTAGCCCAAACTAAGCAAAGCTTATACTATGGAACTAGATGGGTGATAGAATACATATATACTTTTTTTAATATAAATACATATGATACATAGAAATACCCAGACACAGAACAAACATCCATGCTCATCACACAAATGTTTACCCTGGGTAGGGATCGAACCCACAACCTACAACTTAGCAGGTAGACAAACTATCAACTGAGTCACAAGGCCAGAAGCTAGTACTCTTGCCTACATCAAAGTTTTCAAGGTATAGTTCCCGTCACGTAAAAACGTAAAAAGAACGCTGAGCGACAGTGGAGGGATGTATCTACGCATGGGTACAATCACGCCCTAAAGTAAAGGGAGTAAATAGGGTGGTATTTAATCGAGTGATTCTGGGGGCGACGCGAATAGAAACCTTGCCTAGCAAGTCTGGACAAACAATCAAGGTTGATGTTATCTTTAGGAGGATCAGCAATTTCACATCCTTTTATATAGAGGAAGGAAGTGATTTTTTTTACAAAGATTATCGTATTCTGAAAAAGTTCTGGGAGATACAGAATGACATGACGTGACGTCATTGGAGTACCTTATATCCCACCTTACATGTTACATTATTTCACGTAGATTTACATCACACATACTAATAAAAACACAAAAGATGAAACTAATATTGTTAGAATATATTCTATATTATAGATAATTTGAGACGGTCTCTCGTAGAAACAGTCAAAATTACAATACTTAGTGAATTGAACAACCAGATCAAGCTCATTAGTATTTTCCAGATTCGCATCGGTGTTACTGATGGTGGGTGTCGAATGTCTTCGCCGCGGTGTCTGTCGCTAATACACTGTACAACTTTTGGGTAATTATATATTCTGTCGGACAGTATATAAGCCACCACCTCAGGACCACCCGACACATTTTACTGGCCGACATCATGAAGCTTTGCTTGGTAAGTACCATTCTACCTTTTTTTTTAAACAAAAATACTGCTTTATTCTTCAAATGATTTTCCAGATGAAATATTTACAAAACTGTAAAAGTCCCAATTTTTTTTTCAGCCATTACTGTCCCACTGCAGGGCAAAGGCCTCTCTTCCCTCTTTCCATTTTTCTCGGTTTAGAGCTTCCCAAAGTCCCAATATAATTACTTTTATTGTACTTATATTTTTGTATAAAACCGTGTAAAAAAGCTTAAGATTGACCCGACCCGATCGTGTATGAAATACTGCTGCCATCTTTTTGATGGATCAGCCAAGTAACAGCTGGAAGCGTTAGAGTCGGTTGACCGGCGAGCTGTGAGGTTAATCGGTGACGAGCTCTATCCTCGGCCACACCTTTGTTTAACATCAGGCGAGTTAATGGTCAATTGTAAATCTAACATTAAAAAAGAGGTATGATATTCAAGGTACGCTGGTATGATTTAGCAGTGTTCTATTTTTTTTTAATGAGTCGAATAATGTTTCATTATGTCTAAAAAGTTTTCACGTCGGCATAGAATAATGTTAAATACTGTTTTAAACAATTCATTTTATTTTGTAGTTATTATTAATTAAATATAAAATACAAATAATACATAATTATAAGTAGGTTGAAAAAAAAAACCCGCAACACGTTTTCGTATTTTGCACCATATCCGAATTATTTTGCCATTTAACGCGCTCTATCCAAAGGGTGGATTTAAAAAAAAAAACAAAGAAAGTTTGCGCTCAATGAAACAGTTGAGCGCAAATGGTACATCGCGCAATGAAACAGTTGAGCGCAAATGGTACATCGCGCAATGAAACAGTTCAGCGCACAATTTTCCATATATAAGGGAATTGTTTTCCTAAATATTATCCGAATATGAGTTTTCGAAGGCGAGTCTTCACAAGTAGATTTATGGAAATCAGCCAAAAATCTTCACGTAGTTAATGTAAGTTTTTTTTATACAGGTTGTATTAGTGTGCGTGGCGTTAGCTGTGGCGACCGCTTGGCCGTCGGACGATGGTACGACTCCGACTGGTGCGCCAGAAACTTCTTCGCAGACGTCGACCCTCTCTTCGGAGGGACACGCAAATGACACAACGACCAGCGGCAGCGCAGACCGTAATGATACAACATCTACCAGTACCGGGGGACCTGGCAAGTCCACCTAGCTGCCATCGGACACCACGGGCGCTCTTTCAATTTATACAGTCACTTTCAAAAGGCTAGACGCTTTTATAGTAATCAGGATTGTGCACACCCTTTAGTTGTGTCCGTATGAGTGGCACCCGCAACTCTGTCTGACACACACACTAATGCAATGTGCTTTCACACTATTTCTATAGGAATGTTACATGTAGAGGCTTGCTTGCTCTCCCGTGATTTCTAACTACAAAATCATTTGTTTTTTGTTTCCATTATTTTATTTCCAAGTCGTAATAGTTTTGGAAATTAGCAAAAATAAAATAGATGACTCCATACATTTTTCCAACTCTCTGCTACATCTACAACTTTTTTGGCGAATTTAAAACATCCTACGAGGCGTCTAGCTAATTAAAAACAACTGTTGCACCGATGAGCAAAAATTGCACCTGAAGCAATATTATGTACATAATTTTCTAATTGTTAAAATACTTGGAAAACAAGTATGTTCAAATGTTTTTGTGTTCGAATTTGTAGTATATTTTTGAAGCGTCAATAAACATTCTTCTCTGAATTTATTTGTGTTTCATTGAAATTTATTTGTTTTGTCGCGCTCCCTCTGTCATACAATTTTCAAGTTAAGCCCACGGCCGTATGCTCCTACACAACCGCATCCGATATTTTTGTATGAATAATGAGGGATCCTAACTAATACACTTTTTTAAACTATCACGGTCATTCATTAAAACACTATTATTATTAACGGGATATTTGCCGTGGTTCGTGGTTAACGCTAACCACGGTAAATATCCCGTTAATAATAACAGTGTTTTATCGTAACTGATATTACAAAACAGACAATAATTCTCTATCTCTGTCTGTTACCTTTCCACAACTAAATGGCTGAATCTAAAATTATGAAATTTGGTCCAGAAATTGTTGTGAACCCGGAGATGGACATAGGCTATTTTCCAACATCATCACCGTGTAAGTGAACAAGTGGAAGTATGTACTCACGTAGTGCGATATGTGCGGCGAGATCGGGCGGGAAGTTCCGTCTGGGCGTGTTTATGACACACAGAGCAAGCGTGCGCGCGCCCAACTCTGCGGCTTTGAACAGCACGTTCCTGGAATTAATGGGAAATAACGTTACTAAGCGGGCGCTACTCACCGGACAGTCTTCACTCACACTTTAATGGAATGTACTCTATATGTATAGTGTCCGGCCGAGTTATTATATATAGTATATACATTTTACTCGTTACTATATAATATTATAAATTATAGAAAATATTTTGTATATAATTTTGTATTTCCTTCTTAATCTTTATCTTTAGTAAATTGATGAAATTTCTTAAAATTTTAGAAGGAAACAGACTTCTACCCCCAAATAATCATAAAAATAAAATGAAATTCTAAAAAAATCTTGGAATGGAAATGTTTGCCGCCTCCTTTGTTTCCCGAGAGCTGCAATATTGGAATTTTTAAAGGTTAATACATATTTTCTAGACCGACGAGATCATTCCTCGGCCACACCGCTACTTAAAATCAGTGAAGTTGATTGTCAATCGGAAATTATTCTAAGTATAGTATATAGTTAAAAAAACGGACAAATGCGAGTCAGACTCGCCCACCGAGGTTTCCGTACAAACTAGTAGATAAAAAGAAGAAATCATATATTTTTTTATATTTTCCTTCATAAACCGAAAAATATACATCGTAAAAATATTTAAAAACCTATTTTAGCTTATGCTAATGAAGCTCTTTCATATGATACCCCACATTATACGGTTAAAGAACTTTAAAATTTGGACCCTTATTCCTTGCATAAAGACACAACTTTTTTGTGATTAAATTAAAAATGTCCAGTTTTCGAATTTTTTCTTATTTTTTTAACACAATGCTTTTGGCCAAATTTCGTAGTTCTAGGTCAACGGAAAGTATCCCATAGGTTTTGATTCCCTTGTGAGTGTCGAAATTTGCGTTTTTTACAACATGTATATGTTGTAAAAAACGCAAATTTCGAAAAAAAAATCGGTTGTAACTTTTTTTGACGAAAACTGAGAAATTTTATTTTTCTTTCTGCAGCAAGACACTATGGATCTGCATATATGGTTTTAATTTCAACACGATACCTTTAGGCGTTCCCGAGATAAATGTCTTGACACCCGGACAGACGGACAGACAGACAGACGGACAGACGGACAACAAAGATAGGATCACTTTGTTGTCCGTGACAAAAAAAACCTTGAAAACCTTTGTTGTGAAAGGAAAAAACGGAACCCTTATGGGTTCCGTTTTTTTTTCTTTTGAGGTACGGGAACGCGGGAACGCGTGAAGGTATCGTGTTGAAATTAAAACCATATACGCAGATCCATAGTCTCTTGCTGCAGAAATAAAAAAATAGTTACAGCCGAATATGTCGGAAAAACGCACATTTCGACACTCACAAAGGAATCAAAACCTATGGGGTACTTCCCATTGACCTAGAACTATAAAATTTGGCAAGAAGCATTGTGTTAGAGTACACATATAGGAAAAAATCCGAAAACTGGACATTTTTAATTTAATCACAAAAAATAGTGTCTTTATGCAAGGAATGAGGGTCCAAATTTTAAAGTTCTTTAACCGTTGGGGTATCATATGAAAGAGCTTCATTAGCATAAGCTAAAACAGGTTTTTAAATATTTTTACGATGTATATTTTTCGGTTAATATGAAAAAAAAAAATATAACAAAAATATGATTTCCTCTTTTATCTACTAGTTTGTACGGAACCTTCGGTGGACGAGTCTGACTCGCACTTGTCCGATTTTATTTAGACCTAAGCGCTCTGGGAAAAGGAAATACGTAGCGGGTTAGGGCAATATCCGAAATAAAATTTCCGTAGCTAGAACGTCATTTGTTACGGATAGTAGGTTAACGAATAATCTGCCAGTTTTCCCTACGAAAGGCGGTAGCAAATAACGCTTAGGTCCGAGAATGCCTTTAATTGTAGTGAAATCTTACTTTTACTATCAAATACATATTGGTGAGTCTGCATCGAATCTGTATGTTCTTATTCTATTCTTTTATTCGATAGCTAGAAGCATGAAGAAGGACACCGTTTCAAAATACTCGAAGGAAACGCTTTTATTCCACTTTTACTGTTAGAATCTCTAAATTGCGAAATATGCTTCCTGGTGAGGCTTTACCAATATATTCTGTCTTTAAATTTCGAGTTAATAGTTTTCTACATGTAAGCACCGACATATAACACCGAAAACATCGCTTAACATCAGTCTACAAAGGGTATATTTAAGGCTAGATACGTAATATTAAATCGAATATTCGAACCTGGGGCATATAGTGTGTGCCACGTGTCGAGAGCGGAGCGCAATCCCAGATATTACAAAAACTTCACCATTCACCTTTATAATATTCATTTGTAACAGGCGTGCCAACACACTTACCGCGGCGAAGCGGTACGCGGCCACGAAGGTACTTGGGACACACGGTGTGCCACGTGTCGACATCGGAGTACGAACCCGGTTGTTACAATTACTTCACCTCCGTAACACTCACTTGTAACAGGCGTGCAACGCGCTCTCCGCGGCGGAGCGGTACGCAGCTACGTACTTGGGACACACGGTGTGTGCCACGTGTCGGCAGCGGAGCGCGAACCCGGCTGTTACTACAACTTCACTCGTGCCACACTCTGGAACATGAGACCAGAAAATTGTAATTACATTTTATATTAATCATGTGAATTCGATAACCAATGTGAATGTGATAACCAGTAGGAAGGTTGCAGTTTGCAGAGAAGTATTTTAATTGCGTGCTTTTCCATACAGTACAAATACATACATAAAAAAACGAAAGTCGAAAGTTTACAACTAGTGTGTGTTACCAGTGATGACTTACGGCACTGAAACGTGGTCCCTAACTATGGGCCTTATAAGTAAGCTCAAGGTCACGCAACGAGCTATGGAGAGGGCTATGCTCGGAGTCACACTACGAGATCGAAATAGTCAAGAGTAAATCAATAAAATAGGTACATGAAGTTATTCATGTTAAGAGTATGATATCATCCTATTTACCTATACGCCCTAGTTATCACAGAAAGTTTATAAATATGCGTAATTTTTAGAGAAGTTATGTCTTGCAGAACGCAGGCGCAGTGAAAAAATCAACACTCGTAGCGTCCGTGTCCACAATTAGTGAGATCTCACCTGTGACCACGGACGCCGCAAAGTGTTCGAAACGTCAGGTCACATTAAGTATGTAAAATATACACAATTGAATTTGCGGTTGAGTAAAAACTCATGAGCAATCCCACAAACTGACGTCCTTTAGCGAAACTGATGAGAAAAATAAATAAAATAATTCAACCACAAGGTGGATGGATGACTTCATACAAGTTGCATGCGGCTTGCATCCAAAGCCGCTTCCAACCGGTCTTATTGGAAATTCATGGTCGAGGCCTATCTTATCTTATCTTATAAATGGGGTCCGATTCTCGGATGCACATCGAGCCATTAGGTTCTTTTGTGCTTGCCTCTTTCTTTATTCATTCGCACCAGGTTTTCCGAAGAAGGACTGCATTACCTTCAGAATATCACCTGATGCGAAATACCTATATTCCTCCAGTTCCGGGTATGCAGTTCCTAGGAGGTCCAGTCGCTTACTTGCCATTGAGTCGCAGCTACACATGATGTGCTTCATGGACTCCTCCTCCTCCTTACAGGTCCTACATATGGGGCTTTCAACAACTTTTAGTTTGTAGAGATGACCCCTATTCTCATAGTGTCCGGTCAGAGCTCCCACCAAAATTCTTGCCTGCGTTCTACTGTATTTACAGATCCTCTTATACCATTTGGCGCCGTCAGCACCAATGGTCGCCTTGGAATGCGTGAGCCCACTCAACTGGTTCCATTCGGCCTTATGTCGATTGTGAACGTAATCATTTATCGCCGTGCTTATCATCCCCTGAGATAGTCCTACAAAGGGTCGAGGCCTATAGCCAGGGCCCGGATTCCGTATGACCATCGGCAGCGTTACGTGAACGTGACGTGGATGTTGACGATGAAAATTAGACTTGTTTAAAACGATAACGTCTAATTTTAATCGTTTATGCACCCATGTCAATTTCATGCAACGCGGTCGACGGTCATACGGAATAAATGCCCAGCAGTGGACTTCTTGTGGCTGAGATGAAGATGATGAAACAGTCGGTAGGCCGTGAGATAGTTACCGTACGCTCTAATGATGATATCTTCCTTCAAATCTGCCCCCGCATTGTGCATGATCCGCTCACTGACGGCGTTGCATTCCGTCAGTGACTCGTCAGTTGTGTTCGTAATCACGTCTGCGTCGAGGGTTGATATGTCACCGTGCCTGAAATGTAATTCAAGAATTGTTACTGTCATATGTAGTAATATAATACTTTTGATGGGTGGATACGTGAATCAATAGTCAACACAACTATTAGATTTACTATGAAATCATAGTAGACTAATAACACATTGAAACTATTTAAACAAATGAATACATTCGGAATAGTTTTGGTAGAGACATTCACGTCAGATAAGCAAAATTTGTGACATTTCATTTCCCAATTTTTTAGAATATATGTATAATAAAGATCTCGGATAGAGCTCTAACGATTTTGATGAAATTAGGTATGTATGTAGGTAGATTCGGGGATGATAGATAAATAAATATTGGCGGACATTTCACACAATACCATCTAGCCTAAACTAAGAAAAGCTATGGAAACTAGATGGCTGATAATATAATACAAATATACCCACTTTTTTTCGTAAATACGAATGATACTCGTACATAGAAACACCCAGACATAGAACAAACATCCATGCTCATCACACAAATGTTTGCCCTGGCTGGGGATCGAGCCTACGGCTTAGCAGTAATATACATAATATACTATCAACTGAGCTGCGAGGCCAATCATCTGGTTTCATTTAGTGAACCCGAGTCCGTATTGCCAGCCATAAAATTATCGAGCGAAGCTCGGTCGCTCAGTTACAGTAAAATTACAAGTGGTTAGTACTGACCATATAGCGAGCCTGGAGTTGATGTCCTGATCGTAGGGGAACAGCGGCTGGTCCCGCACGCGGGGGTGCGTGTCGGCCTCCAGTGGCGGGCCCGTGTGCGCCCAGCGCGCCAGCGTCGCCACGCCGCCGCCGCCTGGTGCGCGCATCACGCACACAGCGGGCTCTGGAGCACACGACATCGATACTGCATTACTAACACTTCGTGCTACTTACGCGTTATACATAATATCTACAGTAGAGGACCGGGCCGAGAAGAACGTTTTTAGATCCAATAAAGGAAAAGGTAAATGTTATGTCATATAAGGAAGTAAAAGTCTTGGCAGAGGATCGACAAAACGAAAAAAACTTGCCAACTGCAGCTGGTGAATAAGATTTTTAGGATGACGCTCGAGGCGTGTTAGCGCCTCGCTAGTACAGTTAGTCTACACATAATATATGTTCATATACTATTTAGCTTAGGTTTCAGTTGTTTATCATGTACGAGATGCGAATAAAACTCGTACTTTACTAGTTTCGTAATGAAACTGGTAAAGTAAGAGTTTTATTCGCATAACCAAACAAAAACCAAACAGTCGCCAAAATCTTCCTACCCTTTCATCTGCAGTTATAAACATAAATACTGCATATATGCGTACACAAAATTCGTGTAGATAGCGTCCTAGACCTAGTACATTCCTCCCTCCCGCGGACAAGCAAAATGTGGAATGTCTTTCCTGGAAGGTTTTCCCACCGGGTTTCTACAAAGAGCGTTTTAAAAAATTGTGTCTACTAGCACCTTGCCGGGCTAGCAAAGCAACAACGATGCCATTGATGTTGTTATCCATAGGCGACAGATATCGCTTACCGCGAGCCGTCTGCCTTTTTGCTGCTCTTTTTACGTGTATATATATATATAATGTACGTATATTTTATCATGTACATAAAGGACCACGTCCAATGCTACGTACACGTCCAGGTAAGCTGTTACGGCGCGGCTGGAGCTACCAGTGCGGGGTACTAACATTATTTAAAGCTTGATAAACGAAAGAGATCGTGACACGGCGGTATTACGCACTTGGGCTACTTTACGATGCGACATTGCGAACTACCGTATTGATTTTTTCATTCTCCAACTTTTTTTGGGTTCCGTACTTTAAAAGGAAAAACAGAACTCTTGTAGAAAATATTTTGGACCATTTGTAGTTAAATCACATGAAATTTTGTTTTAACGCAAACTAGCGCAGAGTGTAGGGTTGGGGTGGTAGAGGAGGGTACGGAACCCTTAGCATTAAACAAATCTATAATTTTCAGTTTTATTTTAAATCAATATTTATACATTTGGTTCGAAGGATTTTCAGAACGACTGGTTCCATCGAAAATAATTATTAACCTAACGACCGTGACCGTCGTATAAAGGTGGCACTTGACAAGCAATAACCCCTTTGCGCCAACGACATCAAGGCCTAAGGAATATAGGATTACAGACTTTACCTAGCGTACAGGACACGCGCGGCGATACGTCTTTGACGCGACCCATCAATTATATTGACCGTTTACGCATTAAAATTATTTGGTTTTATAAATAGATGTGTATGTTGCGTACCTACGTAGGTATATTTGCGAGTATGTAGGGTGCTTTCAAGGGTGGGTGTGTATGTTTAAATAAGTACTATTACTAAGAAAAAAAAAAGTAATATAATAATTATTTCAGTCTCTAGTTATATCATTCGCATCGAAGGAGAACGTAGCAGGCATGTTTGTTCTATCTAAAGAGATTGTACCAATACCGTTTACTCTATACACTTGTCATTTTTGGCTTAATTTTTTTTTCGATAAACAGGGTCTTATCTCGCCCAATGATTTTATTACGTCATAAATTAATTAATGCAGTCTTGACTAGCTTGACTAGTTTCCAGTATTTGTTGATTTAAATTACAGCCAACCCTATTATTAATTACACTATAATTTTGAGATTTGTATCTATTACCTTATTTACTATATCCAAAGAAAAAAATATTGAAAATTAAGAAAAATATACGTTTGCGACTGCGTAAGAAGGAGGGTTATGTTTTCCGAGTGTATGTAGTATGTATGTATATTTCTTTGACACGCCCTAGAGCCTAAACGGCTTGACCGATTTTGATGTGAGTGGTGTCAATAGATTCTTCTTAGTTGTGAGAGTGACACTGGGCACATCAAAATTAAAAAAAATCTTAAGTTAGGCTGCAAAAACCTCTTTTCTGCAGTCGGGTATTTTGTTTTTCTTTTAACATTGATACTTGTTATTATTTTTCTTAAATGAAATGAAATTTATTTGCAAGAATGTAGGTAAACAAGGTCTTAGAAATTAATTACAATTTTCCATTACATTCGATCATTTCTGATGTGCAAATATTTGATATTGAATCAGTATGACATAAATAATATTAAATTAGAATTGATAATAATAAAATTAATGTCAAATGGAAATTAGATTATATGAAAATGTATATTTTTATATTTTATATGAAAATGTATAAAAGTATATTTTATGTCATATGAAATAATAGTAATAATAGACCCGTGTATAAATTAAATAAAGTTTTATAATAATAAAAAATACCAATAAAAATATAATAATAATTATAATATTACCGCAGGGGCGGATTTGTGGCGAGCCGTCGGTGAGTGGCGACACCGCGTACCCCGATGTTTCCCTGGGGCTAAATGAGACCCCTGCCCTCCAGCTTGCCTTAATTGGCCGGCTGGATGGTGGAAACAGCAAGAGCTAAGTACCTAAGCTCCAGGGTGGAAGTGTTAAAGGGCATAACACCGCTAGTAGCTCTTAGTGAACGCGCACACCTCTCAACACCCTTAGCCATCCACACCAATGTTGCTTCTCCGGCGCTAACATGCGGCACCACTATGGGGGGCCCATTCAGTGGGTGGCGAGCCTCAATATTTTTGGATAATGACACAAAATAAGCAGGTGCCGTGCTCTTATTCTGATGCTCCCACACAGAAGTACCGCATGTTACTCACTGTGTGGGAGCATCAGCCAATAAACTAGTTTTATAACCATTTCATCTCAATACCCCCGATTTATCAAATTCCATATAGTACTCGTACAATAGCTCTATCAATCATCTATCCACATACCAAAACCCTGTATTTTTTACTTTATTTTATGTAAAGTGCCTCTCAGTGTTGGCTTCGGCTCCACTGATGCCCATCAAAGGACCGGGCTGCGACCCGAGATTTAAGTGAAATAAAGTGGTATTATAATATAATATAATAACAATAATTTGATGATAAATCCGCTGTAATGATACATATGAAAATTTCAACTTCCTACTAATTTCAATTCAAAAGATACAGCCATTTAAGGGTAGGAAAGACAGACATCGTAACCTTACGAATGGGCTCCGGAGCACGCGTAGGCTTAGTACGGAAGCCTAAGGAAGCCTAAAAACGCGAATTCAGTAAGCAACTTTATCGTAAGTACATTATTGGTAAAATATATTCCAAGAAAAAGCGAACTTATAAGTTCATTTTCATGTTGTGTGTATCGCGACAATAGGCTTGTTAATATCGTCGCTCGCATGACTAACAGCCCTATTTCTTTTTTTTTTTCAAATAATAAAAACAGGTATTTAGAATGCAAATTAAAAGTACCAGTGTGAAATTAAAATGTAAGTAACCTCTATGACGCTCTACGCATGTTTTGCATAGCTTATGATATTAGCTTAATATCATAAGCTATGCAAAACATGCGATTTTTAATATTTTTGACAAATACAATATAATCTCAGAACCGAAAAACGTTTGTCCTCAACAAATTACCGAAATGAGATAGGACAGTTAGTCATGCGAGCGACGATATATGAGGAGGCTTCACCGAGCTACTATTTTGAGACTCGGCAACAATCGATGGCGAAATGGAAACCTACTCGTCTATTCTGTAGAGGTAACCGGTGGGACTATGTACGAGTAACCTAATTATTGCAATTTAATAAAACGACGCGAAATCTAGTTTGACTTTTTTTCACACTACCAGTACTGCGCAAGAAGGACGGTTTTGTTTCTCGAGTGTAGGCATGTATGTATGTATGTGATTTACGTATTTAAGCATTTTACCTGATACCTCATACAGATTAAAACGGCTTTACCGATTTTAATGTGCGAGTTATCGAAAGATTCGTCTTCACTCCCCGAGTATAGTACATTATTTTAAATAATATTTAAAAAATATGTTCTTTCGTAACAATAAGTACCTAGTTTTACAAAACAATATTCGAAAGAATGTTCATTTAAATAAATTGTACAGTAGCTTAGTTCATACTTTCTCGCAAAAAAGGTCCATACCATATCATGGAAAATGTAAAGTTGCACTACCAAGTTGCTCTTATGCCTAGTTTTACAAAACAATATTCGAAAGAATGTTCATTTAAATAAATTGTACAGTAGCTTTGTTCATACTTTCTCGCAAAAAAGGTCCATACCATATCATGGAAAATGTGAAGTTGCACTACCAAGTTGCTCTTATGCAGAAGGGATATTTTGTTTGTTTTGGGAAGAATATTTTTTTTTCTTTTAACACAGAGACTTGTTTAGAATAGAGTATGATTAACCCTTCGGTTGTATAAGCATTTTTCATCGCGTGCTAATAAAATATATCAGTTGAATAGAACACACACGTAGAACTGATGTCCGATGGGACCGAAAAGTTCTCGAATGGAGACTACGAAATGGCAAGCGCAGCGTAGGAAGACCACCCACAAGGTGGACAGAAGATATCATAGTGGCTGGATGCATGCCGCTTCCAACTGGTCTTTTTGGAAATCCATTGGGGAGGCCTATTTCCAGCAGTGGACTTCTTGTGGCTGAGATGATGATGAATAGAACACCGGAAGTATCTGTTTTGTGCGAACAACAGGTTACTCACGTAGTACGCATGTTCAATCCCTAGAATATCACAATCAAAACAATAAAAAACTGCCTTTAAAATATTCAATTTGTTTACTTGGATGACATTTTTTTCAGTTATTTTGTTATAAAAACCAAATACTGAACCGTTTTTTTTTTATTTTTTTTTTTTTATGCAAGATAGATCTACGATTGACCACCAACTCGCCTGATGTTAAGCGACGGCGTGGCCGAGGATGGAGCACGTCGATCTAGAAGATATCTATTCACTCTAGACTTTATACGGGATAGATAGATATTACGTTTGTACAACCTATGAGTTTTTCATACACACATACTCTCTCTCTCTCTTTTATAGACGCACGCACACTTCTCGCACATATATTTTTCACATAGCACATAGATTTCATGCTTGGTTTGAAAACTAAAGTTGTAAATTATGAGATTTTTCCCATCTCACAATGAGAAGATGGCCCGCGCCCAGCAGTGGGATAAATTGTACAAACAGGGCTGATAAAACGTAAGAGTACAATAGCTCATTACGGTATGTAAACCGTTCACTGTATACGGGCTGCCTTATATGACTGAATATAGCTTCTCCGAAGACATTTTAACGTCACACGATCTCTTACGTATTTTATGTTCGATCGATGCACTTCTGTAAGGTCAACACAGCGGGTTGACAATGAGACATTACGTTCCGTATTTCAGCGTAAGACCTTCGTATCGATAGGTCGACGAGGTAATTACACATGCTTGTGTACAAACAACGATACATGGTTACGAACGATTCAATATAGCGTACTGTACCGTACCGATTGTATTCTACTGATGATGAACCTCATGTTTTAAGGAGACAGAATAAATTACAGCTTAAAAAACTAAAAAACACGCTACAAATTATTGTGGACAAAGTTCATTACAAGACTTTTCTAACAAATCCAAACACAGCTATGATACGATGTTCCATCGTGAAGTTCTAGTTCATATCTTCCGGCTCCATCATCAGATCAGTTCGACAGTACCATATTATTGTATTGTCATCAGAACTACATACAGCTGCCAATTTTCATGACGCTACGATCCTTGGAAGATGGTTAAATTAGATACCTTATATTTCATTACATAGTTAGTTACATACAGGTCGACCTAATAAAAGCGTGTTAAAAATTGTTTTTGCATTTGGGTGTACCTATATAGAGCATGACATCTATGTGATGTTCGTGACTTCGTGCGTATTCGTGTGTGTACGTGTAAAAAGTAAAAAAAAAAGTAAAAAAAAACGATTTCAAACTATGCAATTCGTTTACTTGGATGACATTTTTCCAGTTATTTTGTTATAAAAACCAAAGTACTAAATCGATTTTCATAAAATGTATATGGGACCACCTCTGAAGTTATGATCTACCAAACGAAAAAGAATCATCAAAGTCAATTCACAATTGGCGGATTAATCGGTGAACAACCATACAAACGAATTGAAAACCTTCTTTTAAGAAGTAAGTTACAAAACACGCCTATTTTCCCTTACGAGGTAGGCAGAGCATCAAAAATGGTGAAGCCATTATTAGAGGTAAGATGTAGGGGGGGGGGGGGGGGGGGGGGTATACATAAACGCCGATTGCCGTCAAATCCCTTCACTGACTTTTATAACTAATTTTAGTTACTATGTTTTTTTTTATTCCAAGTCCAGCATGGAAGTTAATATTGCACTGTCGCATTCTACTTTACTATTCAACTACTGGAGATAAGATACAAATAATTTACTTAGGTTATTTAATTAGTCTATGTAATTTTAATTCTATTTTTATGTAACCTTCAATTCAGTGCTCCGCACGCAGAAGAAATACATGGCAAGGCCGCAGTGTTCCTGTTTCCGACAAATCTAATAGCTTTAAATATTTAACTTCCATAAATCCGTTTTAGAATTCAGCGGAGCAATTCACGTGGAAACTGACCCAGTTTTGTAAAGTATGAGCTGTTGGGCCACCAGTACAACAAGTATTGGTACATGCACATTTTAATTTATGTGTCGGTACTGACTTCGAGAATGATACCGTTTTCGCAATTTCTGTTTACTTACTAAGCATCTAATCAATAAAATTAATATTTACTATAATGTTGCCTGACTCCGCGACTTTGTACGCGCTTGCCTGCTCCCGTATATTCCGCCTTGTGGAAGATTTGCTCCAAACCAATTTTTAACCGACTTCCAAAAAGAAGGAGGTTCTCAATTCGTTGGAATATTTTTTTATGTATATTCCCTGATTACTCGAAGACACCTATACCGATTTGCAAAATATTTTTTTGTTTGAAAGGGTATACTTTCCAGGTGGTCATATAGAAATTTTATCAAAATCGGTTCAGTATTTTGCTTTTTATAACAAAATAATAAGAAAAATATGTAATCCAAGTAATTAATTGCGTATTTTGAAGTAGTTTTTTTTTTTTTAGTTTTTTAAACGATTACTTGTTTCATATATGTACATATGTATATTATGTTAACTGTAATTTACAGAGGTGTGAGTGAGATATAAGCCTTTAATGCGGCCTTTTCGTAAAATCCTTTGTAAGTGGACCTTTTTACTCCATGAAAGACCGACCAGCCTAATTGCTAAAATTATGTTTTTAAAGATGTGATTAATTCGTGATGGATATTTCATTTTTACCGACTTCAAAAAGAAGGAGGTTAACATTTCGGCTGTATTTTTTTTGTTACCGCACTCCGTCATTTCTAAACAGATTTGAAAGGATATGTTCTATTATGTTCTACTTCAGATTGGTCCCATAGAAATTTCATCAAAATCGGTTCAGAAGTTTGGTTTGGTTAAAATTGCTCATTTTAAAGTTGTATTTTCAGTTTTTTTAACTATAATTATTGGATGATAACAATCATTCAACAATATAATTTACCTGTTTAAAAATCTGCACAATCGACTTCACGATAGACACTCCAAAACATATAATTCATAAATATTTTTTTGTATGAATTTTATATTAATGGTGTTGAAAGAAAAAACTGTTTTTTTTTACTTGGATAAACCCATTTTTAGGGTTCCGTACCCAAAGGGTAAAAACGGGACCCTATTCCTGAGACTCCGCTGTCTGTCCGTCCGTCCGTCCGTCAGTCACCAGGCTGTATCTCATGAACCGTGATAGTTAGAGAGGTGAAATTTTCACAGATGATGTATTTCTGTTGCCGCTATAACTACAAATACCTACTAAAAACAGAATAAAATAAATATTTAAGGGGGCTCCTACACAACAAACGTGATTTTTTTGCTCGTTTTTGCTCGATATTGATAACGGCAACAGGTAGACGCTTGAAATATTCACTGAATATTGAGGTTTATTATTCACTTTAAAAATAAATAATTAAATTAAAATAAAATTATTATTTAAGGGGGGCTCCCATACAACAAACGTGTTTTTTTGCCGTTTTTATAGATAATGGTACGGAACCCTTCGTGCGCGAGTCCGACTCTCACTTGGCTGGTTTTTTAATGTATCCTCCTTTTAAATAATACAAAAAGATATTGTAATTATAGGCTGTGAAGGATTATTATCGTTGAACACAAAAACAATTGAGAAGTAACAAGGGTATATGAATGAACCCAGAAGTAGGTTAATCTTCTTTTTTTTCACCATTTAGTTATTACTTGTTTTTAACCAGCTGTAATCATATGAAAATATTGAAGTCTGCTTTGTGAATACGGTTTTCAAACTAAATTTTGTCCGACAAGCGTGCACGCGTTTGTTAATATTTTGTTGATAAATAACTCGGCTAAATCCCTATGGATGCAAGCCGCTTCAAATCTCTCTTTTTGGAAATCCATGGGGGAGGCCTATGTCCAGCAGTGGATTTCTTATGGCCGAGATGATGATGATGATGAAATCTCTATTTCTATATTAGATTCTACTATGTTAACATACACTAAGGACGCAGTATCGGAAGTCAGATACAACACATACAGACCCGACTCGTATGAGTACAATAACTAGGGCACGGTTCATAATCCTGTGACGTCAGAGAGATATTCCCTTTCCTGCTCGTACGACAGGTTTCTGATGGAGAGGGAGAATTCATTGAAATTTCAGGCTGAAGGGGTTGTTAAAGCGATTACCTTGCATTAAGCATTAGAGGCGTTCGTGAGTAAATTCTAATGCTATTAGTGCAAAATAATTCAAAATACTGACAAAATTTGTGTTTGAGGCGCACACGATGAATAATCTAATACCTTTAAACGGGCAATTCTTTTCTATATAATCTGAATCTCGGAAACGGCTTCAAAGATTTTAATGAAATTTGGTTTGTAGCTACCTACAATCCCTAATCTAGATTAGGGGACGATAAATCGATCTTGCTAGGTTTCATTTTTAGTGAACCCGGGCTTGCTCGTATTTTCAGTCATAAAAAATCCGAGTGGAGCTCGGTCGTCCAGGTACTAATAATTATTATGCCAATATTACATAAATCCGGCAAAATACGAGTTTCACTCGCACACCGAGGCCTCCGTACTATGTAACATTTTATATGTTACATAGTACACAGAAAACAAGACAAAAATGTGCTATAAATCTATGAATATTTGTAATTTCACATACTGTTCAATGCAGAAGAAATATTCTAAAATAGTAGTAGGCTAAAGAAAATATTGAGAAAAGCGCCATCTTTTATCATCACCAGGACTTTGATAAAACAAGTACACATGTACCTTTAGTACGGAAGCTTAAAAAGCGAATATAATTGTCCTTCTGTTTTTTTACCTTTTTTAAGATAAAACTTCTGAATCGATCACCATGCAATTTGGTACAGAGATAGTTGGGATTATAACGGACATAGGCTTCACATTATAATTGTCTTCCACCACTATGCGGGCAGAACGGCAGAGCGAAGCTAGTATACTTATAAATAATCGAGTCCAGTGAATAGGTTTCTTCTAGGTTCAGCCTGTTAGATTCTGTTAGGATAAGAAATTATCGTGGCAGAAACTAGTAACTAAGGTTTCGATTCAAAATAGTGAAATAATGACAACATCGTCCTTGTTTTCGAACAAAATAAAGCATAAAGGACAGAACAGAAGCAGCGTCTGAACAGACTAACAGTTCGTTTCATGGATGAAAACATGTTTCACAGAAACTGTTTATCAAATATCATTTTTCCTTAACAATAATTCTTGATAAGAATTCATAATAGAATTGTCATGGTGTAAAACAAAACGCAATATTAATGTGAATTGTTCCATTTATTATTGACGATATTGATTACAGAAATTGCTAATAAACCCTTTGTTTCACAGTTCATTGTGAGACGACTAAAATTAACACATATTGTTTTTGAAATGAATGAGAGGAAATATGAGAATCAGCTCACAAGTACGAATGTATAACAAGTATAGCAAAATTTATAAACGTCAGACATTAAAAATGTAAAAAAAAACATAGCTAAGCACACTTTCGATTAAATCTTCTGTCAAACAAAAAAAAGTCAGTCTTTTTCCAAAATATTTTAACCCTCGACCCAAAAAAGAGGGGGGTCTAAGTTTGATGTGTTTGTATTTGTGTTTCTGTATTATGTGGCATCGAAGCTCTGAAACGTTTGGACCGGTTTTGATATATGTAGTTTTTTGATTGAAAACACCGAAAAGAAAACGTCAGGTTATGCGTAGATCAATTTTATATGTAAAACATAAAAATGTAAAATGGAGCTACTGTGGCTATAAAAATGCAATCAACCGAGCAAACGCCTGAAATATTTACGTCTTCATAAGAAATGGCGTTTTGATATACGTATTACATACTTACTCGACAAGAATAGACGTGAAACAAGTAATCGTTTGAAAAAACTAAAATAACCTACTTCAAAATACGCAATTCGTTTACTTAGATGGCCATAATTTGCCAGTCTTTTTTAACATAAAAACCAAAATACTGAACAGATTTTTATAAAATTTCTGTGGGACCAGCTGAGAAGTACACCTTTTCAAACAAAAAAATAATTGATAACCTCCTCCTTTTTGGAAGTCGGTTAAAAAGTGAAAGTAAAATAGAAACACGTCTTTATGTACTTATAAATAAATAATAAATTATAAATATCATTATTGTACACCAAACATTACAATTCAAGGACACACGTTTAAACAAGTTTTAACTTATAACACAAGTATAAAGAGGATTACTAAACAGTAAACAAAAATCTCGGTGGTACAAAGGCGGCCTTATCGCCTTGAGCGATTTCTTCCAGGCAACCTTTTGATGATTTGACTTATGTTTAGGTTTAAAATGTTTGGGCTACTAAAATTATATAATATAATATTAATATTTGTTTCGAATTTAGAAATCAATAGCTTCTAAATTATTTAATATCGGTAGAGTTTCACTTTAAAGTATTTTACGAGGATTAAATAATTTATGTATGCCTACCATGCATGTTACATCTTCAAAGCATTAACAGTAAATTAAATAAAGTGTTTGTAGGTTTATATAAGCCCTGGTACACATTTCTCCAAATATAGAGAACTTCAATACAGAGTCTGAAGGTCGCAATTGTGGAAATAATGTTACATAAGCATGGTATAAAAAGCGGCTCCGGTTAGTAAATTTCACTCATTACGTTACGTGACATCTGACTGTCTTCATGCGACCTCCAAACAAAGCTGCCAAACAAACAGAATACCTTCATGAAAAATATGCACAATTAATTTTACTCTCTACGTACCTAAGATAGTCATGCCGGGAAACAAATTCACAACTGTTTTCACTTGGTAAAAATATGAAATGCAATTTTTTGTGAGGAGCACACGTTCGTTCGCGGCGGTATCTGAACAGCGTGTGACCTCGAAGGGAAGCAGGAAGGAAACACACCCCCGAAGGTGACGTGACCGTGGGGGTGGCGGGGCGGTGACGTCACACGGTCGTCGACCTGGGAAGTGGGTCATCAGGCTGCCCGATCCAACGTCCTCCGCTTCGTTTCTCAGCAATAAAGCCTTTGTGTAATGCCCATAGCTCGTAATGTTACATAATTAAACTTAATCGGACTCTATGTGCATTCATCAACAGCTACGAAAGTAGTAAACTTTCCATTGATGCATTATGTCATGAATGAGCTTGACAAAAAAATTGGTTCGGTTGTTACCGTGACTGTACATTGGTAAAATGTTTGCACTTGTGCGTGACGGTATGACAGTATCTGAGCTACTGACTTCTTTACTCAATACTACTGTAAAAAAAACCGGACAAGTGCGAGTCAGACACGCCCACCGAGGGTTCCGTACAAACTAAATAAAAGGGGGAAATCTAATTTTTTTTTATATTTTCCTTCATAAACCGAAAAATATACATCGTAAAAATATTTGTGATCCTATATGGGTTCCGTTTTTTCCTATTGAGGTACGGAACCCTAAAAATGGCGGTAAGGCTTGGTTATGGCTCGGCTGGAAAGCTAGGGGGATTCGGGTGACATTTACCGAGCCGAGCAGACGTCAAAAGCGAAGTAAAACTGTATAGTTAATGGTTTACCTATGTTATAATCTATATTTGAACCGACTACAAAAAAGGAGGTTACCAATTCGACTTGTATAGTATATGTAATATTGTCAGAACTGCACTGTTTTTATATATGTTAGTCTTTACCAGCTTCTAAACATGTTCGCTAAATTTCATAAGTGTATGTATGTTTGTATATTTGTCCACGTATGTCCACGCAGAAACTAGAAGTCGTATTGCAAAAAAATCTTTATTTTTTTTTATTGAATAAAGTATCTCTCAACTTAGGAGTTACTGTAAGTTTTATCAAAATAGGAACTAGTTTTGATAAAATATATTACGGACTTTTTTAATTTTAAAATATGAGCGTTTCAACTACTGGGCGTTTTGAACAAAATTCGGTAGGTTTAACACTCATACTACGAGTATGTAAAAGGATCTGGCATAATTTATAACGCAAGAACTAGGCGTTACAATAGTATTGAAGTGAGTTGTGAAAATTAAACAACGAACTTACCCAGTGAAGTTTTGTGAATACTAATTTTTAGTTTCAAACGAAACGAGAAATAAATACTATTAAAAATGAATAAATAAAAGTAATTTAACAAAATTAAACAGACTCCAAAACAATCTAATTAACTGAAAAGGGAGAAATAACACGAAAAAACTGGGCGTCTACCTGAGTATGTAGGTACGTAAACCAACTATTTTTGAGGTCGGTGTCTGTCTAAGACTTAATTGGTGATACTTTACGGCCTGACACCGACTTCAAAAATAGTTGGTGTACGTACCTACTGTAGTATTCGAGCAAAACCGCGGACGGACAGACAGACGGACGTGGCGAAACTATAAGGGTTCCTTGTTTACTACGGAACCCTATAAACGCTGATACATACATACAATCACGCCTATTTTCCCGAGTATCAAAGGCCATGAAGCCATTTGACGCCACATTTTACCATCATGGTTAGAGGGTTAGTTTGGAGGGTAACATGTACGCTGATGATAATGGAGCCTCTAGTTTCTGAGCTACCTAAGTACCTTTGTAAGAATAAACTCATCAAAGCAACATTACCAAAGATATATTAAAAGCCAAACAAAAAACACAAACCACAATAACTACATCTTAGAGGACCTTACCTGAATACGAGGAAAGTGTGAAGCAGGTAAAACTTCGCTTTTCCTATTTAACTTTAGCATTATCCAAGTTTAGATTGCACACGTCTATACTACTTGTATAATTGCGGTGTGCTTGGGGACAGTTGCGTGTGTGTGTTTACCAACATAAGTTTGCTAACTTATGTATGTACAAACCAACATCAACTAAGCAAGTGCCGTCGTAGTAGACATGGCACTGAATAATTATGTACTGTACACAGATTAGGCAAGGTAAGGTAAATATTTGAACCAGTTAATTATTTCGCACAAAATATTGAGTGTGCATAATAAATTACAATATGAGCATAGGGCACATGGGCACAATGATTTTCGTAATGCTTCTTCATAAAAGAAGACAATTATTGGTTAAAAAAAAAACATTTCTTAAGCAAGCATTTTCAGTAAACACTTTCATTTGATACTCACATCACGGGGGTGTATAAAAAAGAATTTGCCTTGGCACGAACGGGAGTAATTAGGTTTTGCCTTGGTACTTAATCACGAAGACAATGTACTGCACCTTACATACTTACATAACATTAATACAAAAAACCTCTTTCAAAATACCAAACATGCAAACAGATAGCGTAGAAAACAAAGACGCAGATCGTAAAACAGTACGTCGGCACGAAACAATGGGTGGTTTTGAGGATGATCCAAAACACGAAGATTTGTTAGAGGCTAGATAATCGAGACATGATTGCACTGTTTATTGCTATACAGGTATAAAACAATTATAAATGTACGGAATGAGACGCAATAAACTAGAGATAAAAGCCGTAAAATAGCGGCCTTGTTTTAAAGCGAGTACCTAAATAAGAAAATCGATTTCAAACACATTGAATTTCGTTCAATGGTATTGGTGTAACTCGATAGTGACATATCACTAACGAACCGGCAAACGCAGCGTAGGAAGACCAGCCACAAGGTGGACAGAGGATATCTTACAAGTGGCAGGAAAACGCTGTATGCAGGCCGCTTCCAACCGGTCTTTCTGGAAATCCATGGGGGAGGCCTATGTCCAGCAGTGGACTTCTTCTGGCTGAGATGATGATGATGATAGTGACATAACCTCATTTTTTTGAAGTCGGTCAAAAGTGGGCTTATATTGATTGAAAACTTCACGATTTTGTCTTTATTGATATGTTAAAACCAGAAAAAATAGATATCTAAGATACACGCAAAAAGGTATCAGGTAATAGGACAGTAGCTATATATTAGATATAAACTTGCTTAATTTATTAAGATTAACAACCGCCGCCATAGAGTAAACTTGCGCAAATGGTACAACGCTCGAAGCTTGGAAAATTAACAGATACGGTAGATAAGAAGGATAATTTATTCACACAAAAGGCTTAAAGGTAAACGAGAAACATGACCGGCGAAATATTGCAATTAGCGATGCGAGTGAATATTGGCTAAACTGGAGTAGTACAATACAACAAAAACCACTGGATTTGGCATCGGACAGACAACAGCAGTCCATAAAAGGTGACTAATATACATAAAAACAGCACCAAAGAGGCCAGTGGCTAACCATTAGTTTTTTTATACTCTTGATAAACAAGTAAAGGTCTCTGACTCAAGTAAAAACGATAGTTATGGTGCGAGTGTGTAGGGAGAATATTTAGTAGAAACTTATGTAACAAGTTTCTACTAAATATTCTCCCTACATTTTATGTGCCGATTTATGACATGATCATGGAAAAGCATTTTTCACTCGGAAATGTATACTGTAAACATATAAATAAATATAGCTATATTTACAGTCATTTTATTGTCATATTACAACTTTTGAAACAATGAATATACAGAGCAGTATAAAACTGTCATTACCGACTAGACTGGCCTTGGAGTGAATACATTAATACAATTATACAACATATTATATAGCTAACTTGTGAACATAAAGGTTAAAATTATCCTATACGCATTATAAAATTAACCAACGTAATTAAAAAAAAACAAATTCAAATTCATTTATTTCGAGTTAATACTCATAGAAATCACATAATAATATAATCACATAACATAATAATAATAATTAAGAAATAAATAAAGTGATAATAATAATAAAGAAAAAATAATTGCCTCGTAATACGAAAAACAAAGACGTATCGTACCACGCATTACAGGTGCATTACCTAATGAAACGTTGTAACATGAAAGCTATTATCTGCTACATAATATATACAGTAGCTTCTAAATGCGATGATTTTATGCAACAAATATTTGGAAAGGAGCTATGGCAGAATAATATAACGAAGTACATGTTTGGGTCAATTATCTACATTTCATTGGATGAAAAAGAACAAACGCGAAGAGCGACAAAGCCAGCGAGCTGTATAAAAAGTTGGACAAAAGTATCGACGTGAGCCTTGACCTTGTGTGACATAAATCCAATAGATGTGATCAACAGAGCCGTGACAGTATAGCATATATATTGTCACGTTTCTGCTGTCGGTGGGAATTCATGGAACGAAGACGAACGAATGCTAATATTATTCTTTACGACCCGATTGTACATAATCAGTCTATTCGCAAGGTTGGAATAGTGAATTAGTAGTTTTATTATCGGATTTTGAAAAAAAAATTGTCAGCGATCTATATGTACTAATAAATAAATAAATATTTGTAGACATTTCACACAACACCATCTAGCCCAAACTAAGCAAAGCTTGTACTATGGAACTAGATGGCTGATAGAATACATATATACTTTTTTTTTGTAAATATTTACATATGTTACATAGAAACACCCAGACACAGAACAAACATCCATGCTCATCACATAAATGTATGCCCACGACCTTTCAATTCAGCAGGTAGACGTAGACACACTACCAACTGAGCCACAAGGCCAGTCAAAATAATAATTGTAGATTATGCACCAAGAGGACAAAATCTGTTTTATATAACGGTGCTTTATTGAATCCTGAGTATAACGAGATACAGTAGAACGCCGATTATCCGAATCGGTCCTAAGCGTAATATAAAAAATTATAACCAAGTAATTTTTGTATGTAGAATAACCAAAATGAGTGCAAAGCGGAAACGTGTCGTCCTATCACTAAATATACTCGTATATATGCCAAAATCAAGGAAAAAAAAAATATACTCGTACTTACTCTGATCGAGATGTTCAAGTTAGCGTTATTGTAGAACTGTGTTTGTTAAACTTAATAAAGTTTATTCTATGTGTGAGAGTTCGCTTTTCTTTATTACCAGTCTATGTCCGATTAACCGAATTAGTGGTGTAAGGACGGATTCTAGCTCGCCCAAGACTAAAATATCTTTATCCCCGAGGCACAGTCTACTTTCATACCTTCTGATAAGATAGGATAATAGGAAGTAAAAGTTATGAATGTACATACTTTATCAGAACAAAGCGAAGTTTAGGTCATCGATAATATATACATACATTATAAAGCCAATCCTTGTGGATATAAGCATACGCATATTTATTGGTTTGCAGAAGACATACCTACAGACATCTACTATACAACAAAAATGTTTATATGATGTGTCCGCCACAAACCGGTTCCAGATCTGCATTGGCTGGACGAGAACAGTCAGCAGCTCTGGTCTTCTGCTGTGGTAACGTCAGTCACGACTAACAGGTACGATAGATTTTAACAACAACAAAAAAGAACAGCAAATAGAACTAATAAAAGACAAATAAAAAATACAATAAATCCACTAAAATTAATAAATCTTATGACAAATGTCAATAACTACCAATGAAACTAATCAAATTGAAAAACTTTACTACATACCACTGGCAATAAATTTAAGATTTTGAGAACAGATAAAAGTTAAAATTGACTTTACAGAAACTTTTTGAATGCGGTTCTTGCAGTTTAACCGACGCAACCAGAAAAAAAAACGTAAAGACCGCCCTAAATTCTACTTTGTATTAAGTCAAAAAGCGGATTTTTCTTGTTAAAATATTGCTGAGGCATGGGTTGCGTGTTCGGAGCCCTTTGGGTATTACAAATCGTTTAGGAATTTCGGAGGAACATTAGATCGGTGATTGATGTCACATCCATTATCCATCTATACATTCGTGTATTTCAACATGCCATCTAGAAACCGTGAATGCTAATAAACTTGTACGTTTAAAGGCTATAAATATCTCAAAGTTTTTCCTTTCAATCGCTATTCTATTGCACTTATAAGAGGTGATTCCGCTATACATTTATATGAACTTGTATTTGTATATAGTATACTCGATCAATGTCCGTACTTCCGTAGAGCATTAATATGTTATGCTAGCCTTACGAAGCTACCTACAATCATATTCAATTTTTGTTTGACGGCTAAGAAGCAATGTTGGTCGGGGATGTTTATATATAGTATATATATATGTATATATGATACCGGCCAAACCCGATTTCAGGACAAACTAGTTTGGCCTATTTTTAAATAAAAACTACGTTTCAAACTATAGTTTCAAACTATAGTCGGATATTTCGGCTCAAAACAGACGTGAGTGACCCGTAGTTTTTATTTAAGAATGTGTGAAAACCACGTTAATTTCCATAGTTTGGCCTAGGCTAAACTAGTTCATCCTATCGGGCTTAGGACAAACTAGTATAGCCTAGGCAAAACTAGTTTGTCCTAAGCCCGATAGGATGAACCAGTTTAGCCTAGACCAAACCAGTTGATCCTGATATAAATACGCACACTCTAATGTTTGTCCAGTCAAGTCAAAATAAATGTCATATAAGATGGTGATAGGTATAAGCAATAATTTCTTCAGAGATTAGGTTATGTTTTTTTTTTTTTTATTAATACAAATTTATAGATAATTTACAAATACAGATAATTTACACTTTAAGTATGAAGCTGCAAAGAAATTTTCTGCGACAGCGCTAAGGGGGAAAACGAGGAAAGTCCCAAGAGCGAGCCGGAAATAAATTTGTGTAAAAAAAACCATAACCTAATCTCTGAAGAAATTATTGCTTATACCTATACCAGGATCAACTAGTTTGGCCTAGCCTAAACTGGTCTATCCTATCGGGCTTAGGACAAATTAGTTTGGACTAGCCTAAACTAGTTCATCCTATCGGGCTTAGGACAAACTAGTTTTGCCTAGGCTATACTAGTTTGTCCTAAGCCCGATAGGATGAACTAGTTTAGCCTAGGCCAAACTAGTTTGTCCTGAAATCGGGTTTAGCCGGTAACATATATATATACAAGAAAAAAAGGAATAATATTGTGATGTGTTGTTGAAAAGTCATGGTAATGATTTGATTTTGATGATTCTTGTTATTAAGTAGGTGGTCCCATATTATTATTTTTATCAAAACCGGTTCTGTACTTCGGTTTTTAAAACAAAATAACCGGAAAAATAAGTCATTTAAGTAAGAAACTGCTTATTATGAAGTCGGTTGTTTCAGTTTTTTTAAACTACATATAAGTATTTTTTAATATATGTTATACAGATCACTACAGATGATTAATTTAATTTAGTGTTTTTCCTTTACTATTTTATTCACTTGAATTACAGTGAAGACTGTAATAAAATTGATAGTGTAGCAAATTGAACATAAATATAATCAGACTAGCGTCAATTTCTACGATATCGTACTTTTTCTGCAGGATTTGAACACATTCTTCCTTACTGGCCTGGGAGAAACAGAAAACCATAGAATGCACCAGCTGCTTCTCTTCCAGGGCATACTGTAAAAGTCAGTTGAAGGACATGAGGGAAATTGGCGTTTATGTACGAGTAGGCGATAGATAGGCTGACCACTTATCACTGCTTGACTCTTTGCCTACCTCGTAAGGGGAAATAGGCGTGATTGTATGTACATATTTGAACATAATTTAAGCGTGCTTTGGAATCTATTGAGACACGTGCCAAGAAGTTAAATTAGTAACAAGTCCCTTGATAGAACTAAGCTTTAAAGTTTGGAACATCGCCGTAAAGTTGCTAGAATAACGGATTCATTTCGGTGAGTGTACATCTACTCTACGTAACTTTATTTCCCCGATAGTCTAGCTAAATTAAATCCGTTTGTATGGAGCAGATCACATGAAATGCAACTCGGGGGTTACTTTAGAACTATCATAGCAAAATATTTAAGAAAAACATAGATTAACAATAACCCCCGATTTAATAAACTAGCTGCACCCCGCGGTTTCAGCCGCATAGTTACATAACTATGCGGCTGAACCCTATACTTATCTTCATACCGTTTTTCATAACCGTCCGTCTCCAAGTCCATAGTTGCACATGAGCATTGCGCAAAACCGATGTAAATTTAATAAATATATTTATAAGCTCGAACAAAATAACCATTCTTCGGTAGTTAGGTAATAAATGCCGTTAATCAAACAAATATCATGAATTTCAATTATTTAAACTAAGTAAGTATTACCAGCCATTTCTCGTTGAAATGCCAAAGATCCATACTCAGCGATATCGATCTACATTCTTGATGCGTACTGCACAGGAATAGAATTCTTTGCCGCCATCTCTGTTTCCTGAGACCTTCAATCTTGGAATTTTCAAGGCTAGAGCTATATCTTCTAAATCGACGAGCTCCATCTTCGGCCACACCGTCGCTTAACATCAGGCGAGTTGGTGGTCAATCGTAGATCTATCGTGCATAAAAAAAAAACTTTAATAAAGGCTATACTTATAAAAACGAAGGTGTAGTTGGGGTGCAGTAATTTTATGACATTCACATTTCTCACAGAGACGGCTCGCGTTCAACAGGACTCATACGTGATCATGGTTGGTGTCACTCAGCAAAAACTTAAAAAAATAATTCAATCAAAGGCTTTTCTCTTGTATTATTTTCACGTTGAAAACATACATATGTAAGGAGCCTAATAGGTGACACGACGGCTACTTATTGCGCAAAACACTGGTTTCACCGAATAGACCACACGCTAATTGATAGAGACAACACAAATAGATGTCGGTGGTATAAGAAAGGTGACATCAGCTGCGACTTCGATACAACCGTGACTAATTTAGAATCTTGAATTCAAGAATGTGGAAATAGAATAATAATCTCTAGTCTAAAAAAAATAGCTTTTTCACTCCTCTTGCTCAAAAATTCCACCACTGTAGCGTACTAGAGCGAGGAAAAAATAGCATATTTTGCTCTAGGTGAAAAAGGTTTTTTTTTATCTGTTACCAAAGAGCCTACATAAACGAAACAGTCTTTATTTAAAAGTAGAATAATCATAAATAAAGATTCGACTTATTACTGTTTCATAAAAAAGAAGAACAATAACAAATAGCATTTTAAGATCTAGGGTTTTTTTTTTATTTCTATCTGCTACCAAAGAGCCTACATACACGAAACAGTCTTTATTCAAAAGTAATTTAATCTCTTTGGAATATATTTACATTCTCTTTGCAAACGTCTCGTTAAATATCCAGAATTGTACAAATTGTACATTTCATTTTTAATAAAATTAACTTTGTATTATTGTATTCGATTATTTTATTTTCTCGCAATCGTAGTGAAAAGTAGAGTGTAACACACGGCGCTAAAACCCATTGTAACTCGGTTTCTATTTACAACCTAAAATAAAAATATACCTCGTTACAATGGGGTTTTTTAGCACAAGGGGCTAAAAAACCCAATATACTAAGTCAATATAATATCTGTATGGTTGTACAATAAAGTTATATTCTATTATATGCTATAAATAAATAACAATCTTCTATTAGGTACCTACAACTTGTTATTTAAGCAATAAGGTTTTAGACTATATGTATTATTCCTTTGGATGAGTGGAATCCATTAATAAATATCGAAGTTAAACCGATTTTGATGAAACATAGCTAAGAACACTCCCGAATAATTGATCTTTCAAACAAAAAAAAAAAAAAAAACGGTTCATCCGTTCGACACAGACACGTCAAATTTATAACACCCCATCGTTTTTGCGTCGGGGGTTAAAATGATGATGTAATAGTTGTAACAGATAACATGCTACGAGTATGCACAAAATATGCAACAGGAAACATTCAATAAACAAGACTGACCACTTTGCATAATCACCTAATCGATGGCAGTGTGCAAGAAATATTATACAAATTGGTACATGTTCATTTATTCCGTGAACAAACAAATACCTACAGATAATAGACTAATAACATGACATAATATAATATAATTAAATAAAATATTTGCTCGCCTGCTTGCAGACTGAATACAATGTCTTAAAATAATAATAAGAACTCTTTGTATAATTGTATTCTAGCAAATAAATGACTTGATTTGATTTGATTTTGATTTGACATAAGTTTTAACACAGGGTTATAAGTTTGCCTGATCATAACGGGCAAGTGACTTTACTAACTACAACAAAACAATATACAAACTCAATTAACTAAACTACTACACAAAAAGCAGATATTACCCCAGACCGATAAAGGTCTAAAGACAAAAGTTTGCCTTGTATTAAGCGGATAAGATTGTACCCATAAACAACTTAAACTATGGATGTGGCTTTGTTATTCTGACAGACGAGCTACTATAGAAAAATATCGTTATTTTTCTGCATATACGATATATATTTTGTCCATGACTTCAAGATTTCTTCCGATAACACAATTATGTACTTATTATCATTAGTACAATGACCACATTTTAGAGATTGTTGTAATCCTATAACTTGTACTATTTACACAATTCAGTAATCGCAAAAAATGGCTATAGCGAGATGTCTGAGCATTCAAATCCTTTGGACGTTTAGACATGTGAACAGCGTCCCTGAACGGGCAGATGTGATACTTTTATATTTACGTATTGAAAATATACATGACAAGCAACTTATTTTCATTTGTCATACTTTGTACAGCACTTTCTCTGTTTTAAGCCCTTCTGGACGCCAATAGCTGGTCTGACCCGCCGCATTAAATGTTTCAACATAAAATCAGCTATTTCATACGTATACGCCAGACAGGAGTCAATGAACCTAAGAATAAAACTGTTGATAGAGGACACTTAAGACAGCGCCCGATATTCTGTTTACTACAGTGCAACCTTAAAACGTCATATACATATTATGTAAATAAAGATACTTATTATAGGTTAGAATACAAATTTATAGAATTTATAATATTTCCGCAGTCAGTTACACACACATTTTCATATTCATTTATGCTAATTAGTTTTAAATTAAACAGACATGGCAGTTTGATTGGATTTCTAATTGAAAAAATAAAACCGGACAAGGCGAGTCAGACTCGCCCACCGAGGGTTCCGTATAAACTAGTAGAAAAAAAGGTTTTTTTTTGTTTTATTTTTATATTTTCCTTCATAAATCGTAAAATATACATCATAAAAATATTTAAAAACCCGTTTTAGCTTGTTCTAATGAAGCTCTTTCATATGATACCCCACATGATACGGTTAAAGTACTTAAAATTTGGACCCTCTTTCCTTGCTTAAAGACTCTATATTTTGTGATTAAATTAAAAATGTCCAGTTTTAGGATTTCTTCCTATATGCGTACTCAAACACAATGATTCTTGCCAAATTTCAGAGTTCTAGGTCAACGGGAAGTACCCCATAGGTTTTGATTCCTCTGTGAGTGTCGAAATCTGCGTTTTTTACGACATATTCGGCTGTAACTTTTTTTTACGAAAACTGAGAAATTTTATTTTTCTTTCTGCAGCAAGATACTATGGATCTGCGTATACTGTTTTAATTTCAACTCGATACCTTCACGCGTTCCCGAGATAAAGGTCTTGACACCCGGACGGACGGACAGACGGACAGACGGACAGACAGACGGACAACAAAGTGATCCTATAAGGGTTCCGTTTTTTTCTTTTAAGGTACGGAACCCTAATAACAAAATTTCAAGGACATCTTTACAAGTCAATTACTAATAATTAATGAATACAGAAATAACTAAAACTGCATAATGAAGTTGGTTGGACCACAAAATACAATTCCATCTCCAGTTACTTTATTTCAATATTACTGCAATGTACACTACACTACATTGCAATCATAAGATATGGTTACAATTTATGAAACTAACCACGATTTAGTCTGATGTTATATTTTAGTTGCTAGCTTATTTTAAAACTTATAATCAGAGGATATAAAGAAAATAAATGGATATCATATGGACAATCCTGTTCCTTGGAACTTGTTTACACTTTTGAGGTGCAAGGTCAAATGTATAGGTACACATTTTACACTTAAAATTATGTAAAATAATATTTTTCTATAGGGTCTCATTTCCAAAGAGTGTCAAGGGATCACATTTTTACATAATCTCATTTTTTCTGATATTGGTAGAAGTTTTCACATAACCTCAAATTAAACAAAGTTTGAACTATGGGAATACTCCTGATTATAGACTTAACACAGAAAGACTTAAACAGGACCATCCATGCGTATCACACAAATGATTGTCCTGGATCGGGATTGAACACACAACCAACAGCTTAGAAGGCAGACGTACTACCAATTGAGGTAAAGTCAAGTATTACATTCTGCCGCTGCTATCTGTCGTCTATCTTAACTTTACACGGTTTTATCTTTGAACTTTAAAACATAGCTAGTTTTTGACGTGACAACGTCTAATAAATCGATGAAGGCCGGCTGCCTGCACGAAAAAGTATGACTCATTGTCCCGTTACGTTACGCTCCTTTCCCGTTCCCGTTACTCGCTTGCGGTGGCTGAGGAAGCGGGCGGGTGTGCGCCGCGTCCGACCGTCCGCGACTCCGCGTCCCTTCAATTATCATTCCTAGGAGCTCGCGCGTGGACGTATGTTGTCACGTTAAACTATCGCCCGTAAACAGACTTTACAGACAACCAATTTTTTAAAGATACGTAGCATTGCGGCGAATTGATTATCAAATAATAATAAAAACTAAATGTTCAAAAACAAGGGAATGGGAACATTCCCTTATTTTGAACTTTGTGAATTGACAGTTTTTAACAACTACAAATGTGAATTAATAGTTTTTACTTTTGCTTCATATATTCACTTTTTTTACTATCGAGTAACGCACAATATAAATTAGTATGGCAAATAAATAACTGGAAAATGCAACCGGAACCAACAACCTTGGTGCACCAGCACGCACACGCACTTGACAGATTTTTTTTACAATGTATCTTTATTTTGTTATCAAAACAAGTAATTAACCAAAAACCGGTATACAAACTTATAATTAGACTGTAAAATATTTTACAATTTTATTATGATATTTTACAACTTTATGCACTGCTCTTTGAAAAAGGCCGCAGAATGCGGTTGAAACTATAATGGGAAATTTCAACACAAAACAGACGTATGAGTGCATGTGAGTATGTATAGAATAACTCGTAATCTTATTTAAAAAATATCTAGCACTACAATGGACGGCCTTAATACCCTAAGCGATTTTTCAGGGTACATACATGCTCTTTATCGATTGAAAAACTATTTATACTCCGAAATTGAATCAACAGTGTAACAAGACGGTGAAACCCATTAGCTAAGGTTTTCATCGTCTTGTTACAACTATTGATTCGCTAGAGGAAAGCCTCACGTGTATCCTCCTCCTACTGACAGACATGTTACGGTTCGGTTCGCCATGGTCTCTGCACTGTATAAACGAAACGCTGATGTCATTGCCCTAAGTACTGCAACCAAGGTTGAGGCAGTCTCGAGACTGAGCGATACTGACGTACTTATGGTAACAATAAAATACATTCTTGGTATGTTCACTCGACGATCCTTGTTCTGATAGTCGTATCGGTGAACGGCCTTAAGTCGAAAAGCCTCGACCAAAATTACAAGTACAAGATATCACTTATACTGACGACGGAGTAGTGAAAAAACATATACATATTTTCGACTCCTCAGCCAATTTAAAAGATATAGAAAAGAAAAACTTTTTTTAATCTTTCTCCTATTCTAAATAAACAAATAAATTTTTCACTTTTCTAATATTCCTATCAATGATTTTATATGTTTAAAAATGTTGTGATGCGCGAGAGAGATAGCTGCGCGCGTTGATTGAGCACATTCTCAAATCTAGGGTGTCGTCGGTAGCGGGGCAGGACTACCGATGGTAGGAGCTACAGACAATACGCGCCGTGTTCAGGTTGACAGTTTTTTGTAATTAACCATCTAACGAGAGATTCTTGGCACATACCGGTCCCAGTGGAAGACCAGCGCTGGTAGTTTACAACTAGTATTATGCTGAGCTGGGGCCGGACTGTGATAAGAACATTATTTAGTTTTCTATTTGTGTGTATGATTTTTATTCTCTGTTGTATGTTTTTATTACAATAAATTTATGTCTATGTATGTCTTGAGATGTTGGTAGATATTTAGTTGTTTTTTTTTTATTAGGGAAATAAATGTATACAGAATAATAATACAATTGCGTTTAAAACTCCAAAGAACATAATTTAACCGTTAGTAACTGAATTAAATACTGTGTCTGGACAAACTTGTTTTTAACAAACGACACCCAAGACATTTTAGGATTCCGTGGCGCAGTAGGAATCTTTAACACTTGTCCATTCCGCTTGTCTGTCAGTTTGTCCCATGGATGCCTGAAGTCGTATGATACAATTCTACGGCAGATCCGCTCAGGGATATAATCTCATCTAGGCACCCTGTTGCGTGAGCTGACACCCGTCGCCACATTTGCAAGGCTTCGGACACGGTCAAACGAAGCCTTGTAATGTTGATATCTTATTTCTGTCTCACTTGTGCGTAAGTAATTGATACTTTCGTTTTGCACTATTCGTGTATTTATAATTGACCGAGCGAGCGAAGCGAGCACTTGACTCTAACAGAAATGTTTTTTTTTTTATTACTTATTAAACGATACCCCACACGATGGGGTAGATTAGAAAAAAAAACATCTCCACTTTAAGTGTAGTACACAAAAACATTTTTTTCAAGATTTTATTCTACCGTTTTGTTGTCGTGATAAATATGTACCTATACCCACACTAAATTACAACTTTCTAGTACTTATTATGTGAGCTAAGACGCGGACAGACGGACGGACATGCCGAAACTATAAGAGTTCGTAGTTGACTACACTCTAAAAACATACTGTCGAATTGAGATCCTTCCTTTTTGTAGTCGGTTAAAAAAAGATGTCACTTTACCATAGGTAGCAAAACTAATATGGCATTGCGGCACTGGCATCATAACGTGCAATGTGAACGTGCGGCCCGATCTAGCGGTTATCACAAAGCGAGTGAACTTCACGGCCCAGCGGCTGCACAATTAGATTGTACTAATTCAACGGCTCCAATCTAGCCGTCTGATTGCAGGATCGTGGGAACGGGGCACGTCGGAGAGATTACACGTGCTGCCGCGTGCCGGGAACAGCCTAAATATAAATACAGATTACGAGGAATGCGATAATCGAATGTCAACAAAGTTGCTTAGGTTTTGACGTGACAACGTCTAATAAATCAATGAACGCCGGCTGCACGCACGAAAAAGTATAACTCTTTGTCCCGTTACATCATCATCATAATTTCATCAATGTTTTGTTATGACGTTGTCACGTTAAACTATCGTCCGTAAACCGACTTTACAGACAACCATTTTTTTTTACTAAGGCTTATTTTTAGGGTTCCAGTAACTACGAGGAACCCTAACAGAAATTCGTCATGTCCGTCTATCTGTCTGTATGTCACAGTCATTTTACTCACAGACTATTGGCTCTACATAGGTGTTCTTTAAACCGCTTGAAATTGCCGTAGCAAAATTGTCAAAGTGAAGCATTGGGGTGGCACTCGATACATAATACATATCTATATGGAAGGGAAGGTTACATATATCATTTGCTTCTCAGATTTTTTGTGCGAGATATAGTCCATAGGTTAAAAAAAAATTGTGTATCTCCAACATTTCTAAACTGTTAGACCTAGAAATTCTCAATTAACTATAGTAGAACAGTAGGTTTTATTAAAAACTTTCAATAAAAATATTTTGAATACTGTGACAATATTTTTTCGAGATATAGCGATATTCATTTATTACGTACGACTATTTATGAAAAAATTAATAGACGTTTGGTTTATTGTCATGTTCATTTTTCAAAGTAACAATTTTTAGGAATGTTTATTTGTACTTTTATACACATCCGAGCGCACTTCGGCACTCACGCGGCTCACGCGCTTTTTCAAGTATAATTTTTTGTGATCTTTCGTAAGAACTATCAAGACTCCCTCCCATCCCCTTGTAAGAAAAAATAAGACATGGTCGACCCCCCTCCCCCCCTAAATCGTCTTACGTAATAAATGAATGATGTAAGGGGTTACAGCACAGATGTCATTGACCTTTTCGCAAAGTGGCCCTAAACAAACAATACTTGTCAAGTGCTTTTCATTTAGATTACAGCATTGGCCACGGAACTTTACCATATGCGTGTCTCAACACGGTCTTGGCCAGTTATTTATTATTTAATGCGTAAGCCGCGCTTGACCGCTAACGCAGACCGTTGCGGTCTGCGGTGGCATGTTCTTACCTAGAAGATACCTACCTATTCATTCGCGATTTGAAGACACTAAAATTCTTTAGATTTAGAAATACCCATTATACGTTGAATACGTCCCCGGACGTATTCGCAATAAAAGTAGGTCTAAAGCGATTCGCTCTAATTTTTGGAATATCTACACTGAACCCATGTCGCTTTTTCGTGCTTCTTGCCGTCCGATAGAAAAAATCAGGATAAGTGCGAGTTAGACTCGCCCACCGAGGGTTCCAAACAAACTAGTAGATAAAAGGGGGAAATTATAATATTTTCCTTCATAAACCGAAAAATATACATCGTAAAAATATTTAAAAACCTGTTTTAGCTTACTTGTGCTAATTAAGCTCTTTCAAGTTAAATTTTTTTTGTGACTAAATTAAAAAAGTAAACTTTCGGATTTTTCCTTTATTTGTACTATATGACAATGTTGCCAAAATTCATAGTTATAGGTCAACGGGAAGTACCCCATAGCTTTTGATTCCCTTGCGAGTGTCGAAATATGCGTTTTTTGCGACATATTCGGCTGTAACTTTTTTTTATGAAAACTGAGAAGTTTGATTTTTCTTTCTGCAGCAAGAGACTATGGATCTGCGTATATGGTTTTTATTTTAACTCGATACCTTTAGGCGTTCTCGAGATACAGGTCTTGACAGACGGACAACAAAGTGATTCTATAAGGGTTACGTTTTTTCCTTTTGAGGTACGGAACCCTAAAAGAGCAGTAATGAGATCATGCAGATCAAATATACACTCACCGAAATGTATCTGATCTGATAAGAAATCGCTATTATCACATTTACTAATACAGACAATCTTGTTTAACAAAAGTTTACTTATGTAAATTTTTACCTGTGCCCAAAGAAGAGGATAATATTATTGTTGTATTTTATTATCTTACTAGTTCGTATATTTTACCCGGCTGCGTAAGAAGGAGGGTTATGTTTTTTGAGTGTATGTAATGTATGTATGTTTCTATATGATCGCCTACAGCCTAAACGGCTTGACCGATTGTGATATGCGAGGTGAAGTTAGATTCGTCTTCACTTCCTGAGTGTCACAGGCTATATTTTTTTGCAATAATACGAAATAATAATACATTTCTCGCAAAAATAAACAAAATGCGTTTTTTCGTACCTTCCAACGAACTTTTTCGTAATTAACAAGTGATTTTACTAGAATTATTGTAAAGAATTTTATTATCTTTTACAGTGATTTAACGCATACTTTCTCATAAAACGTACATTCAGCGTATCAAGCGTAACAATATCGTAAGTTAGTTTGCAAAAACGGCTTTTCTGCAGTCGAGTATTTTGTTTTTCTTTTAATATAGATACTTGTATTCAGGAGAACTGAACCCTAGCAACTAAATATAAAAATGTGTGGAAAATGGTATCGAAAATATTCTTATTCGATTTTTACTGTCCGTAATAATAAAAATAATAAAAATTTAATTTAGTTTATTAATTAAAACGGTCATAGCTAATTCATTAACAATTACAAGTAACATTAATAATGAATAGATTTATTATATAAAACGAAGAACATAACATGTCTGGACGATCAACAGTTTACTCAGACTCAGAATTTTAGAAACATACCTCCATTTAGACAAGTGGAAAACAAGTCAAGTGATGGGTCACTTGGTGGCAAGTGATCATAAGCATTTCAACGAGTGACCGTATATTGACAATCTTGGGGACTCTAACCAAGTAATTAGTCTTTAATATTTTCTAGTACCAATAACAAGTAAAGAAAAACTGCCATACTTTTTCAACTTTCACTAAAAAAGCTATTAATGTATCCCCTTACAACAAAAACAAATAATGATATATATTTTTTAATCACATCACATAGTCACATGGCTTAGCTCTTATGGAAAAACACAAGAGTTGAAAACGAAAGTACAAAATGCTCTAGACTATGCTAAAATATTCAAAAAATTTGTCATACAACAACGCAAATAAAGAAACAGACTTTACACTCTTTGTTTGAGATCCATAAAACGGAGACGTTATACAAATATTAGTCGAAAATATTTGGTTTGCGAGAAAACCAAACAACAAAGACGTAAAATTACGGCAACGTTTAGAATGTAAATATGCGAGTAATATAATTTATAGTAGTACGTTGACCCTGATGCAAAGAATTCACATTTCGATTCCTGTGGTCACAGTCCATCTTACTTTGTTGCTGTAGTGTCTGTGTGTGCCAAATAAATGTTTCTTTCTTTCTTTGACCTCATAGAGTACGATTGCAGTTCACATACTGCTGCATAATCTGTGGCACCGGCATACAATTTCTAGTAAGGTTGGAGAGCCCCCAGGGGCCAGTAAAAATTGTCAGACATCAATATTCTGCAGAGCAAAGTAAGGCAATTAAAATTCTGCGCACGAGTGTAATTGGGTCCGCAATAGATGACTATCTGTTAGGTACGGCCGGGAGTGGCCGTATCGTTTGAACGAATCGATAAGTGGAATTTCCGAGTGCGGTTGTACTTAGTCGTGGGTTTACTCAAATTTATCGTACATTTTCTTTAAACGCTTAAGAACCAATTCTGTAAAGTATGTTAATAGATTTTTTAAACGAAAGCGTTTAAGCAAAACATGTAATCGTGTCGCTAAGGCCAATGAAGTCAAAGTAATTTGATAAATATAAAAGATAGATACGACAAATTAGTTACTAAGGAATCATAGCCAATAGTATCAGATAAACCATCAATTGTGTTTTTTTGTCACTGTATTTGTTTAAATTAATATTAAAACATATAAAATAAATAAATAAAAAAATTAAAATGCTGGCCAGAAAACCGATTTGGGTCGTCACGTGACACGGTGCATTTCGATCGATGGCCCAAGATCGTACGTAGTGGTTTCCTGATGGAAGACGTTCTCCTGGAACTCGACGAAACACTGGGGTGATGATCTTGACGCATTCCGGGAAAAGGGAAGGTGACCATTTCCCAGGTGTAGGACAGTATAGAAACAACCAGATAAAACAACTTATTTACACAGTTTTTCCGCTATGTCACATTGACCGTAAAATCAGGGATACTGACAAGACCAGTACTGTACAGTAGTTAATCAAATAATTAAAGTATGCAATGCACGTTAGATGGTGCACGTAGCTCGGACGTCTACCAACCCATAAACACGAACACTCACCTAAACATTTTACGGGTAATTAGTTTTTCTTTTAACATAGATACTTGTTTAATATTTACTTATAATGCGGAAATACTACATGTTCCGCGTAGATAACTTTTGAACAGAGAAAAATGTTGTCCCTTAAAATATTCCACTACCACTTTGGCAGGCGTGTAAAAACAGATACCTAACAAACGAGGATACGTAAAAGGTAATATCCAATTTCATTGTGTAGATAAAGGTTACCATCATAGTAAATTATATAAATTTGTGATATGAATCACCGATAGAAATAGAATAAGATATAGACAACATAATCACCTCACCTCTGTCCATCAAAAGCACGATAGCCGAAGTAAACAAGGCTTGATTATTTTCATATCCTCAAAGAATTCGAGACTCTATTATAATATCCATATAAATACTCTACTTCATACATACGGATACTTTTACGTAATTTGCAACACCTGCACTTTGCAACGTGAAATCTACAGCAAAATTAGATGAAAGTCAAGTGTCTCACGTAGTTATTTTACAGGTGGAATAAAGTCTTAAAAATTAGTCATAGAAGACAAAATTTTGTAAGACATTGCCAAAACTTATGGATGTAACTATAACAACTTACATTTTGTGTAGGTACCTATTGAGGCTCAAGTAAAAATGCATAATTATATTTGCTTTGATTGCTTTGCAGTTGGCTACATTTTTTTAATCTCTAGGGGGGGGGGGGGGGGGCTGCCCCTCTTGCCCCCCCTTGTTGCAGTGTAACATGTAAGTTGAAGATATAAGTATATTTTTATTAAAAGAAGAGTCTTAAAAGGATAAAAATAAAAAGCTGTTTATTTAAAAAACAAACATAGTAAAAGAACGTAGTAGGTACGTATGTTCTGTGATAAAAGTCAACCATTTAGTTGAAGCTGATAGGATTGTAGGTCAACAAACTCAGTAAAACCGTGCTAACGCGGCTGCGAGCCATTCATCGACTGTTGAATAGGTTTTAACACAACAGTTAAAACTCAATGACCCATATAGAGATAAATATTTTCATGTCAGAAACGAATAAATCATTATTGCTCATTTTCACATACTTTTGTATGTGAAAATAAGCAATGTACTCCGTTTCTACCTCTAAATATGGATATGCTCGTATCTAATATGCAATTGCCATGTTTTTTTTATATTATTAGTAATTATATATTAGTAATATAAGAGATCCGTAGACAATTGAAAATCACCGACATAGTCCAGCGGAAAAGCAACTTGACGTGGCGATAGGTAGAGCGCATAACTGACGGCCGATGGGACCGAAAAGTCCATGAGTGGATGAGTGGATGAGAAAGACGCTGGTGAAAAACAGCTTTTATATATTATCATGGGGAAGGAGTTCCATGTCCCGCAGTTGACTTCTTGTAGCTGAGACGATGACGATAAGATATGAATAGGTAGACTACTCTTTTCTATTTTCTCTTAAAATTCTCTTGTTACCTTCATAATGGTAAGCACATAAAAATATTTATCGTAATAGATAACGTTTTAAGTGTTAATCAAATGTATCCATTTGTATAGACAAATATGCGTTTGAAAATTCTCTTATCGAAGATAATAATTAAGCCGCTAGCACACGGCGTATTTTAAACGCGCAGAAACGCGCAGACGACGCGCTGCTAACGCACGTATTCGCACTTTAAACGAGATTTGGACGCAACCTTGTAACCTAAGCACACGGGGTGATCGTGAAACGTGCGTCTACTGCTCGTCTAATACGCGCAGATACAGCGATACAAACGCGCTGTAACTGCGGCGCGGGCGGTGCCGTGGCGTGAGCGCGCGCCCCTCCTCTACCCCTCCTCTGCCTCTTTGTACGCGCATCAAACGAGTTTCGAACGCGTTTGAATCTATAAAAACGCAAAAATCGGCATCTACGGCGCTGAAACGCGTTTAAAATACGCCGTGTGCTAGCGGCCTTACACATGTGTAAAAATGTAAGAGTGTGGAGGGAGACATAAAATTGCCTAACGTGAAACTAATACGAATTATGTGTGTCTGTAGAGTTAAAGCACAGTATAACAATTTATAGTAAGGTGAAAGAGACGGGGCTAGTAGAATGATACAAGTAGAGCACGAAAATAGTCTAGAATTATTAAAAAAAAAAAATTTTTTGTTCGAGTTGGTATTGTTTATTGAAATTAGTAAAGATATCGGATTACAGTTTACGAAACAGGCTTCCTAATCGTAATGCGTGAAGCACAAATCGGATGTAGCCGACAACGGTGCTATTACAGACATACCGTGAATACTAATTCAGATTCCAAACAAAAATTACATAAATATTAAATAAAAAAATAGACACAGGATTTTATTGACGCAAAGAAAAGTGTGCACAATTACTTAAACGGACCTAAACTTGTTTATTGGGTCTTCCAATTGCCCTTAGGGAGTTTTTATGCCCATTTTTGGCTAACTCATTAGAATATCGTCGTCGCATGTACCTAATAAACGATTAATGATCTCTACCTCGAAGTATACTTATACTATATTCTTTATACATATCACCAGGATGTGTTAACTTTCCGGCTTCATCATTAGACCAGGTCCATGAAGCCATATCATTGCATTGTCCTTACATATCAGAAATTTCAGCGTAATAGGATTGATGGAAGTTATAATACCGTTTCTAAAACTTTTACAGCTAATTTTAACGTCGTTTTAATCTAAATAAAAACCTATATTCAGATGCTAGAATAATAATATAAATAATATAGGTAGTAGGTATAAACAAACGAGTGATATAACAGTAAGCACAAAGCACTCTCGTCTGGACGTCACAATTCTATACATTTTCTTATATCATGACGTGACGCAAATTAATTTAAAACCAACAATGAAAATACGAAGTCGAGATAAATGTAAATTCCGCAAGTAAACTGGTGAGTCAAGCAACAACCGGTAAAGGAGAACGCGAGATTCTTAAACTGACAAACTTACCATCAACTTTAAAATCCAGGGTGAAAGATAGGCTACACACTTGGTCAAACTTGGGTCACTCTCACTCGCGGGAAAGCACGAAAGTTTATTGACACGGTCAAGTATTAACAAAGCGATAACGGTGTGGACGACACGTCTGTACCCCTCACAAGTCGAACGGCAACTGATGATGGGTAACAACAAGCAAGATGCAACGGTACGACAGCCTTCGTGATCGGAACAACGGAAAATCTACTTTATGTCTAGAAACATAGGATCTGTTTATGAATTTTGTAAGGTTCTACCTGAAATTGAATAATGTGTAGGCTGGAGTGGTGGTGCAGGCATATCGAGTTCACCCACGCGAATTACCTACAAATAAACTACTTCAAGACGTAATATTTTCTCATTCTGCGATTTAAGAGGTCTAAAATAAGAGTAGTAGTGGGTTGCAAGTAAAAGTTGGAATGTACTTTTACGTTCTAAGGATTCTTCAATGAAAACGAGGTAGAGTCGGCTGTAGCGATGTTATAACATTTTCGTATATGTGAAATATACATTATTTTAGCATATTATGTTAGTTTCAGTGTCGATATGTAAGTAGTTGTACCAAAGAAGAGTTAAAAAAGCGAGATATTTTAGTGGGTCTAGTGATCATGACTGGGCGGCACTAAATTTATTATTAAGCTATCCACGACAATGTTATCTAGACAATCTAGTCTAATATGCGTCGTTAAAAAAATTCAAATCAGATTCAGATATAGTTGTGTAAACTGTCCCACTGCTGGGTTTGGGCCATCTTCTTGTGCTGGGCGTGGTATGTGCCAGATTTTTCTTCTTTCATCGAAGTTGAACACCAGTCCCAATCTGGGAAAACACTTCGGCGAGTCGAACGGATCGAACCACTTTTATGGTGATGACCATTGACCTAAGGGCTGTGGCCAGTGGAATGGGACGTTGTATTGATTTTACCTGTTATATTTAATCTTATAGGATTGCTAAGGGGTTTTTTTAACTTATAATTAACTTAACTGTAATCCGTGTTTACTGGAATACAGTGTTACACGCTTGACGAAACGAAATTTTTAAAATTTTTAGTACGCATTATGTTAGTAAGTTAGTAAATAAGGGCCTTACCGGAAAATGTTTCTTAACTTTAACCATCGTCTTAAACTCTGTCTTCTTTTCGCAAGTGCTATTACGTGTCAGCGAGAAGTTGACAAAATATGTTAAGCAATGCTTGAAGTTAAGTAACGTTTTTCGGTAAGGCCGTAAGTGTTGTGTATCCTTGCGTCAATAAGGTACCACGTGAAGTTCTATGTCAACACTTGCTTATTATACACTTTGTAAAACGTTCGTGGAAAGGCGGAGTTACTCTCTACTCTACTAAATTACTAACATAATGTGAAACGGGTTTAAAGTGCAGTTTGCTAAACGTAACCACGTAGTTCGTTTGGAATGAAAACTATCGCGGCGAAAAAAAGAAACAAACGTCACGTCTCGATAAATTCTTAGAATTATCAAATCTCTTTGTTAGTTTATTAGTGGAAGCTTTAACGGAGTCCGACCCCAAAAGCATTACCCTTTCGTGGTGCAAACTGGGCTTTAGAAAGTAATAAGTAAAAGTATTAAACTTTTTAATTAGACCCACTTCTCAGTTTGAGATCAAATTTTGCACACATCGTAAGTAAATCGGATTACAATGCAATATCATCATGACATGGAGTTGAGATTGAAAAGTTTCCGGCAGCCTAGTGGTGAGACCGTCTGACTTGCGATCCGCAGGTCCTGGGTTCGAATCCCACGGCACGCACCTCTGTCTTTTCTAAGTTATGTGCGTATTGTTGATTGCCGCCAACTTCAAAGGGTGAAGGAAAACATCGTGAGGAAACCTACATGTCTGAGAGTTCTCAATGATCTTGAAGATGTGTGAAGTCTGCCAACCCGCACTTGACCAGCGTAGCAGACTATGGCCTAACCCTTCTCACAATGAGAAGATGGCCCGTTCCCAGCAGTGGGACAGTTTGTACAAACAGGGCTGATAAAAAAAAATGGAGTTGATCTGATGATGGAGCCGGGAGGTGGCCTTGGAAACTCTGCAATATTATTTGGTAGTTGAAACGATACAGTATATTGTAGCTAGGTTACAGTTTTTTTTATTGATAAAGAGTTTATCTATCTATCTATTGTCATCTTTGAATGTCATATCTCTCAAAATATTATAATATATTATAACAATTATAAAATAGTAATAATAGCATAATATTTCATAGCATTAAAAAATCCTGTTGGTTGAAATCGCCCGTTCACCTTACATCTTGATCTTCCGACGCTGCGCTTGCCGGTATGTGGTCTCCACTCGAGTTTTGTGGCCCCATCGGCCATCAGCCTATCTCACATTATGTACATCCTAAAATGCTTATCCACATCCAACGCTTTTACCCGCGATCAAGAAATCGTTACTTAGTACATATATACCGAAACTCTACAAGGAAGGCGACCTCCAAATTTCATATCCCTAGAATAAGCGGTTAAAGCTGTTAAATCTTCTGTCAGTCAGTCAGGACAAAACTGTGGAACTAAGCTTTTAAAAGCTTGCAGATTAAGCTGTTGATAAGCTTTGGAGCGATATAGCAGAAGAAAAATAGCCTCCCTAGAAGCAGACAAATACTAGAATCTCTTTTTAGATGGCCTACGATTGTTAGGTGTTTTACTTTATAATTGTTTATACCTACATTTCTTGTTGTTTAGCAGCTGTTTCAAAACACGTTTCTGTATTAGCACACCGGTATATGCAAATAGTGTGACACACTTCACGTACATATATTTATAAAAGTAAACAAGACGAGTCTTATCTGTATTACTGTAAAGGCACAGATACATTTGAGCACTCCAATCAAACATTAACTGACGTTTAAAATATTTTTATTAACCAACAAAAACAAATACATTTAACAGATTATTGACATTAATACATCAGGCGAGTTGGCGGCCAAGCGCAAACCTATCTTGTATAAAAAAACCGGACAAGTGCGAATCAGACACGCTCACCGAGGGTTCCGTAAAACTAGATAAAAGAACTACCGGGCGAAGCTAATCATTTATTCACAGCCACGCGTGTAGTTTTGATTTGCGACCGCAAATAAAATATGTGCGCTAGAATACTGCTTCCTCTTATACTAAATGCAATGCTGGTTGCGTGAGCAGAATCACTTGCCTCAGTTTACCGTTCATATAATAGGAATAAATTATTCAATAGGAATGTTCTTCAGGTTTATACTGCGCCTTAATCAAAGATAATTAATGTTTACCCAACTATTTGTCATTGTTTTTACTATTGCTCATAGCTGTCGCTTTACTTTCTTTGTTTTTCAAAACATCAAGGATTTTTAATTTGTGGTGTATTATTAGAGTTTCGTAGAAAATTATGAAATTGTATTTACTTTACGCCGTCTGTCTGACAATAAGACCAGAGAGTCTGTATGATTACGGTCATTAAATAATTTTATATAAATAAAGAAATATTGGTGGACATTTCACACAACACCGTTTAGCCCAAACTAAGCAAAGCTTTTACTATGTGAACCAGATGTCTGATATAATACAAATAATACTTTTTAGTGTAAATACATATATACTTATAATACAACAAAGAAACACCCAGAGACAGCAACAAAGAAACACCCAGAGACAGTACAAACAACCACGAATACACATAATACCAACTGAGCTGTAAATTTAAGTTTTAAAATATTAGAGAATTTCAATATTTTTTTAATTCAAAGAGTATCAAAGACCAATAAGGCCGTTTGACGCCACATTTGACCGTGCTTAGATGAAGGGATTCGTTTGCGAAATATTCAGCTTTAAAGTGATAACTTTTGTTATCTGTATCCCCATTTTAAGTTCACATAAATTATGATGTGCAACTACGGAACCCTAATTTGCGTATGGCACGACACGCAATTGGCCGCTTATTAAATATGTAAGTCATAAAATTAAATTAATTACACGTATTTTTGATTTTAATAATTATGTTAGTGAACCAAATATGCAGAAAGACCACTTTTGTGGAACTCGTGCATATTATTTAAAACTCAACAGGCGTCGGTGATCAAAGTGAATTTAAAGAAATAGTATGTATGAGTTTATAAAAGGCAGGGACCCCGGAGTCTATGGAGCTTAATTTTTCATATAAAAAAATAATTGAATTTTCATTGTCCTGAGGATTTACACCCAGAGTTACTTTACAAATGTTGAACGAAGACTTTAGCACTAGTTCGATTTTTTCGCGGTTTTCTGGTATAAAGAAACCACGATCAATTTTTATAAATCAATTCAATCACTCAATCATCAAAACAACAACACTCATTGATCAATTCACGATCAATTTTTTTTTTTTTATTTTTTTTTTGGTAGAAGTCACGATTAATTTTTTCGTAATAATAGAATCCTATCATGAGCACACAGGTCAGTTTATTTTAATTGATTATGTTGCTTGCCTCAGTCAAGTAGATTGCAATTAATCAAATTGCATTTATTTAAATATATATTTTTGTAAAACACCGGAATAAGATCGGTACATAACCGACAGGCGTACTAGAAGAAATGCCTAGGTTTCTTCATTTCTAAAGATTACAGGCGAAACATTACGATGATCAAGTACTTACCAGTGTTCGCAAAATTAAACCAATATTTTATTTATTAACTATAAGTTTAGCTCTCAAATTTTGCCTCTAGCAATCACATATTTTTCATGTTTTTGAATCATAATGTATACTAAAAGAGCTACAACACTAAGAAAGTAAAGACGTCTTTACCGCACACATCTAAATCGGTAAAGCTAATTAGGCACCTAAGTAAATACAGAAACATAAATTATATGCGCCCGAAAAACACCACCCTTCTAGTGTGCACTCTGGTAAAATGCATTATTTGTCGCATTCATAAAATGCATTCTTTGTTCTAAGCCGCCAGCCCCTTCGCTGTAAGCGGGTGACAGCCTGCATTTTTCGCACCACAGCTTTCGGTCTACAATGAATGGGAGTAGAGAGCTAAATATAGCCCTACAATGTGCAGAAATCAAACTTGAATGGACACACCCCCGCTCTCGCCCCCTAGTTAAATAGGGCACTGTGTCAGCGGTGACGTCACGGATGCTGACGTCACGAACGCATCACAGAGCACAAGCTATAATTTAATCTATGTCTCAGGTGAAATTGGGGAAATGGGTCAGAAATGCGGAAGATTTTTTTCATCTTGAGCGAATTGGAGGACTTTTGGGCCGAATGTCCGAAATAAGTGCAAGAGGACACCAGAGATACTCAATTTATACCGTTTTTGGAGCAATAAAATAAACAAGACGGAAGCAGATTTATTTGTAACGAAATGAAATCGTTTACGTAAATCGTAACTTAGTTTTATGCAACTGAGTGACGAGACGAGCAAGGCGCTGCCTGGCCTGATATTAAGCTCCAGCCTTGTCCGTAATAATAAAATCTCGTTGTGTTTAGAAGCTGCGCTGGAAAGTTATACAAAAATATTTCGATTATATGCAAAATTGAGATTATAATAAGGCACTGATTTAAAGAGGCAGTTGTAAATAGCAGTTTTGGTAAGTTAAAAATTATAAATGGCACGTTTAATAACTAGTTCAGCAGTTAAAACTAAGCAGTAAAGTAAACAAAAATGAGTAATAAAAAATAATAAAATGGATCAGTGAATATATAATTGACCAGGAAAATAATTAAATGGGCGTTAAAAATTATTGAACGAGCGGTTACGTGTGGGCAGTAATAAATCGGAATTTGTCGGTAAGAAATCTCATTCTAAGCAATTCTATAAACAATGAGGTGGTAAAATAAAATAAAAAAAACAGTACTTAAATAGTAACATTATAAAATTATAAATTTGTATTAAAAAAAAACATAACCTAATCTCTGAAGAAATTATTGCTTATACATAGATAACTTTCCATCATTTTTACCGCTCATTCAGTTATTGGACTGCTCAATTATTTTTAGAATTGACATTGTATGATAAAATAACCGACTAATTGATTTTTTATTACTGTTCATGTTTTACTGTCGCAATAATTAATCAACCGCCATTAAATTAAATAACTGCTCAATATGTTTTTGAACTGATCATAGTAACATCTCGAATATTTAAATAACAGCTCAAAATATTAGTTCCCTTATAATAATAATTATCAGTGACAAAAAATTGTTTTAGGGTTCTGTAGTCAACTATGAATTATAGTTTCGCCATGCCCGTGCGTCCGTCTGTCCGCGGTTTCGCATTTTTTTCAAATTCAATTTTCAATTTTCATGCAATTTTCAGATTCAGAGAAAATAGTACTAGAAAGCCGTAAATTTGAAATGAGTATATTACATATTAATATCAATCATGCTGCCATAGTGGCAAAATAAATACTGAAAAAGAAATCCGCCCCTATAAAACAGGTTTTCCACGTTGACTCTTCAAAGTAATAGCGAACTTTCTGAGCAAGGTGATTTTGACCTCGGGAAAGTTTCCTCAAATAAGGAAAGACGACATACGTAGCAGGAAGACTATGAACGCAAGCCCCTTCCATCAGGTCTTTTTGGAAATCTATGGGGAGACCTATGTTCAAAAGTGGACTGCTTTCATGTGGCTGAGATATAATACCCCAAATTATAATACTAATCTAAATTAGTATTACAATTTGGGTGGGTCGGGTGAACACGGGTGAACGGGACATCAGTTCAGATGTCCCGCTACTGGTGCCTTTTAGGGCGTATTAATATGTATCATATGGTTAAGCTCATTGACGGGATTTGAACCAATAAACACTACGATATACTCGTACCTATACGGATTCGTCAATCACTATACTACCATTGGCTTAAAATGTGTAGGCACTAACAAAAATTCTACCCACCCAGTGATGAAAAAACGTGTCAGAAATAGGTCACACATTTTCTAAAAATGCAAGCTAAAAAGAAACTGCAAAATGTGCAAGAAAAGGCACTAGATATGCTGCGGCAAAATTATCTGTAGAGTTGGCCAAATGAGTGCACTAAAAAACTCTTTGGTAATTTATTTGTAGTGCAGAGCCTTTGTAGATGCCATTTCTGATTGCCGCCCCGTTCGCACACATGGCGAGAGTTAGTTAATCGAGCGAGACGGGAACACTCTCACAAGCCGGAATGTTAATGCTTAGTCTTACAGTTTATCCAATGAATACGATAGTGGCGCCCCATTCTACCGCACAAATAAGCTAGTCGTTCTAATATTTACAAGCTACAGAAGTTGCTACACGAGGCCAACCGAAATGAGGTAGCTGGCAGCCACACACAGAGATGAAACACTGAAAGGCACGTCTCTTAAAGGCTATGCCAAGACATCAGACGAGAAAGCTTTTTATCAGTTTTCTGGGTTACTTATAGGGATGCTAAGTATATGAAATTTTGAATCTGGATATGGATTCGGACATAGGAATATATTTTTATACATTTTACGAATATATTTTGGATTATCCGGCAGTTTCGGTTATGGGCATTATGTATTAGATAATTATGTAAAATTATATTCTCACAACGACTGACTAGTTATGACTAAAAATAATCCTTACTAATATTACAGAAGCGAAAGTAACTCTGTCTGTGTGTTTACTTTTCATCTCAATTCAATTATCATCTTTGCCGTTTTTCATCACTATGGGAATGAAATCGCGGGTACAGCTAGTTAACAATGCAAGGGACGCGCGTGTCCACTGGCGTCAGTTTTAGTGGCGGCCGTTGGTCATTTTTTTGAAGTGAAGTTTCTTCAGCGGCATTGTGCATTTTTGGAATGGGTAAAAAATATTTAAACTCGCGTCAGATCGTAAGACGGACAGTCAGAAACCTATTCTAACGTTCTGCATTTAAAGTTCATTATTGTATGTACAAGTTTGTCCTTCTAGCATGACGTCATTTCGTTGCGCCGAATACTTATCTTCGACACATGCACGTAAGACTCGTTAGTTCAATAGGTTAGAGCACCGATATAAATTTCAATTTGTCAATCGGAGGGCGGAGGTTCAAATCCTTCACGAGTCAGTCTTTTTACTATTTTATTTTTTAGTTTTACCTTCTGCCGGCACTCCCGGAGTGCAACCCGCTGTTTTTTTTTTATTTTAAAAATGAGCTCAACACACGCTTTTATCTCTGTCACGCATCACAACATTTTTAAACATATAAAATAATTGGTTAGGTTAAGTTAATAATTTGTTCTAACAGCCACCAGTGGTGGTTGATTTGGGGGTGGTCGTTGGGAGTACACCTTTTATTTCTGATATTTGGTTTATTATCTCCATAACATCCCTAGTTATTCAACTGTAGTTTGGATGTTTTTACTGTGATTTTTACCTATATTGTATGCTAGTTGCATTCTTTCCACAGAAGTATCTTAAAATTTTTAGGTCTCTCTATTATGTTTCATTTAGTCTGCACTTTAATTTCATCACTCAGTGATTGATTTTTACATGTCAGTACATACGAGTATCCATACTAATTAAATAAACAAATAATTCTACTAGCTATTAAACTAATATTATAATTATTTTTTTTTTTTTTTTTTTTTTTATCAGCCCTGTTTGTACAAACTGTCCCACTGCTGGGAACGGGCCATCTCATTGTGAGAAGGGTTAGGCCATAGTCTGCCACGCTGGCCAAGTGCGGGTTGGTAGACTTCACACATCTTCAAGATCATTGAGAACTCTCAGACATGTAGGTTTCCTTCACCGTTTGAAGTTGGCGGCAATCAACAATACGCACATAACTTCGAAAAGACAGAGGTGCGTGCCGTGGGATTCGAACTCAGGACCTGCGGATCGCAAGTCAGACTGTCTCACCACTAGGCTGCCGGAAACTATTATAAATAATATTTGAATGAAATTGTTCTGCATGTGGATAAGGTAGCTATTATACCAGATTGGAAATAGACTTTTTATCCTGATAAAGAATCATATCTAATAACACCCGAAATAACATGGCTTAGCATTTTTAAATTCAATAATATGCTTGCGCTTGACCAAAACTTTGCCTGGTGTTATGCAACAATTGCGGCCTATGACAGAACATGCTCAAGAAGAAGATTTGAAGACACCCAGGTTATACATATTCAGAAAACTCCAGAAGCTAGTTAGTGCCTAAGAATAGGATTATGTTTTTCGAGTGTATGTATGTATGTTTCTGTATGATAACCTACAGCCTAAAGGGCTTGACCGATTCTGATGTGCGAGATATCGTTAAATTCGTCTTTATTTCCAGTGTGTCAAATGCTATATTTTTTTGTAATAATAATAATAATACATCTCTCGCAAAAATAAATAAAACCGGCCAAGTGCGAGTCGGACTCGCGCACGAAAGGTTCCGTACCATTGTCTATAAAAACGGTAAAAAATCATGTTTGTTGTATGGGAGCCCCCCTGAAATATTAATATTATTTAAATTTAGTTATTTATTTTTAATGTGAATAATATAACTCAATATTCTATCAAGTGTCTACCTGTTGCCGTTATCAATATCGAGCAAAAAATGAGGAAAAAAATCACATTTCTTGTATGGGAAGCCCCATTAAATATTTATTTTATTCTGTTTTTTAATACTTGTTGTTATAGCGGCAACAGAAATACATCATCTGTGAAAATTTCAACCCTCTAACTATCACAGTTCATGAGATACAGCCTGGTGACAGACGGACGGACAGACAGCGAAGTCTCAGTAATAGGTTTCCGTTTTACCCTTTGGGTATGGTACCCTAAAATTTGGGTTTTTATTACTTCCAATGAAGTTTGCCTAATAAACAATTGGGTTTACTAGTTCTAATGAATACGCATTTATAATCATTTACAGCGATTTAACGAATACTTTCTCACAAAAACGTACACTCAACAGCATATCAAGCATAACGAAATCGTAAATGAAGACATCAAAAACTGTTTTCTGCAGGCAGGTATGATGTTTTTCTTTTAATATTGATACTTGTATACTTCTGTCTTATCATGCCTGTTAATATTAAATTGTTTATTTATATTAGGGTGTGCATCAAGGGAGAGGGGTGCTTCTTGATGAAGAATTAGTAATGCTTTTGAAAGCCCACCCACATAAACGCCATTTATATTCAACTGTTTCATTAATTGATCAACTTAATAGACAACAAATTAATTAACAACACTTCAAATCAGGCAGAACAAAAGCTTAATAGGCATTAATAGGCTACCTTCAGTTAGCCTATTAATGCTTATTATGTGCCAACTGCGAATAAGCATATAGAGGAAGAACGAGCCTTTTCTTCTGATAGCTAGATGGCAAGAAACATGAGAAGCCATACGTCTGACTATATTCTTGTTTAATTGTTTAGTTTTGGAGGTAATTTTTCAAAATAACCCATTTTTTTAAATAACTTGTTCAGTTTATTTTATTTTTATACTCTTTCATTACTTCATCACTAAAAAAACATTCAAATCAAATATTAATAAAATAAATAACCAAATTGCAATAAAATACTTATTAGGAATTAATTATGACTTATAGATTCCAGTGATTTTCACTAAGTTTGCAAGTAATTTTTTTAGGATTCTGCAGTAAGTACAAGGAACTCTTATAATTTTGCCATGTCCGTCTGTCTGTCTGTCCATTTGTCACAGACATTTTACTCAGAGACTATCAGCCGTACATATACGAAATTTTGCATGTTAATGTGTTTTGTGAACAAAATGGCGTAGTCAAATAAAAAACATGAAAAATAGGGGTGGTACTCCTTATATAAAGGGATAATAATTTTTTTCAACCCCACCCCATTGTGAATAGGTCTCTAAAAAGTAAGGTTCAATATACCTATCATTTCGTTCTCAGATGAGATGTGTGCGAGATATAGCTCGCGAAAGGTGAAAAAATTGTGTGCATTTCTAAACTATTGGACCTAGATATTCATGGTTAACCATAATAATATACCATATTAAATACTTTCAATTAAAATTATCATTATTATAAATGAACACTCTGTGATTACAACTTTTCTAGATACTGAGAGCTCATTGAACTTTTTGCAAACACTAAGCAAAGCTAGTACTATGGAAACAGGATGGCTGAACACCCAGACACAGAACAAGCATACATGCTAACTTTTTTGTAGAAGTCGGTTGTTCGGAAGAGAAAGAGTATATTTTGATAGCAAAGGTTCAGCTCTAATGGTATACACATTCATTACACATATGTTTGTCCAGGGTGGATATTACCCATGACCTACAGCTTAGCAGGCAGACATATTTCAAACGGAGCTGCAAGGCCAGTTCAAGGCCAGCCATTTCAATAGGGCTAACTTTCAACCAACTAATTCGTCGAACACTGAATCGCTCTAAGCTTTATATTGAACGCCGGTGTTTAATTAACAGGCTAGCTGATCTGAAGGGCGGATTAATATATAGAACGAAGACAAAATACCTATGCACACAATGCCTGTGTAATATCGTTATAAAACGGATTAAGGCGTGAAATAGAGGTTTCAGTCACTGAATAAAATATAAGGGCCAACTAACGGCAAGCGCACAAAGTGAAACAAATTAGTAAATAAGGCTTCAGGTATTATCAGTAATTATAAAACAAGTGTAGGAGTTACAAAGAATGCTCCAGACGTCTATACAAAGAGAAGTAGCGTCATCCTTATTTATGATACACTTTTCAGGGTTCGATTCTGTAAGTGAAGGCTGACATTGGCCTTCTTTCAGTAAATATACCTGCACAACACAATCAATACTACAAACATGTAATGTGTAACATAAAACTGGAGTAACTTACCTTATAGCACGCAAGAAATTAACAACACCACTAAGAAATTGAGTATTAACTAGTATTATTAATTAATGTTGTAAACTGTTCAATAAAATACTTGAACAATAATCTTTCAAACTAAAATACGGCCGCCACACGGCTGACCATTTTGAATTTTGTAAGTTTTTGATAATTTTGATATTTTGACAATGACAGTGACAGCTAACTACAAGTTTTATTCTCGTTATTTTTTATAATTATTAGATTTGGAGCCACTTAAAGCATTTGCTAGGGTCAAGTATTAATTCTTTTTCAAGTTTCTTGAATAAAACAAGTTAGAATGTTTTAGTCATAATCGCAGTCACGTCACGTATACAGTCATTTTCAAATTCGAGTCCTGCTTCAGTAAAGTGGTGGCGACTTTACTGGAAGCTTTTATGGAGTTTGCCGACAACGTAAAATCACACGTTTCACTGTTTTATTTCACTTGCCTACACTCACGCACTTGATTATTATTGAATAAAACATCAACAATTTTATAGCATTTATGTTCAAAATAACACAAGTTTAGGAAAATAAAACAAAGCAACAACATGTTACTAAGACATTCCCGCCAAAACTCCTACTCCTTATTCTCGTTGACAACTACTTTAGGATATAGCGCCTAAGCACAATCCATCCTGACGTACACGACCAAAGAGTACACGACACTATGACACGACACGATGCTAACGATATTGAGTAGGCTCGTCGTGTGTCAAATGATGACGTCAATATTTATTATAATTCCCGTCACGTAAAGGGAACGTTGATTTGTTCGTGCTTAGGAATAAAACAGTGTTTGACACAGAATTCGCCCTATTGGTGTTTGATTTGATTGCATAGTAAGAATTCGTTGTAGAGAACTTGGACCAATTCTCTGCTCTTAGACAGCACTGTGTTATCTTTTTTGTCCAAGCTGTCACTATTCTCACACAGTAAATTATTAGAAAACTGTCACAGTTCATAAAAATAATCCGTTATTATGAGATCCACTAGGAAGCGTTTGGCATTAATATACTTACTCGTGTAGCGGGCTAGCCGATCAAGACGATTTTGCCGCAAGGCGGTACTTCGTGACGTCAGCAGACAAATATAGCTTATTATCTATCTTTGTTTTATCCATTTATAGGTATTTGTAGAATGAGATACATAATTTTTAGGGTTCCGTACCTCAAAAGAAAAAACGGAACCCTTATAGGATCACTTTGTTGTCCGTCTGTCCGTCTGTCCGGGTGTCAAGGCCTTTATTCCGGGAACGCGTAAAGGTATCGTGTTGAAATTAAAACCTTATAGTACGCAGATCCATAGTATCTTGCTGCAGAAAGAAAAATAAAATTTCTCAGTTTTCATTAAAAAAAAGTTACAGCCGAATATGTCGTAAAAAACGCACATTTCAACACTCACAAGGGAATCAAAACCTATGGGGTACTTCCCGTTAACCTAGAACTATGAAATATGGCAAGAAACATTGTGTTAGAGTACACAATAGTACACAATATATGAAAAAATCCGAAAACGACATTTAATTTAATTACAAAAAATAGGGTCTTTATTTAAGGAATGAGGGTCCAAATTTTAAAGTAAATTTACCGTATCATGTGGGGTATCAAAATATGAAAGAGCTTAAGTAGCATAAGCTAAAACAGGTTTTTAAATATTTTTACGATGTATATTTTTCGGTATTAAAAGAAGGAAAATATAAAAAAATATATGATTTCCCCCTTTTATCTACTAGTTCGTACGGAACCCTCGGTGGGCGAGCCTGACTCGCACTTGTCCGGTTTTTTATTTTATCATGTATTGTTTGTGATATAGTGGCTTGCTTTACTTATAATTTTATGATTTAGACATTTTGGACGACGATTTATGGTCAAGTACGTTAAGCGCCACCTATCGATAATCACATCTTAACAGGATAAAAGCGAGAAAGCAATGTAGTAACTAGTGTAGCTGTACTGAGACATTTACTTTATTAGAAAGTACAACACGCATCGTGCAGATGTCACTTTGAATAATCATTGTAACAGTACCGGAAGCTACTGGATGGGCTCCCTGAATATAACTGGGTTGCCTGAACAAATCCTGAAGCGTTTATTGTGGAAGATAATTTTCTGTTTGATTTATGTTCGATTTTTTTACTTACTCGATTACTAACTCAAAGTCTGGCTCATTATGGAGTGCATCGATGTACTTACACAAACATACTAGATTGCCTCCTCCTATCTAGCGAGTGTTTTGAGACTGGCGCGCCCTAATTTAGTGGTTGAAATATATGAGAAATTTACCTCATCGACTACCACGATGGAACTGATATCATGAGATAGCGATTACAACCCCATTCATACAAATAGGATTGCCTGTCCTCAGCTTGGCGCACTTAGTAATTGGCTACGTTATAGTTACATCGACTATGGGACATACATTAAACGAAGTTTGTCAGCGCAATTTGTAGGTATATTATAACAGTTTTATAGTGCTAATAGAACCTACTAGGTCTAGGCAAAGTTCAATTAAAAATGGTTCAGCCGTTTTTGAGATATTAGCAACACCTAGAGAAGCTACTTGACTATAATTATAGGTAGATATTTTATTATCTTCATAATGAGAAGAGAGCCGCGCCAAGCATGTATAAAATAAAGGTTAAAAACAAATAAAAATAGAGTATGTTCTTATGCTGTCCTACCAGCGTCAGACTATGCCCAAACGGGACCCCTAATACTGAAGTATTATACTAATATAACCCTTCTCATAATGAGAAGATGGCCCGCGCCCAGCAGTTTGTACAAACGGCTGATAACAAAAATACTAATATTAGCGGCCCGCTTTAGCCCGATAGAATCTGCCGAGAAACTTTCAGGTCTATCAGCAAAGAATATGAGAAAAACAGGCATAAGTCAAACGTTGTCGTTTAATTAATAAAACTATTTTCGTTAAAGTTTAATTAATAAAACCATAAAAGTCGTTTATAGAAGTGGGTTATCGACTCGTACGCTATATTATTTCAAAATGTTAACTTAGAAGTTATATTGAATTTGAAAGCAAAGCCAAGTCATTTATGATTTTAAATAGTTAAAAAGATCCATTGATATAGGATAATATTATGAATAGATGTTAGTTTTCTTGTTTTCTATGGACAAGCATGCGATAAACGTTTCTCTTAAAATATGCACATATTTTAGTGACTCCATCGTACCACGTAGCACTTTTGAAAGGTATGGTAGCTCATCGTAGCTTAGAGGACTTTTTAGATTAAGTACGTAGCACGTAGCACTTTTGAAATGCACAATACCTCATAGATTGTTTGACTTTTAGATTGCATAGCGTATCGTAACTCATGGCGTAGCACTTTTGACACGCGTAGTTGCTCATCATAGGTGTGCCGAGACTTTTTTATTGAAGTTCGTGACGCGTCGTAATTGTAGCTTAGCATAGTGTGTAGGACTTTTATACTACTGTTACAGTTTAAAGAAGTAGTGTTCCTTGTACTGTGCGTTTCGTAGCGCGTAGCACTTTTGGAACTGTAATTTGTTAGCACGTAGCACTTTTTCGGAGCCAAAGTTGTAGCACTTAGGGTTTAGTAAGTGGTACTTAAAAATACGAACATTTTAAGAAAGCGATTATAACGGAAGTTTCAGTATCCATCAAGTTATGTTCGATAGAAGCATAAGTATGCGCAACACAAGTATTGTTCGTTAGTTTCTAGCTATAACAGTGAGATTGGGGAAGATGTACAATTTTGTGATGTCGAAGCGGCGGCTGGCGCAGAGTGCGTCGTACCGCTCGTACGCCAGCTTAGCACCGACGAAGGTGGCCGCGAAAGCGCAGACCAGTAGGAGTGCGCATACGGCGGGGCACAGTACGGCGGTGATGCGACCCACACGGGCCGACCGCACCGACCCGAGCTCCGAGTCGACACTCTGTCGCTTTGCACGCTTCACCATCACTAGAAAAATAAATGATAATGTAATGTTACATAATTTTATTGTAAACACCTTATAGTTGTATTTACGAGCAGTTATCTAGGCTCTTTAGTTCAATACATGATTGCGATATATTACTCGGGTCAATAGGATCGAGTTGAGATTCTCTACAGCTTGAGAAAATCTTCAGAGCTTTGCTCCCGGCCGCTGCCGTAGCTCGGTAGCTTCGTTCGTTCAGCTCGCGCAATATGTTGTCGCAGTTCAAACATAGCATAATCTACGTTTGGGGGCGACTTGATCTTGTTGACATCATTTTTCATCACAGTAATTGACTAGCAGCCGTGGGAATGGCCAAAGAGCGCTAAAGTATTATCAGTTCAAAAATGATGTTGTTAACAAGTTGCAGATATCTAAATGTGAAAATAGGAAAAGTGAGGTTTAGTACGAAAAAGTATAACTAGATTAAAAAATTATACACGTCGGCAGAGAGAGGGGGGGGGGGGGGGGGGAGTTGTAGGTGTGGCTTACAATCATCCCTCATCTCTTCACGTCCTACCCCGCGGGTATGAAATATCGCAAACCCCATTTTTTAATCGCATTTTTCGCAATACTTCTTAACAAAAAAGGACATGTTTGCATATTTAAAATTGCAAAAGTGTCGTGTGTGGTTTCATTACCAAAAGTTGTTGCCGAAAAACCCATAACATGGGCATGGGTTGAATATTTATCCCTCACCGGTATGAACTCAGATGTACAACCCGTTTAACAGAAAAAACTATGCTTTTCGCTTAATTCACCTTGTTTATTAATTAATAAGCACAACACAGTAAAAATAGTAAATTCAAAATAACTTCAACAGAGAGTACTAATTTTCTTTGACTTTAATACAACAAATATTAAAACGCGATCAAAAATACAATACAAAGAGATCTACGTAAATGCCATACTCAAAAATAATAACAAAGAGAATTGTAACTATAAAATATAATGTGGTTTCACCACCCAAAGAGAATTAATATAAAATATGGTATACCTACTTTAAAATCTCTTCGCAAAAATTAGCATCTAACTTAACCTAAACACAAAAAGAACAATCAGTGAACCACATATGTGGACCACGGGATAAGAAACATAGATCTAAGAATAAAATCTTACGTTGGAATCAGCCAAGAACCGCCATAATTACATACCTACATGTATGCAACATTTTGTCAAATGAAAATGTAGAGGAGAGTCTTCATATACGCAGTCAGATATTACTGTGATTAAGACTTTTCGAGATATAATTATATAATATTCATATTCATTTAATGCGTAAGTCTTATTTACATGTCAATTTCTAATATACAATTTTCATAAATTAATTATTAATTAAAAAAAATAACACACAAATACACAAAACACTCAAGAAAAACACTAATATGTAAAACACTTAAGTCTTTGCAGTACAGAGATCATTGACCTATTTGCAAAATGGTCTTTATAAACAATACTCCCCGAGTGATTGTTATTTTGATTATAGCATTAGGAACCTTCGGAACCCTACCATATACGTGAGTCGATGGTATTAGCCACTTAAAAAAAAAATTCAGAACATTATGGCAAATGCACAAGATGTGCGAAAAACAAAAAAAAAAACATTCACTTACGTATAAGAGAGAAAGAGAGTATACATTTTCTTTGCTCTATTCTCTTTGCTGTCAGCTATTGTAATACCTACTAATAATAAAATTATAAGGACTTTTTGGCGGGCTTTTGAACCAAAAGGGCGCGATAGTGAAATTTTTTTCGCAAATAATTAAAAACTAGTTTGAAATTGTACAAAATATCTGTATTTTTTGTAAATATTTATAACAAAACTCTGTATAGTGTAAATATATAAAAAAAAATAATGTCTGAGGGGGTCAGAGATGACCCCCCGGAGCGAGACAAGCGGAAGCCTGTAAAGCGGTCCGCAAATAATATTTTAGAAGACGATATGTGTTATAAACCATTTATTAAACCGGGATACACCAGAGTGTTCCCGGAAAATTCAAAAGAAAATGAATTTACCGTGTTCGTCGAAAGTACCAAGAACGAAAATATTGGTAACCAGAACCCATTAAAATTGGCCACCATATACAAAAATGAGGTAAAAGGCGTTAAAAATATTAAACGCATTAATGCAACCAAGGTTGGTATCATTTTTGGGCAGGCGATTAACGCCAACAACTTCTTAAAGAATGAAGGTTTCCATAAAAGATACTCCATCAAGGCATACATACCTGCAAGTGCGGTCGAGACAGTAGGAGTTTTACGGTACGTGCCAGTTAATATTTCTAATGAAGAAATTTTCAACAAACTATCTGTGGACCAAGGTGAAATTATCGGTGTGAGACGTTTTACCAGGAAGGTAAACGGTGAACTGAAGGCATTCACTTCAGTGAGTATTACTTTCCTCACTAAATACCTGCCTGAATATGTGTACCTTGATATTTACAGGTTCAGAGTACATGAGTATGTTGCTCCCCTACTACAATGTTTCAAGTGTTTCAAATTTAACCATGGCGCAAAGATATGCAAATCTAAACAAGTATGTTCTATCTGTGCAGAGGAGCATCACTTCTCAGAGTGTAGCAATAGTGATATTGTTAAATGTGTCAACTGTGGTGGACCACATTTGGCCATATCCAGGGAATGCCCAATTAAAAAGAAGAAATTGGAAGAAAAACACAATAAAAATACCTATGCAAAGGCTCTAAAAACCACAAATATTGTACAAAATTATAATATTGACTTCCCAGAATTACAGACGAAAAGATGGAAACCATCCTCATCTCAGTCCACCGAGACTTCAGCACCAGTATCAATTAAACCAAAAATAAACTCTCTAAAAGAAAATGTGACAATGAATATCCCTGTTGCTACCACTCCAGAGATTACTAAAGAATTTCTCATTGATGAAATGTTAAAAAATGATTTCATTGTGAAAGGTCTTATAGGCACCTTAGTTACACTTGGTAATAGTAAAATAGTAAACTCTGCATCAGTTAAAGAAGTTTTAATCAAACAATTTAAAAATAATGGATAACTGCTACTTATCTATAAATATATCTAAAATTACATTAATTTATAACCAAGGGGTTGAAATATTTCCTTTCACATGTTTCACAATTATTAAATTATAGGTTTTTTTTTTCTCCTCGTATTATACTTAATTATGGATCAAAGTATTCGTATAATGCAGCATAATATTCGTAGTGTTAACAATAAAAGACCCCTTTTAAAATCCTTTCTAAATGAAAACAATGTTGACATATGTTTACTTAATGAGACATGGTTAAAAACTAACAGCTATCCAATTAACTTTCCAGGCTACAACTTTTTGCATAAAAATGCAAAAAATGAACATGGTGGAGTAGCTATTCTAATACGAAACTCTCTGAAGTACACACAATTAAATACTAAATTTTATGAAGATATACAATGTATATCAATTTCATTAGAAACTCAAATGGGATCTTTAGCAATACTTTGTGTATATAGTCCCCCTGACAGGCGAATTAGATTAAATAAATTAGAGACTATTTTACGTAATATTCCAAGGCCTTGTATAGTCACAGGTGATTTTAATGCCCATCATGTTGCTTTTGGTTGTGCATCTACCAACTCAAGAGGTCGAGAGTTATATGTCAAATTTGATGACGCTGATTTATGCCTGTTGAATACTGGTATACCTACTACAATACAAGCTCCTAGTAAACAGGCCTCAGCTATTGATCTCACATGGGCTAGCTCAGTCATTGCTCCACTATGTGAGTGGAGGGTGGGAGATGATACATTAGGTAGTGATCATTTGCCAACATTTACTGATATAATGATATCTCCTTCAAAGTATCAATATAATGATGTAGTTGAAAAATATCTGTTTTACAAAACAGACTGGATTGAATATTACACAGAATCTCAAAAACTAACAGAAAATTTTCAAGTCGATTATTCTCATCCTCTTAAATCTTATGAAACATTTTGCGAAATATTAAGTAATTTACGAAATAAATGTGTCCCTCTATTAAAACATTCGATACCCTACAGATCTAAGGTACCGGCTCCATGGTGGAATAATGACTGTGATGAAGCAGTTAAAGTAGCAAAAGAAGCCTTATTAAAATATCGAACAACGTCTTCAATATCAGATTTTATAGAATATAAGAAAAGAAATGCTGCCAAAAAGAAAGTAATAAAAGAAGCTAAAAGAAATAGTTGGTCTAATGTTTGTTCTTCCTTTAATAGATATACGCCAGTATCAACAGTATGGAATTATATTAGGAGATTTAAGAAAATAAATGTAAATAGAAATGTATATAAAAATGATGAATGGATACCCAAATTTTTAGATAAATTAGCTCAACCAAGTACTGTTCACAATGAAAATCTCAATAAAATATTTGATAGCAATAATGACACAGTTCAATTTCTACTGGATCACTTCTCGGTTGAGGAGTTTAATGTAGCATTAAATTCACGAAGAGATAGTTCACCTGGTCTTGATAATTTTCCTTATATAATGTTTAAGAAGCTACATCCAGATTGTAAAATAATATTACTCAATATTCTTAATCTTCTCTGGCAAAATCAAGAAATACCCTCTGCTTGGAAGGTTCAATGTGTTATACCCATTTTAAAACAAGATAAACCAGCTAATGACTTCAATTCATATCGTCCAATCTCACTAACGTCTTGTATTGGTAAATTAGTTGAGCAGATGATTAAACAAAGGCTTGATTATTATGTTGAAAAGAATAACCTAATCCCTCCAACACAATTTGGTTTTCGGAAAGGTCGCAGTGCTTCAGAGAGTTTCATTTCTTATGCTACTGATATGAAAAAGTGCTTCTTGTCTCGTTCTACTGCTGTCTGTGCATTCCTTGATGTCCAGGGAGCTTATGATAATGTTGATTTGTTTCGATTGGCTGATGTACTGCACGAAGTAGGCATACCTGGAAAGTTGATAAAATGGATATTTAATTTATTTTATGAACGTACTTTGTATGTTAAATTTAATAATATTTTACATGGACCAAAAGTAGCATATAAAGGCTTAATGCAAGGTGCATGTCTTTCACCATTGCTCTATAATTTGTATACATCTCAAATTGGAAAATTTGTGAGTAGTGATGTCCAAGTTTTGCAATTTGCTGATGATATACTCATATATTCCATTAATAGAAATTCATCAGTTGCTACTGACAATGTGAACTCTGCATTGAGTCAGTTATTAAACTTTTATAAGGGTAAATTATTACTTGACATTAATTCCTCAAAAAGTTCAGTACTAATAATAGGAAAACCAGATTGTGATGTTAACATATGCTATAATGGCAAAAGCATTCCAATAGTTCAACACAAGAAATTTTTAGGTGTAGTATTTGATAATAAACTTAAAATGTCCAAACACATTGACTATATCATTAAAAATTCAATGAAAGCAGTAAATATTTTAAAATGTTTAGCAGGAACTTTTTGGGGAGCTGATCCTAAGGTCTTAAGCATGCTATACAAAAGTATTGTGCGTAGTCATTTTGATTATAGCTGTATGGCTTATATGAATAGTAGTCAGGCACTACTTAAAAAATTAGATGTCATACAAAATATGTGTTTAAGAATTATAAGTGGTGCAATGTGTTCTTCTCCGATAAACTCTTTAGAAATTGAAACATGCATGGAGCCACTTATAATCCGAAGATTGTACATAGCAGAGAAATTTTGTGTAAAAGCAATTGCTTCAAATAATCCTATAGTTATTGATAAATTGTCTGTACCTGAAAACTTTTTAAGATCTTCTCTATATTTACAGCAACATTCATATGTTAATCCCACTGATTTAATGACCGGAAGCTTTCCTGAAATGTTAGGAATAATGTTTCATATTAACAAATTGACAAAAAACATATGTAAAGATTACATGTGGCCAATTTATACATCTACATTTAATAGTTTGTTTTTTAATGTTAACATTGATTTTGTGCGAGTATATAATAAACAAGAGTATGCTGAATTCATCCATAATAACATGAATACATATAGATTATATACAGATGGATCTAAAACTCTAGAATATGTGAGAGCAGCTATGTATGACCCTCAAAAAAATTTAACAAAATGTTTCAATATCAACAAAAATTGTAGCATATTCACTGCAGAAGCATTAGCAATTTATAAAGCAATTGAATATTTATCTAATATTGACACTATAAATAAATGTCTCATAGTTTCTGACTCAAAAAGTGTCCTTTTAAGCATTATGAATAGTAATCTTAATTTTAAAAATAACCATTATATACATAAAATTAGGGATAAATTACATGAAATGTACTTAGATAATAAGATAGTTAAGTTTAAATGGGTGCCTTCCCATGAAGGAATTGAAGGTAATGAAAAGGCTGACCGTGCTGCAGCTGCTGGATTTGACATAGATATTTCACATTCAATGGAAGTTCCATTCACGGATTATTTTTCATTCTTGAAAGAGTCCATGAGACAATTATGGAAAGCTTACTGGTTAGAAACCATAAAGTATAAAGGAAAATGGTATGCGAAGATACAAGGAAATCTGCCCGCCCAACCTTGGTATAACAGATATAAGATGGCCAATTGCAGGAAATTTATTACAATCATAAATAGAATGAGATTTGGTCACACCCTATGTAAGGCTCACATGAAACGTCTGAGAATTGTAGAGGACTCCTTATGTGCATTTTGTAACACTGAAGATAACCTCGATCATATTGTAATGAACTGCAGAAAATATGGCTTACAAAGACTAATTCTTATAGCTGAATTAAAGGAAGCATGTGATGCGAACGAACCTGTACCAGAATCTTTAGTTGAACTTTTATCGAAACCAAAATTCTTCAAGCCTATCTATAATTTTGTAATAAACACAGTGGAAAAATTGTGAAGTGAAGTGAATTTTTGAACAGTGAAACTGATCTTTGACATGTTTGGCTCAAAGGACTCAGAATCCAGAGCCGTTAAATATTTAATAAAAAAAATAAAAATAAAATTATAATTGAAAATAAAAATCTCTCTTTTAAATATCTTTGAAAATAAAAATTATTCATATATAACGAAACAATATTATATGATTGCTATAAAGCCTGAGTACCAGATGCGTGCGCTAATCTACTTCCTGATATGGGCGACTGTGACCATAAGCTTGATGTTCGTATTTATGTATCTCCTGACGCTAGTGGACCCTGGACTGAAGGAACTGCCGGAGAAAGCGGCCCGGGCTATGAGGAATGAGCCTGTCAATCCGGACATTACCGTTACCATATTAGTGAGCTAATTCTTTATTTTATACTATTAGCAATTTAACATCTAACTATGAGAAGGACAGGGTGAAAATCCAGATTTTCTATTTACGTAGGTACGCTTTGTACGTACCTAATACTACCATGTTACACATGGAATCACGGTCACGTTTGTCTGACCATCCGGTTGAAGAAAAGGGCAATGGAAACTAATGTATGAATAGGGAACTTGTGAAAACGTATGAAAATCAGGATATTGCCCCGACTCGATGTTTTTATGAGCACACTGCCACATTACTTGGCAACGATATTGACATTCATGTCAACAGGAAAAATCACATTAAAAAGCTGAAGGCTAAATTGTCAAGCTTCGTTTACGCCCTCAGAGAACTACGACGAGCAACAGACCAGGACACAGCCATTACAGCTTACTATTCATACGCGTTTGCCTGGATTAAATATGGTGTGATGCTTTGGGGGAACAGTGTAGACGTAAATGACTTATTTATAATACAGAAAAAATGTCTACGTATTATAGCTAACATTAAACTACCTAACATAATTATACCACACTTACACTGCTCTTATTTCATTAAATTCAAAATTCTGACATTAATTTCTATATATTATATCTTCGAAAACTGCATATTTATAAAAACACACCCTAATTTTTTCCCTAAATTAGCTTATTAAAGAGATTACCTAATGAGATCGGACTATAAACATAATTTGATATTGCCATCTTCCAAACTATATATACACAGCTCCGGCCCTCATTCTATGGCTAGCAAAATATATAATAATTTATCAACGCAGCTGAAAGAAATAGAAAATATACAGAATTTTTCTCAAACCCTAAAAAATATACTAGTTAAAAAAGGCTATTATACGTTAGAAAAGTTTTTTTAAAGACAAACACATCATAGAATAAACCTTTCCGCTCCGCACGAGATTGCTATACCCTATTAGGGTGATTATGTATGTATGTTATGTATGTATGTAAGTGTCACATGAAGGAGCAACAGTCAATATACTCATAAAAGTGAACAACTTATATTATAACCATGCCTAAAGGCGCACAGAACAGCAAATTTTTGAATTAATTAATATATTTTTTGTGCTTACAGAAATGGCCCCAATTAGTAAAAGTTAATCATTTTTATGGGAAGATTGATAACTTGAAGTATTGTTGTATTTTTACTTTGTGGTTGTTACTTCCTGTGACACGTATGCGCGATGGCTGTCGCAAAGGCGATTCTGAAGATACTGCATTCAGCAGTTTCAGCATCCTCTCTGCAGCGTTTCCTCAGAGTTTACTACGTGATATCGGCAAATGGACGTACGATGAACGCTTGTTCGACAAAACTGTACTGCGATTTTTCGTAGATAGCTTTCACTCTTATGCGCATATGGACGGTCAACATTACTTCAGTGCGACACGCAGAACACAAACTTTGTAGCAAATTATTAAACAAACATATTTTAGCAGACTTCGAAGAATGAGGACCTTATCATTTCCTAGCGAAATCTCAAAACTAAATACCTAAGCTACGAAACTGAAATGTGGCATGTGAGTTCCTTATTGAGTAAATAGTTCAGCAGCCTCTTAGCTGTCAGAGTAGCTTCAACGCTCAATCAAACTCTCAATCTCACCAAGACTTACTTCATTCAGTTTAGCCAGTCAGGGAAGCCACAGCAACTATTGACAGTGCTTGTGAATGGAGTGAGGAACAAGTTCAACGCTAGAGTTGTAATTTTTAACAAGGAACATTAATACTCACGGGGAGATCTTTAACATCTCAATGATTATTTTATTTTATTAATTATTAAATACATATTATATTATTTGCTAAATTAAATTAAATTTTATCGTTTATTTTGTTTTAGCCTGAACATTATATCGATTTTGAAGACCTCTCGAAGAATAGGAAGAAACATGACAAGATGAGAGTCTAGTTTAATTATAACTAATGTAAGAATTTGTCAATAAAGAATATGTAGAAAAAAGTCTCCTTCATGTTTAAATTACTATAAACACATTATCGTCACCGCGAATAAGCATTTTTATATCTGACGTAAATCATTGGATATAAAAACGCGTGGCTTTTAATTTAAATAAATTGCGTGACACTTTTATTTAAATTAAACATAAGATGTAACTATGTTCACAGTATATATCGGAGGCCATGTGTTAAGTTCCCATAAATTGAAATCTACAATACACGTGACTCGATACGAACTTGGCCAGTTTATTAAGAAAAACACATCAATTTTTAAACGCCTATAATTTTGCCTTAGCAATAGACCCTCTGATCTGAAGCCATACTAAGACAATATTGTTCAGGAAAAATAGTTGTTTATTGTACTAGGCTGGAAAGTTGTATTTTACCGTCGAGTGTCTGACAGTTGAATCCAGAGCAAGCGAAGGATTCTAGGTTTCTAGTGTAGAATCCTGAGCGTAGCGATGGATTCAAGAAGACACGAGATAAAATAACTTTACAGCCGAGTGCAATACAAAATTTTTCATTTCATTTCATCACTTTTCCACGCCAATATTAGCCTTGGAAACGTAACTTTACGAGCTAGTAAGATGAAAAAAATGTTACACAATGTAGCCGGTTTTATTTTTAGGCTTCCGTACTAAGGGTGCTGGAGTCTATTCGTGAGACTACCGTGTCTGCCTGTCTGTCTGTTCTACACTTAAACGGCTTATCTTTTGAATCATTATTACAAGTATCTGTGTTAAATGAAAAATGAAATAACCGACTGGAAAAGAACGATTTGCCGCAAGCACACGGCGTTTTTTAAACGGACGACGCGCGTTTCAGAACCCGCGTCGTCTGCGCGTTTCAGCGCCGTAGATGCCGATATTTGCGTTTTTATAGATTCGAATGCGCGTAAAACGCGATTCAAGCGCACGTGTGAAGCGCGTTTAAAAACCGCTGTGTTCTTGCGGCCTTAGGTTACAAGGTTACGTTCAAATCTCGTTTGAAGCGCGTTTATTTACGTGCGTTAGTAGCGCATCGTCTGCGCGTTTCCGCGCGTTTAAAAAACGCCGTGTGCTTGCGGCCTTACGCTATCAAAAATTATAAAGCATTTACCAAAGACAATTTAGAAGGTTTTTAAAATTATGTCAATAAATTATTTATTATATAATTAAATCTTGGAAATAATTTGATTCATTGATCTTGTTAGCGTGTCCTAGGTTTTTATGGCCCAGATGAACCAAACAAGTATTTGTATTAAGAGAAAAATTAAATACCCGACAGGCATAAGAACGACTTTTACTATAACAAAAATTATAAATACAACCATTTCAATGCATTGATTGCAAATTTATTATTTCTAGTTAAAAAACATATGACAGTATAGAAAATTACAAACATACGTTTTTATGAGAAAGTATGCGCAAAACCACTGTAAAAGACTATAGATGCGCATTATTTAGAATAATTCTAGTGAAACCACTTATTTATTATGAAAAAGTTCGTTGGAGTTCTAACGAATCTAACGACACATTGCACATCAGAATGACTGGCCTTGTGGCTCAGTTGGTAGTGTGTTTACGTCTACCTGCTGAACTGAAAGGTCGTGGGTTCAATCCCCACCCAGGGCAAACATTTGTGTGATGAGCATGGATGTTTGTTCTGTGTCTGGGTGTTTCTATGTATCATATGTATATATTTACAAAAAAAAATGTATTCTATGAGCCGTCTAGTTCCATAGCTTTGCTTAGTTTGGGCTAGATGGTGTTATGTGAAATGTCCACAAATATTTATTTATTAAAAAAAAAGAATCGGTCAAGATGTTTAGGCTTGTAGGCGATCATATAGAAACATACCCATATACATACATACATACACACATACAAATTTGTCAAAACTTTTTATCAAATTTTAGGTATTCTTATGCTAATTTGCTGTTAATATTGTCACAGTACTGACATGGCTCAAAAATATAAAGGATATTAAATAACTTATGGGATATTAAGGATTTCTCATAATGGTGGCTAGAACATTTTTATCTTGTTTTATTGAATAAACTTGAAGAAGTTATAATATTTGACACTGGCAAATGCTTTAAGCGGGCCCAATTCTAATAAAAAAAAAAAAAATCTTTGATCTCCATTTACCTTAGTTTTTTTTAGTTTTCCTAGAGATTATTTTTTGTAAGCACGTAGTGTATTATTTTAAAGTATATTTATGATATTTGTGTATTGAAACACATTTTATTTATTTAATAAAAGTTTAATATATTTGAATATGAGTAAATATAAAGTTTTCGTCGTTGTATTTGCAGCGATAATAATTGGTGCGTTTGTTGTATCGTGCTTCCTAATGACAATAGTGAATCCTCCACCTCTTAAACCTCTTACCTCTGCCAAATCTAGCCAGTCCGATCCTACCAAAACCAAGGTCAGTTTAGAATTATACGAGAAAAGAAACTTAAGGCTGCTAAAGCATCAAAGACTTTTCGTGTCTGTAACATCGTAGACCGTAACACAGTCTCCATTTCGAGTACGGAGTTGACCGTCAATACTTATTATGTTTATAGTTTGCCTCCCTTACTGCTCCTCATATCTCAATACTTATTATTATGTATATGGTTTGCCTTACTGCTCCTCATATCTTGAGTTTCTATTTCAGATTACTCCGTCCGCAGCCATAATCTCAGCTTTTATAGCGACGCAAAATTCGCTCAGCGCTTGTTTTATCTAGCTTGTTCTGCAATTAAGAAAGTGACACAAAAGTTGAAGGGATTATTAAAAATATCATAATTTAAAGGAGGCTCATTTGAACTGTTGTCTCACTCTTAATTACAGAAAAAGCAAGACAAAAAATGAGCGAACTTTGTATCGCTATAAGAGTTGCGAGTAACGCTGGTCTTCTGTCAAGTCAGCACTTTAAATACTATATAATATCACTTTGTGGTGATACACCTAAGTAATGATAAAAAAAATTGCGTGTATGATAACTGGATCTATCTTGCTTCACTTTCTTATAAAATTTTACGAATGTAATTTTATTAAGTGGTTCTTTCTGTTAATAACATAATTATTCTCTTTCAGACTGGATCTTTCAGGCGGTATGAAGATAATTTTAGCGATATATCTAATCCTCTTGAATCATTGGCCCCTTTTTACCGTTTTAAAGTGGCAAAATTGTCACCCAGTCCAAATGTAACCTACATAGAAGAAGATAGTGATCCACTATTTAAAGTTCCAGATGATATGATAAAGGAAGTATTACCTCCTCTCTATCCTATCATGTTTACCCCGACTGTAAGAACGACTGCCTCTGAAGCTATACCTTCAAGTTATCTTCTGAATTTTACCCCAACTACAATAACCACAACCTATGAACACAAAGCTACCTTGTTATTTAACAATGAAAGCTACACTAAATTAAATAACTCTTTGAAACCTATAACTCTTGAAGATACGCAGTTGCCTAATTCTGATTTCATATCATTTTTGACACCAGCAAAAAATCTCCGAAGGTCTGTTAACAATTTTTTTAATAAAGTAATTGATGGAATTTCAAGCGATGTTACTTTAAAAATCATAAACAAATATGGAAAGCCAAGGATTGAAATCAAAATAAATGCAGAAGATGCTCCTAAAAACAAAGAAGATATGCTAGAAGTTGGATCTGGATTAGAAATGATTGTGCAAAAAAATAATAGCAAAGATGAGAAAAGTGACCTTGATTATATCACTGAAATAAAAATATTACCAAATAACACAGTTTTTATCGACAGTGGTCTTACTCTCTCAGATGGTGAAAGTGAAAATAATTTTACTGAATTCAATACTGAAATTCAAATATTATCAAATGATAGTCAAAGGAACATAATAGACGAAAATAACGACTTTTTTGTTATTCAAAGTACAGATAACATTGAAAAAAAATCAAAAACTACACATGAACGTACTACGGACGTGACAGTAAAAATATAGTACTTACCAACATAAATATTGATGGTAATTTTTCGTTGGATTAGGTATAGTCCAACTTAGGATCAGTGGCAGTTTCATCAAAATCGGTAGAGTAGTAATTAATTAGATTGATTAGATTAGAGAGTTAATTGAATTTTAAAATACAAACGTTTAAACGACGCTATTCAATCTACTGTGTGGATTTGAACGAAATTTGATAGGTTTATCACTCATACTATGTAAAAGGGTCTGGCATACTTTATAACCCATAAATCTGGCCTAACAATATTAATGAATTATGTTTGATAATTAAACGAACTTACCTAGTGAAGTTTTGTGATATTTTTTATAGATTCAAGCAAAACGAGTAAATAACATTAAAAATGAACTAATAAAAGTAATAAAAAAAAAAACGACTTCAAAACAATCCAGTTGGGAAAAGGGAGAAATATCACGAAAAATTAAATTAAAACTGGGCGTCTTGGTAGGTACGTACACCAACTATTTTTTGAGGTCGGTGTTTGCATATGACTTGGTGGTGAGTTTAGAGCCTACCTAGACGCCCATTTTTTTTTTTTTTTTTTTTTTTTTGTGTTTTTTCTCCCTTTTCAGTTAATTGGATTGTTTTGTAGTCAGCTTAATTTTTTTTAATTACTTTTATGAGTATATTGTTACGGATCAAATAATGAAAAAAATATAAATATTTCAAAACCTGAAAGATCAGTTCAGCTGTCCTGGTTACTCTTCTTGCAAAGCAGTTATTAAAAAAAAAAAAAATGGTCCTGAAGAATGAAAATCGTTTTTCATCAAAACGTACAGAAGCGTTTAATTATAGTACTGATACATGTACTTAACACAAATAAATATAGAAAGAAAAGTTATACAATTACTTTAATACACCAAGGATGTCGCTAAAGAAAACCAAGAAGATGAGATCGAAAAATATATTGCAATGACTTACGATTTTAATCTACCAAAAAATAAATTTTCCGTATCTCTGTGTGGGAATGGGAGACAGAATGGGAAAACGGCAAATTTCATGTAATATTTTATTTAAAGGTATATATATATATATTATATACATATTATTATTATTGGATTGATATATTTATTATTGGAATGCGAAACTTTTTAAGGATGTGCGTCAATGACGATAATAGAATTTCAATTTGGATAATTTGTGATGGAGGTAGCTCAGGTCTTTTTTTTTTTTTTTTTTTATGAAAAGAGGTATGGAACGGTGGTGGAAGAGGAAAGTTTTGACAGCAGAGGTTCAGCGCTAACGGCATACACATTTCCTCTGCTGTCAATAGGAAGTGGGGTGAGATCGGTGGCGAATGGTGAGTGCTTGGGTAAACACTTCACCACCCGTCACCAAAGGGGTTGGGTTAAGGTGAGGAAGTGTGAAGAGGATTGATGGAAATGGAAGAAGTGGTGTGGGATAATGGTAGGTAATGTGAGGTGTTGGGAGAGTGGAGAAGGGTTGGAGTAGGGTAAACAAGTAGAAGAGGAAGAGTAGGTGAAGTAAGGGAGAAAGGGAAGGAGAAGGGAAAAATATCAGTAATTCGGTCATGTCATGTAAGTCACAGAATACATTAGGGGCAAACTCAGATCTTGTTATGAGTGGGCCACTTTATCTTGAAAAAGAAACCTGTGGTCATCATCATACCTGTGGTAAGACGGGTGAAGCAGTGAGGCGCAGCTAGTAAGGTAAGTAATAAAGTGGAACGCTTATATCGTAGTTAGAGTAATGTGTTAAATGTGCCTCCACGGCGTGTGCCGATTGTTTCGACCTTCCACTAACAACTTTATCGATCAGTGAATGCAAGTTTAATTGCGAAATTATTTCAAATAAGCGAAGGGCTTATTGTTCTAAAGTCGGGTCATAAATAAATGTGTATTGGAATCACATTCGCACTACTCTATAAATAAAACGGAAAGAATTGGGTGTGACCGGGCTTGGTATAATAGGCGTGATTATGGAACGTATGTGGCACAGATTCTGTTGATTGCTTAAATTAATAATATTGTAAAAAATATATATATATGTCCCTTGAAAGTTCCAATACCGATGGGTATTGGAACTTTCAAGGGGTCGTTGAATTCTACTCAACATTAATATAATCGAGAAATGTGTTTTTTTTTGGCAAAAAAAAATGTCAAAAAATAAATTTGTGATATGGAATATCTCTATTGTTTTCGCGATAATAGAATTGGCCCCAGAGTAAAAATTGTTTATGACAATATGTATACGAGTAGAAAGACAAACTTAAACAAATCGATAGCGATGATCGGACCTTATATTGAATTCGTAGTTCTGACAAAAAACATAGAGGTAGTGCAAATAAATAGTCACGTGGAGGTCTGTTTATTTACTTAAGTCTTTGATTTTCTCAACGGAACCTCATGAAACCGTTTTAAACAAAGCAATAAAGTGTGCCACATCGAACCGCAGACTATCTAGTTTTAATAAAATCTTTCATAAAATGTGTTAGTAGAGCGAGCTATCGACATAGTATAATAATAATAATAATAATAAAGCCTTTATTCTACTACAGATTTAGAAATTTACAAAAAAAAAAACGATAAACTTATATCCTAGTGATTAATTATATCTGTAGAAGTTGCCTCTCCGGCATAGGCCTCCCCTAGTTTTCTCCATTCTTCTCTCTGTCTTGCCTTTGTCATCCAGTTAAAGCCAACTCTCTCACTGAAAATATCTCTCCATCTCTTTTTTGGTCTTCCTTGTTTTCTTTTTCCATCTCTTGGAGTCCACTCTGTGACCTTTTTTGTCCATCGTGAATTTTCGAGTCTACAGATATGTCCGGCCCAGTTCCATTTCAGTCTTCTTGTACTTTCCGTGACATCTGATAACTTCGTCTTAGCTCTTATTTTTTGGTTACTTATTTTATCTGCTTTTCTGACATTCAACATGCTTCTCTCCATCTTTCTCTGGCATATAGCTATTTTTTCTTCATCTTTTTTCCTTAGCGACCAAGTTTGGCAAGCATAAGTCAGACAAGGTAGTATAGATGAATCATATACTTTCCTTTTTATACTTATTTTTATATCTTTGTTTTTCATGATTTCTTTCAAAGCCCAATATTTTTTCCATGCTAATGTGATTCTCCTTTGTACTTCTTTTTCGGTACAATCGTTGAATGATACCAACTGCCCGAGATAAACATATTCGTCCACATATTCAATTATATTATTGTCCACTAAAATGTCAATTTGTTCTCGGTTAGTAAGTATTTTTGTTTTAGCGGTGTTCATTTTCAGGCCTACTTTCTTACTTTCAATCGATAGTTCTCGAATCATGGTTTCTAGGTCCTGAGCAGTTTCGGAAAATACCACAATATCGTCCGCAAACCGAAGGTGACTCAGGAACTCTCCATCGACCTTTATTCCTTTTTCTTCCCATTTCAGACATCTGAAGACCGACTCTAGTACAGCAGAAAAGATTTTTGGAGAGATTGGGTCACCTTGGCGAACGCCTTTATCTATGTTGAAATCTTTGCCTTCCCGTTCCAACTTCACACTAGCCTGACAATTTGAGTACAAGTTCCGAAACAAATTTACATACTTTTTGTTTAATCCTTGTTCGGTGAGAGCTGACCAAATAGAGCTGTGGTACAAAGAGTCGAACGCTTTCGTATAATCAATGAAGCACATGTACAATGGTTTTCCGTATTCATTAGCTTTCTCAATCATTTGGGTAACAACTTGAATGTGGTCTACGGTTGAGAACTTTTTGCGGAAACCTGCCTGTTCACGTGGTTGGTTTCTGTCTAATATTGCAGTTAATCTGTTTAACATAACCTTTGAGAAGATTTTGTATAAATTTGACATAATACTGATAGGTCTATAGTTGCTTAGATCCCACCTGTCACCTTTTTTATGTATTAATATAATGGTTGATTTTGACCACTGTTCTGGCATTGTTTCGGTCTCCATGATATTGTCGAACAGAAGTTGAAGTGGTTTTTGTAACGAGCTACTGAGCGATTTCAGAACTTCGTTTGCTATATTGTCACTCCCTGTAGCTTTGTTGTTTTTTTGAGTCTTAATTGCATGAGCTATTTCCGAACATAGTAGCTTTTCAGGTGACTCTCCAGAACGAATGTCTTGACTGTGGTCCTCATTATAGAGTTGTGGTATAGGTTCAGTGTTGGAGTAGAGCTCTTTGTAGAATTTAGTTGCTTCGTTTAGTATGTCTGGCCGTCTTGACATTGTTTTACCCCATTTATTTTTCAAGTTAGCTGTCCACTCTATCTTGTCGTTTAAGGATTTGTATGCCTTTCGTAAGGCTCCGGATTGAATTATAAATTTTTCGAATGTTTCCTTTCTCTTTATTTTCTTCTCTTTTGTTATATTTTTGCAAATTTGTTTACTTATTCTTGTGATTTCTATTTTATTTTCTTTTGTTCTCTTCTCTTTGTATAGAGTTTTTCTTTTTTGTAGCAGGTGTTCAGTGTCTTCAGATATGTATTTTTGTGTTTTGTCTTTGCATTTTGGCAGCTGTTTCAAAAGGTCTTGAAATTCGTTCAGTAATGAGTTATATTTGTTTTGTATTCCGTCTTCCTTTTTTATTGCATCATTAAATTTGCTCTCCCAGTGTTCAGCCATATTTCCTGTGACGGTAGGTAGGTCTCTAGTATATTTCATGCTTTTGAAGTTTTTTCTATTTAGTTTGATTTGTACTAAGAGCCTACACCTTATCATTCTATGGTCTGTGCTAAAGTTCAGATTTTGTATTATATCAAAACTTTGTACTTGCCTGGGTTTGTTAGTGAGTATGTAGTCGATTTCGTTAAAATATTTCCCGTTCGGAGATTGCCATGTCCACTTTTTATTATATTTCTTCTTGAACATGCTATTCATTATCTTGCAATTATGCTCTTGTGCGAACTCTACCAGTCGTTGTCCGTGGGGGCTACGATCTCCGTATGAGTATTTTCCTAGCACTAGCTCTTCGCCTCTTTGTGTTTTTCCTACCTGTGCATTCCAGTCTCCTAGGAGTGTAACATTCTTTGTATTTATGTACTCTAGGGCAGACTCTACCGTTTGATAGAATAGCTCCATTTCTTCTTGTGAATATTTTTCTGTTGGAGCATATACCATTATGAACGCCCAGATAGTGTTTTCTGAGGTTTGTAATTCTATAGTGGCTACTCTGTCTGAGAATGATTTAAAACTCATGATGTTGTTTTTTAAGTATTTTATCGACATAGAAAAAGAATTAAAGCAAAGAAACGGTGTCGAGGTGGTTATTTTCCATTAGTATACTTGCATTACAATGTATGCTTTAGATTCAGATGCGACTATTATCGAAAATGTGTAGAATAATTATAGTTTAAAAAACTGAAAAAACCGACTTCAAAATACGCAATTCGTTTAGTTGTACTACATATTTTTAGTAATTTTGTTATAAAAACCAAAGTACTGAACCGATTTCAATAAAATTTATGTGTGGTTATGTTTTTGTGTGTACCTCTGAGGTATTTTTTACCTACCAAACAAAACAAGAATCAACAAAAACAATGCATAATTGGCGGAATAATTGCTAAACAAACATAGAAAAAAAAAACATAGTCGAATTGAGAACCCTTCTATAACTTATGGTATAATTTTTTGGGGAAATTCTGTGAACGTGAAACAAACTTTTACTCTTCAGAAAAGGTGCTTAAGAATAATATATAGTAAAAACAACGACGATAGTTTAAGAGAACTATTTAGAGAAAAACAGTTTTTAACCTTAACTGGCATCTATATTTTGGAAATATGCCTTTTTGTAAGAAACAATATTTGCTTTTTTAAAAAGAAATCTGATGTACGATTACGAAACAATGCTATGAGAGGAAATGACTATCTTTTTCAACCACGCTCCAAATGTAGAAATTTTAATCAGGGTACCTACATCAGTGCCATTAAGATTTATAATTTGTTGCCAATGTCAATAACTGATATTACTTTTAATAATCAATTTAAATCCAAACTTAAAAACTGGTTAATGAACAATGTATTTTATGATTTGAATGAATATATTAATAGAGATAAGTCGTCTGAAATGACATTATTAAATAAATTATATAACTAATGATAATGATACCTCTATATGTTTGACATTCGCACGTAATAATTTATTTTGTACTTATTCGATATTGACAACCAGATTAATTAATTTGACATTCTAACGATGATTATTTTTACATTATAAGGATAGATTTGATACCATAACTAAGATTATTCTACTTTATAGTATAACGATTGTGATTAATTTTATTTGTAAAAGTATTTTAAATGACATAATATTGAATGCCCGATGAGGGTAACCTGATAGTAACTTTATTGCATCAACATCTTCGCAATACAACATTGTAAATGTATCAGTGATTCAATAAATGATTTCTATTCTATTCTATTCGTAAAGATAACGGTTTCTTTAGGTCATCAGGTGAAGGCGCAGGGTGCAGCTATTTGAGCATAAATCTCAATTTCTTATTTCTGACAAATTTGACCACCAGATCTGTACTAAATATTCTTACTGAAATTTAAACTGGCTCTTAACTTCTAAGTGATGATGCTGGAATACCTACATTACCTGTCTATGAACTATGGCTTGTTGGCCGAATAAAATCAGGTGTTTCGAATTTATAGCGGCCACGAAGTCCCATCCGCCACGAAATACTACAAACGACAAGTAAAACTGACAACAAATAGTAACAATCAATAATGTTATTATATAATATAAATTAACTATTGCTGTCAGCAAGGTTGTCGAGACAAAAGATTATGATATCTCGGTTAGAAAGAGGAGAAGCTTGGCACGAGGTCATTTGTTAGCCGATTCTGATAACATTTGGCCGAAACATTCGATACTTACTCAATTCTAAACAAGAGTTTCGAATATGAGCAGATCACCTTGCGAGATTAGACTTATTTGGACAAGTATTGTTGAAAAAAGTTTTGTGTCTGCGAGGTGTACCTACTGTTCGTAGAAGTAAGTACTAGTGATATGGACCGAGTAGATTGGATTTGACTGAATATCCTTTTATAGGCATCCTAAGTTGAATGTTGTCTACTTAAGTTGCAGCGTGTACATAGCGTATGGTCTGCAGCCGGGCCAGGCGCAGCAAGGTCGTTCAAGGCAGGCGAGTGACGGCGGCGGTGGCGGCGCGCTGCGCCCGTGCACGTGGGAACGTACCCGCTCTCTTGCCGAATATCGCTCAAGATACTTTCCGACGGCCTTGTATTGCGCTTTATGCCTGTATATGCATATATATAACGTTTATATTGATAAAAACCCGCCTGTAATGCCCGCCAGATTAATGGTATGAGACCTGAGGCACGTTGTAAAAATTGTACTGCGAAGCGTGAGCAACCAAATAGATTAACTAAGAACATAAAAAGTACAGAATCCGAAGCTCTTTTGATCAAAGGTATACATACATACAAACGACATACAAGTGGCAGGAAAACGCCGCTTTCAATCGTTCTTTTTGGAAACCCATGGTGTTCTCTATCCACCTTTGGATGATTCTTGTGGCTAAGATGATAATGATGATGAGAGTTGACGCAGTTAACAAATTCTATATGGTTTAATTAGATCTACCGTTGCAAAGCACTCTCAAATTATTACTTTTATTTCTGAAAACTTATTTCAATAATATATTCTTGTGGTTCTACGAGCAAATACGCCTCGCTCGATTTTAGTTCAATGCGTGGTCGTTAGATGATGCCTTGATGAATCGATGACAAACATCCACATATAAGTATACGAATAGTAAATTCTTTTGCTGGAGTCGTATGTTATTTTATATGCTCTTTCGTTTAACTCGTTAGTTATTATAAAGAGCGTCAACAATACTTATGTATTCGAAAGCTATAACACAAGGATCTGAGCTGATTTAATAAAAAAAAAATCTCACCCTATGTTAATTGATAAATCTCTAATGTAGCTTGCTTCACGAGACTAGTAGCGCACACGTACGATAACGATATCGAAATGTGCGAGTCACCATAAAAATAATTTTATGTGAGATATTCCTCAGCGGCTGCTATTTGAGACTCGCATTGTCTAAAATTATTGTAAGGTAAGAACCAAAGACACCCAAGATTCCCTCGTGATTGAAGAACATGGATTGTAACTATCGGGAAAGATACAGAATCAGGAAGCGTTATCCAGATTCTAGCAGTACGCAAAATAAACGTGGAAATAACGCGTAGAAATAGATGCCTAAATAACTTAATTATAATTTATTCTCTACGACGTTTCCCGATTAATTAAAGACTTTCAAAGCAGTTTTGTGAGTTATGACAAAACGAGAGTTGTTTACCTTCTTTGTTTCTAGGTTTAAGTAATAAGAAAAGTTTATGAATTTTATTTCATTGTAGATACGGATTCAATAACGAGTCTAGTGTTATAATTAAGAGTACGCCAATTTAAAAAGACGAATCTTATGTTGATAAAACATCTGAAGCTTACATAATATCAGGGTCTTGGCCGACCGGCCTTATGCCCGCTTTCTACTGCGACAGGGTTATGAGCGGGAAATGGCTAAGCGGAACGGACTCCTTCGTTATTTTTCAGATCGCATTTTTAGCAGCAAAGAGTTTCCAAACGCTCCGCTCCCTAGAATTTAACGAATACATATCAACGAGGGTAGACCACCGACAAGACTTTTGAAAAATAGGTATTCCGCGAATCTATCGCTGTCTCGAAAGAGCCGAATGAAGATGATTTCTATGTGTGCGTAAACGGATTGCTTGTGTGCGCGCACCGCCCGGTGGCGATGGCGGCGCGCGGCTCGCGGCAGCGGTGAGTCTTGGCAATCTTTGCACTCGCCCGCGCGTTATTATATTTTGTAGAGTCCGAAAGGTTTCTCCTACGAAAAAACAAAAGAGATGATGAATTTTGGGAAAGATTGAGCCAAAATTAGAATTTTATTACAAGTACCAAAATTAATCGACGGTCTTATACCGAGAAATACAAGTGAGGGAACGGAAATGAACCACGATTTTTAATAGTATTTTTACACTTCCTAGCACATTTAGAAAAAAATATCTAAGTATGAACCTATACTTGGAAATAAAAAAAATATCACTCGTATGTATATTCGTGTGTCAGTAATACTCGCCCACATGAATTTGTAAAATTTTGCATCTTTTGGTATAATTTGTGTTCTTTTTACCCGAGTTCACAACAAGGAAGGTAATGTTTTTCGGGATTTATGTATGTTAATATATATTAATTAAGTAATTCTACTTAGTAATTCAGCATTGGACCTCAAGATCCAGGCTATGCCGAGTTTATAGGAAAGATACACTTCTGGTCCAAGAGCCAAAAAGGCGGAAATCGGGGTGTTGAGAGAAGATATGGTTGTGCGAATGAATAAAGCTCTAAAAGTTGTGTCCGATTGGGGTGTCGAAAATCTCGTCAAATGCAACGCCAACAAGACTCAAGTCTGCCTTTTCTCCGCCAAAAAGAGTGAGTTTCTTTTGTGTCCTACTTTCCTAAATGTATTTTGATCATTGACAGACCGTCTTGAACTACTTGGACTCACGTTAACCCCAAAAATTAACTTTTAAGGGCTACCTTGAATCTAAGGCTAAACTGGCTAGTAAAAAGCTTGGCATCATTAATAAGGTTAGACGATACTTCTCACCGGAACAACTGCTTCATCTGTATCAAGCACAGGTCCGATCGTGTATGGAGTATCTACTGCTGCCACCTTTTTGATGGATCAGCCAAGTATCAGCTGGAAGCTTTAGAATCAGTGGACCGGCGAGCTGTGAGGTTAATCGGTGACGATAAACTAGCTGCCAAGAAGCTACTTAGTCTCGAGCACCGCCGTAAAGTAGCATGTCTGTCTATTTTCTACAGGATTCATTTCGGGGAATGTGCGCAAGAGCTTCACGACCTAATTCCACCCTCCCCATTTTACTACAGGACTAGCAGAAAGTGGGTGAATTACCACCCATTTCTCGTTGAAATGCCAAAAATCCGTACTCAGCGATATCGATCCACATTCCTGTTGCGTGCTGCACAAGAATGGAATTCGTTGCCGCCATCTCTGTTTCCTGAGACCTACAATCTTGAAATTTTCAAGGCTAGAGTGAATAGATATCTTCTAGATCGACGAGCTCCATCCTTGGCCACACCGTCGCTTAACATCAGGCGAGTTGGTGGTCAATCGTAGATATAATAATGTATTAAAAAAACAGTTCAAACTAATTAGGGAGATTTTTAAATAAAAACTACGGGTCACTCACGTCTGTTTTGAGCCGAAATATCCGACTATAGTTTATAGATATTTCGGCTCAAAACAGACGTGAGTGACCCGTAGTTTTTATTTAAAAATGTGTGAAAACCACGTTAATTTCCATAGTAAATAGGGAGAAGTAATTATACCAAATGTGGGCATTAAATCAAAATTAGGTATACACCAACCATTTTTTTTACAAATCGATACTAGGCCATAAACTACCACTAACTTCTAGACAGGTAAATTAAAACTAAAAAAAACTACACAGAAAAAAATCTATTTATTTTTAATGGAATTTACTAGTGTTGCATAAGACTACAAAAAATATTCACTAAACTTTACTTTGGGTGGGCTCATTTAATTATCAAACAAAATTTACAAATTTTGTAACACCTGTTTATAGGTTAATAATAAGCCAACGAAACATTCAAATTGACCCAGCAGTTTGAAAGCATCGTTGGAACCTTCGCTTAAATCATAAAATATAAAAAACCCATCTTGAAAATTATGGAACCGAATTTGATAATACTTACCTTGATCCCTAAATTGGGAGGTACTTTTTTTTTTGCAATACAACTATTAAGTCATCACTAGAAAGATAACCTGATCAAAGAAATAGTTGAGAAACTTCTGTACGTAAGAGGAAAAAAATTGCGTTGCTTTTCAAACACAACTTAAATAATTATATAATATTTTTGGTTAATAATATCAATAATTATCGATATAAGTAAGTACAACACTAGAACTTTGGTAATTATCGACTCTAGCAAATCACTATTCTGACTGTATACGTATTTGTCTACCTGCCCCTTTCCGAAGCCATCCGAACAGTCCCGAACGGAGTGTGAGAGTGACAACTGCAGCCCGGAGTGATTTTAGGTACGAAAAATTGGCAAAATTGAGGTTTGGTATTCCTGAATTTCCTCCTACAAAAATTAACGGATCCTCCTAATTTTTTCAAGGTTATAACAAGAAATAGTTTTTCTTTGTCTGTCCTATTTTATTTTATTTTAGATTATCGTTAAATTGGTGCTATGAGGCCCTGAAGATGGTGGAACAAAAATTGCCAATTTTTGCGATTTTCAGAGGCTCCTAGTTCTGATTATAATAACATATTCAACAAAATAAAATAAGAGCGACATAGTTTAAGCATAAATAAATTTTATAACACAAAAAGCTATCATCTAGAGTCATTTTCCAGGGAGAAAACTTAGGAATACGTTTGTATGGGAAAAACGCCTCTGGTCTCCCCTCTTAATTCTTTCCGCTCGACTATTTGTTGGTGGTAAAACGGAAAAGCGGGCGAGACTTGAATGCGGATGTATTGCTTGCTTTGCGTTTTGCGACTGTATGTACGCGATGTAAAACGCAACGCTAGAATTAGATAAAAAAAATAGGTACTTATAAGACATCAAGGAACAAATTAATTTGATAAACCCAAGATGAACCGATAGGTCTTGAATAACAAGCCTAGGGGCCGTTGACTGAACTTTACCCTGCCATGAGGCACTGCGATAGCACGACATTGACTGCACTTATCGGCTAGCTCACGTGGTGATTATAATAACATTATTATATATATTATATTATATATATTATATATATATTATTATATATTGTTTTTGAAGACAATGCAGTTGTTGCAAATTCATTAGTATTTAGTTACATAAACTCACGTCAGTTTTCCATTACAAGGCAGACAGAACTTCAAAGATTTCTCTCTATCTAGATAGTATTGATAGAGAAGAAGATGTAGATTCCAAATCGAATCCAAATCTGACCGATTGGCAATACGAGTGCTGCGCATATACGAGAAACACTGTTACGCGATGCGTAACAATGTTGTTATACGCATTCTTTCATACATAAGGAACTACGAGTACCTACTGCTGCTAACTCTAACCTAGGTCTAATCTAAGTCTAACCTAAGTATAAACTTAAGTCTTACCTAAGTATAAACTTAAGTCTAACCTTTTTTTTTTTTTAAGTCTAACCTAAATCTAATCTATAATAACTGTTCTCACAGACTGTATTTTTTAAATTATCTAGGAAAAGTGTCAAGTGTGAGCGAGACAGTTACTACACCTACTAAACAAATACTAGAGCTAGCAGGGTAATATAAACTTCAATTGCGGTTCGAAATTGGCTGGCTTTAAGATTTGTCTTGGTCTTGCTGTATCAAGTACTGTATTGTGTTGTCTTGTTTGCTCTTTCTACAGTTAAGAGAGAGGCAGAATTCTGTGAATCGAGTTTTTTAATCATTGATAGATTTGTGCTTGACTGCCAATTCGCTTGATGTTGATTGAGAGACGATGCAGTACCTAACGCTATTAGAGATAAGGCTGCCTCTTGTACCTTCCTTAAGCCCTAATCATGTACCTAATGTTATTTTGTTATGGTGTCAATAAAGTGTTTTGTATTGGATTGTATGATACAACGGAGCGCCATTGCCTAAAATAACTTATTTACTCGCGATTTGAAGATCCCATATAAGGCTATACTCATCAGGGCATCATACAAGGGAACTACAAATTATACTCTGACCTATCCCGGGGCCTGTTACATCCTGTCCGATGATCGAAGCAGCGTCATGACCTGGACTTGTCATTGTCGTTGGTGACTGAAAAGGCCAATCCTAGAACCACATTTGCTGATTACAGACATAATAATGACAAAGAACTTGACTCAACTACACTTGGCGCACAAAATAAGACAAGTTGGAATAGAAATGACAAGTAAGACAAGAAAAGACAAGGTTATTATGTACATATAAAGTAAAATTAATACTCGTCGACTTGAGTAACTTTTCTTTAACTTACAAGAGAGAGAGAGAGAGACCTTACAAGAGAGTAAGTCTCTTGTAAGGTCCATCTTTCCTGGGGGAAAACTTGAAAAAAGTTCCAATCTACCGTTTCCATCTCCCACCCACCTGACACGCCTACTACTTGCACGACTTATAAATATCAAAAACTCACGCAAGATTACAACTTTTCTTTTATCTCCAAATAGGATATTAAATTATGCTAATGACTGTGAATTTTATGATTCCAAGATAAATACGACTTATTTTTACAAGCTCTAAATTAACTTTAGTTCTATTTTTGGTTTTATTTTGGAAGCCAAAATTGAAATTAAGGCCAAACCTCTATATTAACAATTTTGAAATTTTGATAGCTCCTAAGTAAGCAATCGTACGTTTGAAAAGCCAACTTTACAAGAGAGTGTTTTAAGAAGAAGTTTATATTCACTGTAAGAAAACATCTTTAAAACGCTCCACTGTAAAGTAGGCTTTTCAAACATACGCTTGTTTACTTAGGAGCCATCGATTTTACATGCGCGTTCAGTTCTGATGACAATAAAATGATAATGTAACCTGCAGCCAAGATTATCTTGTCACGAATCCACATAATCCTGGCTAGTAGCATAAGCGCATGAAATTTTTCACTTTATTATGAGTATGTAATGTGGTTTAGTACCGACTTCAAACGCAATTCGTTTAATGATAAAACAACTGAAAAAAATGTTTTGTTATAAAAACTAAAGTATTGAACCGACTTTGATAAAATATTTATGGGACCGCCTCTGAGGTATTTACCTACCAAAAAAAAAAGAATCATCAAAAACAATTTATAATAATTATAAATTGTTGTAGCGCCAATTATTGGCGCTGTAATCGCTGAACAAACTTACAAACAAGTGAAACAAGTATCTATGTTAAAAGAAAAACAAAATACCCAACTGCAGGAAAGCAGTTTTTGCAGTCTAACTTACGATTTTGTTACGCTTGGTATGATATTGAGTGTACGTTTTTTTATGAGAAAGTATGCGTAAAAGTGCTGTAAATGATTAGTAATGCGCATTCTTTAGAATTATTCTAGTAAAACCACTTGTTTATTTTGAAAAAGTTTGTTGGAGGTTACGAAAAAACGCATTTTTTAAATTTTTGCGAGAAATGTATTATTATTTTTATAAAAAATAAAGCCTATGTACTCGGGAAGTGAAGACGAATCTAACGACACCTCGCATATCAAAATCGGTCAAGCCGTTTAGGCTGTAGGTGATCATATAGAAACATACATACATACTCACATACATACATACATACACTCGAAAAACATAACCCTCCTTACGCAGTCGAGTAAAAAAGGCAGTCGAATTTTTAGAACCTTCTTCTTTTTGGAAGTCTGTTAAAAACTACGAGTCACTCACGTCTGATTTGAGTCTAATTGTCGGACTATATATAGATGGTATTAAAGATATTGGGGTCAATTTTCAATGAACCACTAAAAGAATAATTTTTTAGGGTTCCGTACCTCAACAGGAAAAACGGAACCCTTATAGGATCACTTTGTTGTCCTTCTGTCCGTCTATCCGTCCGTCCGGGTGTCAAGACCTTTATATCGGGGACGCGTGAAGGTATCGAGTTGAAATTATAACCATATACGCAGATCCATAGTATCTGGCTGCAGAAAGAAAGATAAAATTTCTCAGTTTCCGTAAAAAAAAGTTATAGCCGAATATGTCGTAAAAAACGCATATTTTGGCACTCCCAAGGGAATCAAAACCTGTGGGGTACTTCCCGTTGACCTAGAACTATGAATTTTTGGCAAGAAGCATTGTGTTAGAGTACAGATACAGGAAAAAATCTGAAAACTGGACATTTTTAATTTAATCACAAAAAATGTGTCTTCATGCCTTTATGATTGTGATTTGAACCCTCATTGGGTTCAAATCACAATCATAAAGTTCTTTAACCGTATCATGTGGGGTATCCTATGAAAGAGCTTCATTAGCATAAGCTAAAACAGGGTTTTAAATATTTTTACGATGTATATTTTTCGGTTTATGAAGGAAAATATAAAAAAATATATGATTTTTCCCTCTTATCTACTAATTTGTACGGAACCCTTGATATTATTGAATTAGGATTGAATTTAAGCATAAAACATACATTGTTTACTTTCAAGAACTAAGATGCATCTGCGACATGCACCGATATCCTGCCTATGATAGAAATATAATAAATAATTCATTTCGGTGAGTGTGCGCAAGAGCTTCACGACCTTATGCCACCCTCTCCGTTCCACTACAGGACTAGAAGAAAATTGGGACATGTAGTTTACCGTCTGAATCACATAATTGTCAAAGGTTTTATGTAGTCTAGCAGTGAGATTGATTGTTACAGTCAGTTGGCCGTTAAGTCCACTAAAATAATTAAGTTAGCCTAGCACTGTCTGTGAAGCGATCCAAAAAGTCTTATGATTAGCACTGCTAAAAGTGGTCGAAGTGAGCGATATAGGTACCTACATGTTGTTGTTGTTGTTACCCTGTAGTGTCCCACTGCTGGGAAAAGCCCTCCCCCCAACATTTCCAGTCTTGACGGTGTTGTGTATAGATGTGCCAGTTTTTATCAAAGGTGTCAAGTTCGTCTCGCCATTTCTTACGGGGCCTGCCTAGTGGCCGCACCAAGTTGGGACGCCACTTGGTAGTGATATTGGCCCAGAGCTCTTCCGGCATGCGGCCGAAATGGCCGGCCCAGGCCCATTTCAGCTTGGCAGGTTTGAGAGCTACATTGTAACCTTCGTTCTGGAGCGCAGCTCCGAGTCGATTAACCTGACGCCGAGGATACTGCGCTCCATGACACTAACAAACCTTGAGTAGTCTAGTAAAAATAAGATTTGTGACAACATAAAAGACAACTAAGTATATTGTTATTTAAATGAATGTACTGGTGTTTTGTAATACATCTGACACAATTTCATAATGATATTATAAAAGCTAATTTTGTTACATTTACACGCTCAAACGGCTGAACCGAACGTTATGAAAATTAGTATAGAGATAGTTTTGGACCTGGAGACGGACATAAGCTACTTATCATCATCATAATCATCGCCGTTTTTCACAATTACGCGAGTGAAACTGCGCAACGTAGCTAGTCTATAAATCGGGGATTATTGTTGATTTATGATGTTTAGTTATTTTCCTATCATAATTTCAAAGAATCCCCCCAGTTGCAAATACCGAGATCTGCTCCATACACACGGATTTATTGTTACTAGACTAGATTTTGAATTTCTGAATTTTTGTCAAATGGTCTGTGAAATATCTGTGGAAATGGATTTTTGTCAAAGACCAAGTTTGTGCACCGTAAATCAATACGGGAAGAATTCACATATCCATTATTTTTCTTTTTAGACACATTGGAAGGTCGCCCTTCTTAGACTCCTTCATAAACCAATAGCTCTTCTAGGCGTTTTTCGTTCGTCTTGCGACTTCCCGGTCTTGTCTGGCCTGGAAAGAGACTATTTGGCCCAGGTGTATTCTTGGACATAATGCATTTCTTTCCTATCGAGCGTCACAGAGCGATATACATACATAGACGTCATAGAGCGATATACATAGACGATTATAAACTAGATTATGTCTTAAATAACATAACTGCGATGATTCTAGAAGATATTAACATTGAGTTCGTCAACACCGTGTTTTCTGAATTCTATTATGTAAACGTGCCCTAAATAAATATCCCGGGGTTATTTTGGATGCGAACATTGAACCTGGACTCGATATTTCCAATTTATGCCATAAATATTGGGTAGCATTAACGGTTCACTTTGATCTATGTTTTTTTTAAAGAAAGTCGTTTTTGGGTGTAGCCCTCGGTTTCTACCGGGAAGGAGGCCATATATTTGAGGTGTATCTATTTAATTTAACCACAACCACACATCAGACATTCCATACAACGGCTCACTGCTCAGTAACAGTGACACATACGCAAGTTGACGTCTGTGTTGTATAACACATACAGACTTGTATGAAGTTAGGGTCATCAACTCCATCAAATGACAGGGCGAGTGCGGGGAGTGGATGAGGAACTCGAGATTGGCCGGGGGCGGAGTGTCCGTGATTATGATTACATTCTAAAATAACCAGCGATCTATACGTACTAACCGATATATAGAAATTTTGACAGATTTTTTTTTGTTCAGTTCATGGTCTCCTTTTTACTTTTTTTTTGTTTATACGGCGATCTAGAAGATATCTATTTATAGTAACCTTGAAAATATCAAGATTATAGTTCTCAGACAACAGACATGATAGATGGTAGGATGGAGATGGTGGCAGGGAGTTCCACTCATGTGTCATCAGATATGTGAACCAAATCGTTGCGTACACATTTTGGGCATTTTAATGAGAAATGAATGGTAATCTGCCGACCTTCTGCTTGTCTTGTAGTAGAATGGAGAAGGTGGAATAAGGTTGTAAAGTTATAGAGCATAGGCGCAACCAATACTTGACACTGGCAAATGCTTTAAGCGGTTCCAAACATTTTTTTTTTAAAGAAATTAAAGTATTAAAGTTTAATGTGTGTATTTATATACCTGCTTGTGCTCTAGTCTTTTGAAAGAGAAAATTTGATGGAATGTTCATAGCTATGCTTTATCATACATATACCAACTAGTATACTGAAAATATTGCAGAGTATAGCATAGTCCGTCTGTCATTACTGACGATATTGTAGGCACTATGTTGCATCCATACGTCGACGTAGTAAACATATTGCCGTCTGTTTACCTTAAGCCAGGGTGCGATGGCCGGTCTGCTGCGCTACACGTGGCTCCTGTAAGTCCTGTAACCCCTGCCTGATGTATGTATCTAGGGTGCAGTACCGTTGCCGGCGCCACTGGATTAACGCTGATAAGGCCGCGGTTTATACTCTAGCGGGCGGCGAGGCGAGCGAGAAGGATAGGGTCAGCGTAATCAGGGCGTTTTTGAAAGACAATTTTGACAAATTGTTAGTCTATTTATATAGTAATAGACTAGCAATTCGTCAAAATTGTCTTTGAATCGTATCAGCGAGCGGCGAACGAGTGATGTTCACTTAGCAGCCTTGATGCCCTGGTTAACGACAAGTTTAGCGACTTATATTCAGCGGTGCAAGTAGACCTCATGAACAGAAAGCCTAGTAGGTTTAAATATTTATATGCGAGTGAGTGTTACTCGGTTTTTATGGCATTCCAGCACAGTATAGTGTAGTGAGGAATTGTGCTCGAAGTTTTATTTATTTAATTTATAAGTTGTTGGTAAATTCTATAAAACAATTAAATTTTCTTATTGGAATTAAACAAATTTTAAAGGATTTATAGTGTATTTTTAACATAATTTAATGAAACATTATTTTATTTTTTAGCTCATAAAATTATATAAAATGTACGCGATAAATCCGTTAAAATTTGTTTAATATTAATGTGTAACAATCGCGAAAACCTTAGAAAACATTACATTTTCATTGTGTAATTTACATAGATTGTTTGCTTGTTACATTGCTTATCTCCAATTTAAAACGGGTCTGAGAATCTAGAAGAGACTACAGTTTAGATAAACTAGAGTGATCTACAACACATACTTATTCACTCTTGCCTTGCTTGAAGAGATCCAGGTTGTACAACACCACAGATTAATAAATAGTTACTAACGTAAACAACACAGAGGCTGGAAGTGCGTACCACTCTATAACACTATGACAGTTCTTTTAAAAATAGAGTCCCGAAGCCTAGATGGAATTTATACCTTCACACAACGCTCATGACGTCAGAGACCGTGTTGCTGTCGGTTATATTTTCAAATCCAGAAAGCGAAAATCTTTTCATTAAAGCATACTTTTACCTAACAATTATGACGTCACTGGTGCGTGTTGACGGGTATACTTTTAGTTTGGAAACGCCAGCGCAGTTATTTTAAAACATACCGGACGGGTATGTTTTAAAATAACTGCAATAAACGAGTAAAAAAAACCTAACCTAACCTAACGTATAATCCTAACATATAAAAATAACCATCCCTTTGTCTGTCTCTGTATTCGTTGAAAGGCACTAAAACGGGTATAGATTACAGTATAGCAAAATGGAATATCCTACTTGAAAGTATACCCCAAAACATGTTGCAGTTGGGTATACTTTGATCCTTAATACGGCTATATATTTTTATTGAATATCCGAACTCAACACTATAGAGCGTTGTGTGAAGGTGTGTATTCCAAATACGCAGTCCCGAAATCGCTTTGTGCTGGCGTTTTACCAGACTGCGTAAGAAGGAGGGTAATGTTTTTCGAGTGTATGTACCTATGTTTGTATATGTGTGTTTCTATAAGACAGCCTACAGCCTAAACGGCTTGAGCGATTTTGATATGCGAGGTATCATTAGATTCGTCTTTGCTTCCAGAGTGTCATAGGCTATAATTTTTTTGTAATAAAGAACGAAATCGTAAGTTACACTGCAAAAACTGCTTTTCTGCAGTCAGGTATTTTGTTTTTCTTTTAATATAGATACTTGTTATTAAAGTTCATTATGTGAGGATAGAATGTAAAAATTAAAAGATCATCACTGTTTATATCACTTTTTATAATTTATTTTTCACAACATTTTTAATTTTCTGTAAAATTTACAATAGCTTAAAATTCTTCACAAATATATTTATATACTTAGTAATCATTATGTATCGCAACAACACAGCGATCTATCGCTTCGTGTACCACGAAACAGGCAACATGGAAGAGAAAAATTATAATTGATAAATCTATATATATATATATAATATGTATGTTTTGATAAACCTAACAGTATTAAGCTTATTTAACGTAAGGCGTTATGAACTAGCAACCCTTAACTAGAGAGTCGGTGTGTCGAGAGATCGCTTTGAACATATGAGCGATGTGTTCGACACATAGGTTTCAGAATCTAAAAGTGCAAACAACAGCGATGCGAGTGCCGAAATGTCTAAAATATGTATACAGGGTTACTTTTAATTTATTAGGCTCCTTTTAAGGACTGCTGCTGTATAGTGAAACGATTAACCTTCTGTATAATGTTCTATACATTTTGAGAAGTGTCAATTATATTGTATTGGTGACATATAGAACACTTGATTTTTTGGCGTTTTCCATAAGTTATACAATAAAACATGTTCTTTATGCTATACAGAAGCAGCTCATGAGAGGTGTCTAGCTTATTAATAATTAACCCTGTAATAGGTACTTCGTTTTCGTTATAATATTATGTCCAGTGAATATTTCTAAAAGGTACAGATAGCGCAAAGATGTCTAACATGTAACTAGTATAATTGTTATATATGATAAGTTTTACAGATATACTTATCTATAATTTCAAATTGAAAACCTTAATATCTGAATAGAATAAATTTGGTCAAAAATTCAGATTACATACGATAGTTATCAGATTATAAGGCAGTTATCAGATTAGTTAAACTGTTTCTCCAGCGTGCGACAGCAACGTTTGACCGGCGTCTACGCTGCTCAGTGCTCGCTAATTCGGCGTGGACGCTGTTCAAAAGTTATGGGAACCTACACGTTCAACAAATGATATCATATCTGCACAATCACAACAATATAAATAATATTATGGACGAAGTTATATCGGCGTATATTTATTACTCGTTCCCAATTACGTTCAATTTCATTTGTAATAAGTAATTATGTCTGAAAGTTTCGAGCGGTGGTCATAAAATTAGCGGAAAGGTTGACCAGTGTAGAAACATGGACATTCGTCTGGCACATAAAGAAAATGTTAAGGTACGCATTTACATATTACGTTATAATTATGCAGCGACCGTTTCAAGTAGAATGTATTTATACTGTAAGTATTAAAATAATATTATACAAGATTTTATTCTGTTTGAATATTATAGTGTGTTTTTACAAAGGTTAGCAATTAGCAATTAGCGTATACCTACTGGTTTAAGTTTATTGCTGCGTGCACATGTTCTGTTTGCATACTAAGCTGGATATACTCGTGATTATCGAAAAATCTAATTTGTTTACAGGACTGTGACATCATGGAACTGTGAAAACTTTTTTATCCCTGTATTTCAACGGTGGAACTGTTGAAAGGAAAACTGGCCCATTTGTTCTATGAAGAATTTTAACAGTGGGCATAAGTTTGTAATCGCAAAAAAATGTCAGCTCTTCAAAACATCTTTATCAAGGGTCAACAAAGTGGCTCTAACTGGTTTTCAGATGTTAGTGTAAGGTTCATAATGCTGGGTACAATGACCTCATTTCTGTTTAGTTCCGGACGAGCTAATTATTATGACCCTTGTATTTGACGGACTAGGAAGAGTGTAATGATTTCCGAAGCTAGTAACGTAGATACAAATACTATTGTGTAGACTATCCTTGTTTTAAGCGACATTTTGAAGTCGATTTTGTTTTCTCTCTAATAAAAATTGTAAGTTAACAAAGTTTAATAAAAATACCTAGGGTTACAATAAAATGGAAGTTGCTATCTATTTCGAAGCATACAAAATTTTCTCAGTTAGTTTTCATATGAATCAGGTGATTTCTAGAATCATGAACACGACATTGTTTTTGTTATTTTCAGTAAGACATAATTACTAAATGCCGTTTTTTTTTGTAAATATTAGAACTCGATAGAATAAAAACATAAATGTAATTGTCTACAACATTTTAACAACTATGAAATGATCGAAATTGTGTTCTCTATAATGTATATTTAATTTTTGTAACCTCGCGTCGCAGTTGTTTGCATTGAGATCTGAAACCTCATTTTTTTATTGGCGCTTGCATGCATCTCTGTCTTTTTTAAACCATGAAATAGTCTAGTCACGTTCATATTACAATTCTCAATTCAATGGCATTGGTTATGAAAAAAAAGCCACATTTACTATTAAAATTAGTAGAACGTATTGAGGAATCTGTCATTCTTTATAAATTCGTATCCTTATTACGTACCACTAAAGTAGTTGTACGTAATGCTTGTAACCTTTTTAGGTACATCAGATGAAACCACCGATAGAGTGAAAATTGCCATTCTTTTTTTAAAACTAAAATAGTCTACTATACGTATAGTAGACTAATGAAGTCCAATCAAAATGAAGTTAAACTATAAAGTCCTGACAAAACTCGACAAATGGCAAATGTGCAAGCATGATGCTAACATCATGAAAAAAAAGTCCCAACACAAAACTGGGAATTTTAGCTTTTATCCATTTATGAACGTAACTGGACCGTGAAATAATGTGTATACTAGGTAAATGCTTGAAACGTTTTCGTCATAGCAAATTGCGATTCTATCATCACGGCTCTTGCATATTCAATTCGCTTTCGCCGTTGCGTAAACTATCCACGTCATCTCCAACTACTGGTGAATATATTAACAACATTTACATACCATATAATAAATCAATGGAAACCCAAGACATAATGGACATAGAATATATAAAAGTCGGAAGAAAAACGAATATATTTATTAGTTCCGCTTTAGAAATCACAAAATGACTTATGAAACAGTCATTCACAAAAGATAAGTACATTATAAACTGAATAATTAAAATATATTCATTTATGACAAATATTTTAGATTTTGTACATCAATATGTGCTGAGATGCACGCAAGCACAATTTCACCAGTAAATAAAAATTAAAATAATAAAAATTAAAAGTAATAATAGCTAGCAGAAAACTGATGGTAACTTTAGAAAAAAAAACCTTAAACTATATTGCAATGTCTCTCTTTTTAATACATTTTTTTATATAGATTTTAGACCGTAACTGCTTGTGGTAAGACCACCGAGGGGTTTATCTCGAGCTAATTAAGCTGGAAATAAATGTATATATACACCACTTTTCACCATCTGCAAACATTTTAAAAGGCAATTCAAATATACAAATAATTATATAGTACAACTCTTCCAAATAGTGAAAATAGGTAATTTGACTTAGTATAAAATGTGCTTCGAATACAATATTTTATACATATTTTTGGAATTTGAATAACAGTATTTGTGAGCAAAACATTCTTAAAAAATTGCACATGATAATAATTAACATTGATTGTTTACGCAGTACGTAATACCTACAATTTATGTAGCATAGAAACATCATACCCCAAATTCAAGCAAGGAGGTAGTTTTAAATGATTTTGCCAATAGCTGGTCAACTATAGATTTTCACAATCACAGTAATGTACAATAATACGATAATAATAAAGATGACAATAAAATACCAGTCGAAAAGACTACAAATCACAACGTAGAGGCCTGTTTCATTATAGCAAGTAACACTAGTGATAACTATAAACTTACATTCACTCTTATAACAAATGGAATTACAGTTTACTTTTCGTTAACTAACGTTTATGTACTTCATTTATTTTATAAGTACAGACGATTTATAATTCAAGGTCTATAGACATGTGACGTAATACATTTCATTCATAATATTTATATTAAAAACATTATGCAAGCAGCCTTGAAAATAATTCGAAGTAAATCACTAACGTTTTCGTTTGATATACATTTTATATGTGAGTAAAATGTAACATGAGTCATCAAAATTGTATAAAAAGTCCGAATAAAACGTTACGATAGGAAAGAAAAGTCCAAGGCTACAAATCAAAATGTACTTGTGTGAGGCCATCCGTGGCCCGAATTCTGGTCAAATTATTTCATCTAATGACGTCTAACACAAAACATCGACTCGAAAAAAGTGTACATAAAGACAGCCCTGGGATTTAGAAAATTTACAAAAAATGAGATCTTAAATTTTGGTTCGATAGTGAGCAAGTCGGAAATTCGTTCATAAACTCGATCATTGTTCCGAAGTTAGAATAAAGATTAACACTAGTAGCTGATTGTACTTGATTACTCTGGATTATGTCAACTACATATTACAGACTATAAATAACAACTGCTTAATCCAACCGCCAATAAGAATTCCATGCAATATTTTGTATATACATAATACAATAATTATACCGAATATGCGTTGGCAAAATTTCCAAGACATGCACGTATTGGCCGGACACTGTTTACATTATCGTTCATTAATACAGCTATATAATATTTAAAATACAACAATAATAGTATATCTCTCTATGGGATTTAATCTACAAAATGTTATGTAAGTAGGTATATATAATATTTTTGACAACATGTTAATTCTACAACAATTAAATCACATTTTTCATACGACCTACAGCATAATAGTAATTGATGAAACTTTAATAGTAAAAAACGTGTTCATAAGTACTCGGTTACTAAACTGACTTCTACTTGTAAATGTTCTTAAAATATTTAGTGTATTTATTATTTAAAAAGCGTGAACTTTAATATTGTACACACCTTAGATACTTATATTTTTTTGGGTTTTTAATGTTTTTTCATTTTATAGCTTAATTTGTTAGTTTTTACGCCAAGCCGTATACAATACTAGAGCGGTCACGAGACGAGATGAGTGTATAAATGTATACATAGTAACATCCTTTAGCTTGGTAAATATCTAGTAAAATAGGTATTTGCAGTGTCTCTAAAGAGCAGGAAGTCGATTTTCATTCGCTCTCGGTCGCACATCCAATATTTTTTATAATATTTCCGATATAAAATTACTCAAGGTTAAATTAAAAAATATATTTGAAACATTAATTTAACATTTCTCGAGCATGAATTAAACACAAAACTTCCAACAATCGAAATAACTTACTAAATGTCTTTTTTATACATAGTTATAACACTTAGCGATAATTATAGAAAAACATTTCAATTGCTTTATGAAAGAAGGCGAATTTTTTAATACCCCCATCGATTACTTTAAATATTTTAAAATTGATTGTGCGAACGAAAAAGCGCATCATGCGTCAAACCGTTCTAAGAAGGAACGGATGTTTTCGCGCAGTTCTTGAGTCGAGCCGAGTGCTCAGACGCAGCGCGGCGGCGGGCGGCGGCCCGGTGGCCACATCGTTGTCTCCAAACATTACATTCTCAGGCCGGTCTCGTTACATTTCTGTCTTTATACTTTAACGTTACAGTTCTAATCAATCTCGCAAATAATTTGCTTATTCATTTTATCCCTTTTATATTCCATATCGATGATTATTCATACTTCTCGTGTTATAACGCTTCAACTCAAAATGACAAGTGCTTATAGAGCTCCCCCACCCATTGTATGGCTTACCGCGACAGTTTACACGGCGAGAGACATGCCACTACTTTACGGAGACATTTTATACACATAAAAGCTTAGAAATAACTAACTAGTCTTTTTTATAGGCAGACCATCGACTCGGTCTCGCTATCTGGCGACGCGTCCGTCCGATCGCGCGGGAAATAATTTTCGTACTGCTAACATATTGATCGAACAACGCGAAAGGAGTACGACTAGAAATTATCTGACGCGTGGAGCCGCCGGGGCCCGCTTTTGATACGTCGATCGCTCCTGCCGTCCCGGCACGACTCTACTAATATAATTGGCAAAATTCATATAGGTACGGGTGCACGATTCAGACACGTCCGGGAGCGGCGCGACCCGCCAGCGCCGGCGCGGCACGGGACGACGGCCGCGACACACACACAATATCATAATTATACATTTGGCACTAATTCATCGCGTATCGGACGTCCGGGGCACGGCTAGCGGCGAGCGGGCGGCGGGTGCTAGACGGGCGGTCACGCCGGGCACAGCGGCGGGCGGCAGTAGTCGCAGCACGCGGCCGCGGCGGCCGACGCGGCGTTATAGGCGGCGGCGGCGCACGCGGCGCATTGCGGCGCCGGCACACACGCGGCGCACACGCACACATAGTAAGGGTGCGGCGGCGCCATCAGCATGGGGGTACGCGCGCACAGCTCGCGGCACGCCAGCGCCTCGATCAGCGCCAGCGTCTGCCGCCGCTCGTGTCCCATCAGGCACACCGTCGACTCGCGCACCACGCCGTGCAGAAGTGTCAGGTACCTGCACACGACAACACATTTTTACAGACTTGCATTCCTTCCACGAGATCAGATACTTCACCGCATAATCTCTATGTAATAACACTAACAATATTTTTCCACTAAGATTTCATGGACAAAAGAGTACTTACATACTTAAACTTAAACATTATCGATGCTTACCATCGAGTAAAAAACGTTTTTTTACGCAAGATAGATCTACGACTGACCACCAACTCGCCTGATGCTAAGGGACGATGTTCTATCCTTGTTACATAAAGTATTAATAAATTTCAATTCGATATAAAAGACAATACGCGTTCCCGAGATAAAAGACAACAAAGTGATCCTATAAGAGTTCCGTTTTTTTTCTTTTGAGGTACGGAACCCAAAATATAAACAGAAAAAGTCTTCAGTACCCACCTGTGCTTGAGCGTCTCTTCTTCTCGGCCCACGAAGTGGTTTCGCAGGTATGCCTCGAGCTTGGCACGCTGCTGGCCGAGCTCGGGGAAGTCGATGAAGAACCTCGAGCACATGTACCGCTCGAGGATCTTAATTTTGTCCGGCAGCGCCGGCCGGTAGCCCTTGGCGAGCAGGGCACAGTACTTGAGCAGGCCACCACCGCGGATCTCCTCCGGCTGGCGCGTCGCGATAAGTTTTTCGCCGAGGTGCATGAGCGCTTCGTGGAAGTCTCCAAACACCGACTCGCCGACCACGGTCGGGTAGAAGTTCTCGCCTATGGGCAACGTGGCACACTCATGGAACGCGAGCAAGGAGTCTAGAGCGATCTGGAACGAGTCTACCGAGAACTCGAATTGGCGACGCATCGTGTCCACAAACTTGAGCTCGACCGACTTGTGGCCGCGCGAATGGCCGAGCGAGATGAGCGACCAGCGGTCGCCATCCGAGTTCACGCGCACCATTTTGGAGACGTACGCCTCCTTGAGGCCGGCGGGCGAGACGCGGCGGCGCGGCGTCGTCGGAGGCATCAGCGTCGACAAGTGCGAGAGCACGGCCGTCTTGACGCGGTCGTAGTGGCGTGCCGTTGGCAGCTCGGCCGTGAAGATGAGGTCGATGTCGGAGTAAGGCTGCGCGCGGTCGGCCAGCACGGAAGAGGCGGCGCCGCCGTTGAGGCGCACGTCGCGCACGGCGATGCCGGCGCCGCCCGCGCTGGGCGCCGCTTCGAGGCGCGCGCGCACGCCCGCCACCAGCTCGCGCAGCCGCACGTGTAGCGTAGGGAAGTTGCCGCGGCCGTGGATGGCCACCACTTCGTCCATCACGTCGTTCAGCCGGCGCACTTGCTCGTAGCACAGCACCGCGTGCCGTTCGCCGCTGAACCCGCCCTCCTCCGATGAAGTGTAGCTCGACTCGCTCTGTAACAACGATACGGCTTGCGTTAAACTCATATCATCACAAATGTGCCCCTTACTACGATATAGGAAGACGTGCCAAATGTAACACGTTGTCTAGTAGCACGTCGTTATCACGTGATAATATAACAGCAAATTTAATGCCAACACTTCAAGGAGCATAAGATCTACCGGTAGTTTGTACAATTTGTGTGATTTAAGCTAGTATTTGATTTGGTTTTGATTAAATATTTATTTTCTGCGACAGGAACCAAGCGACTAAGACTCTATATATTTTTTTATACAGGTGTAACTATCTTCTTACATAAAGTATCAACAAATTTTTAAATATGTATGCATGCGCATATAATATGTTCGTAGGTAGGTATCTGCCTGACGTAAAGGTGATGAGCGAAACTATCCAATTTGTGGAAGTGGAATTCAAGTAATGAATTAATGATATGAAATTGTGATGGAAATATAGAAACCAATACTTGTAATGCTTTGACGGACCTTTGACCGTAATCGGTAACCTTTGAATGGCATGCACCGGGGATTAGGTAACTAACGTAAAGCAGGTTCTAATTGTATCCAACAATTTTATCCTTAAATTAAACAATTGCAAATATGTCGACTTTGAGGACTATTTAATGCTTTTGCCTCAAAGTATAATGTTATATAATGCGTTGTTGCTATCAATTTGTACCTAGTGTATATGACTATATACGGGTAAAAATTATGCTAAATATACATGTAGAAAATTCTTCGAATTTTTAAATAATTAGGAAAATATTACATAAGGCTTCGTTGCTTTACTGAGTCGATCGCTGCGTGCAAAGCAATTTGATCAACGTCTTAATAATAAACACGTGAGTATCCTTGAATACGTAATTTGGCAGTAAGGCCGTATTAAGTTATTGACATAGCGTCAGTGCCTTTGACAGATTACTGGCGAAATATTAGCTTAATATTCCAAATTACATCTAAATTAGATTATTGTAGGTTATAGTTAAAGTTTGACTCCGTAAACTTATATGGTTAACATTGAGTAGTAGATACAGATTTATTTATTTATTTAATTGGAAAATCAACAGCTTTGTAACATATAAAACTAAGTATAGATTTTCACGGATAGTGAAAATGATCACTAAGCTCTTTTAAATATTACCAATTAGGCGTATAGGTAACATAACAATACTGTAAATAAGTACTAAATTCCGTAGTCCAAATTGTCTAATTTTTTTCTAGGGTTCCATAGTTAACAAGGAACCCTAAAAACCTATGAAAAATATCCGAATGTCACAGAAGATTTAAGATTTCCAACAACAAATATAAGAACAACTAAATAAAGCGAAGACAATATTTTTTGCTATAAATTACATAGTATGTAAGGAAAAGTATGAATAAAATACTTACTAAGTACACCTAAGTTAAACATCTGATAAAATGCACTTACCACTAAAAAGTTTTAATTGCAAGACATTAAGATCAGGATATATCAAAATTATCGATTTATTCCAATGATGCCAAGTACAAGATCCTTCGAGCCGCGCCTACATGCCCAAACTGGCCAAGGTCCGGGATCAGTTCAAGATTATTGTGATTGAATACCACTAGTTCGACCGGCGACTATATAATAAGTACATCCTGTTAGTCTACCACCTACTTTATGATCTGTGTCAACAATTTGGACTGACCGCGATAGAGGATCCTGTTTGTAAGGGCTTGGATCTTGTTCATAGCTTCATATTATTTTACCATGTTTATTTTAGTTTGCTTAGTGTTTGTTTGTTTCTCAGTAAGTTGTTTGTATGCAGTTGCAGAGTAATGATAGTGTCGTATGTCGAAAATTTATCTGTCACTTTTAAATATTAAGAACGTGATAAACACAGACATGCCATTTTTATATACGAATAAGCATTTAATAGTTGGGTTAGTAAGTTGATGTAGCAGTGGGCAGGGTACAGGCATGACATAGCACGCATAACTGATGGCCGATGGGGTCGAAATGTTTTCGAGTGGAGACCACGCACCAGCAAGCGCGGCGTAGGAAGACCAGCCACGAGATGGACAGATGACGTCATATAAGTAGCAGGAAGATGATGGATGCAAGCCGTTTTCAATCGGTCTTTTTGAAAATCCATCGCTGAAGCCTATGTCCAGTAGTGGACGTTGTATGGTTGAGATGATGATGATAAACGAATAGTGGGAGCTTAAAACACAAAATATTAATTTTATTAAGTATTTATTTAAAATAAATAATGTTAAATAAATAAATTTCTTGTTGGAATATAAATAACATTAGCATAATAATACTACTTGTGTAAAATATATACTCGTAATCTATCAAGAAAACGAAATTGACTATTCTATCGAATTTCACACTAAGAATATAAACTAGTAAATAACTAAGTTGAATGCAAACAAATAAAAAACCAGAATCGATTCTATAATTATTATTTTTTCAATGACAAAAAAATAATATTTTTGCAGTACCTACGTGGAAACCTCTTATGGCAGTCGCATTAAGTTACTAGGAAGCGGAAATAAGTTAGTTAGTAAGATCGACACAACTTAGAAGACGCATCAGTGAAATTCATATAGGTACCTGAATATACTCTGAAGACAGAGATTTCTGGAGGAATTCTAAATTGAGGCGAGAATTTCAGACCCCACAGCGCAGTAAAGCGTAAACGGCGCGAAAATTTGTGACGGATATCAATTTTATTGATCAATTAGGTACACCTTATATACCTACATCGATGTAACTTCTAAGTTGTGTCGTACAATATATAAATGTAGCCTCTGACTTGTGTCGTACCGTGCATAAGTAGGTGGGGAATGACCAGTTCAAGACTATTGACAGCCACGATGTTTATTGTTCTTACTATTTGAATCACTGTAGCCTAAAATAGCACTGCCTATTACGAGTTGTGCTCTGAGCACGGGACATGTAATAATACTAGACTAACATTTTTTTCCCTTTTATCAGCCCTGTTTGTACAAACTGTCCCACTGCTGGGAACGGGCCATCTTCTCGTTGTGAGAAGGGTTAGGCCATAGTCTGCCACGCTGGCCAAGTGCGGGTTGGCAGACTTCACACATCTTCAAGATCATTGAGAACTCTCAGACATGTAGGTTTCCTCACGATGTTTTCCTTCACCGTTTGAAGTTGGCGGCAATCAACAATACGCACATAACTTCGAAAAGACAGAGGTGCGCGCCGTGGGATTTGAACCCAGGACCTGCGGATCGCAAGTCAGACGGTCTCACCACTAGGCTGCCGGAAACTACTAACATTTGAATGACATAAATTGTTCAGTTTGTTGGCTTTTCGGCAAAGAATTTATTACGGATAACATTCTGATTGGTTTGTTCCTGTATCGTATTTCAGTCAAGAGTAAATTCGTATTGACGCAAATTCATGCATGAGGTTATTTTGATGAGAATTTCTGTGTAATGCGTATGACAATAGATTGTGTTTCTTAGAGTGAATACTCTTCTAATAAATCGTTCACTATTTAGAGACAATTAGCTATCAGCCATCTAGTTCCATAGTACAAGCTTTGCTTAGTTTGGGCTAGATGGTGTTGTGTGAAATGTCCACAAATATTTATTTATTTATTTTCATTTTTAGAGAACGAATCGTCAAGACTGACGATCCGGATGCACCGAAGTAATCAGTATAGTATTAATTACTACGTCTTACATTGTCATCGAATAAAGTCCCGATGTTGCTATCAACATCTGTAACGCGCAAATGGAAAATCGTTATACGTTACACGTTAAGAGGTCACCGCGGATTTACTTACGCTATAGTGAAAATGTAACCATAGCACACTATGGCAAGTATTAAGAATATTTTACAAAGTGAAGTTCAAGTTCTGAAACCGCTTTTTCACTAAGCATAGTTCGAAATAGACTTGAACCTATTTTCTGTATATTTTTTAATGTTCAGGATAGGTCTACGTCTGACGGAAATCGATGCTGTCGTTGTTTCTCGTTTGTTTGTTTGTTTTGTTTGTCGTGCTAGAAGGCACTTATTCACACTAGACTTAATACACTCGGGTTATAGTTTTAAGCAAACAAGAACGGAGGTTTAGCTCTTAATGCCCGAGTGGTTCGTATTAGGAAAAGTGGAAACGAACCGCTTTGTTCGAGCCGCAGGCATATCTACTACGAAGAGATGATATATTGGTGCGTTCTTACTTTGTAGAGATGTCCCATGTGCCATATTTGGGAACACACACTATTACAGTATATTGACACAGTCAACAATTTGAATAAGTACATATATAGAATTTATATAAGTTAGGTACTGTACAGAAGTTCTGACAGAACAGTAAGGTAAACATAAATGGCGCATCTGGCGTTATGAATTATTTGATTTGTGGCGTATAAATAACAGGCATTTCATTAAAATTAGAATAGCTCTTCTTTTACATTTCATTTTAATAAAATTAATATGCAATTACTTTGGTATTGCTTGTACATAAATTATAATATATTTTCGTATTGCACAATTTTGATTTATTTCACATTTTGCATTTATTATTTTTACAATGTAATATTGGTCTGAATTGGATTCCAGTGCTTATCTAGAATATTAAAGAGCATTTGGTTTTATGATTCGGATACTGCATTATCGCACACGAGATAAAATTTATCGTCACCGAGTTCAACTTTCCTGTATAAATGTTACTAATATTGTTTTAAAATAGCTATTTGCAGATAATTAGGTTTCATGCAGAGAATTCAGTGCTGGTTACATCAGAATGGGCAGGCATCCGTCAAAATGAGCAAAATGAGACTCGATTATGTAATTTATGTTAAAAGTAACTCAAATTCTGAATTTTTGGCAATTTTAATTACAATTCGTTTCGAATTGGCATATTTAATGGGCAAGTTTACATACAAGTTATATTTAACTGCTAGCAACAATATGTAATAATTGCTATTATAATCGTTCCACATGTCAACACGTCGATAATTCAACTCGATCATTAATCAATCGGAAGTAAAAATGTTTACAGAGTCTCTATGCATCAACTTATCGATCGTATCGTCCTGTTTACAGTGTAGAGACTTACTCCACCGTAGAATCATTTAATAAAATATTGTCTCTAATGATTTGCCCTCGTATTGAGAACTCATTCGGATTTGGAATCGATTCGGAATCCGAATGAGTTATGAATATCCCTACTGACAGGTACAAGTTACTCGATTCGGTTCGAATGTCCGAATGGAAAAGCCGTAAGAATGTCAGTGTCACTGTCACGGCGATTCGGCTCGCGAGCGACCTCGTTACCGCAACCGATTAAAATACGAAATTTGTATTGTTTTTCCTCGTCAATTTGAAATCAGTCACGGTTTGAGGTCGAATGCGCAATCGAAGCGGATCGTATCTGCGCGGGCGCCGCCGGCGCCGACGACGCGGTGGCCGTGTGATGCTCTCTCGATTCTAACGAAAATAATTTTCAGTAGAGAAATCAGCTGTTTGCAAGGTCGCTCGTTGCGTGCCGCAGTTGTTCGCGAGTTACGTATACGCTACTACGTGCGAAAACAGAACAATACCTTATTTCATTGTTGATTTAACCACTTCAAATAAGATATTTAAATTATTGACATAAATAAATACGTTATTGAAAACCTATTGTGAACCATTTGCGTAATTTTACTTTTCGGATCGAAACTGGTTTGTTTTATAGAAATTCGACAAAAGTATGACAATGAAATATGCTTAATAATGGAAATTATCGTAAATTAGTAAAGTGTATATGGGGCAAAGCACATTAACGTCAAGATTATGGACAAGTAGAGAGATACCAAAACACACTATGATAAAATTGATTACTCAAACACATTGGTACATTTACCACGAGGAATAATAACAATTTATTTGTAAACGTAAATGTAACAATATTTTGTGCATATTTTGTGGATTAACTATATATATATATTTTTATACAAAATAATATATATATACGGGTAGGCAGACTTATATCCCACGTCAGTGACGCCTGTCATGGAACGCAGTATTGTATTCCTGACGTGGTCTTGTCGCTTAATACCAAGAATACTACGTTCCATTGCTCTTTGACAGACCCTGAGGCGGAAATTCTGAGCTTTGGTAAGTGACCATGTTTGTGCACCGTAGGTTTGGATGACTACATGTGTCGACATGTGTAAGATACACATGTCGACCAGTCTTCGCTTCAGGGAGATGGGTAGATCTCCCTTCATTAGCGTTTCATGGACCAGTAGCTTTTCCAGGCGTTATCTATACGGCGTCTTATCTCTTTGTCTTGCCTGTTGTCGAAAGAGACTATTTGACCCAAGTATGTGTTACTCATCGACATAGTGTATTGCTTGCCCATTTACCTCGACCGTATGTTTCGTGATGTTCGTCATCACTTGTTTCTTAGACCAATTCATTTGAACTCCCACCTCAAGACTTTTCTTGCTCAGGTCTTGGAACATAAGTTCTAGTTCAGGCGCTGATTGGGCAAAGAGGACAATGTCATCTGCAAACCTGAGATTTGTCAGCCTTTTGTCAACAACGTTTATGCCCTTTGATGCCCAGAGCACTGCTAATTTTTTAAGCACCTCTTCTAGTGTGCTCGTGAATAATTTGGGAAAAGCGGGTCGCCCTGTTTTACACCTTTGGATATTTTGAATTATGGATCGGATGAGTGTAATTTTATGTTGGCTGATTTGCAGCCATTAAGCGCAAACGGGTAGTCTCCTTGATGCGGCGGGTGCATGGCGGCGGCGACAACAGCTACCTGCAGGGCTATCACAATCTTAATATCAATGTTATTTCAACATTACTTTGATCTTTCTCTTGCTCTTTCATCTGTTAAAAGAACGAGATAAAAGTCAAAGTAATATTGAACTAAGACTGCTAGAACGCTTATGGTACGGCCCCTGATCGAGCGTAGTGGCGGGGAGGAGCGATGGACTGTTCCTCAGTAACCTTGTAAGGTCACATGTTCTACCATGGCGTCCTTGTGCCAAATAAAGTGGACGGTTTTTTTAATGTTATTTTATTTAATGTGCCAGTTTTTACTATTTAATTCTTTACTGTTAATTTATGATTTTTTATAATTTGATATTGCCATCGAAAATAATAGTAATGATTAATCTATTTCAATTCTATAATGTTTAATGTTAATTTGATATTATTGACTATTAATTCTATTTTGTTTGATTTTTTAATTTTATAATCTGAGGTCTCCATTGACTATAATAATGATTAACTTATTGATTGATTTTTGCATTGTTATTTTATTGCTGTACCTATTATTATTTTGTACCAAATATATGTATTAGTTTCAAGTGTAATATCACATGACTATGCATTCCGATTTGAAAATAAATAAATTTTGAATTTATTTTTTTTTAAAAAGGACCAAAAGAAAACAACATATACGAACTTCTGGATCGTCAAGAGGGATGCCTTGTAATCTCCTCCTTCCGTGGTCTCTAAAGCTACAAAGAAACAAAGAACGATTTTATTTTGTTTGTTGAATAAAACGCTACGTAAATTTAACACTGCGTTACTGCGATTGGTCGTAATGTGAAACATTCCGTCGTCGCGTGTCATCAACAAAACGTGAGGGAAACACGGAATTCTCCTGCCGATAGTGCTGGACCTTCCGGGGTGGCACTTGCATTGTTATTGTAGTTTTTGTTGTTTTATTGCCTGATACCGCATTACTATTTTGTTCAGTTATTGACTTTCGATTTTAGGAATTCTTCAAACACTATAGAAAGAAACAAAAGCTCTTTTGAAGATATAAGAAAGTTTGTTTTGAAAGGCTAATAAATATTGAAATTAAACAAAATTTTACGGTATTTTTTTTTGCGAAAACTTTATAAAACATTAGGCTAATAAATATGCTTTTTAGTAGCCGTCTGGCACTGACTTGCTCGAACTTTGAACTTGGTTGACAGGTAGGTAGGTTAGTTAGAGGATTATTTCGGGAATGCTGCCATAGCATAGTCTAAGATACGTTCATACTATGATCTTGGATATTTCTCTCCAAAGTTGGTGTACTAATAGTATTTAAGTTTGTATGTAATCTGTTATTACATAGTAGTACTGCAGAGCTGTTGGCTTTCTTCCAAATCTTCCAATTCTTCCAAGCGTCCACCCCCTTGAAAAATAAAGGGTATAGTTGAAAAATCTCACGAACGCAAAAGTCAATGTACCAGAATATATGCCAGAAACGCAAATTTAAAAAAAAGCAGAAAGTTAAATTTTAAATACGCAATAACATTCATGCGAATCCTATACCCACATTTATTAAAGGCGACTAAAATACAGTTTAAATCTAATAAGTTTAGTGAAAACGAAAATCGGGAGATTATCGTAACAGGGATGTTAAAAACTAAACGATACTATATGAATAACTAGCGTTTTTAACATTTTGCTTAAAATTTATTTAGCGTATTTACCAACTTGCGAGTTTCACATTTTGGTAGTATGCGTATTTGTTAATTTGAAAAAACATTAGGAAGTTTGAGCTTCCAGTTAATGGTGAGTTGGAACCGGTTTATGACAAAAACGACTGTAGCTTTTGTTTATTTTAATGTGTTTATATGTTATGGTTGTTTTTTGTCGCAAATAAAAATATGTCTAACTCATATTTTAACTCCACAACACTACTACATCTTCAAAAGCATGAATTGCCTTGCAACGCACTAGACATCAGTCCTTTGATCCAAACACATTATAGTCACAGTTTACTTAAATTATTTGCTTCGCGTTGACAACAAAATGCCGCCGCTTTTATTCCATACGTGAACACCGTACGTCATTCTCGAAACAAATAGGTTACAATTACGCGAGTCTTCTGTATGAACAGACAAATATGTATACAAAATAACAATGAAATGGTAGCATTGAACAGGTGTGGTGCGGAAGCAGATGCGAGTGTGCATTCAGTGGAGAATAGGTAACGAATACATTTATTGTTCAAGATACAAAAAGTGCAACCGTCGACTGTGGTACATAGTAACCAAACTACACGGCAGTAGCCAGGTTTTAGTTTCGGAGGGAGTTTTCGAAAATAAAACAACAAAAATGCAGTCTCAGATCCTACAACCTTCAAAAAGATTTGGCTACCCGAAAATCGATGAATTTAATACTTTGACTAAGAATTCGGATTTCGGAGTTTGAATCCCCTAAACCCCCATGCCATGGCAGCTACGCCCATACCATGCTACATCAATATTGGGTAAGTACATTACGATCAATATTGTGTTATAGGGAATATGCATGATTTATTTTTATTTGGTCATGAAAAGGCTATAACCATGAATAGATCTATTCCACAAAAACAAAATCGAAACATCTTAAAGTAAGAAAGCTAGAAGCATTTCATGTCAGTGTGCTCACGATCGCGAACGATGACGTCATGATTCGTGTTCGCTATACTAATTCATTACAAACTCTTGATTCGCGAGAGAGGAACAGAGCATCTTTTGCACTGCCTTACCGAAAAACGTTACTTAACTTTGAGCAATTCAACTTCTGGCTGACACGTAATGACACTTGCGGAAAGAAGACAGAGAACATAAGAAGTGTTGGTTAAAGTTATTTTCGGTAAGACCGTAAATGTATGAACTGATCACTATAAAATATATATAATTAGCTGAAACTAGCGAGAAAGATATACGAGTAAGTTACATTTCATTGTTACTAATACTTCGTTTACAACATAATATGTTTAGAGTATTTAGTTTTATATATTATTTTAAGACACCGACATCTTCGTACAAATCAGAGGTCACATTGTGATAAAAATTAGATAGGACCAGAGTGAATTGACTATAAGAATAACGCTTAGATTAGTGGAAGGTAGAAGGCGTAAACTACGTATATAAATTGATGATGATAACAATTCTCTTTCATAATTAGAAAAAATCGTGCATGAAGGCGTGAAACCTCACCGTAGCCTCATAGCATCGCCGGAGAAGTTGTGCAAACACTACAATGCTATGTCACGAAACCAAACGAAATCTGCACAGCTGGTAAAATATTTATGCTAAAAATGTATGAATATGTATGTTAAATCGAGCGGTGATCGTGTTCGTTCACGCTCGACGCAACCGAATCAAATAGGTATTACAACCATAGACATTCCTGAGGAGCTATTGAGATTGCATCGGAACGAACGATAGAATGGATCATTACTAGAATAAAACTAATTTTAATGTGTAGACAAAAACGTTTTTTTGTTGTTTTTCATTTTAAGAATGCGCTCAACGCGGCTATCTCTCTCGCGCATAACAACATTCTTAAACATAAAATCATTGAGTACCTGCAATATTTTGAACATTATGAATAGTTAGGTATAAATAAACAATCTCTTAGCAGAGATCAAATCTGTTTTTACAAACTGTCTCACTATCTACATATCTATTCTAATGAAAGTACTTATTGTGAAAAGGATCAGTTAATCAAGCTGGTTGGCATGTAACATTAGACTCGTAAATTTATATTTATCAATAAATTACTTGGACTTTGACTTTGTACGGTACCTAGACTACCTAGGTACCGGTTGAGACCTCGCACATCCTTAGGAATAATCTAAAAAATTATAATAAAATAATCTCAGACTTGGGATTATATTCACGATCTTTTCCTTCGGCGTTTGAAACTACCGGTGATTGACAATAGCTATGAACTCAATTTAAAAAAGACAGGTGCGTGCTTTTGATTCGTGAATTTCCTATAAAACTGTATCAAATCCCGTATACTGCCAAATTAATATTAAAAAAGCTACTACAAAATGGTATTCATTTAAATATTGATAGCGCCTGCAATCACTGACATCCCATTATAAGATGACCTTTAAAAAAGAAAATCTTAGAAGTATTTTTGCGACAAAATCGATACACGTGGATGATTGTGTTAATATTAAAATTTAGAAAGCCGGTCAGGCCGTCCAGTATTTCAACTTTGGTATAAAGTCAAATAAGTCACAGCATTTGATTATTACTTAGCTAAGAATACATTCATAAAAGTTACACGAACTGGTTAGACTAGAAAAACAACACTGCAAATGGCCTAATGATATTAGACACATAGATTTTGCACACATAATTATCAAAAATAGTGGGTAACTTAGGAGAGACGATAATTTACGAATTTATTGGATGCGTTCCAGCTATCGTCGGTTATAGTCTAGTAAAAATAAGATTTGTGACAACATAAAAGACAACTAAGTATATTGTTATTTAAATGAATGTACTGATGTTTTGAAATACATTTGACACAATTTCATAATGATATTAAAAAAAACAATTTTGTTACCTTTACACGCTCAAACGGCTGAACCGATCGTTATGAAAATTAGTAAAGAGATAGATTTGGACCTGGAGACGGACATAAGCTATTTATCATCATCATAATCATCACCGTTTTTCATAACTACGCGAGTGAAACCGCGGAACGCAGCTAGTCTATAAATCGGGGATTATTGTTGATCTCTGATTTTTAGTTATTTTCCTATCATAATTTCAAAGAATCCCCCCAGTTGCAAATACTGTGATGTTCTCCATACAAACCGATTTATTTTTACTAGACTATTAGTCTCATTTTGAGTTTTAAGTCCAAATATCCGACTATAGTTTCAACCGCATTCGGCGTCCTTTTAGGGTTCCGTACCTCAAAAGAAAAAACGGAACCCTTATAGGATCACTTTGTTGTCCGTCTGTCCGTCTGTCTGTCTGTCTGTCCGTCCGTCCGTGTGTCAAGACCTTTATCTCGGGAACGCGTAAAGGTTGAAATTAAAACCATTTACGCAGATTCATAGTATCTTGCTGCAGAAAGAAAAATGAAATTTCTCAGTTTTCGTAAAAAAAAGTTTCAGCCGAATATGTCGTAAAAAATGCACATTTCCCGTTGACCTAGAACTATGAAATTTGGCAAGAAGCATTGTGTTAGAGTACACAATACACATATGGGACAAAATCCGAAAACTAGACATTTTAATTTAATCAGAAAAATTTGGGTCTTTATGCAAGGAAGGAGGGTCTAAATTTTAATTGGCTTTAACCGTATCATGTGGGTATCATATGAAAGAGCTTAATTAGCACAAGCTAAAACAGGGTTTTAAATATTTTTGCAATGTATATTTTTCGATTTATGAAGGAAAATATAAAATATATATATGAATTCCCCCTTTTATCTACTAGTTTGCACGGAACCCTCGATGCTCGAGTTTGACTCGCTCTTGTCCGTTTTTTTTCAAAAGAACATCGCAAACGTCACTCCCTTTCGGTGACGTCTCTTGCACTCACTAGCGTTGTATAAATATTGCACAAGTTCGTGTTTCGATAATCGTGAATTAACTATTTTTTCCACTTTTGCGTTGCAAAAAACTGTCGATAATTCAGATATTCATCTTACTAGATTTATTTATAAAAGTTACCAACTTCGGTTGATTAATTTTTTACCAACTTCCAATATAAAAAAAAAATGTCCAGGTTTCTGTTTATGGTTAAATTGAGAGGAATTATTCTAGCACTGACGTAAGAAATTATGAGTTAAAAAAAAACGTAAACCAAAATCGAGTGTATTTCCTTAGTGACCGTCATGCGAGCGAAGTCTTTGTTTAGGCCAGTTGCAAACCAGTTGCAAGCTCGCGAGCTTATCCCAGTCTCGTCGACCTTGAACTGGATGGCGTGATCGTGATCGACCGTTTCAATTGTAAATCGACCGTAAAAATTCAAATTATGTAACAAATTATCTCGGAAATCCGGCAATGAAGGCGGCAGGACCGAACACTGTATGCGGCGTACTCGGACGTGTCGTTGATTGTTTGACGGATGGTTTCGGTTACGACATGGTTGCGATTAGCATGCCATGGGAGTCGTTGCTGGAGTCCGTTCAGAGATTGTATAATCTAGTAAAAATAAATCCATTTGTATGGAGCTGATCACATTAAATGCACTTTGAGGGGTTCTTTGAAATTATAAAAGGAAAGTACCTAAAACATAGATTCACAATAATCCCCGATTTATAAGCTAGCTGCGTTTCGCGTTTTCACCCGCATAGTTATAAAATGCGGTGATGATTTTGATGATGATAAGTAGCTTATATTCGTCTCCATGTCCACAGCTATCTTTATACTAAATTTCATAACGACCGGTTCAGCCGTTTGAGTATGTAAAGGTAACAAACTTCGATTTTATAGATAATATCATTATGAATTTGTGTCAAATGTATTTCAAAACACCAGTACATACTTAGGGTGTCTTTTATGTTGTCACAAATCTTATTTTTAACCCCCGACGCAAAAACGACGGGGTGTTATAAGTTTGACGTGTCTGTCTGTGGCATCGTAGCTCCTGAACGGATGAGCCGACTTTGATTTTGTTTTTTTTTTGTTTGAAAGGTGAATTAGTCGGGAGTGTTCTTAATTATGTTTCATCAAAGTCGGTTCAGCCGGTTCTTTTGTCGGGGGTTTTTGAGTTTTATAAACTTATACTTGTTACTGGATTCCATTCTTTTAGCGCGATGTAATCGCTTTATGCATAGTTTTGCACGAACACTATTTTTGACTATTTTTTCAAAACTATCTTTTAAATGGTCAAATTATCTAGTCCCGTAGATGGTGTGCTGTAATTGTATAAGCAACACACAATTATTTATTCATTAGAACCGGAAAATCAATGAGACAAAGATATACAAAATCAGGTATAATGACATCGTTTACCGCTTTGTCAAATTTAGTTCTCATATTGCCATGTTTGACAATGACATCCAGGGAAACATTTTAATTGTACGGACTCTATGGGCAGTACTGAGACGTGACGTTGATTGCTTGACGGATGGGATGGTTACGGTTTCGATACGGTTGCGATTAGCATGCCGACCGCGACCGTTGCTACAATACCTACTCATATTTCAGAATGCGACGTTACTGCTGAATAAAATATCAACAGTGTGTATTACAATACGAATATGTAATGGTAATCGAATAAATGTGCGACAAAATGAATTGGAAGTAGTTTGGTAGTGAATCCCAAATGCGTGCGTTGTGAATGTGACAATATTTTAGTTTTTAAATGAAAACTACGGGTCACTCACGTCTGTTGTGAGCCGAAATATCCGACTATATGTGCAAGGCGCGTCACCGACCGAGAGTGACGTGTGTGCTGCTCCTTTGAAAAAGACCGCCGAATGTGGTTGAAACTATAGTCGGATATTTTGGCTCAAAACAGATGTGAGTGACCCGTAGTTTTTATTTAAAAATATGTGAAAACCACGTTAATTTCCATAGTAATATTTTAGTTAAATTTTGCCATTAATTTGAATATATAAGCATTTTGTGATTAAATAAGTATTAAAATTAAATATCTTCTTGTTTTTTTATTATTTGGTGATGTTATATATGTTACGGCTAGAACCCGAAGCGCGGCTCCACCTAGTTTTAGCCGGTTAGAACTAGGTGTAGCCATTTACTCTTGGTTAAATTTAGTATAAGTCAATTGTTTTCGGGTAAAACTAGGTCTAGCTGGTATCATTCGGCTGATACTAGGCTAGGTTAGGTAATTTTTATTTCTAAAAATAACCTAACTTAACCTAGTATCAGCCAGTATCAGCCACTAGGGTTTGGTTGGGTTAGACCTAGTTTTACCCGAAAACAATCGGGTAATACTAGATTAACCCAAGAATAAATGGCTACACCTAGTTCTAACCGGCTAAAACTAGGTGTAGCCGCGCTTCGGGTTCTAGCCGTAACATATACATAAAAGTAAATTATTTAAAACCATAAAATTAAACTATGTCTCGAGGAGAACCAAAATGGTTAGAGCTAAGTCATGTTCGCCGCTCTGACTGCTCCGAATTTGACATAAGTAGGTATAACTGTGATAGAAATGTGTTTTTTTAAACCGACTTCAAAATACGCAATTTGTTTACTTGGTTTGTTTATTTTATCTTTAGAGCATCCTCTACTGGTGTTAATCAAACTCGAAGTTGTAGGAAGTGCTTCTATTGTTGATAATTATATAATATAACATTGATGTGTTCGGTACTTCGGAAGCACGGTTAGGTCGAAAGTGTGGAATTTATATAATGTATAGCGCACCTACACACTCGTAACTGGCTAACGGTGATAAGCCTAAGCGACTTGCTGTTCACTTTTCTACAGGAAACTTGACTTGGCACGAACACTTGGATGATATTTTACCAGTTATTTTGTTATAAAACCAAAATACTGAACCGATTTTGATAAAAATGATATTCTGAAGTATTTAAGTAGTTAGGTAGCAATAAAGAATGTGTGTTATCTTACTTACTATACCTTAATCGGTTTCTCCAATTTTGAGGCGCGAGATTTTGTTAGAATCGTCTTTTATAAAAGATTCTTTATTGCTACATAATTACTTAAATACTCCTGATTAACATTACCCTGTCTTAAGTTAGGTAAAAAGCATACAAACATCGACAGTAACCTCTTTGTAGAATAGCTGTTCACAAACATACTATTGGACGTGCGTTTTTTATTACCTAAGCACTTATCGTAACTACTATTCTCTACCCAAAGAGAGGATGAAAAGAGACAGAAATAATTTTTATATTCTGATAAAATTAAAACCGCTAGTAGGTGACACTGCGGTCAAATGCAAAGCCAAGCCCATTGATAACAAAATAAAAAAATCCGCCGGAGATACATAAAAAGCGAGTAATGTGACAACTGGCATTTCAAAAAATCGCGATGCAAAAAAGCAGCGCACGCTGCAATAAAGTTCTAAAACATGGAGCTGCGTTCCTTTGCACGTAACCTACATCTAGACAATCGGAGTGTACTTTCGATTTCGTGAGGCCACTAATTAGCATGGCCTCGGCATACGTGCGGTGCGTAATACGGAACGGAACTAGCTCGCAGCGACTCGCGGGTACATACCGTTTTATCTTGTAGTAACCATAATCGGATGTTGTTAGAATTCAAACTCCAAAGCCATGTTACTAAGGTGCAAATTTAAGTAAAATACGTGTCACTCGCGCCGTGGTCGCATCGTAGCGGGATACTGGCGACGCGACGTCGCATTTCTGTCTCGAACTCGCGAAGGAAGCCATTTTCACTTTCTTTTAAATTATTTGAACATCGTTCTAAATTCGATTCGGCTGATTAATATTACAAACGGCCAGTTAGTCGCTTGCGTCACTGAGTAACGAACAACGAAATCGATAATAAATCGAAATTGAATTTATTTAAAATGCGTACGATGAATGTTACCTAACTATCCATATTATAATTATGTATGGATAAGTTAATCAATGACTTATGGGAATAGTTTGACTCTAACGATACACATTTGCTTTTTAACACAAGAAAAGTATTAAAAAATCAGGTCTCTACCTATAGAACAAAATGTAATAAGTACATGTATTAGGGACATAAGAAAAAGGTACAAATGGTACAAAGATTATCCTTTACATGAAGGAGAAACATAAAAATAAACGCTGACAGTGGTGAGATTACAGTGAATACATGATATGTAATTGATTTTAATTATTATAAATAATGAAGAATACGTTTAAATAAGTTTTCTTGATAAGTGATTAATCATTAACTAGTATAACTATTTTAAAAATAAAAATAAAATCAACTGCATGCTTAAAAATTAAAATGAGTAACGCTCTTTGATTAACGCTTACGTAACTCTTCATGGTTGTTATAAATATTTACAGATTTGGAAAGGATAGATGGCGTCCTTTTTCCGCGTAGCCGGGTAAAAATACGAGAAGCTCAGGTGCTTTAAATGTGATGGAACGATGGGTGAAACCGCTGGGCGCAGTTAAAGATCCGCTCCGCACCGTGTCCGTTGCACCGTCAACATCAGGCGAGTTGGTGGTCAATCGTAATTCGTAGATCTATCTTGCATAAAAAAAAGGTAAAAAAAGTTTTAAGAGATTGCAGTGACATGTACACAATAATGTATACTCGTAGAATAGACTGATAACATCACAACTCCTTTTTGCGTATTGTTAATTTATAACTCTGCCTTATCTTTTCAGAATTATTCTTACACATGTCATGATTTCAATCTTCATATACCTAGTTTCACGGACAAATAAAGAATTGAATTGAATCTTTGCCGTTTTGCATTTACTCAGTCGTTAGAAATCTATTAAGAACTACAGGAACCTGTTCCTTCACGTGATTAGTCTTTTCTTGGCCTTTGATTTAAAATTACTCAAATTAACATAGAATTAGAGTAATAGATAAGCTAGCAACTAAATGTTGGTATGATATTATGAATAGTTGTCACAACCACTGACTTTTATCGACTGGCCTTGCAGCTTATAGTAGGGCCAGTTCACATTTGACACTGACAATATTGTCAATGTCAAATGTGATCCAAATTCACAATCGTTCGATATCAGATTCATCTCGAAAATTATACTTTTATCTCAGTCAGTCCTCATATACCTATATGCACAGAATTCGTGGCCCTATTTACGAAAGTCTTTGCGTATATGTATGTTTTTACAAAAATATGTGTACATAAGTATTTTATCAGCAATCCGGTTCCAATAGAACAAGAGCTTGGCATAATTTGTGGCTAGGTGGCGCTGTGTAAAAATTTCCATCAATTTATCCACGTACTGGTGTCAAACTACGTCCATGCTTATTGGATTATCACTATTTTCTCGCTGTGAGCTGGTATGACTGTTTATGGGACTAAAAATAGTGATATCCAACCGTCCGCGAGTTAACATTTCTGTGATATCCATGGCAGTGTTTTGAAAGGTACGTCAAATTGCCCTAGGGAAAACTCGCCCGTAGCGGTACAAAAAGGTGTACCAGTGTAAACTGTCGATTATATGGGAAGACCCTGTTCAGTACTAATAAAAAAAAAACGAGGTCAGTGGTCACAAGTGATTAAAATTGAGTAAACAAGTTCTCTTTTTATATCTTTGTTTGTCAAGTGACATTTATAATTATATCTTTGTGTCTGTTATTATACTAGAATCTGTTTATTGCTAGATCGATACAAAGTAAATTACTACAAATAAACAAAATGGAGTATTACTGTAAATTTAAAGTTTATCAAACTGAATTTAACCTTTCAAATGAAACGAGAAGAGTAAATAATAACATTTCTACTACAAAAATGTACATTATTATCATCATTATAATTTATCTAAAGATTTAGATGGTCACACTTGTTGCTATAGCAACAAGCTATTGAGTAACTAGACAAACAAGAAGCTCGCTTGATGGCTGAAAATTGCGCTGGAAATAAATACTTTTAAATCAGTTAATCATTGTCTGATGAATGAAGATGATTTTGTTAGAAAGAAAAATCATGGCGCCGCTTTGATTTACGTTCCTAAAGGTTTTAATCCTTATGTTTATGTGTGTATCTTACATTAATTAAGTGTTCGATTAGGTAATGTAAGTGTATGCAAGTGAAATATGTATATATCAATAAAAATCTTTTCAATTAAAATAAGAAATATTCATATAAAAAAAAAAAAAAGAGTAAATGATATCACATTTTCTCCAGATTTTCTGTACCTGTCAAATCTTTTTTTTAGTTTAAGATATATTTGCCAAACAATGCCCTATGTACCTATATTTTATATAAGTACCTACAAAATCTTACCTGTATACATATATATATGCTTAGAGCATTGAACTTAGTTATTGTTAAGTACTATTATTATTTATAATTGTTATTAATGTTTGTCATACAAATACATGCTTTGAGTAAGGCATTTTACGTACCTACCTACTTATATTTTTACTCTTGAAATTTTATGGTTTCGTATCTGTTTATGTATATTTTTTCTAAAACCATAGCCTAAAATGAATTACCATTAGAGACAGACAATTACTATTTTATCTTTATTTTTATACCCAAAGTTAACAATTAACTTGTTAGTGTCCGTGTAGGAATCATCTCCAAATTTGGAATAATAAATACGATGTCAATTACCCTTTGGCAAAACAATTAAATTCGCCGGTGTCATGGCCATCAAGATAGCCGCCAGATTTGACCGATTGCACCCTCGGAACAATAGATCTTTTAGGAAATTGAGTTTTGTTACCGCGGCCACACAGATTATATAAAAAATCAGAAACATTGTCATGTTTTATTTATTTTGAATTGAAATTAACTAAAGCGATTTCCATTCATTGTCCGTTGAATAAATTGATTTTGAGATAATAATGAAGCGGAATATTTTTAGGGTTCCGTACCTCAAAAGAATAAAACGGAACCCCTAAAGGATTACTTTGTTGTTCGTCTGTCCGTCCGTCCGGGTGTCAAGACCTTTATCTCGGGAACGCGTGAAGTTATCGAGTTGAAATTAAAACCATATACGCAGATTCATATTCTCTTGCTGCAGAAAGAAAAATCTAATTCCTCAGTTTTCGTAAAAAAAGTTACAGCCCAATATGTCGTAAAAAATGCACATTTCGACACTCACAAGGGAATCAAAACTTATGGGATACTTCCCGTTGACCTAGAACTATGAAATTTGGCAAGAAGCATTTTGTTAGAGTACACATATAGGAAAAAATCCGAAAACCGGTCATTTTTTATTTAATCACAAAAAGATAGTGTCTTTATGCAAGGAATGAGGGTCCAAATTTTAAAGTGTATCATTTAAACTGTATCATGTGAAAGAGCTTAAGTTAAAACAGGTTTTTAAATATTTTTACGATGTATATTTTCGGTATAAGAAGGAAAATATATATATGATTTCCCCCTTTTATTTACTAGTTTGTACGGAACCCTCAGTGGGTGAGTCCGACTCGCACTTGTCCGGTCTTATTTTTTGTATTCACTCCAATGCCGTTTCATTGTTTTCAAGACTATTTAACTACTGATTGACAATTTATTGCTGGGAATTTCTTAATGGCCTCAACATGAAATATTAAAATATTGCAGAATTGTCACTTTCATATTTTTCCCACAGTTGATAATAAATTTAGTCCGTTATTCATGTTATATAATTACTGAAACTGATCAATCAATCACTTAACAACACTAAACACTAACAACATTAAACACTTTATTGACACCACATAAAGAAATAAGCCAATAAATACAATAAAATGTCACAAAAGTCGGTGTTACTGATTTGTTAATTTTAAGGTGAAAACGTAGTAACATTAACAAAGTAATAAGATCCAATTACTATATTTTATTATATACTGGATAAATCCCAAAAATATTCTACAGATTCAATCCAATTCATCCAATTAAGTACTATATTATTATTTCATAGTACAAGCTTTGCTTAGTTTGGGCTAGATGGTTTTGTGTGAAATGCCCACAAATATTTATATTTATTATTCTGATAGAAACGATTGACAACTAATTGAATCTGAAAAAAAACCGACTTCAATATGAAGGCATGTGAAACAAAATAACTATGTACTCGTATATTATAGAAGCTGGTTAAATATCACTGAAATTGATTTAATTTATGTGTGTATTTTAACATAACTCACAAAAAATATTCATCAAATTCTGATGCAGTAAAAAGAACACATATCGCTTTGTTAGTTGTAAAGAAAATAATAAAACGCGTGTATGTTGTATTACCTGACGTTTTCTATTCAAATGATAAACTGCCTCGACTTACAAACAAGTTAACAAAGTTTTTCAATTTTTATTATAAACTTTTACTATGTAAATAAACTGTCTTCTTTATCTGCTTGAAACTGTCACATCTGTAAGGGCATTAAAACCTTGCGGGTTGTAGATCAAGGGCGGCCCTCGCGAGGTCCCGCGTCCAAGCGCATTATTTATGTCTACGGAGGTGCGCACACGCATACTAACCGCGTCCTCCCCGGTGAGGCAAGTGTTGGAACCTGGTGAGGGGAGCCGGTAACTAATGATCATACATGATATAAGGATCTAAGGCTTACGGATTAGTTTGGATTCGATTTGGCTCAGTTATACGTTCTTGTCGTAAAGGACAAGACAGAAGCTATGATGACAGAATCCAGGGAACAGGGATCCCATTTTGCATTTCTGTCTAAGTTAGGCATATCCATCGGACTGTAGCCAAAGTTTAAGGTACTGAACCCACGAAATATAATCGAAATCTCCCAGAATGAAAGAAGTTTTCTTTTTAACCCCAACCTAAAAGAAGAAGAAGAAGAAGAAATAAGTTTGAAAAGTGTGCCTGTGTATTTGTGTCTGTCTGTGGCATCGTAATTCCCAAATGGATGGACAGATTTTGATCTAGTTTTGTTATTTGAAAGAGGATTTGATCAAGATTGTTTTTAGTTGTGTTTTATCAAATTTGGTTTAGACGTTTTTTATGACGGGGGTTTTTAAGTTGTCTAAGCTTGTGCACATAAAAGTAATATGGGACCACCTCGGAACCTTCTTCTATGTAATGATTCATGAAACACAAAATAGATTTATAAATGATGGAGTAATAGATGTACATACATAATTTTTTTATGCGCAAAATGATCGTTTTAAATCAAAAGTATTGTGAAAGAACCTGGATCATGCATAATATGTATATTATGCTTAAAGGCGTTAGATAAATCGGGGCCATTAACAAAGTAGTATACTATTGTATTGTGAGAAAATTGTTACAATTCTCGCAGTGTCATTAATTGGGGTGTGCGTGTGTGGGAGTGTACATCCACACACGCACACCCCAATTACATTGACACAGTTGAATGTAATAATTGTATCTCTCTTGTATAGATGTTGTTTCTATGGCTGCAATAAACACTGATAAGCAGACAACACGTTCAAGTACAATCATACTCTTTGTTATTTCTTTATGGTAAAATCACCTCTTTGTATCCTACTGACTAGATGCTGAATTATTTTTTGATAATTTCTGTTTGACTTTGACTAAATGGCGATAATGCTACATTTGTATTTTTTTTTTTTAATAAGTATGTATACAATTTATATTACCTACTTCACAGAATTCGTGGCCCTATTTACATAGGGACCTACTTATTTAATTAAATATATTTAATTTTATTTTTAAGTAGGTACATAAATATTTAATAAATCTAACTTTGTTTGACCGCAAACTGAGGGATGTCTTTCAAGCTCAAACCTATCAATGGATTAAGAACAAAAACTTTCCACATCATCAGAGTAGGTAATAAATTGTAAACACTACTTTTATAACCGGTGACGTTTTATTGATTTTAAGAATTCTGATTATAATAAATTGAGATTAAAATATTGTTCAATTTTGTTCTATCAACCTCAGAATTATGATTAACTGTTATGTCATCTATAAGATAGCAGTATATTAGTTATTAATTCAATATTTATTTTTAGATCGTTTACATTATCATATTTAATTTTTCCTTTCTATTTATAATGGATAGTGTTTATAAGAAACAATTCAATGCATAACGTTTCAACGCTTATTAGGAGATAAGTGCCATAGTGCTAGAGCATCGTGGTCACTATTATGTACATATCTTTACATCTGCATTTTTACCCATGCCTCTGCAAATAAATAAATAAATATTTGTGGACATTTCACACAACACCATCTAGCCCAAACTAAGCAAAGCTTGCACTATTGAACTAGACGACTGATAGAATACATATATACTTTTAGACTTTTACTTTTAGAAACACCCAGACACAGAACAAACATCCATGCTCATCACACAAATGTTTGCCCTGGGTGGGGATCGAACCCACGACCTACAGCAAAGCAGGCAGACATACTACCAACTGAGCTACAAGGCCAGTCAAAAAATAAAATAAATAGTTTGATTGAATTTGAAGTATTATTAACAGTCTGTACCTAGCTCGACCCACCGTCCGTCTCGCTCGCGCATATCAACATTTTTGAAGATATAAAATGTATGAATGAAACTGTAAAAAATAGTTCCACAGAACAAAATAACGCAAAATTACAAATTTCCGACAAAATTTTAATTTTGGCAGCCCACTCAACTCCCTCTTTAAATGAATCACACCAATTTTTTGTTTAATTTGAATATTTACAACTTAAATATAAAATTAAAATAAACATAGTACATAAAAAATAAAATCATAATAATAATTTCTAATTACTTTGTTATTCTTATTTAACTTTAAAATTTCGATATGTAAAAATAAAACATTCGCGTATCTGAGCAGCCTCATAGTTGGTAATCTATTTCAGATAAAAACAAATTTATATGTAAAATAAATTTATCTTGTTAATTTATCAATATCGTATCATGTATCGTTTTATCAATTACATGTTATCTGTGACGTATCCATATTTCAGGTAAATAAACGTCTATCAATTACTAATAGGTAATTGATAGACGTTTATTTATAGGTGTAACTATAGTCGGATATTTCGGCTCAAAACAGACGTGAGTGACCCATAGTTTTTATTTAAAAATGTGTGAAAACCACGTTTATTTGTATAGTAAAATTACTAATAGGTAGTTACCAGAACATAATATACCTACCTATATATTATTATGATAAGCTATCCAGATAAAAGCATGTAATAATGTAAAAAGACTTATGAAAACATAATTTTTCAACTATACTACGAACTAGGTCGAAAAAATGCTCAAAATATATATACCAATAAATCTTCTTTAAATTGTAGCAACACTGATTTGAAACCACGGTTTTGTTTCAGTTTTCAAGACGTTATTTTAGCAGACAGGTATACTTTTAAATAGACTTCCAAAAAAGAAGGAGGTTATCAATTCGGTCTGTATGTGTTTTTTTTGTATGTTTGTTTACCGATTACTCGGCCAATTCTGCATTGATTTTGATGATTATTTTTGTATTTGGTAGGCCATACTTCAGAGGAAGTATTATATAAATTTTATTAAAATCGATGCAGTACTTTGGTTTTTATAACATAATAACTGTTAAATTATCATCCAAGTGCCTGTAGAAAAGTGAAAAGAAAGTCGCATATGTGTTGTATTGCGTATTTTGAAGTCGGGGTTTTCAGTATTTTAATGTATAATTATAGTTTAATTAGAATGTAGCAGTCTTTCAAAATCGATCAATCTATATAGTTTTTATTCTTCCCCATACAATTGTTTTAGTTCGATAAAGGTACGATTTTTAAGAAATTTTTTTCGGCAAATTTAACTACATAATTATAATATAAATTACCTATATTAAAAATGTTATCCGGCACAGAATGCGGGATATTTTCCGTCACGTCATACGAGTTGGTTTTGCTTGCAAACTTGACTTTTTATAACTTAAATAATGTATACTTATTTAAAAAATGGAAGAACAATGAGTAATCCTCGAAATAATTTACTCCAGAGAGCGTTACAGTGAAAGTTACACACATTCTTTACAGTCACTTAAATAGTTGCATAATGCAATTATTAAAACATAAAATTAATTAGTTAACGAATTTTCTCTAGACAACAGAGAAAGATAAGTAAGTCTGCAACTAACTGAATATTATTATCAGTGTAAATAAAGGATTTATCTTTATACAAAAATAAAGTCTTTCGTTTGTAACAATGACACGATACCGAGGATTTTAGCATATTAAACAAGGTAAAAACGCCGGAGTATTGTACGTTGCCAAACATCCGGAGGAAATGAGTTTTCCGAGAGCGCTTTAGAGATTTTCCGCATGCAAACTGTTTATCTAAATGTTGAATTGATGAAGCTGTGGTTTTCACAAGATTTTCTCTTTCCTGTTCGGGTTTTTCTCACAATTCAATGGTTTCCCTCGAAAGCAATGGGGCGTTAAACTAAATTTACCTCGTAAATTTTGCTTAGTTTAAAATTTACAGATCCGCAGTAAATTATAATATAAATATATTAATATTAATATATAATATTAATATAATTTAATTAATGCCAGCTGAAAAATATGGTAAAGTGTTCTATGCTTTTTTTGGTAATTGTGTACTATAACCAACATTTCTAATTATTTTTTATCAATTGGAATCATAAACGTCTATGTTTTTACATAAAAGTTTAAATTGAGATTAAAGCAAATCTTAGAAACATACTTAATTAGAAGCATAACCATTGAAAGTTCAAACAATTAAAAAAAAAAAAGAATTATCAAAATTGGATAATATGTAAACATATTTTCAGCTGAGCATGGATGTGTGTTCTGTTTCTGGGTATATCGCATGTATGTATTTACAAAAATAAAGTATATACATTTTATGTAGGTATTCTATCAGCCATCTGGTTCCCATAGTACAAGCTTTGCTTAGTTTGGGGCTAGATGGTGTTGTGTGAAAATGTCCTCCAATATTTATTATTTATAATTATTATTTTTAATCAGTTTTCTCTTGTTGTATGAAAAACGCGTAATTTCTGGCAAAAGTTTCCGCAAATACTATGCTTTTAAATGCATGTGTTACCGCGGTTGCATTGTGCGGGTACCATCACTTGTTATGCATGGTTGTCAACATCACATACATTTTCGGCTGACAGGTGATAGCGAGTTTTATAAGTGAGCCCGATAAGATAAGTCGACAATGCTGAGCTAAAAACCGCCATGTCAAGGCTCAAGGCTCTGCAATTATCGATTTTAATTTCAAACATACAAGTTTCCAGCGTTAGCGTTATTTTGCGTAATTTATATACCCCTTCGTTTCGCTTAAATGATGCAATTTATGTGTATATGAAGGAAAATATAAAAAACAACATTTTGTTATCGACCACCGATCCAATGTTCGCTCTAAACACGATTGCTGAGGAATACCGCGCTAAAAACCAACCATTGTACGTAGCATTTTTAGACATGGAAAAGGCATTTGATCGGGTCCCAAGGGATACGATCTGGTGGAGCCTTCGTAAGAAAAATGTCCCCGAGCAATATGTTAACATCGTTGCCGACATGTATAAAGATGCGAGGTCTATGGTACGGACAGTGGTGGGTGAGACTAAAACAATAGCGGTCACAGAAGGCGTGCACCAAGGCTCAGTACTGAGTCCCTTCCTGTTTTGCCTGGTTTTAGACTCACTCACTGAGATGTCGCAGAACTTAGCTACGTGGACTTTTATTTACGCTGACGATGTAGCTATCTGTACAGAGAGCCGTGTTGAACTGCAGCAGGCGCTCTTGTCGTGGAAATATCAGTTACAGGCCGGTGGCCTAGTGCTGAGTGTTGCAAAGTCTCAGTTTATGTGCTTCAACGAACCAGATACTAACAATACATGTCCAATTAACATTGATGGACAACTGGTCACTTCCTGTGATCAATACAAATATCTGGGAAATGTAATGCACTATTCTGGGAAGTTGGAATACAATATTCAGCACCGAATAGCCGCAGGATGGCTAAAGTGGCGAGAAGTGACTGGTGTTACATGTGACAAGAGGATGCCTGTTAAGCTGAAGGGTTTGATTTATAAGACCATAATAAGGCCAGTCCTTATGTACGGCAGTGAGACGTGGGCTGTAACTCAAAAGAATGTGCATGCCATCCAAGTTGCCGAAATGAAAATGCTGAGGTGGATGTGTGGCGTAACCAGGCTCGACAAAATCCGCAACGAGTACGTGCGAGGTAGCCTGGGTGTGCGCGACATCGCCGATAAGATGCAGGAGAGTAGGCTGCGATGGTATGGCCACGTAAAGAGAAGACCACCCGAATACGTAGGAAATTTAGCACTACAACTTTCCAACCCCGGTCAAAGATCTAGAGGCAGGCCCAAAACTACTTGGAAAGCTGTAGTGCTAAAGGACATGAGAGAATGCGAGTTGACCAACGATGACGTCGAAGATCGAGCGAAGTGGAGAAACAAAAGCAGGAAAGCTGACCCCACTACCATATGGGATGAATAGCTAGGAAGAGAGAGAGAGAGATTTGAAACTTAGTAGGTCAGTGTTCGGGATAACTCTGTTTTAATTTTTTTGCCTTTCTTCATTTGTGTCATCATCATAGGCTTTATTTCATCTTATCAGATAGTATAGTCTCGTATTGGAGCGCATGCGTTGGTGACTTAATAAGCCAATACGGGAACAGCAATTATGGTCACATCTCTGGCACATAGATACATTACATTTACTTATGCTACAATATCTTAGAATATTTTTAATGTTATCCATTAAAGGCTCTCTACGTATTATCAGGCTTAATTTCAGCATTAATTATACTTCCGGCCATACATGGTCATGATGTTTTATACCGTCCGCTGTAATTTAACGATATATAATCGCAACTGCGGTCAGCCCCGGATCTACGATTTTTTCGAACCGGGGCAGAAACTTGACGGTGGCGCCCCTCTCTCCAGCGTTTAAAATAACTTACTTAAAAAACTTAATATAATTATCTATGTGGCGCCTCTTTCTTAAAAGTTAACGGTGAGTCAACCAAGCTCGTATTCTAGGCGCTTTGTGGATCAAGTTATTTTATTTTTAACCATATTAATTATGATTTTTGCGCCCCCTGAAAATGCCGCTCGGGGCGGGTGCCTCGGTTTGCCCCCCCTAGATCCGGGGCTGACTGCGGTTCCCAGATTGCCCTTTTCAGTCACTGCCAACGGTGTAACTCCAGAGTTTGAAGCTGCTTAGGTCATGCGACAGAATGAAACAAGACCTATGATGATGATGATATCTAATGGTCGCTATCAGAACTAATACTAAAAATAAAAGGGCGAGCGCACACGAGGCCGCGACAGACGCGCGACATTGAGCGATTTCAAAACGCATCGTGCGACCCATATATCGGGAGCCTGCGAGCATCCGCAACAAGCCGCTTCACTTGTTAATATCAAGGATCGGAGAGTCACGAGTCACGACTCGCGACGTCTCATTTTGGGCTATAAAAATAATTGGATGCAATGATTGACGCTATTGACTGACGGTGTGCACGCGGCCTTATTGTTTTGATGAAAGCGGACTAGATATAAATCGGTCTGTTGTGCTGTTTTATCAAGGCTGTTAAGAAATAAAGGTCGTTATTAATATTTCCATTTTAAAGGAAATTGTATTACGTGTAAGTAACACTTACAAGTAAGCATTTTTAAGTAATGAATGTTAAAGTAGGTACTTGTAACGGTGAGACTCTTTTGTATATAGACTCCGCGTGGGGAAGTACTACACTTTTCCCATTATTTAATTACCACGCAGTAGTGTGCAAACAATATCGCGTGGTGAATGTTTCCTGAGATATATCTGGCCATGGAGACGTTTAACATAATTATATAGCTTACATTTAACATAAAATACCATATTATTTGAGGCAGCCCAAAATCACGCAACAAGCTACGGAGATGGCTTCACTTAGAGTCGATAACAAACTAATTGATAGTCTCTTTCAAATGACAGTATGTTGAGCAATGCTTAAAAGTTAAGTAACGTTTTTCGGTAAGGCCGTATATGTATATTGACCCGAGATTATGTTTTAATAACGAATCACAATAATATAAAACACAAAATAGATAAAACAGAACAAACATTCATGCTCATAACACAAATTAATATCCCGGTTGGGAATCGAAGCCACAACCATCAGCTTACACGTACACGTACTACAAACTGAGTTACGAGTCCAGTCGACAGTCCAAATATAATTTAGAGAGATTTACGTCAGACACGGTCCTTTAAAATAAAACGAAAGTACTTGTATGGATTGTATCCCATGTAAATATTGACATGTCTTGTTGACAAGCCACCGTTTTATCCATATTTCAGATAAATAATCTATGTACTGATTTACAACAGACACAACTTGGTTAAAATATTATATATACTTTTTCGTCATAAACAAGATATTTTACTAGAATTATTCTAAAGAATGTATATTCATAATCTTTCGCAGCGATTTTACACATACTTTATCACAAAAAACGTACACTCAACAGCGTATCAAGCGTATCGAAATCGTAAGTTACGACTGGAAAGACTGTTTTTCTGCAGTCGGGTATTTCTTTTTTCTTTTAATATATGTAGATACTTGTTAAACATATTAAGAAATACTGAGTACCGAGTAGAAATACTAGAATTCTGAGAAACTGAATTGGTTATTTGGTTATGAGAAATATTTAAAAAAAGTTTTTATTTGATATCTTTAAAATTGGCTGAGGAGTAGGAAAATATTTTTGTTTCACTACTCCGTTGCCAGTATAAGTGATATCTGAATACAACATTATTTTAAATATTTCTCAAATCTAAATAAATTCATAAATAAAAAAATAATCTGTTTCTCACTTTTCTAATATGTCTATTCAGAAATGTTGTGATGTGCTAGAGAGAAATGTCTATAATATAATGTATATGTATATATATATAATATAATGTATAGTATATATAACTCAATATGTTTTTTTACTGATTTTGACCACACGGAGTTCTTCGTTTTATTAATTGGTATAGGTAGGGTAGGTATTGCGATAACTTATTGATATTCATTCTTTATAACACTCATAAAGTATTATCAACAATAACTAAAGAAAACAACTTTTGATGTCTTATTTTATAACTATTTTTAATCATTTCTGATTTGTTCTGTTGTTTATACCTTAATGATTATTAATTAATAATTGGAAATCATAAAACTATCTCTAAAGTTTTTTTTTTCATAAAAGTGTCTAACCAATGCATGCTTCGAGCATAGATTATTTATAATCTATATAATGAAAGAATGCATATGTCGAAGGGCAATCGTTGACTGGGCCGATCGAGATCTGCCTTGGCACATCACGATACGGTGCTATTTCTTGATTTGGCCGGTTATTTCTGCCCAGTATAAAGTTAGGCAAATCGATGAGAGAACCTATTTCTCAATTTGCCCTCCTACTTTGTGGCGCTGTGGCGATGTTTAATTTGCGCTCTGTCACCTATATGTTTATGTGCGAAAAAAGATGGCGGCGGCAATCGTGTCTTTTTAGTTTAAGTACCTGTTACCAACTACCTATATGTACCTTTAAGAACTTATAGAATGTTCCTTGTTCTTATAATTTTAAGAAGAAGAACAATTTTTAATTTTTAAACATCATTAAAAAAAGTTATATTACTATTATTTGTAGTTTGGTTATCCCCCCGAAACAATTTGCCCAAACAAGGCCGGACGAATCGTCAAACTATGCTTTGAACGATTTGGTGGTTATTAGACAGACAGGCAAATCAAGAAATGGCGGCGTATCGTGATGTGCCCAGGCAGATCTCAATCGGCCCAGTTCAACGATAGGCCTTCGTCGATAAGTAAAAACAAAAATTGTAATGAAACACTTTCTACGAATTCTTAATTATAATTACGAAGTTGTCGCGCGCGCAGTCAAGTACCTAAATAAGTTTTCTTCATATGTATTTAAATGAATTAACATGATTAAAATCTAATTAGTCCAAGCAAATACTAGACACGTGAACGAATAAGAGGTTTGAAAGAATTCACGCAAACAACCCAGACAATGTAGGTAAGAGATCTGTAAGTAGAAGCTAACTCGAATTTCTTATTCAATGAATGCAGGAGATTCATTCTCTATGACTATTGGCTCGTAATGCTAATTTCGTAATTAGAATAGTCATAAAGTATAACAGTATAACATTGATAATTATAATTTATATAGCACATTTTAGGATGGTTTTCAATGACTCAAACGCTTCACACGATAAATAGACATAACAAATAACGCCCAGGTGAAAACATACGCTACGATCAATTCATTCACAGATTTCGGTCAGTTTCATATGAATAGCGTGAAGTGAGTACCTACAATACTTGAATGAAATAAACGTTGCTAATACTTTAATGGTTGTAAGTCGATGCCGATCGACTTCGAATTGATATCAATTAGGCTTAGTAGCGCAGTAGCCGTTGTTTATTCCCCGCGAAGAGAGCACACTCGGTTCCGAAGTAGTTTTTTGTACAAATATCACGAGATCGGCGCGCACATGTTATTCAGACGCAATACAGATCGTAATCAGGTTTTACCGACATTGCGTCACCGCTTCGCGTCTCCGTACTGTATCGGAACACTACAAGTAGTTACAACAGTGATTCACCATTAATCTCACACCTCGCGCGCAATTAATTTTCCAGAAAATTCGCCAGTAATCCTCTACTTTCGTTTTATCAACGCGATAACGATAGCTGTGCCGGCACATCGGCTAATTGTAAACGATTTCAAAATGACAATTACTTTCAATCGTGGGGCTGCAGCTGTGTGAAGTTTCTCACGTAGCGAACCTATTCTAGTTATGGCAATCATGTCACAAACGACCGATAAGGGCGACCGCTTCCGTTGACCGCGCGGCAGTTTTCATTTTCACCGTGCGACATCGCGCGGCACGGAGCGACACCACGGGTGCGGTAGAAACGAACGCGTAATCTGCATACTCGCGTGTCTCGGCACGCGTTACGTACGACAAATGCGCGAAACGGTGAGTCGTAAATAGTAGAGAGACGAGATACCCACGGCACCCACGCACTGCTGCATATTTTTCGCTAATACGGAACTGCCTCATGGTCGGAGAGGCGCCGGCCATCCGTCACATGATTTTCTCTCGACTTACCTTCATATCATCGAGCAGGTCACACGCGGAGATGAGGGACGCGGTGTCCGGACTCTCTTTTATGACGCCCATGGTGGCGAAGTTTTGTCGCTGATGAGATGAAGTAAAGTTTCGAAGCACGGGAGCGGTGTCACACGGAGGACCGATCGGGTCTATGTGCGCGTGCTAGTCCCGTCGAAAGTGTGCTTCGAGTGAATTTGAAATATGTGCTCGAGTGACGCGTGAGTCGGTCGGTGAGGGTTTAGGAACACTGTGCGCGAGACGAGCTCACGCCGTGACCGAGCCGCGCGGACTGCCGCGGCCGCGAGCACCCACACCCGCCGCTGCCAGTGAAAGGGTCTTGACGTCACGCAGATAACGCGGCTCGCGACACTGACTTGTTGCTACATATCCCGCCCCGTTCACACACACGGCTGCGAGTGTACACCCGTCCCGTTCACTAATAAAACGACACCAAGTTGTTTGATTAAAGTATTCTTACCTCTTTAGAATGCGAGCCGTTTACGTTGTTTTGCACTCAACAAGTTGTATGACTTCCATAATTTGTATAAAAATATAAAGGGTGACCTTGATCAATACGAAATTCATACTGATCCACTACTGTCACTCTGTAATTTTGAACAGCATAATCTTACAATGTTGTTTGAAACAATACATACATTTTAAGAATAAAATTCTGCAAATGAGTTTCTTTATTCGTATCATATAATTGTAGAGGGTCTACGAGTGACGTAGACGGGTAGCTGGGAAGGGGTCCGCTACGTGCGTAGGTCGGCGTAGAGAATCGCGTTGCTACGAGACTACGGGATTTTGAATATAAATTGAGTCGTTAAAAACTTTGTAAAAACATCGAATTAAATCGAGTTATAAAACTTATATTAATTATTCAATGGCAGCCCAAATTGATCTGCTTGATGTTAAAGAAATGCGTAACATATTTTTTATCTTAATCAAAATCGACAACTTCTTTTGCCGACTGTTGATACAAAACTCTGAGAATTTAACACATTCCTGTACACAGTTTATGCAATAAATGTTTTCTGATTCTGATTCGAACGATAAATCGTTACTTTTTAAATAGACAATAATTACCATTTACGAGTAATCCACACAAAGTTGACAATATCTAATAATTAAGGTTTTCGCGTTTTTTCATTTCAATGAGTAATTCAAAATTTCATTTCAATACGAAACAAATTATGTAAAATATACGTCATAAATCCGCTATTTGTTTCATTTCAATTGACAATATCTATTAATTTTACGTTTAATATTGCGCAGCAAGAATATTCAATTAGGATTTTTTTGTGGACAAGTTAGAAGTAACGGCGTTTCCACATGGGCGTTATTGTAAACATATATAATGAAAGATCGTTCGGCGGGTGTGTGGCCGTGACCTTATCGCAGACGCAGCCGCAGTTACGACACTGTGCCAAACTGTAAACATTTACTAATATCACTTGTTACTTCTACACGTGAATATCTTATCATTTCTATATGTATGTTTTTGTCTCTATCCTTCTATCACTTATATGATTTGACAGATTTTAAGTTTGCTTTGATTTCATCTCGGTTTGTCTCATTCACACAACCAACCAGCTCAGAAAGACAGTTTTCCCGTTTAGAAACCATTATGAAATCCTCGATATTATCTTATGAGACCAGAGAGTATATTCAAAATTTTTAGTAACATTTTTTCAACCTTTTTTGTATAGTCTTCATAAAACAATTAGTTCGACTTTAGGAGATTTCTACCTGAATTTACATTAAGTATTACATTAAGAAATGACAATACTTAAAATACTTTACATAAAGAGCAAATAGGAATTAATTTCCTTTTTAACCAACTTTCAAAAACTTGTTTTTGATGATTCTTTTTTTGTTTGGTAGGTAATACTTTAGAGGTGGCCCCATATATAAATAATTTAAGAATTTAAAATCATGAAAATGATATACGTATATAAAACAGCAGAATATTAATAAACTAAATAGTAATATAATGTGAAAGGCCAATCATAGCTCCGCTTCTATAGGCAAAAGAGTTTCCTTATAAGGGCATGCAGGGGTGTTACAACATTCTAGCAAAATAATCAGATGTTGGCTTATTCAACACTCCTGTGTTTAAACTAAAACAATTTCTTAATAAGATCAATTTTCCTTAAATTTATTCTATATGTATATTTTTCTATTCTATATCATTTTTTTGTTTGTACAATTATTCTGTATATATTGTATTTTTTTTTTTTTTTTTATCAGCCCTGTTTGTACAAACTGTCCCACTGCTGGGAACGGGCCATCTTCTCATTATGAGAAGGGTTAGGCCATAGTCTGCCACGCTGGCCAAGTGCGGGTTGGCAGACTCTGGCAGATATATTGTATAAGTGTATATATATATTTTTTTTTATGCGGGTCCGTTTATTTCACAGTGTACTTGTCTAGTCTTTTACATTATTTGTGAAAACTTTTAATTGACCTTTCGTTTTTATATCCATTTTCTAATGTATGTATTTAGCTGTTAGTATTCATTTGAGAATTAAAATAAAATAGAAAAACAATTTTAGAAGGCATATGAGAGAAAAAAAAACGTGCCATTTAATACTTGTTTATTTTGATTTTAGTTTTGAATACACGTAAATGCGCTTACATTAAAAGAAAAAAAAAATACTCTAAAGAAATAGTGATACAGGTTCATTTTATCGCAATTACGAAAATACTAATCCGGGATGTTTCCCGGAATATCCATTGTACCTTTCACGCACAATTTCATCAATATGGGTTAATCTTCAAGCCAACTTTTCTAATATTTATCTACATCACGTATTTCAGCAGACATTTCACGGTTTGAAGCACGTTTTTAAAATACCTACCGCCATTATCATACCAGGAACGTTTAGGTAACTTGTGTAACGTTTTTACTCAGGCTTATTTGCGTGATACAATAAATTATGTTTCGCTGTTTTTTTAGTTTTAAAATGATGCTTATACAGCTGTTTTATACAAACACGAAATATTACGCCGATTACGTTTCGTTGTCACAATAATACGATTTTGTACTGTCTGCAAGTAATATATTTCCTGAACGTAAGCGATAAGTGGAACCGATCGACTAATACGTACTTACTTAAATCGAATTCGCGTATAGCAGGGTCCTTGAAGAGTTATTGAAAATCAAAATATAATTATCTGACATTATCTATCACGTTTCCAATCAAATTAATCGATTTGATATAAAATAATATAATCAGGCACTGATTCAACTAAAGTTACATCATATTTGAAATCAATAAGCTAGTTATTTAAATTGTTCCTTTATATTTTATTGCTCATACATGTTGCCACGAATATTCACTTAACACTTGTTGTCAAATTTATCTTTATATAAGCTGTGTACTGTTGTAAATGGATTTTAGGTTCACAATGTTTTACCGGTTGAGCTTAATGTATATTATATAGCCTATTATCTGTAACTGTACCTATTTCAATAAAATAAAATAAAATAAAATAAAACAAAACTTTACATTTATTGCCACAGAGTTTTGGCATCAAAACGTACACAAGAGAATCTCAAAAAACGTTCTTTCAAAATCAATCGTTCAAAATCTTTAACGGCGGTGTGTAATCTATATACTTTTATGTTCATATTTTCTGACCTATACATTAAAGGCTCGGGTACAATTTGTAAGTAAACAAAACGCAGTCTCCATGTTTGTCCGTCTCACCTTTACGATATTAATGTAATCCAGTAAGCCAGTATCCAGTATCTTGTATATAGTACAAGTGCCCTACTAATTGCATCCGTATGGAAAATCCCAATCAAGTTTGTTCTTTTGGTTTGAACTTCTGGTTTTTATACAAAAGACTGAATTCAATTATATTAAATTTCTGAATGTTGTTGTGAATAGGCTGCTAGCGGTTCCTTTCGGTTTCATACGCTTAAGAAAATATTCATATTTGTGAATAAATATATTACTTATGTAGTTTCAATTATTTTAATTAATTCTTGTAATTAATAAAATTGATAGTGTGTTGTTTGAACTATTTCAGAAATACTTCTTTACATGTGTGTATTCGATTCGGACTCAGCACACTTCTTCATGTTTTTGGCAAATATACTGACCACTATACTTCAGTCAGATAGGATAGACGAATGTTTCTATACTATAATTATTTTAAATTTCTACATTATAATTTTAAAGTAAAAAAATGAGTTTCCAACAACATTTAATATCTTCACACTGTCCCCAGACATATTCACTCACAACTAATCAATTAAATGTTGTAAAACAGCTGGGCTATTTTTATTACCTACCCTCGTTTTCATTACGTCCATCCATTCAAGAGATTTAGTACAAACAAACACGAAATCTGAATCGAATTCAAATATAACTCGGAAGTTGAAAAATAACTTGTTAGGTTTCATATATGTAGTTTTAGTGCCGTCCTTTATATCCGTGTACAGATCGCGCTAGCGATATTGCGGTTAATTAACCATGTTATTTTACTGTAATTTTTTTGTTTATTATGATCTTTAAACGGTTTTATTTAGCTTGACCTATTTGTTTATTTGTGTCAAATTTAGTACCCAATTGAAATTTTATCCCCTTGCAGTTGACGGATCGATCTGAAATTTGGTATACACCTTTAGTCCTGATGACAATACAATTTAGTATATTCTGTATTATTGTAAATCCAAGATGGCCGCCGGCACAAAATGATTTCATATTTTAACACAACCCCCACAATATGGGTATCAAATGAAAGGGATTTTCTAGTAAAATACAGTAAATACATTACCTACATCATTATCTTTCTTTTCAATAAAACCGTTTAACTTAAAAAGTTTTTTTGAAGTAAGTACTTGTTTAATAAATAGGCTAAATACGACCTGTCTAAATACGCTGGATGCAAGTCGCATCCAATCGGTCTTTTTGGAAGTCCATGGGGGAGGCCTATATTCAGCTGTGAATCACCGCGGGCGCAGGCAGTTATATATAGGATTTTTTATATTTTTTGGTAATTTATATAATGTATGTACTACTCCAGGGTACAGGCTATATTTGTACCTTTCATTAAAATCCGTTCAGTTGGTGCTGCGTAAGATAATTCAGAATACCATTTTAACTCTTGAGTTTAATAGGAACGCTTATATTTTTTCGGGATAAAATGTAGCCTTTGTGTTATTCCAGGCAATATGCTGCTACCTCCATATCAAATTTCATGTAAATCCGTTCAGCCGTTTGAGCGTGAAAGAGTAACAAAACACACATACTCAAAAACTTTCGTATATTAGTGTACACTAGCTTATTCTCACGGCTTCAACGTAAAATATTCTTTGTTCAACTTTTACTCCCATTTGAAACCATGCGATACATTTTTTCCCCAAAATTCTTTCTTAGTATTTATTTATTCTGTTCCGTTACACCCTCGAATTGTCAACGGTTCAAGGCTGTACCTTGTCTATCATTCCGACTCTGAGGACTTATGTATTTATAGATATAGATTTATTTTCATATTACGTTCAGATTAGGAAAATACGCATATAGCTAAGTATAGCTACACAATATGTGTGTAGTTATCGATATAGAGAAGCGTAGTTTGGAAACTGGTCTGTAGTGCAGAGTCGGCCGCGCCACCCAAGGCCGCGGCTGGAGACCTTCACGCTCAGACCAATTAGATTTGGTCGGGCTTTGTTTCGGAAACTAGATTTCGTCGTCTGTGTCGGTCGGTCACTTCTTTGTTTTGTTTGCTTCCATTTACCGAGAGAAAATGTTTGATTTTAATTTCCTAAAATCGAATTGACCTCACCGGATGTTGATTGTTCGTGGAACACTTTCAAACCACGGAATTTGGCGTTTCTATTTTAAATGAAATACTTTGCATTGAAATTGAACAGTTTTTAACGGATTTATCGCGCATATTTTACATAATTTAATAACCATTATTTATTTTGTAACATTATGTAAACTATACGCGTTAAATCCATTTCATACATTAAGCATTGTTGAATTTCAATGAGTATAACAACCACAAAAGTAACGACCGCAAAAACCTTAGAAAATTTAAAAATACTTTGCATACAGAAAATGAACTATTTTTAGATCATGAATGCTTGACTGATTTTAAATTCAGAGATTAACGCCTGATTTTGCATTAAATTAACACATCTCTTGTTTGCTTTTTTACAGACGCAAACTTGGATCGTAAAAAGCGTAACAAACAGTATTTACCAACACGCAAAATTATTGTGCAAATATTTTTTGTAACGTCCATATTTTGAAGGCACGCTTGTTTAAGTAAATTTTGCATTTTAATTTCTTTTGCACAAAAAGGACCAACAGAATAATCTTTTAGAGTGAGATTTTGAAATATAGGAATTTGGATATAGTTGTCATGACTACTTTTCATTATACAAATTTTGTGTCTAATTTTTTTTACACGCACATTCAGACAATACTTATGTAGTTTAAGTGTATACCTATACGATGTCTAAATATGGCGTTTGATGGGTTTTTTATAGTGCTACCAGATGGCTGTTTGGGTCTAGATTAGGTCAGGTTTTGGGTGTGCATTAATATGCCTCATTTCGTTTCAATAATGTCAGTAGGTTTATTACAGAGAAATAGGTTTATTATAGTTTCTAGTGATATCTTAATCTATTACAATTTAATATTATAACTTTATTTATTTATTTACTGTTTTTTGAATAAATAAGAGCATACAAATATGCACCCGAATAACATGACCCCTCATGTTATTCAGGTGCATATTTGTATGCATATTACACATTTTAAAAGCAAAACGGCTTGATCGATTTTGATGTGCGAGGTGTCTTTAGATTTGTCTTTACTTCCCGAGTATTTAATAAATTGATAGTTCAGCCAAAGGTGGAAATCATGCTTAACCTAAAGTATAATCAGGTTTCGAAGTGAGTGAAGAACACCGGCTTAGTCTCTCACACTTTGCCGCACATGCGATATCGAACACCGAACCGTGTCTCGCACTTGTCACGAATTCGTACGCTACGAATATATATAAGAACATGATATCGCCTTCACTTGACTTTGACCCAGATCCGAAATACTTTCGGTTTTGAACGCCTTGTTTACTATTGAGGAAGTTCAAAGTAATAAGGCACAGGCTGTTGCAATGTAATATGATTTATTTGATGAAGTATGTTATTTTATGTTTTAATATCGATTGCATGCAAGGCTTGCACGATCGATGCAACTGGGTTGATATTAGTAATTTATGTGATATGTAGGTGTTGATTAGATTCGATACTTAGGTATATTTATAATTTCACTATTTTTACGCAATTTTCCTAAAAAAACATTATTCCTATCTAAATAAACAAAATCATCTCATACTTTTCTAATATCATTACTCAGTGAGTTTATATGTTCTAAAATGTGTGATGCGCGAGAGAGATAGCTGCGCGCTTTGAGCCCAACTTTAAGGATATAAATAAGTTATCTCTTTGTCTATGCACAAGTGCGCAACGTTTCTCTTAAGGCCAGGCTCTACAGACAAGAGACCTTTGCGCAATTCGTGCTTATAGGTATTATAATTATTTTCTACTTCAAGCAGGCATTAATGAGAGTTGAATGTTGCAATGCCGTCAATAAACTGAATAGAATTAAATTCTAGGAAGTTTTATCTACACACCAGTTCAGTACATGCAAGAAGAATAGCTATTTCGCCATATTAGAATATGGCGAAATAGCTATTTTTCTTGCATTTTTTATACCGTCAGCTGAATAAAAATACACACAAAATACATCCTTAAAAACTAAATGGACGACTTAAATATTCTCCACAATGTATGTATATATTTTTGGATCAGTGTTATAATGTTGTACTTGGGATAGAAAGAAATTTCTGTCTACATCCTTGATGCATAAAGAGCAGGCGTGGAGCTCCCCGCCACCTTTTCTATTTCTTTAGAAGTAAACGTAGAACGTGCTAAGTTCAGGTGAGTTGGCGGTCAGTCGTAAATCTATTACACACTTTTATTATACTAATATTTGTGATCATAGGCAAGACTAGATAGAAAGATTGTCGTTGGACCTAGTTTTGCCTGTGACCACGGCCCCTGCATAGTGATTAAAACCTTAAACTTTTATATTATGTAAAGAAAACAAATAGAATAAAAATAATTTTAAAAAAAGACTTCAATACAATCAATTTAACTGAAAAGGGAGAAATAACTCGTACGTAATACCGAAAAATTAAATCAAAACTGGGCATTTACCTAAGTAGGTTCTTATTTTTTTGAGTAGATACGCAGTAAATCCATTAAAAGTTGTTTTATTAAGCAACAATCGAAAAAAAATGATATATCCTTTTGTATTTGTGACCTTATGAAACCAGGTAGGTAGGTAAGTATAAACAGTGAGAATCGTAAAAAACTTACACTTATTAATAACGCAAAAACTAAACTGAGACGCACATAATAAATAAGACAAACATCCTCATTTTAAAAAGCGAACCATATAAACAAACACAGGATACGACACGTGGGCCACACCCACTAACTTATCAACTCAAACGAGTATGTTTCCAATCATCAATTAAAATAACTACATTCGGCCGGAACAGCCCACATGCCTGATCTGAACTGGCACGTACGTACTTAATAGTACTGTTTAGTTAATAAAAAATACATACTGTTTTGTTACAATCCAATTTGATCAGATACAGTCACGGAAAAAATGTCATATACAACAAGTATCAATATTAAAAGAAAAACAAAATACCCGACTGCAGAAAAGAGGTTTTGCAGCCTAACTTATGTTTTTTTTTTATTTTGATGTACCCAGTGTCACTCTCACAACTAAGACGAATCTATTGACATCACTCACATCGAAATCGGTCAAGCCGTTTAGGCTCTAGGGCGTGTCAAAGAAATATACATCCATACACTCGAAAAATATAGCCCTCCTTCTTACGCAATCGGGTAAAAATTAATGTTGGTGTGTGTACCCGAACTTTTCACAGGGCCTGATACATAAAATATCTAAGATGGTTCTGTCTGTTTGACATTTGCCTTAAAGCGCGGTGACCGAACTGACGACGGCTTGCTAAGCTAGCAGAATAATGTTTCGGGCTACAGTAGAGAATAAAGTTTCTTTTAGGACTGGACAAACATTTTCCATACAAATAACAACTTATTAGCTTGCCAGATAGAAAATCTACGTGCCAGATGCTCGAAAACTAATTAGACGTAAATATCCCGAAAAATTTACTTCCTGTAGTCTCCAGAAAACAGACGCGAAAATTTACTTTTTCATTCAAGATCAGAGCGCTTTATTCTTGACATCATCATCATTATCATCAACTCAGCCACAGAAGTCTATTGCTGGACATAGGCCTGCCCCATGGATTTCCTAAAAGATCGAATGAATGCGGCCTGCATCCAGCGTCTTCCTGCCACTTGTATGATATCTTCTATCCACCTCATGGCTGGCCTTCCTACGCTGCGCTTGCCGGTACGTGGTCTCCAGTCGAGAACATTTCGGCCCCATCGGCAGTCAGTTCTACGCTATTTGTCCTGCCCACTGCCACTTCAACTTACCAATCCGATGCTATGTCGGTTATTCTTGACAGGATTTGTATTAATTTTACAGTAAAGCACTTGAGTGCTCGACTGTCCGCACTAGATCCGTGTAAAGTAGATATTATATGAACCGCCGGCCCTGCAAGGACGCCTTGCATCCGCAACGCGACGCGGCTGCCCCATTCATTGTGAGATGATTTAATAGCTTGTAAGCGCTACTTTTTGTTTGCTGAAGTACATACGCGTATTTTTTAATAACTTGTAAGCGCTACTTTTTGTTTGCTGAAGTACATACGCGTATTTTTGTTTCTAACTAGCTGCACCCCGCGGTTCGACCTGCGTAGTGATGAAAAACGGCGATGATGATGATAAAAGTAACCTATATCAGTTTACAGGTCCTCTTGAATAGTTTTACCAACTTCCATAACAATTAGTGCAGCCGCTTAGTCGTGAAAAGTTAACAAACTGACATGAGATAAGAGTTACTAAGGAGGTAAATATATATATATATATAATAGATAATATTTTATAGATAACGTTTTAGGGCATTTAGATTAGATATTTTAAAAGCACACACAAACTGCAATGGTACTCGTAATAACACAGAATAAACATGTAATGTAAGTACTGATAGAGATATGCGGGCTCAAGTCCCGTCAGATGTGAAATGTGTGAACTTTTTTATAATTTTTTAGATACTTAAGTGTGGTAAACACTTCAAAAATGTTTAACACGAAATCCATCTATGTTTAAATACCAACAAACACTACACAAAAATACTATATACAGAAAAGAAACAAGAAAGGTGTAAGTAAAGATATGAAATAAAATAAACCAGTATGTTTTAAATAGAAAAATGCCAAATTGATGGATAATTTAGTTTTGGTGGTGTTTATAATTCAAGGAATGAACATCAAATAAAATGCTATCAGTTGTTACTATGCAATAATTATGTTGTCTCGAAACTGGTTCAGTTGTGGTAGACCACTATCTTTTATGTATGTATAAAATGTAGTTCGACCACGACACAAATGTCGCAATGAAAGTGACCTTTGATAATAATAACACAAAAAGGATAATTTGTAGGTATTGTTTTAAAAGCATAGCTACATTATACTACTGATGTTTGCCCGATACTACAAAGCTTGAAACATCACCTCAGTCCTATCTTATCGGTTTTCTATTAGATTAATTTCGGTGAGTATACATCTGATAGATAGACGAACTGTTTATTTATATACACCATTAACAATCAAAAGAAATTATCCTAAAAACTAGTGAAAAATACGCTTATTTAAATTTTATGCCATTTTTACTATCGGCGAATAAGAAAAATAAAAAGGCATCATCGTTTTAATGTAGATACAAAAAAAAAAACGAAACTCTTTAATTACATTTTCATCGTACGGACTGCCAAATTGTGGAGTACGCATTTTCAGAGGTTATTTCCTGATACCTAGGTATCAGGAAATATAACCAGGGTGTCCTTAAAAGTGAGAGAATTGGTTCCTTCTTGACAACTGCGTTCCATCGTGGACCACAAAGAAGCTTATGCAATGATAATCATTGTTCCGATTAAACTGCAAAGTTTCGAAGATCGTTGCAAAGTTACTGGTCTTTCCGTTTTCTATATTGCTTTCATTTCAGATGGGTGTGCAATAGAAAGTGTGAAAGTTGGAAACACGAAAAAGTTATACAGTGAATATTCCAAAATCTGAATGAAGCATTTTGGTTCCGTTTTACTATGGACTTCTAATTTCTGTAATACACTACCTGAGTGGATTTCCCCTGATAGATAGATAGATAAACTCTTCATTGTTTACACCACTATACTAAAACACTAATTAACAAAAGAGAGCATACACGCTAGCGAAAATATCAGGCGGACTTATCGCTGAAAGTGATCTCTTCCAGGCAACCTTATAGATATAACCTGAATATCTATAAGTCCCGAATGAATAAGGTTTTTCTCATTGTGAACCACAGCATCGCTCAACATCAAGCAAGCTCGAGGCCAAGCGCAATCCTTTTAATGAGGGAATGAAAATCAAAGTAAAATGATAACTTTAAGTAATTTATTTCATGTTATTTCAATAAATTTTACCATAACCGCGTTAGTTCGTAGATCGTAACTGTCGCTTAACACCAGGTGAGTTGACGGTCAAGCGCAAGCCTATGGTCAATAAAAAAAAAGTTGAAAGATAAAAATCGGCCATGACTTTGCAACGTGAAGTTGATAAGGCGCCGTTAGATAACAGGACCATAATACGAGTACTTAGTAAGTATATAGCGGCGATAACACGCCACTCGTGGATAACGTTTCATTTGGTAAACAAATAAACTTCTCAAAGTATACATCTGCTTTCAAGATTGCTTTAATTTTGTGCGCTTGACCCGACTGCCCAGGAAGTTAGGTAATGTTTTTCAGATTATGTAGATATCATTGTAAATAATAGAAGCAATATCATTGTAAATATTAGAAGCAATATCATTGTAAATATTAGTACATAAATCAGGCCCCGAATTCTGTGATTAGAAGTTTGTTGTGTGTAAAGTTTGTTTATTTATGTAGGTATGTATAATTGTATTGTGTATTGGTTTGTTTGTATATTGGCTATAAATATAGCCAATACCTACATATATTTATTTTATATATATTATATTTATTAATAAACTTTTTAAAGAAACCTCTCTTCACCCGCTCGTTTATATTTTTGTCAAGCATGAGATTTGTCATTGAATGTCAAATGCTTTGTCTTCGAAGATTAGAAAATGTGCTGTTTATACGATAATCATCAACATTTGACACTTTTGCAAAGAAAAAACGTGTCGGTGGAACTCTGCGATTCTATAATCTGACTCACTTCACTCAGGAATACAATGAAAATTTTCATTTTCAAAATATTCAAAAAGTAATAAAGCAATGTATATAATTATAGGTAATTATGGGACCAACTCGGGAGCTTTCTGTATATGTTAATTCAAGAAACACAAAAATTGGTTCACGAATGACAGAATAATCGGTGATCACTCAATAATAATACACAACAAAAAAAAAACATACGGGCCGAATTGATAAGCTCCTTATTTTTGGAAGTCGGTTAATAACTTAGATTTAAGATGTTTAAATAAATATGTGAATAATGACGATAATATTTTAATTTCTTATAATGTGATGCAATTGTTTGGTTTAATTACATTTATTCAATATTATTTATAATTCTATGACATAAGGTCGAAACAAATGAATTTAGAATTTGAATAGGAATTTTGAATTTGGGAGGAACTAACCAAAAATAAAAATGCTGAAATGAAATAACGTATAAAGATGGTATAAAGTAAATAATTATTGCCAAAGTTAGAAAACATTACGACAAGATACGTCAAATCCATCATCATGGTTATAATCATCATCATCACAATGACGTGAATAATGGTAAGCTTTTGCATTGTATAATTCGAAATATCAAAAGAATTCAACAGTACCTACATTCTAAATCAAAAAGATATATGGATCTCCTTTGTTTGCTTATTTGTATAAATGATCCCACTGTTTTGAACGCGGGCCATCGTCTCCTTGCGAGAACGTGGTTTGTTGAGATAAGATGATCCACACTGCTGGCCAAGCGCGGGTTTTCTCACCAAGTGCGGGTTGGCAGACTTCAAACATCTTCAAGATCTTTGAGAACTCTCAGACATGTAGGTTTCTTCACGATGTATTCCTTCACCGTTTGAAGTTGGCGGCAATCACCAATACGCACATAACTTCGAAAAGACAGAGGTGCGTGCCGCGAGATTTGAACCTAGGACCTGCGAATCGCAAGTAAGACGGTCTCCCGACTAGGCTACCGGAAACTTTACCAAGCTTTTAAATAACCTGTATAGGTATTATTACCGATATAAAACATGTTTGGAGCTGACAAAGGAAAGGTGCTGAAGGTGAGCGCAAGGCCGCGCGGTTGTTTTGCTCCACATGCACCTGACTTGGAAATATTTAAGTTTTTATTGCCTCCAATAAAAATGCATATTTTGATTTTTAGCACAGATTTAAGAATTCGCGGCTAGAACTTGTTAACGTCTATATAAATATTGCTGAACACAGATTCAGATACTTTTGAAACTCTAGAAGCTAGTGTTTTTTTTTTGTCCAGTGTCATCAGTCATCAAAAAAACCGGACAAGTGCGAGTCAGACTCGCCCACCGAAGGTTCCGTACAAACTAGTAGATAAGAGGGGGAAATCATATATTGTTTTATATTTTCCTTCATAAACCGAAAAATAAACATCGTAAAAATATTTAAAACCCTATTTTAGCTTAATGGTAATGAAGCTCTTTCAAATGATACCCCACATGAAACGGTTAATTCACTTAAAAATTTTGACCCTCATTCCTTACATAAAGACACTTTTTTTTTGTGATTAAATTAAAAATGTCCCGTTTTCGGTTTTTTTTCTATATGTGTACTATAACACAATGCTTCTTGCCAAATTTCATAGTTCTAGGTCAAAGGGAAGTACCCTATAGGTTTTGATTCCCTTGTGAGTGTCGAAATGTGCGCTTTTTACGACATATTCGGCTGTAACTATTTTTTTACGAAAACTGAGAAATTTTATTTTTCTTTCTGCAGCAAGAGACTATGGATCTGCGTATATGGTTTTAATTTCAACTCGATACCTTCACGCGTTCCCGAGGTACAGGTCTTGACACCCGGACAGACGGACAACAAAGTGATCCTATAAGGGTTCCGTTTTTTCCTTTTGAGGTACGGAACCCTAAAAATAGACATTGGAACTCTGGAACTCCTAGTTGCCAAATGACCTGTCGAATTTGAGCTCATTGAATACACTTCAAATTATTTTTTATCGTTAGTAAAAATACCTGTAATAAATTTTTGGTTTTACTATGGAAATTAACGTGGTTTTCACACATTTTTAAATCTGAGCCAGACGTGAGTGACCCGTAGTTTTTATTTAAAAAATTTTGGTTGTTTACTTGCTAACAAAACTCATACTAAAATAATGTGAAGTCACCGAGAACTAAGGAAATACAAACCTGAAATAATATAGAAACAAAACTGCAACAATTTGCTAGTAGATTATGATAATTTAAGCTGATCACGCACAGTATATCTATCTATAGCTTTACAATATATATCTTATTTATGTTAATTATTATTTATAGAATGGCTTTTGCATTGACACGTGGCCAGTTCTAATCAACTAGCTAATAAAGCGGCCGATGAACTTGCCTTGCGCAGGCCACCGCCGCGCCGCCGCCGCCGCCGGTTCCTTACATGAAGCATGTAAATGCACTAGGCTCTGACGCCAGATTGATTAGATAACCAGTTTTAAAGTGACTGCCAGCACTTATTATCACGCAGCACCAGCGGGTCTCGTTACACAGGTTGGATACACTCAGCCACCGATCCCCTCAGAGAAGTTAAATATTAATGCTTAAGGTGGTACGTCACGCATGCGGCGGGAAATTAAAATTTCAAACACTTTTTTGTACTTGTAGCTAAGTCAGGTATTTTTTTACCTCTAGTAAACATGACAACATGAAGAAAATCCCGATTTCCCGTCAGTGGGCCCAACCCTAGGCCGATATCGATGTATTCCCAAATGTGTAATCGGTCTTTATTCGCATGATAACTTTTTTTTTATATGAAACTAGCTGTGCCCCGCGGTTTCACCCGCATAGTGATGAGAAACGATGACGTTGGTGATGGTGATGTTGAGACGAGATAAACGATGAGAACGGTGTTGATAATGATAAAATATAGCCTTATCTAGGTTGTGAGATATATCCGTGCAAAATTTCATAACAATCGATTTAGCCGATTGGTCGTAGGTAACAAACAGACAGGCAGAGTTATTTTCGCTTTTTTAAAGTTGCATTTCAACTCGCCTGTTCGTAATTTGAATTAAAAATAAAACCGGCCAAGTGCGATTCAGCCTCGCGCACGAGTAGTTCCGTACCATTATCTATAAAAACGGCAAGAAAACACGTTTGTTGTATGGGAGCCACCCTTAAATATTAATTTTACTTTAATTTAATTATTTATTTTTAAAGTGAATAATATAACTCAATATTCAGTAAAAATTTCAAGCGTCTTCCTGTTGCTGTTGTCAATATCGAGCAAAAACGAGCAAAAAAATCACGTTTGTTGTATGGGAGCCCCTTTAAATATTCATTTTATTCTGTTTCTTAGTATTTGTTGTTATAACGGCAACAGAAATGCATCATCTGTGAAAATTTCAACTAACTATCACGGTTCATGATACAGCCTGGTGATAGACGGACGGACGGACGAACGGACGGACAGACAGCGGAGTCTCAGTAATAGGGTCCCGTTTTTACCCTTTGGGTACAGAACCCTAAAAAAACAACGGGTTGCACTCCGGGGGTGCCGGCAGAAGTGAAACTAAAAAATAAAATAGCAAAAAGACTGACTCGTGAAGGATTTGAACCTCCGCCCTCCGATGGACAAATTGAAATTTATATCGGTGCTCTAACCTACTGAGCTAACGAGTCTTACGTGCATGTGTCGAAAATAAGCATTCGGCGCAACGAAATGACGTCATGCTAGAAGGAAAAACTTGTAATACAATAATGAACTTTAAATGTAGAACGTTAGAATAGGTTTCTGACTTTTCCATCCGCGCGAAATCTATTCAACCCAATGCATCCGCGCGCTTGTACGCTAGTAACTAGTTGACAAAATATCGAATCAGAAGTATATAATATCACCTGAAATTAAATAAATCTTGGTCGTCAACTGTGATTTTTTATCGTACTTGTTGACACGCTAGGTACATACACTTGGGGTATCTATAGAAGTCCATCATGACTAAAATGAATCCTTATTCCATTGCTGTGTTTATTTCCCTCTTGATATCTAAATTAGTTGTTTATCTATCAAATCTGAATTTGACACATAATTTGACGATTTATTTGTCATGGACACATCACCCAGCTGGCCAAGCAACAGCTGCGCGTAATTCGATGAATAATAATGTAAATTTATTTAAAATGGTCTAAGGTAAAGATAGATAAGGTAAGGTCTGTTTACAATTATCGCAAGTTACATTGTAAAATATTTTTACAAGAAAGTGTAAGATTAGTACGTCAGACACTCTTGATCTAATATGACCATTGCCTTATTGACCCCAAAGCAATTAATATGCGTTTTATTGAGAACACACGAGTATCTGACTAATTTACGATAAACAATTACAAAGTTATGACACCTTCTTACTACTGTACTAAGGTGCCTTTCATTTCAATAACCATGTATATTTGACTCATATTTTATACTCCAGATATGTTATTTCTCTCTCCGTATTTTTTTTATTGGTCAATCGTGTACAAAAAAAGCATAAACCGAAAAACATTCATCGTAAGAATATTTAAAAACCTGTTTTAGCTTCTGCTAATGAAGCTCTTTCATATGATATCCCACATGATACGGTTAAAGTACTTTAAAATTTGGACGCTCATTCCTTGAATAAAGACACTATTTTTTTGTGATTAAATTAAACATGTCCAGTTTTCGGATTTTGCTTTGTTATCCTTTTCTATGGTATCTTTGCAGTCTAGATTCACGGCTGACATTATAACCTCGCTTAATCCTTTTTTTCCAAAAGTATTTCCACTTCGAAGAAACACTGAGCGACGGCAACATAGGATGAAAACTTGTATTCGCCATTTCTCACTAAATTTCTTTGGCACGACGTTTATTTAATATTTGTTCGATTAGCCACGCTCTGTGCTCATAGTTGTCTTATATTTAGATGATTGAATGTCACTGACCTCAATCTATGGTCTGGTGGATGTCAAACTATGTCATGCGTATTTAACTGTCACCATGGCAATTTAGGCAGAAACAATGTATGTATGGAACTAGAATAGTGACATCCGCGCCACGCCCACAAATCCGTGAGCCATTTGCAAGCCCACAAATCTTGAAGTGGATTTGTTCCGAACGAATATGAACCGAACCTTCAAAATTTTCTACTGTGACGTCACAGCCAACATTCAAAGTACCAACAGCGTTCGGCGAACTGAATATTGAACTTTCATCACTGTGTAATAACTCTCGTTAAGTAGTTTGTGGAATCTGTAACTTTCTAACTGTAAAAATTATATGCATGTGTTACAGATGGCTACACCAATGTTTTCGTTGGTTCAGACCAAAACGTACTATTCAAACTTTTAATAATTCACGTGACCACTGTACAGGGCCGAATTGGTAAGAAGTATCTCAAGTATAGATTGGGTATTCCTGCCAGATATTTACATTTTTGAACTGTCTCTATCATTAGCCATTTGAAATGTAAGTCAAGTTAGTACTTACGTAACAAATTTAGCAAGGAATTCAAAATTTGATAGTTATTAAAGCTGTTAAACCTTGCCCAGTCTTGACAACATATGAGGTCAGTGATACATGTTCATGAATAAAAATAACTTAAGTAAGGTAGGACTTAAGTAATTGAAAAGCAGTTGCCCGATAAAACACTTGAAATAAATTATCAATACATAAATGTCCACACATGTTCTAGCCTTCATAAACATTTTAACAATTAATAATTATTTACGCAATATAATTCCAATTGATACATTTACGTAAATCAAGGGTAAATTACTTACTAAAAATTATGTCAATAAATTCTAACCTTGATTTAGCAGTGGACGCTTGAAAGTTCACAATTTGCTATTGGATTATAGACCTTGTTAGTCTAAAAATAGGTTGTATTTCAGAAACAATGCTGGAAATCCTTGAGCTCGTTACTAAAGCCCAGTAAATGAAAGTTGATACTAAAAGAACTGCTTTCGCGTGACAAAAGGGACAAAAGGAACCCGATATGCGGAATATTCACACGATTTTGGTGACTATTCACAGACAGGTTTGCATGGTAGCCTACTCTACCTTGTGGCTAATTATAGGTATCACATTATTTTTAACCGACTTCCAAAATGGAGGAGATTCTCACATCGACGGAAGCTTTTTTTATGTGTGTTCACCGATTACTCGAAGAGACCTGGACCGATTTGAAAAATTATTTTTTTGTTTGATAAAATTTCTATGATACCACATCATAGAAATTTTATCAAAATCGGTTCGGCATTTTGGTTTTTATAACAAAATAACTGGAGAAATATATCATCCACGTAAACGACGAATGGTGTTAAGCTACAGTTACGGTCTATGATGGAGTGCGCTAGCTGATGTTATAAAAGCGAAAGTAACTCTGCCTGTCTGTTTGTTACATTTTCACGCAAAAACGGCTGAACCGATAGTTATGAAATTTGATACAGATATAATTGAGAACACGGAGACGGCTATATATATACATACATATCAGTCATTTTTAGGGTTCCGTACCTCAAAATAAAAAAACGGAACCCTTATAGGATCACTTAGTTGTTCGTCTGTCCATCTGTCCGGGTGTCAAGACCTTTATCTCGGGAATGCGTAAAGGTATCGTGTTGAAATTAAAACCATATACGCAGATCCATAGTCTCTTGCTGCAGAAAGAAAAATAAAATTTCTCAATTTTCGTAAATAAAAGTTACAGCCGAATATGTCGTAAAAAAACGCCAATTTCGACACTCACAAGGGAATCAAAACCTATGGGGTACTTCCCGTTGACCTAGAACTATGAAATTTGGCAAGAAGCATTGCATTAGAGTACACATATAGGGAAAAGTCCGAAAACTGAACATTTTTAATTTAAACACAAAAAAAATGTGTCTTTATGCAAAGAATGAGTCCAAATTTTAAAAATCTTTAACCGTATCATGTGGGGTATCATAATTGAAAGAGCTTTATTAGCATACTTAGGCTAAAACAGGTTTTTAAATATTTTTACGATGTATATATTTCGGTTTATGAAGGAAAATATAAAAAAAATATGTATATGTTTTCCCCCTTTTATCTACTAGTTTGTACGGCACCCTCGGTGGGCGAGTCTGACTCGCTCTTGTCCGGTTTTATTATATCATACTCATGATACATAGAAACACTCAGGCTCAGAACAAACATCCATGCACATCACACAAATGATTCTCCTGGGTGGGGATTGAACCCTTGACAAACCAACAACTTAGAAAATAGACCTACTACTAACTGAGCTGTAAAGCCAGCCGTATGGTTCGTAGTAGTTTCCTAGACGGACTCGCGGGCACTCTTGCGCATCACAATATTTTTAAACATATAAATCACTGAGATATTAGATAAGTCACAGAAGATTTTGTTTATTTAGATAGGAGAAATATTTACAATAAATATTTTTCTTCGATATCTTTTAAATTGTCTGAGGAGCTAGAAAATATATGTTTCTTCAATTCTCAGGCGCCAATATAAATGATAACTCAATACAACTTTTTTCCTATATAAATAAATAGAATCGTCTCTCAATTTTAGTAATATCCTTGATAGATCCCTATTCAGTGATTTTATATGTTTCAAATGATGTGCGAAAGAGATATATGTGCGCTTTGAGCCCATGCTTAGAAATTACGTAGTGAGGCCTTGGGATGCTGGCCTAACAGCTTCAGTAGGTGGTGAATATGAACATGATGAAGATGAGAATGCAGATACTGACGTAGATGATGCAAGCGCTGATGAAGCAAGTCAAACATATAGAAAAACACCCTTTTTGTGTTTTAAAATATATTATGGTTCGAAGATAATAATCAGTTCGCTGTGTGTCACGTACATATCATAAGTATTTCAAGCGTGATAGCCAAAATCTTCCATTACAAAGTGACTGATATCACAAACTCCAACAACGCAAAAACCTGCCTTAATCACTGATAACAGGTTCCAAATTACACAATCCGATAATAATACATTAGATGCTGTGATACGGGGAAGGTGAAATTGATGAGCTGCCAACAACTACATTATGAATGTTTTTTTGTTGAATTATATGTTTGCGCTTGACCACCAACTCACCTTGCGCTTACTTAGGCGAAACAGATTCACTGGCAATTTAAAGACACCCATACTTACAATGAGAATATATCTATAGGGACGTTAATACTAATTGAATAAGAAACAAAGTACAAACAATAAGCTTTTTAACAATGATTACCTATAAACATTTTACCTAGCCACTCATAATACACACAAACACTGGACGAAGATCATCCATATTCATCATACAATTTGTATGATGAATATGAATGAATGAAATCTATCAGAGAACACATACTCAAGAAGTTAGCCTAATATCCCATTCTAGTAGAAATCAGTTCAATCAAACTAACGCAATCCAAGACGCACTCTCAGCGGGAGAGTTTCGTGTTGGCGCCAAAACATGCGAATCATATAATTTTCTAATGGGACCAAGAGGAAACACCACGGCGGTGTCAGAAGTGCCAAATGCAGATAAATGTTTGCAGTTATTTACAGCTCTCACGTCACGTGTGCGAGCACGCGGTTCGGTAATTGTTTGTCGTTAATATGATAAAATAAACGACCCATAATAGGTACTCGTAGGTATATATTAAATTCGTTGGTCATAGATAACATATTTTTACAATATTGTTATAAAGTCATACATACTTCTACGATAAAATATATATAAATAAGTCATAATTCATGTATGCATTTAATTTAAGTATGTGTGTGTCGTAAATCATACCATACCATATTATGTTTTGATCAAATTTTAGTGTGAGTATTTTCTTTAGAATTATAGCTTAACTCTTGATTTACAATTATAGTTTACAAATCTTAAAAAACTGACTTTACAATATTTAATTCGCAATTCGTTTACCAAGAAAACGAATTGATATATTTTATAATATTTTTCAGTTATTTTGTTATTTAAAACCAAAGTACTGAATCGATTTTGATTAAATGAATTGGTATTACTTACCAAACAAGAAAATAATCATCAAAACAATTCATAATTGACGGAGTAATCGCTAAACAAACATACAGCCGAATTAAGAACCTTCTTTTTAGGGTTCCGTACCAAAAGGGTAAAACGGGACCCTATTACTAAGATTCCGCTGTCTGTCTGCGTATCTGTCTGTCTGTCCGTCTGTCACCAGGCTGTATCTCATTAACCGTAATAGTTAGACAGTTGAAATTGTCACAGATGATGCATTTCTATTGCTGCTATAACAACAAAAACTAAAAAACAGAATAAAATAAATATTTAATGGGGCTCCCATACAACAAACGTGTTTTTTTGCTCGTTTTTGCTCGATATTGATAACGTCAACAGGTAGACGCTTGAAATATTCACAGAATATTGAGTTATATTATTCACTTTAAAAATAAATAATTACATTAAATTAAAATTAATATTTAAGGGGGGCTCCCACATATCACAAACGTGTTTTTTTATAGATAATGGTACGGAACCTTCGTGAGCGAATCCGACTCGCACTTGGCCGTTTTTTTTTTAAAGTTGGTTAGCACTTTGCACCATCCGTGGTCACCCATGCTCAATTTTGTTTTGATGAAATTGGATTAAAATTTGACGTATGAAACCTATTTGAAAGTATATCCTTTCACACATTTTTTTTTCAAATCGGTCTTTAAATGACCGAGTTATGCGGCAACAAACATACCAAAACATTGTCGAATTGAGAAACTCCTTCTTTTTGAAGTGGGTTAAAAACATATTTATTTTGGATATTTCGCGTGCATTTTGATTGTACTTATGATAAATAAAATTGCAATAAATTGATTTCGATTGGGTTTTCTTGTTTTTCATAGATTTCGATTTAGTTATCGCTGATAAAACTAAGTATAATCTTTATTGCAAAAGAAAGGCATATCAATGTATTAAGTGAAATGCAATGTTGCCAACTTAGGATATTATTCTAGATTTTGGGTAAAACTGAACTAGCAGGGTATTTTTTCAGGGCATGGAATTTTTTTGAGTATTTTTTGTAATAAAATGTCCAGCCATAATGAAATAAATTCTCTTGGAAAAGAGAACAATCTTGTCAAAAATGGGAACTGACAGTAGCGCCTGATATTTCAGGCGCTACTGTGCTATTGCATTGAATTGAATTGGCGCTACTGTGGAATAGCACAGTAGCACCTTCAATTAGATTAGTTCTCTTTATAAATGGACTCTACAAACACGACATTCAAATCCTCTGATAGTTATTTTGATTTTTATTTCTCTCTGTTTTCAATTATAAATAGTATCATACCTAGACATAGTTACCATGATATTAGTAAAACTCGAGCGGCAATTATATTAATTAAATAAATAATCTTGTTAAGTACTTATGATATTTGCTCATATCTATGTTTCTTCATTTGAGTGTGTCTTTCATTATGAAGAGATATGAGACTATGTAGACTAGTGTGTTGATGTAATGTTTTTTTTTTTATAATAACAAGATGAGTAAGCCGTTTATCCTAAAGGTGAGCATTACCTTCATATAATGCGAACGTTTTCTTTTTTTAGTCATAAAAATATAATATTTTAGGGTAATTTTTCCAATGACACCACAAATCTAGTGTAAAAGTCGACTGAACACAGGGTAAAGTAAAAAATAGACCTGGCAACACTGGTGAAATTTTTATTTAGTAAAAAATCATGTAACTGAGACGTAAATTTGATTGATATGGGTAATTTTGGTTGATATGGGACTAAAAATTATGATAAGAGCGTTAGAATACGTTTTAAATGTTATAATTGGCTATAATTAGTATTTCTATTCCTCAAGAATGGAACAAAGAGGTAAAGTTTGTAATTGAAAATGTACAGTACATAGGTATACAAGTGTGTTGTTAGATTTTTAGTCAAAAGTTTAAAGTATTGCTAAGCGCGAAATACTCCAGTGGGCTTGGCGCCAAAAATACGTAAACTTCTTGTTTTGTTACAATTTTATGGTGTCGTAGTACTATGAGAAACATTTATAATAAATTTCCCATAATTATCTGTCTGTCCGTATGTTACAGCCATTCGGATACTATTCTATAAATCGCTACAAAATATTAGTAAAAAAAACATACTTTGTTAAAAAAAATATAGTTGCATCTCATATTATGTAAAGAGTAGATGATTTTTTTTCAACTGTACTCCTCATGGGATATCCTTGAATAAGTAAAAATAAGTATACATACATATACGTATACGTATACGTGTACATCGCATTCTTCTCTTACCTACCGTTACCGTTAGTCCGCCGAAGAGGGAAAAATTGAGTCTCATGCATTCCTAAATTATCAGATAAAGAAATGTATGGCTAACCGTAGTAATAGAATTCACTCAAAACTTCAATAAAAATATTTTAAATATTCTATGACTACTACTTTTCAAGATAGAGCGATAAACGTAGAAAACATTCAAGATGCTGTAGCTCAAAGGTAAATTTACACTTTTGAAAATGATCGTAATAAATAATGCCTACCACGTATTCAGCCAAGTTTTTCAGTATTATTGACAACCGAACCCATAACATTAGCGTTCACGTCCTTGGCCAAGTATATTTAATTACACAGAATATAAATCCATTATATAATGATTAATGTTGTCCGTTATGTAATTGTTTAATAATTATGTAAAATATATGCGATAAATCCGTTAAAATTTGTTTCATTTCAATAAATCCGTTATATTTTTAATTTTCGAATATCTCAGAACAATAGTGACCCACGTACGGCAACCGTGCGTTTAACTGATAAAAGTCCGAGTTAATTGGTTACTAATAAAAGTAGATATCACGTTATCTAAGCATTGTTTCGATAAACTTATGACCTTGCCAAGCTGGGGGTCGTCATTTCGGTTTTTATAATAAAAGGTATTATTCATTAAGTTGTAATACGTACAGAGTCAGAATCTTTTATATAATAAATGTTTAATAAAATATGTCGGAGATAGTATCTTATTATGGTCGTTTGGCGTTGTAGTTGGCAGATTTGTTGCGCGATGATACTCGACATGTGTATAATAGGGTTCCGAAGCTAACGCTATAATCTAATAAAGGAAGATCACTTGGTGACTATTGTTTGTTATACTACTTTGCAAAAGGTAGGATTTGCACTGTAGCGAGTTTTATCGCTATACTTCGATAAATTAAAATATAAATTGTATGAAAGGACTAATTGTTTTTTTTTTGTGAAAGTAGAATTGGTGGTTGGTTTGATTAGTCAATTTTATTCATAGTGATGTTCAAAATCCCTTTATTTATATCTGTCGTTTGCTGATCAACATGTTACTTAGGTCACAGCAGAAAATAATAATGTTACATACAGAACTTTCGCACACTCCCCGCGTCCCGACAATCTCGGGTTCCGCACCCGCTCCCCGCGCTCGCTTTGTCGTTTGCAAGACTAGCAGGACGGCGCGGGCGCATTCATTTGTCAGTAGAGACAAGTGTTGCGGGAAAGCGTTAGAATTCCAATTGACGTCACGAACGATTAGCATTCAGACGACAACAATAACTTCATAAATGTGCACTCATTGTTGATATGTATTATCTACAGATGTCAACTTCCATATATGTAACTGATTAGCGCGGCGTTGTATGAAGTATCCGACGTGTGCTTAAATGTAATACAGAAACGGGACGTCTACTGTGAGGATAAAAACTTTATATTACCCTCAATGTGACGCCTGTTGATAGAAAAAATATCCAAGTTTTTCAAGTTCTGCTCCGAACACGCTTTTTGTTATTTTTATGGCATTTACTATAAACGTATTCCTTGTAATAAATCTTGCCTAAGACTAAGTTTTACTTAGATCCAAGTTTTTACTATGATAGTATTTTACGTAACGCAACAGCACAAAATAGTTCCTGGTTGGTCAATTGATGGCATATGAAGACATAATATTTAAATGGTAAATAAAGATTGATTTTAGTTAGCAGATTTTCTGACATACACTAATTTAGACGCAGTTAAATATTTTAACAATTCAATATATATGAACGTTACGACTTATTTTCGAATATCTAATAAGATCTCATCATAATTAGCGATTAAACGTTCAGATGAAATTATTTTAAAGTTACTAAAAATATTGTTTTAACCTCGTTGTGAAAAAATACAACAAGAGTTACTTGTGGATTTTCGTATTTTAATTATAATTCCTCTTGTTTGACTCTTGGAGTATAATGAATAATTGAAAGCGAAATCAACCGGCAGCATATGACTGTCATTTCCAATTTTAGTTCGTAAAAATATCGCTGGTTTTTTTACAAGATTTTTATTAGGTACCTGTAATCAAATCTTGCAAATTAAGGTTGACTCACTTCCGGGTTTCCGATTGAGATAATCGGACAAACCAATATTATCATGACATAGAGCAGATCTATTGCTGGACCTAGAATCTGGCTTTGGAACTCTGCACTATATCTATTTACCTATTTACTAGTGAGCCAGGTTGAATGGATTATTTGATATTGTTGTCAAAAAATGTCAAGACTTTCGTAGTTATTGTATTCTCCAAAGAAAATGTGTACTCTCTACAGAGAGATAATTAATCTCTTTGATTTATTTCAAAATAAAAATTACATTTATTATATTTATTGTATATATTATTACATGCCTGTTGTAAAGGAGTTGTTAAATTTCACTGCTAAAAAAAACTTTAAGGCCTACTAAATTATTTCTGCAAAACAGATATCAAATGTCTATTTATAAATCAATTCTATTCTATATCTATATCTATTCTAGTCTATTCAAAAATCTATTTATATTTAATAAATGAGTTTTTGTGAAACATTTGTATACCTACTATAATAGCTAAGGTGCATTATGTAAATCATGAAAATGCGAGGTAGCGGAAAGATATGTTAAAGAAACTTAAATAAAAACATTTCAAAAGAATGAACCATATTAATTCAAACTGATTAGCTACCAATTAACAAATTCAATTATTAAACTGAAAAGTTCCCGAAACTCGGCTAGAAATTCGTGAATTTAATTATACTCTTTTGATAAAATAAAAGGTCAGTTAAAGCCGTTACCCAATTAACTTACCGACTACGTCGTTTTAGTACAATTCTCAGTACGTGAGAAGATCCGATTATACTGACCTGAAACAAAAGAAAAGGTTTATGTAACAATGTATTATACTCCAAGTTGTTCTACCAGTTGAGAAACTCGCCACTTTGGTCTCCGATTCCCCAAAAGGACATATTTAGGTATTTTTAGCGAAGTCACAAGAACTCTTATCAGAATGTATGTAAGTATAAAAGTGTCATAGAAAAAAATAACTTTTAGGTTTCACTGACTTTCATTTTTTTAGTTTTTACAATTAACATTTCATAATTTTAAGGTTTAATAAAACCATAAATGTATAAAAATCCGTAACATCCTTTCGAAGTATTACTATACTAGTACTTCGGAGGGATCTGAAAATTATAGAAATTACGGATCCCTTATATCACTTTGGTGTCTGTCTGACTGTCTATCACAGCTAATGGGAGAAAAATAGCCCGATCGACAAAGTTGATAGAATTCCGCAAAGCGATGCCTGATAATATTTTTTTTCAGCCAAATTTGTTATGCGAATCTTTTTTATTTTTATTTTTTTTAACACGAATAAGTCCGCGTTTAACCACCAACTCGCCTGTTGGAAAGCGAAAATGTGGTCGAAGATGAAGCACGCAGACTTAGAAGATACCTATTCACTCTGACCTTGAAAAGACCAATGTTGTAATTCTCAGGGATCAAAGAAGCCGGCAATTTGTTCCACTCAATTGAGTTCTTACCAACAAAGGAGCAAAGCGAGGGTTTGCCTATAATATAAAGTATACAAGACAGGTTTCAGTTAAGTAGTCTAAGTATCACGGTAAGATATAACTAACACGGTGAAAAGAAATATTTTGTTTTTCATTTATACAGGTGTTTGGCGGCGTATTATTACAAAGTTTAGGGAAATTCCCCAAATGCGAAGAATCTCAACTCGATCGCTGATTTACATGATGGTTGGTGAGTGACGTATGCTGGATTAATACCACTATAACCGCTATAATTATTGAACCATTTTGTCGAAAAACTCTTATGTGAAGAACGCTGAATCAGATCTTTGAACTACCTATAGACAGTATGAGCTTCAATCATAGCAAATCTCAAACCTTTTGTCTTTCTACATGCAGTTGGGTTACTTGGTTATATAATTAATAGTATTTGTTTTGTGTATGCATTTATTAGAATTAACAGATAATTGTGTTTTTGTAATTAAAAAAACCGGACAAGTGCGAGTCAGACTCGCCCACCGAGGGTCCCGTACAAACTAGTAGATAAGAGAAAATCATATATTTTTTTATACTTTCCTTCATAAACCTCGTCTTGCCACCCGGACGGATGGACAGACGGACAACAAAGTGATCCTATAAGGGTTCCGTTTTTTCCTTTTATTAATTTAGATTTCAACAATAATTATTTAAAACTAATATTCAATAATAATATATAGCTTAACATAATTATAATAAATACCATTATCTGAATATGTTAGCTATATTTATGTACAATTTAATATCATTTGAAATTCAAAATGAAGAAAAAGTTTTAGTTTTTCCACAACTTATTTCCATTTCATTCGTTGCCAAGTTATATATAATCCCGTGACTTGTTCAACGATGCCGTTAACTTATTTTTAAGTCACAATCGAGTTAAGAATAAGTTAAACGCTTTCAGTTGGTTCAAGCGCGGAGTAATTAGAGGTCCATTCTTACTGAAATGGCTTCTCTACAGCGAACGAAATTGCTAGCATTTTGTTTCTAAATATAGTTGGATTAACGTTTAACTGTGATATAGCAGGTTGCAGGAATTTAACCCCGGAGAAAGCAATTGTATTGTAAGAAATACTTTTAGTAATATGAAGTAACAACAACAATTATGTACCGTAGGTAGTATAGTAGAATTGCTAACAAAAGAGAAAATATCGCTTCAAAAGTACTATTCTTGCTACTTAAAATTTACTCGTATCAATATATTTTTTTAGGTATGTAATAGATCTACGTTTGACCACCAACTCGCCTGATGGTAAGTAACTGTGAATTAAAAACATTAACATCCTTACCAAAAAGCGTTACTTAACTTCAAGCAATGCTTAACATAATTATTTTGTCAACTTCTCGCTGACACGTAATGACTCTTGCGGAAAGAAGATAAAGAAGAAGAGAAAGAAGAAAACAACAACAACAACAACTTTTTTCTTACATATTGGTGGACATTTCACACAACACCATCAGCACCAACAACCAGATGGCAGATAGAATAATACATTATATACATACTTTTTTTTGTAAATACATATTTATGATACATAAAACAGACAAACATCCATGCTCATCACATAAATGTTTGCTCTGGGTGGGGATCGAACCCACGGCCTACAGCTCAGAAGGCAGTCGTACTACCACTGAGCTATGAGGCCTGTCAATTAAAACAAAAGCATAATATGCATATTCAGCAATAGCTAAATAAACTAAAATAAAACCTAAATATAAACGAGCCCAATTAAATTTATTAAAAATGTTAACTCGACATCGAGAGCGCAGTAAAATTAACAGTCTCTATAACAGTGGGACGATTCTTGTTACAAATAACAAATCTGCTAAGCAGTTATATGTAGCTTTAATGCACATGCACATTGCATTAGTGTGAGTTCCCGAAGGAGCGACAGAGCTTAACTCGCACGTATACAAATAATACACGCACTCAATCACCCGTGACTTGCACAACTGTATCTGTTCTGTGGCAGTACCGCAGTAGGTCGAACTTTGATATTTTGGGGTGCGGGGGCTACAAGGACGCGGTCAGGGGTGAAGGTCACTGCAAATGCGCATGTTGTGACGTAAAAGGGGCAGGGAGGGGGAATTGAATGGAGCAGGTGGGGTAGGTAAGTATTTCAATACGTTTTCAGATACGAGTATGTACTCGTATAATTTATATTGCAAGCGTTTATTAATATTTAGAAAAAGTTAAAATATATTTTAGATTCGTTTTTTGAAAGTCTAAAAATACGCCAGTACATTTTTGGAACTATGTATTTGTTTTCCTTAGTTATACCTATTATAGATATATGATTTAAGATGTGGCTTTACATTATTTACTGATTTGTATTGTATTTTTTGACATTGTTGCATGTAATAATTGTAATTTTAACTATTGAATAAAGTATAATTGAGTTAAACATAGATATTATGAAGTATACGATACCGATATTTTAGATTAATAAATGACTAGTGTGTGAGGATTTCTGCCTTTGTGCGTGCAAGGTATATAAATATATACCTAGAATATTTAGATATATAGATGGTATGAAATTATGAAATAAAGCCGGTAATTATCTCAAATTGATTGCCAAAATTGTTGGATTATACATACAATGCGTATGTTATTAGGTCTGAGTTTTTAAACACTTCGCGGCCTTGGTGTTTCCGCTCTTCACTTGTTGGATTATTCTGATTGAACAGACGTTGCATCAGGCACTCCGACATACTGAAGATCTTTGCATCTTTAGATATATATGATAGTTTACCAAAAGCAAATCTGAATTGCGTCAGCTGAGTCATTCGTGGCATTGGGGTAATTGGTACTATAGATTGGCATACCAGAGTTCTGTTGCATTTTATTAGAATAATCTGACAGTTTAAAGTCAAAGTCAAAGTAAATTTATTTGCTTTAAACATGAGTGATAACATGCTTTTGGTGTTCTTAATTTTAATGTGCTTCATGTTATGCCCGAGGAGGCGTGCAAATCAGACTTTTGTTATTTAACTTATGTTATTATGTTTTCTAAGGTTTGCGATTGTTACTCATTGAAATGATACAAAAAAAAAAACAGTTCTTTAGACCCGTCCACTCTAACATTCCCTTGCAAGATCCTGGAGTATATAAGCTTGACTGTGAGTGCGGATTATCATACATAGGACAGACAAAGATAAGCATCGGGACTCGGGTGAAGGAACATATTGCGGATATGAAAAACAGACGCTCCAACAGGTCTGCAGTGTGTGAGTATGCACTAGACAAGTCAAACCACTACATCCGTTTTGATAATCCTCAAATCTTGACGCGCTATGTACCAAGAATGTTAGGGCTATTGAAATTAAGAAATACCCCAACTTTATTAGAGAAGATGGTTGGCAAGTGTCACCTGCATGGGACCCGGTCATCAAATTAATAAAATCTCAGCCTCAACACAGATCTGCGTTACTTGTTAAAAAATAAATAAAAAAAAAAATGTTACAAAAGCATGTTATCACTCATGTTTAACGCAAATAAATTTACTTTGACTTTGACTTTTGTTTACACTAGTGTCACTTATGACCATGGACGCTGCAAAGTTTTCGGAAACGTCATACAATTATGTAAAATATACTCGATAAATCTGTTAAAGTTTGTTTCATTTCAATGAGTTTAATTTATGTTGAAAAATGTGGCATTTTAGTAAATGCCACATTTTTCATTAGTAGTCTAATCAAATGTTGGTTTTGCCTTCAAAAAATATATGCATTAAGTATGCCTTACATTATGTTTTTAAACCGGTGTAGCAATAAGACATACGGCTTGCCTGATGGTAAGCGATAACCGATAATAACATACGCAATGTATGTATAATTAAGTAGACCGTTAAGGATAACAAATACTTAGTTAATTTAGTTTTTTTTTCATGCAATTTGACAAAAGTACGCAATTGGTAGAGGACACGAGGAATTTACTTGCTTGGTGTTAAGCTGTATGCTAGCAGATAGCACTTAGGTTCTTAGCTCGTACTTTGAGATATTACTTGTTGAATCTAGTTACTGCCCTGCAACTCAATACAGAGTGAATAAGTACATAAATAAATATTCATGGTAATTTTATACATATCATCATCTAACTTGAAACAAGCAAGTAAGCTAAACCATTTTTTTTTCTAAAAGTATAAAAATCTATGCTCATCTCACAAAAGTTTGTCGCGAGTACAAATCGAACCCATACATTTCGGTGTAGAAGGCAGACGTAGAAATAAGACCAGTTAAAAAGCCATTAAAAGCCGTCTCAGACAATAAAAATATTATATACTAGCTGACCCAGCGTACTTCGTATCACCTATCAATGGGTGGACCAGGTATTTTCTCAACGTTTAAACCTTCCCTGGACTACGACAAACATTTCAAAACCAAAATCAGCTAAATCGGCCCAGCCGTTCCCGAGTTTTAGCGAGACAAACGAACAGCAATTGATTTATATATATATAGAGATAATAAATATATAGTATATTATCTTATATAATCAAGACAATCTAAAAACCAACTTTTTAGGCACAAGCTTTTATTAATACATATGAGCACGAACTACATTTACTTCAATAGCAAATTAGCTCCATTCATCGTTTGTAACAATTTCTATCATTACTACTGAGTTTCTTAGCAAATGTGAAGTTACATCGTGATACTATATGTACTTAAAACCCATTTATTACTATTTGCTTCACATGTTTTGTATTTTCTTACGCTCAAACAAACTGATATGCGGGATTAATAACTGGCAAAATGCAGTACTTACGCAGGCTGACTCTGCAAATTATGTAGTTCTTACACTACTAAATACTTTTAATATAACAATTCATAATCATCAAGCTAAATATACTTTCTAAAAGTAAGCCTTAATATTCTAGAGGTTTTTATCTATTTCAAAGCAACAAAAGATTAACATGAAATTCGCCAGTCCCTATTATTACTGCTTGATTTTGTTTACTTTGACCAAATACCGGGGTATTTACGAAAAATGAGCTAGGAGCTATATAGGCGCGCCTTGGGAGTAAAACCAACTCATATGCCGTGACGAAAACTGGCCTGATTCTCTTTCATGCCGTCACGTCCCGACTACGTTACCACACAAGCGACAACAAAATAAGGCACTATTATTATTAACGGGATATTCGCGTTAATTAACGCGAACCACGGTAAATAACCCGTTAATAATAATAGTGATTTAATGAATGACCGTGATAGTTTAAAACAGTGTTTAACAAAATAAAGTTTCTGGTTCTGATTCTGAAAGTCATTCCTTTACTACACACTTCGTTACTCCCTATGTGTGTTGTATAATGCGTGTGCCTATACATATATCTTATTATATTATTATTTTTCATATTCACTGCTTGTACATGCATTTTGCATTATTGACAATATAAAATTTTTTTTCCACGTCTGCCTGGCGTCCTGTGACATCAAACTTTTTTTTTAAAAGTGAATTTTCTAGTAGAAACAATAGCACACGTTGACTTCGAAACGGATCATGACCGCTTCGCCTGTCACTTCTCCATTAACAAAACGTCAACTAAACAGATGCCCATAATAGGAGCAGTTCAACACCTGAAGCACTTTGCTTTGTTTGAATTAGATGGTGTTGTGTGAAATGTCTACCAATATTTATTTATTTATAGCACATTGACATAGCTACGGCTACTGCTTACTAACGGATAGGCTTCATCACCATCCACGATACTATTCTTAGGTGCTTACTCAATGTGCACTGGTGAGACGTAAGTGATAAAGATGACTGACCGTAACCTCGGAGTCTACTTATAGTTTTGTTCGTCACCTGCACGACCCAGCGGAAGTTGAGTGCCAATAAACGGCATCATGCTTTGTTGGAGCCCACTTTGTTGGAGCACACACAAAACTTAGTTTAACCGTCGCAAAGATGCTAGGCTATTGGTTTTTTATCGAATTCATTTCGGTGAGTGTGGATCTGATTTGCATGATCTTATTCCCCCTTGCCCTTTTTTCTATCGGACGGCAAAAAGCATGATAAAGCGACACCGTTTTATGGTGGATATTCCAAAGACTCGAACGAAACGCCTTAGTTCCGTCCGGGTGGCAAGATCTGTATTTCGGGAACGCGTGAAGATTCAAGATTCAAGTTTCAAGATTTATTTATCAAGGTATCATGTTGAAATTAAAACCATATACGCAGATCCATAAGTCTCTTAGAACTATGTCGTTTGGCAAGAAGCATTGTGTTAGAGTACACATATAGGAAAAAAACAGAAAACTGGACATTTTAAATTTAATCACAAAAAAAAATGTGTTATGCAAGGAATGAGAGTCCAAATTTCAAAGTGAATTAACCGTATCATGTAAGGTATCATTTGAAAGAACTTCATTAGTACAAGCTAAAACAGGTTTTTTATTATTTTTACAATAACTTTTAACGATGCGGTTTAAGAAGGAAAATATAGAAAACTATATATAATTTCTGCCTGTTGTGTTCTAGTTTGTACGGAGCCCTCGGTGAGCAAGTTTCACTCGCACTTGTAAGTTTTTTTTTTAAGATAAAAAGTAGCTTTGTGTTATTCTATAAACTATATCGATTCTAAGTTTCATTTAAATCTTTTCAATTGTCTTAGCGTAAAGAAGTAACCAACACGCATACTGACAAACTTACAACACAATATTAAAGTGATAATCTAATTTTTCAAACTACACGTCTCTCAACTCCCGTTTGCACCAAAGGCTCTCCTATTCATATTAAAACGTGTGTATTATCCTTTAGTCCCTAAAAGGGACACTTTCAATTAATATTCGTAGTCCTTAATAAGTTTTAATCCTTCGACGGGTTTCGCGGAAGTGAATCGTGTAAATTTACGCGATACGTTTACATAATGTACGTCTAAATTACTTAGTAAAGGTATTTTAAGTAGTTTTAGGGTTCAAGATTTAGATTAAGTAGTTTTAAAGTTAAAGTTCAAGCTAAAAAATATTTAAATATTTTATTAGTACAGTAAGTAAACAATAAATCAATTTCTCAAATTATATAATCCATTTTTCATCAATGAATATTATTATGAGTGAAACCGGACAAGTGCGAGTCAGACTCGCCCACCGAGGGTTCCGTACAAACCAGTAGATAAAACGGGGTAATAATTTTTTTTTATTTACCTCCTTAAACCGAAAAACATATATCGTAAAAATATTTAAAACCTGTTTTAGCTTATGCTAATGACGTTCTTTCATATGATACCACACACGATACGGTTATTTCACTTTAAAAATTGGGCCCTCATTCCTTGAATAAAGACTAATGAATAAAGATTAAATTAAAAATGTCCAGTTTTCGGTATTTTTTCCTATATGTGTACTCTAACATAATGCTTCTTGCCAAATTTCATAGTTATAGATCAACGGGAATTACCCCATAGGTTTTGATTCTGAAAACTGAGAAATTTTATTTTTCTTTCTGCAGCAAGATACTATGGATCTGCGTATATGGTTTTAATTTCAACTCGATACCTTCACGCGTTCCCGAGATAAAGGTCTTGACACCCGGACAGACGGACAGACAGAAGGACAACAAAGTGATCCTATAAGGGTTCCGTTTTTTCTTTTTTAGGTACGGAACCCTAAAAATAGACAAAATAATTAAAACCCAGTAATTCAAATAAACTATCAGCAACAATATTATTGTAGTATCCTTTAATCTAATAATAACCATGATCCTAATAAAATATTCGAAAATTAACAAATTCTGTCGTTATATTATATATTTTTATTCGTAACTAACATACATTTTTTTCATATCCCAAGTTGGATTATTGTTTACGGATTATTTTTAACCTTAGCAATAAATATCGTGAAGATCAAACGACATAAAAATAACATTGTTCAAGGAAAAGAATGAAAATAGACATGTCTTAAGGTAAATACGGTAAGAGGGAGTTTATTTGTGTACATTGCACACAACAAATAAACAATATTTTCAAATATTGAATTTTCTACGCAGTAAATGTTCATGCGTAATAGACAGGTAAACAATGACTAGTGATGTACGAGCACATCTATAATCTTTGATTATGAAATAATGGAAATAACAGAACATTCTGTACTACTGATAGTTTGTTATTTTACTTACCATTATACTAACTAACAATTTTATCTCTGCACATAATTCTGCAATCGTGAAGATTCTATCAGAACTCAACAGACTTGTTCTATGGTATAGCTATTTTTAGATGAAAAAGTTATGTCTAAATAAACTTGTTTATAATACGGCCTCTCTTGTTCTTTGTCAATGGTATCCAAATAAATCAATGTTCTATCGTTTTACAGTTGTTCCCATAATAGCTGGAAAAATAAAAATTAGTAAACAAAATTATTAACAATGCATTTTTATTTACATTGTCTTTAGTAATCTTTTGAATAACGTTCAATCGACAGCAGTTACATACCATAAGACGGTCGCTACGCCGCGCTGAGTGCTACGACTACGCAGGGCTCTACAAAGCTACGACGATAAAAAGGACGTGATGAAAGCTCTACATTTCTGCGTAACTTCACGTCTCATTTACGCATTTAAAAAACTATAGGCTATTTTTACTAAATAGGCTATTTACGTGAAAATCTATTTGTAACAAAGGGCTATTAATCAAAACCCTCGACGATGCTTACACATCCCTAGTCCTGCTTGAATGAGGTTAGCGTAGGCGTTGAATGAACGCGTGGGCGACTAGACTGAGACAGATATATAAAGTTTTTGATTATAAAAGACAGAGATGGTGGAAACCGGAGGGGTTTTCAGGGAGGCACGCCTACGCCCGCATTCAATAGAGGGTGAATGAGTGACGCAGACACAAATGTTACTGTCGATTTTGTTTTATTCAGTACAGAGATGCGGATTAACAGGTTGTTTGGATGTATGAAATTTGTTATTTTGGTTCAATGCACAACAGTATGTTATTAGTAACATAGAATTAATTTTAGCAGCTTTTTATTCTGTGATAAGCGTGCGCCTGACCCTAAACTCATCTGATGAAGAGCGATATTACGGCCTCTAATGGAGCATTTTTTCCTAGTCAACTAACTCGCAATTTCAAAACAAACACTTTAAACCCATCTGAAATTATCTACTCAGGTAGTATATTAAACACTATAAGCACAATAAAAGTAGAAACTAAGACTACTAGACTAAAAACCCAACAAGCATATGTTGAACTATTTAAACATAGCGTATGCCTGTTGCACATAATACTTGATATTACTAAAGTACCTACGGTACCTATTATAGGGTGCATAAGAGAAAACTTATCAATTTTTATAGCAGTATGTAACATGACAGAATGAGATCCTTTACCCTTATTTACAGTGAATAGGCAGCTGATTTTAAAGCAAGTCTGTCTTTTTTCTTTTATTTTATGAACACAACTAGTAAATGCTTAGATCCTTATACATATCTTCCTGTGAAAGTATAATGGAATGTAACCCCTAGAGAATAAAAGTTACTTCTCTGTATTGCGATGTGTGTATAAACACGTAGGTTCTAAGTCTGCATTAGGTAAGTAAGATTACAGATGTAAAAGGGTGTTTTTATTAGCGTTCACGCAATAAGGTTTCATGGATAATAAACGATGTAAACTAAGTTGTTCCATTTCATTTGTAACTTAATTTCATTGTATACGTTATTTTTAATATGCCTTAAATTAAAATTATTGCTTTTGGGATACGTAATTTATTTACATACACACTTAAGGCTTTACCGAAAAACGTTACTAAACTTTAACCATCGTCTTAAATTCTCTGTCTTCTTTTCGCAAGTGTCATTACGTGTAAGCGAGAAGTTGACAAAATATGTTAAGCATTGCTTAAATTAAAGTAACGTTTTTCGGTAAGGCTGTCAATCTCATGTCAATTTTCCTTTACGGGATACGTAGAGTATCAGCACGAAAGTTAACAACATAGTACAGTGGACTAGCAAATTGAATTGGTAGTAGGCAGGTCACACAGCACGTAGAACTAATGACTGATGGGGTCGAAAGTTCTCGAGTAGAGACCGGCAAGCGCAGCGTAGGAAGTCACGTTTATTATTATGATACTTACTTATACGTATTATTGAAACTTAAAATTCAATACCGTCATCGAATCATGCCAGTTACGACAAGTGTTGTTTTTTAATTGTAAGTAATTTTTTTTTTGGATTTTTAATTATTTTAGACGTACTTGCTATTAATGTCATTCTGTGTATACGTTAAATACTATTAGTACAACAATAAATACTTATGAGTTTATCTTCAGGTGAAAGTGATGTATGTCGTACCGACTACTCGCCTGATATTAAGCAACGGTGTGGCTGAGAATGAAGCTCAAAATCTATTAAAGCTATATCTTACGTCGTCTATGAATGTGTGTCATAATATTTTTCAAAACACTCGCACGTGTTGTTTAAAATTGGTTATTATAGAGAAAAGGCTGTCCAGTCCTAAAAAAGGTTAAAGTTAGTGAGCCTGAATACTTTTCAGATCAAGTCATTCCGGAGACATTAAAACATCACTGGCTTGAAGCGGCCGTCTCTGAATAAATAAAGTTTATGAAAGACATCCGCCTAACCATTGTTTATTGCTTTAAAACCACAGCATTTCATCAAATTTGAATAAATCCATCGTAAACTCTCGGCTTGAAAGACGAGGGTGGGTGGACAGACCTCGTAATTGTTCGAACCCCTATTGAATACTAAATCAAGAGCGCGGCTTTGCTCGCAGATGTCCTCGATCGAGTTTTACGCCTCCCTAGCTTGCCATTATCGGCAATACTATAAGAACAGATTAAACTAGGAATCTATTCCCAATTAAATTAATTGATGACATCGAAATTAAATAAATTTTAGCGTATTTATGTCAATTAGCAATAAAATACCAGCATTGTTCTGAGTTTGGACCGGCTTATGGCATAAACGCATTATATTTTTCTTTCTTTCAGATTTATTTCTGAAAAAAAAAACGATAAAAGGACAGCTTTGGAGTCGCGATATAGACTTCAGAGCCTAGTATGAACAAGAGAGCCGTTGCTGATGAGCTTTTACGCGTCTTTTAATAAAATCCGACGCTACTTATGCTACTTTGTTGATCCACTATAAATCCACAGAAGTAAGAAGAACCCACTATATTTTATATACTTTACTTATGAATACGCAAATATTTTTGTGAAAGTTTCAGTGTATCTGGGATCCCTTAATGTCAAGAGGACCTAACTCACTTTGAAAACTTCACTATTACTACTACTGTATACTTTGGAAATACTCAGATAAAGCGTGGAAATCGTATAAAGTATACTTACATATTTATGCCTTGATACGCTTGATATCAGTAGTTCCATAGTTTGATCGGATGCTTTCATTATAGAATTGTTTTTTTCTGTAAGTTACAGGAAAATGCATAAAATTACTACTACTATAGTCAGGTTAATTTAGACATCCGAGGGTATAAAAATTCGCAGTCAGCTGAAAATTGGTGGGATTGTTCAAAACACCATTATAAATGAAATCTAAAAAGTCCTCATCAATCCGTCACCTGGAAAAAAATTACTCGGGGTCAAAGGTCACAAATTCGCAGCCAGCTGAAAATTGGTAGGGTTGTTCAAAACACCAGTATAAATGAAATCTAAAAAGTCCTTATCGATCCGACACCTGGGAAAAAAATTACTCGGGGATAACATTTAATTAACTTAGGTTATCATTTTCAACTCATTTTTTACTTTTTCAACTTTTTGAATCATTATATCTCAAAAACGGTGGCTCCTAGGAAAAAATGTATTTTGATATTTTTAATAGATTATCTAGTAATCAGATAATTATCTGATCTATCATTTTTGTCTAAGCTAATTTTATGATAAAACTTACCGTTTTGCTGAAAATCGCGAAGACCCCGTTTTTGTGGCCTTTAGCCCCGAGTAATTTTTTCCAGGTGTCGAATCGATGAGGACTTTTTAGATTTCATTTATAATGGTGTTTTGAACAACCAATACCAATTTGTACCAATTTTCAACTGGCTGCGATTTTTGTAATCTCATTCCTATTTTTTGGTCTAAATTGACCGGACTATTACCAGAAGTTTCATTAATTTAGAAACCATTTATGAAATTATTAATTATTTAGCAATATATATTTAAAAACACGGCTTTAATCGTTTATGCTCTTTATATCACGTGAATACAGTTAGGTCAGGCCCTGAAATATGCCTGCGTAAAGTAACAAAAAATGGTAAAAAGGCGTCGAGATAAAATAATGACTTTTAACGCCGTTTGTCATAATAAAAACAATAAACGCGGACTTATGTTCCGCCTCCCCTCCAAAATACTTATATATAAGGAGTACGAGGAATGAAGATATATATACAAATTAGAATCAGACCACAAATAAGTGAGTGAGGCTTGCATGCTACTTAGTGAAACAACAAGCGGATTTATCGCTAAAAGCAAACTCGTCCTCGCAACTCGAAAATTACAGTTTTCTTCCATAAAACTCAAATAAATAGACTAAATAGACTAATAAGACTAAAGATCTAAACGCAAAAAAAATAGAGTGAAGATACTAGAAGACCTGGATTAATTCATTGGCTCCTGCTAGACTGATTGATGAAGAAAAATCAATCGCACAGCAATTTACGCAGCATTGCCACCCAATTTCTTATGATATTTTTCGAATGATAGCTGGTAGTATACGAGGCTTCGTTCTATGTATTTACGTCAGTGAGCATGCAGCCCACCCCCGCGACTACTGCGTCGTATTTCGAGACGTCACAGGGGTGTGGGGTTCTATTTCCGACGCGCGTGGGCGGCCGCCTATCTACGTAGTACAGGCCGTAGGGCGACGTATGTCACTGATTCAGTTACGCGCAGCTGATTTTTAGGGTTCCGCGCCTCAAAAGGAAAACACGGAACCCTTATAGAATCACTTTGTTGTCCGTCTGTCTGTCCGTCCGGGTGTCAAGTCCTTTATCTCGGGAACACGTGAAAGTATCAAGTTGAAATTAAAACCATATACGCAAATTCATAGTCAGAAAGAAAAATAAAATTTCTCAGTTTTCGTAAAAAAAGTTACAGCCGAATCTGTCGTAAAAACGCACATTTCGACACTCACAAGGGAATCAAAACCTATGGGGTACTTCCCGTTGACCTAGAACTATGAAATTTGGCAAGAAGCATTGTGTTTGAGTACACAATAGGAAAAAAACTGGATTTTTTTTATTTAATCACGAAAAAATTGTGTCTTCATGCAAGGAATGAGGGTCCAAATTTTAAAGTTCTTTAACCGTATCATGTGGGGTATCATATGAAAGAGCTTCATTAGCTTATGCTAAAACAGGGTTTTAAATATTTTTACGATGTAGGTATATTTTTTGGTTTATGAAGGAAAATATAAAAATAATATATGATTTCCCCCTCTTATCTACTAGTTTGTACGGAACCCTCGGTGGGCCAGTCTGACTCACACTTGTCCGGTTGTTTATTTTGTAACAAACTTAATCATGTCACTTCATTGCACTAATGTAACAACGCCTTTGTAGCAAGCTAAAACAAAGAACATTTTTTTTATGAGCAAAGAAAATAACTAGTATGAAATGGATCTACGTTTGACCCCAAACTCGCCTAAGTAATGGTAAGCGATATATATAACTGCCATCCTCGGATATACTCACGTATATCCGAGGATGGCAGCACGTCGATTTATGAGATATTTATTCACTCCAGCGCTGTAAATTCTAGAATGTTCAGATGATTTCAGCCTCAGCTGAAAATTCGTGCAATAGCACGGATTTTGATTAATTATATTAATTAAAATAATAATTAATTTGCATATTCGGTTTGAGAGTGATCTGTGTAGTGTATGAACAGTAACTTTATGAAATAAGCTATATCGTGATATTAGGAAATATTGTATTCAGGACCCAAAGGTACACCCACATACATAAGTTCACGCCTATTTTCCCTATGGGATAAGCAGATCATCAAAGGTCATGAGGCCGTTAGACGCCACATTTACCGGTTTTCAGAAGGTTACAAGACGTAAAATGTTGGTTTGTAGTGATAAAAGGTTCGAGATCGCCTACAAAATGCAATTTGCCGTCAAATCCCTTATTTGACATATACAAAATGCCTAAGAATACCTAGAGTACCTGGCGAAAACTCAGTTTTTCTTTTCCTCCTAGTCTAGTTTAAAAGCGAAGTGGCATATGTTGTTATATACATAAAATTACATTTATATACAAAATAATAACATAAAACTCATACAAGCAGCTCGTATAAAAGCAGCTCGTGCGGAAAAAGTATATTATATCAAAATTGATAAAGAATCGTGAATGACAACCAGAAATAGTAATTCTAATCAGCAGACCTGATTGGTTTAATTAGGTAACTTCCACGAGTTTCGATTCCTGGAACATTCAGCAAGTATTAGCGAGAAACGCGTTTTGAGACATAATCAAACGGGAAATTTCAATAGTCATATTAATAAGAGAAAAGAAGAAAAAAAAACGGTCTGCAAAATATAACCAATTACTTTCAAGAGGTACAGGTGATTATTAATCGAGTTTACAGTTTAGGCTATAAGATAAATTATTGAGACAGAACGGTCAGATTTTTGGCAAGTTAACATTGTTCAGGCCTACACAAATTACAGTTACATAATATATCAAATTATTGCCCTTTTCCTGCGCAGTAAAAAAAAACGAAATAGCTCTTTGCAAAAGTTGTTATAATTCAGGACTGCGCGCGAATCTTTCAATGTAATATTTGTGTTTCATTACTGTACATGTACAATTGTACATTGGGTTAGTGTGTGTGCCAGACGCGCAGTAAAAAAAAAACGAAACAGCTCTTTGCAAAAGTTGTTATAATCCAGGACTGCGCGCGTGTCTTTCAATGTAATATTTGTGTCACATTACTGTACATGTACAATTGTACATTGAGTTAGTGTGTGTGCCAAACGGTGCAAGCACTCCCACGACTAAAATCCGCACGCAATCGTGACTTGCATCAACCAAGATAAAATAACCGTTCTTGTCTCACCTCAATCCCCCAAAAGGTCAGGCAAGGATCCAGAAAAGCAAACTTTAAACTTGAAAACCGTATTTCATAGGAGACTGAAACATAAACGCTACGGGTCTAAGTTTAATTTGGTATGCTTCGGTAAGCTTCGTCTTGTTGGTTTTCGTTATTTTAAGATACACACACAGCAGACATTTTCAGAAGTAAATACCGTAATATATAAAGTAGGGAGACATGGCTGTGATTTCGTGGAGATTCTGGTGCTCTCCGTCATGACAGAGACAGTGACTGGATACCGACGGTGTCTTTTGGGGTATCAGTACTACATAGTCCAAAACACAATACTAATACTAATAACCCAATAACACCCCAATTGCAGCTGGGCATCAAAGAATTCCCCTGTGCCAGTAAAAAAAACCGGCCAAGTGCGAGTCGGACTCGGCCTCGCGCACGAAGGGTTCCGTGCCATTATCTATAATAACGGCAAAAAAATCACGTTTGTTGTATGGGAATTTAAATGTTAATTTTATTTTAATTTAATTATTTATTTTTAAAGTGAATAATATACTTAACTAAATATTCTGTGAATATTTCAAGCATCTACCTGTTGCCGTTATCAATATCGAGCAAAAAAAGAGCGAAAAAATCACGTTTGTTGTATGGGAGCCCCTTTAATATTTATTTTATTCTGATTTTTAGTATTTGTTGTTATAGCGGCAACAGAAATACATCATCTGTGAAAATTTCAACTATCTAACTATCATAGTTCATGAGATACAGCCTGGTGACAGACGGATAGACGAACGGACGGACGGACGGACAGACAGCGAAGTCTCAGTAATAGGGTCCCGTTTTTACCCTTTGGGTACGGATCCCTAACAAACAAGTTTAAATTCTATTTCATTTTTACTAAGAGAATAAGTGTTAGCTAATATGAATTTAAATTTGAGGGGAATTAATACAAAAATTGACATAATTTAAATAAAGTAGTATTGTGGACATAAAATAAGCAGTATTCAATATTACAAACAATAAATAATTTTGAATTAAAAACGTACTGTGATTTTATTTTGGCCAATCAATGATCTTTTTGAGGGTTGATAGTAAATGATCCCTAGATCTAGGTTTATAAATGTAACAGAAAAAGATGCTAAAATGAAGTTACCGAATTAAATACTAAAAAAATATATATTCTTTCTTAAGTAAGCAATTATCTTAAAAGCTTTGGAAATGAAACTCACCTCATCTTGGTAAGTAGTTGTTTTTTTTTATCTTGCGTTGATTGCTGATGGCTCCGTGTACACTTATAAAATATCAGTTACTTTAGTACAAAAAAGTTAAGGCACAAAATTAAGCAAAGTATAATTATAGTAGATCGATTGATGTTAACATATTATTGTAAAAAAATGTATGCACGTAAGGGCAAAACTGTTAATAAGTAGGTACTGGTTTTAACGTAACATCACATTGTACACAGTTTTGCACAATTAAATATTCATTTCATTTCAAATATTGACAAAAAAAACTCAATTAATTAGATACAAATTTAGAATTCCTGTTTTAGAAGTTAAACGCTTGTTAAACTCAGATACCGTTTGGCTTCTGATCTGGGGTTCTAATGTATATAATTTATTGCTTTATATAGACTCGTGAAATACTCTTCATTTTTAATCAGTAAACTGTTACTATCAAGAAACCGTAACGAATGTATTCTTAAAGCGTTTGTCAAAATCCAATTAGTAAACTAACACAGGAGAAAAACTAAACTAGTTAGGTAACCTAGGTTACCTTTTTAAGAAATATTCGAAAGACTCAGATGTCCATTTCGATATTAGCACAAGGAAGAAACTCTAAAAGCGGATCATTGTTTTCCTTCTACTTACGCTTTTATCCAATTTACCTAATGTGTTTCCGCAGAGCGCGCATGTTTTTTATCATTTCTACGATTTCCGTTCTGATCTCTTATAGAAAAATATGCATCTCTGACATGTCATATTAGAAATGAAAAAAAATTATTCATTGAGAAAATAAAACAATTTTATCAAATCAATTTCATATAATTTCAAAACCCGGGGCACACGTCGGACACTCCATACGATGGCGCGCCAATCACCAAGTTAGTAGTAACACATAACCAAGTTGACGTATGTATAACACACAATTGAAGTTATGGTTGTCGTCTGTACGACTACAGTAAATTTCGGGTTCCTCACCTGCTCCCCGCGCTCGCCCTGCCGTTTGCCAGAGTTTACAGACGACAACCATAACTTCAATTGTGTGTTATACATACGTCAACTTGGTTATGTTTTACTAACTTGTTCTGTTCTGTATGTCTTTTGGGCCCGGGGCACAGATCTGCAAGATCTATGGCACTGTGAGCAATATTTGCGAGCATAAATAATTATTTTTGAATCAATTGTGATACTCGTATGATATACATACATGATATAAAATATGCACGATGTAATTGCAACCTTGAAAAAAAATGTTTTGTCTGAATCTGGCGATGGGAGTAAAATGAGCTTTGCAAAAAAATATGAAAATTAAAAAACATGAAAAAATGAGTTTTGCTTTGAGCAATACATTTGCGAGCATAAATAATGTTTTTTCATCGTTTTTTTTTGTCAGCCCTGTCTAACTTTCCCACTGCTGGGCGTGGGCCATCTTCCCATTATGAGAATGGTTAGGCCATAGTATGTTACATTGGCCAAGTGCGGGTTGGCTGGTTGGGATCGATTGTGATACTCGTATTTTTATTATGATATACATACATGATATAAAATATGTCATTGCAACCTTGAAAAAAATATGATATTTTGTCTCAATCGGGTGGTGGGAGTTAAATGAGCTTTACTAACAAATCAAACTTTATAGTAACTGCTCTGATTTGGAGATCGTTCACCTTTAGTTTTGTATCTCTTTATCTCTAAAAATTACATAGTGTTTTAAGTTTTAAGTTTATCATTGATCCTGTTTTTGTCTAGGTGTGTTATCTTTATTCTAACTTTTTGCAAGCCCTTTTGGTTAGCCTTTTGCAGATATGAGGAGACTTTAGGAAATACCGGTTTTTTTTGCAAGTAATTTCACATTAAATACACATTCAATGCAACAAGTGTAAACTGTACCACTAAACGTCATCCAATAATTATTATTCTTTTTTATAAGTTTAAGATTGTAACTGGAGGTGCTTGTACATTTAGGTTTTTTGAAATTTCATACTACATTATTATCAATCAATCAATAACACTTAACCTTAACCAACCTAACCTCCTTAACCTTAACCTTTTCTATTTTTATTATTTTTAATATTTCATTTCAACTTCGGAATCAAAACAAAATTTGACAAAATCAAACGGTGCAATTGTTAGTTGTTTAAGGTTTCAATAAGACAAAAAGAGAATAATCGAAATCAGTTAATATTTAAGAGTAAAAACCAGTTTTCTAATTATGGACGAGCGAGGCCTAAAAGTTTTTCTTAAGTGTAAATATTGATTTCCATTTTCCCTTTTTTAACCATAAATATTGACTCTCAATTTCATTTCTCATACAACTGGCGGCAAGACGCTGGATGCAAGCCGCTTCCAATCGGTCTTTTTGGAAATCCATGGGGGAGGCCTATGTCCAGCAGTGGACTTCTTATAGCTGAGATGATGATGATGATGATTTCATTTGAGGCAAATAGTCATATAACTAAAATTAAACATACAATAGGTCAGCAGATAAATCATAAAAATTAATAGGTAATATTTCACACACGTCACTAGTATTTCCTGTTTCAGGGATACCACTGAACATATACAAGAACAATTATGAAAGAAAAAAAATTGCGCCGGTATAGATACATTTATAACCGTTCATATACGACACGTCAGATAAAATCATTGAAATTAAAAACATTTATCTTTACTTTGCTTAGATGTCAAAGACCGATCAATCAATACATCAACTTTGAAGTAATCAAGTTTTAGTTCACAACCGAAAAACTAAAGTCGGACTGAACCTAGTCCGCGTCCGACCTCTGTCTCCTCGTCTGTCTTCTTACAATTAAATTAGGTCTAACTGCGACTTTTCAAATATAAACAAAGTATAAACTTTCTTTGCTACGAACAAGTCAAGCGTAAATAAATAAATCTTTTCAGATAACAGTCCACTATTATCCACTATTGAGAGTGAGTAGGTACTGAATTCTGGTGACTATGCATATAAAACCAGTTATTTTAATGCGTAACAAATCCGAACGTGAAAAAATAAATTCGAAGGATTCTGAAGGTGAAGTAAGTTATAGAATCTTTTTGGGTAAAATTCATGTGGGCCTTTGTGTCCAGCAGTGAACTTCTTGCGTATAAGATGATGATGATGAAGTTAAGTTATAGAGGTTGTGAAGTTATAAATCGAGACTAACAGCTAGCAATCATAACTAGCAATTGTATAATGTGAATCATCCCTAATACTCATTAGGGATGATTCACATTATACCGGAACGGAGCGAATCCGGGCTGAAACCTCGCGGGACACGGTCAAATATTGCATTTTGTCTGTTTATTTAGGGCTTTATCCTGGATCTTTGAACGGTATTTATCCGTGGAAAAATGACAAAATATGTCTAAACACACCGGAATTTCATACATCTCTGTACTGGCCGTGGCACGTTTTGTGTAGGTCTAACGTGATTTAGTTGATATATTTATATACCGACTACTTACGCATCGAGGTATAAATGTCGAATACATAACTAAAAACTCTTAAAATACACCTAAATGATCTTACTCACATTCAACTATGTTCGTAAATATTTAATCATTTGTCAATAGGAAACTGGAACATATCATATCTAAGTATACCATATTCAATAATATATCGCTCACCTGGCTCTGGTCACTTGAATGTTACCGTGCAGGCTTTGTTTGGTAAGAATCCGGATACCAAATTTTCATAGGAAAACCTTCTTTAAGACTATTAAATTAAAGTTTGTTTTTCATGTGCTCTGTAGTGTGAGTTCCGCTTCTCTGGTTGTGAGATGTTGTGAACATCACTGAATGTCAAGGGTAGAGTCCTACGCCGGAATACGGCTTTGATTATTTATTGGTTTATCAGTTTTTTGTTGGTCAAGTGAATAATGAATAGAGTTGGTGGACAAATTATGCGTTTGTAAAATATTTCGTGGAGAATTGGGGATTTATATATTTTTTATATTTGATTCTCTTTTATTTTATCATAATACTTGTGACGTACATAGTAATAATGACGCTTACACATCAAAATCGGTCAAGCTGTTAAGGCTGTAGGAGGTAATATAGAAACACTCATACCCCATACACATACACTCACACACACTCTAAAAACTAAGATTTTTTTTAGTTTTTGCAAAAGTTATATTACTATTACAAAAAATTTAGCCTCTCGGGAAATGAAGATGAATTTAATGGCTCACATCAAAATCGGTCAAGTCATTTACACTTCTTGCGCTGTCGGGTAAAAAAATAAAAACAAGTGACAGGTTGTGTAGTAAAGTTACATATTATTAAATTTAAAGCGAGTATCAACAAGTAAGACTCGTAAAACACATAAATGCCAAGCGCCCACACTGTGTTAAAAATATTTATTTGGCTTCATCGTTCACAGAGAGGCTGTGAACGATCTCATCATGTTGAGATACTTGAAGATTTAATAGTTATAATTTGCTTTTATATCATACGATTTAAAACTTCCTTAGGATATTGAATTCAATTATGACAAAAGTATGTACATTATGGATTACCGTTGATGAAACCACGATTCACTCTATCAAAACAAAAAAACATAAACATCAGTTTTTTTGTAATTTTTTTACCATTTTATTCGTACCCTGGAAACTGGCAGTCTGTGACAAAAGATTTAAAAAAATATTAGTTATCTGGAACGGTTTCACCCGCGTCATGACAAAAAACGGTAAAGATGATAATGAAGTATAGTATGTCTGTCTTCAGATTTTCAGCTATGTCTTTACTAAATTTCATGACGATCAGTTCAGCAGTTTTGTTGTTAAAAGGTAACAAACACACGCAAGTTACCACTTTTATTATTTAGGACAACAATAAACACAAAAGCAACATATCGTAAAAAAATATTTAGAAGTGCATAAATCCGTCCATTTTAAATCAATAAAGAGTCTATTCTTACTCATCAATGATATAACTCCGTGATTGATATATCAGGAAGCATATTTATTGACCGGATTATTTTATTTGATTTTAGCGTAACAGATCCATAATTCATTGTATCAGGGTACATAACAGTCCTTATACCCATTGTTTTTAAGGCCCACGAGGATTTAACACAAATTGATGGGACCGTTAAACGTAATGAAACCATTAGGAATTTTTGAAGTCTCTCTTTGGAACGGTTTTTATTGGAAACATTATTTTAAATTTAGAAAAATAATAATAACAATAAGTATCATAAAAAAACTTGGAAATTTCTGTTGTCTGCATGCATGTTCCAATGTGAATAGCCGCGTACTGACAGAGCGAGCAGCCTTGCGAGGCAGTCGCGCGAGTCGAAATCCTCGGTCGGTCAGGACGTGCCTCACCCGAGGCAAATGCACGCGCTGCCTATGGGCAAACGTCCGAGGCTGCCTCGCGAGGCTGCTCGCTCAGTCAGTACCCGGCTAATGCTATGTATATTTATTTATTTATTTAGGCAGAATACAATTGGAATATTAACAATAGAAATACGATAAAACATACGAACTAGATTGTATTCCTAAACATGTGTACACAGCAACAACAAAATAAATGCAGTACATCTTAAATTACATTAGAGTGTATATGTATAAGTAGAACACAGGTGGTATTTTATAGTAGACTGTTCATCATTATCATCGAATTAACATCAACTGCCGAACACTGGCTTTTGTTTACCACAGGCTGACTTAGTTTGAATTAAACATTTTTTTTTACCGACTTAAAAAAAAGGAGGTTAAAAATTCAGCTGTATCTTTTGTATGTTTCTTACCGTATAACTCGGTCATTTAGAAACCGATTTGAAATTGTTTTTGTTTGAAAGAATAGACTTTAAGATTGATTCCATAAAAATTTCATCAAAAACGGCTCAGTACCTACTTAGATTTTTTGAAGTTGGTTGTTTCAGTTTTTTTAACTATAATTATTTAATGTAACGTTACTTTTTTAATAAATATAATTTCATATACATATTCAGATTACCATATTAATTACATGTTCAAGACACTAATTGTTCTAAATAATAGTTATCTTTATCAAAATTTTGATTACGTCTAAAGTATCCCAATAATACGTTTTATTGCTTTAAGTATAAACAAGTATTTTAGGAAGAATTGCTTGTTTAAACGCACACCACTTGATAATTACTTTGATTGCCGCATAAGTGCTATAGAACATAAATTACACGCTCCATAAAGATTAGATACACAATTAGGGCCTTACCGAAAAACGTTACTTAACTTTAACCAACGTCTTAAGTTCTCAGTCTTCTTTCCGCAAGTGTCATTACGTGTCAGCCAGAAGTTGACAAAGTATGTTAAGCGTTAAGTAACGTTTTTCGGTAAGGCAGTTGGTGTATAATTTGAAGCTATCAAGCGCCGTATTGATTGCACCGTTTTGTTTGGATATTAACAAGGGTTGAGGAAAATTGGTACTTACGTAGGCGACGAGCTGACTCCCTGTCACTAAACTGACATTTTGTACATCTTACCGTCTAACACCCTCTTCCTACCATCTAACCCACTAACCATGGTCAAATGTGGCGTCAAGCGGCCATATAGTACTTGATGCTCTGCCTACTTCGTAAGGAATTATTACAAAATAAGCTATTTTTGATGCATACGTATCTATGTATTTAGTATCTATATACTGAATGTAGGTACATAATAGATACTAAATTAGATAAGTCTACAACTAATAGTGTAGACCGAGGCAAATCGAATCAGTTGACTGACTCTGGATTATAAAACTAGCTACTGCCGATAATTGATTTCATTTGTACGTCCGTAGGTTCGTTCGAGATCAAATCAGAAAAATTATACGAAGGTGAACGAAAAGTACAGAGATAGCACAGTGTACATAGCACGTAGAATTGATGGCTGATGGGGCTGAAAATTATCGAGTGGAGACCACACACCGGCAAGCGCAGCGTAAGAAGACCAGTCACAAGATGAACAGACGACCTCGTAAACTAGCAGGAAGACGCTGGATGCTGGATGCAAACTGCTTCCAACAAGTATTTTTGAAAATCCATGGGAAAGGCTTACGTCCAGCATTGGACTTCTTGTGGCTGAGATGATGTGTGTACTTATTTTCACTCGAGAAATATTAATAGTAAGTACTGCTTATTGTGAAAATAGTAGCTAATATACGACGCTTTTGCAAACACTAATCTATTTTAGCAATCTAAACTTGCCAGTGGTTAACATTGTTGCTAATGCAAAATGGTGCCTTTGAAATTCACCGCTTTTATTACTTTAGGTACTAGCCAACGGCTTATAAGCTATTCACGTCAGATTTAGCGCACCGATAAGACCTACGTCATAAATCTAGGACACGTAAAATAGGTCTACGTGATAAATATGGCCAGGATTAATAGCATGTCGGCTACGTACGTTTCTTCTGCAACACCGATGTTAGAATAAACTAGATATCAAGTTATATACAAAATGTAAACTTAAAATAATCCGAGATTTCGTCTATTTGGTTTTATTTTGATATTTAGTTATCTTCAGCAGTTATTGGTTTCAACAGGTCACTAAATATGTAGTAAGAATGGAGTTGCAGAGAGTTTTTAATGGTTTATTGTTCAGATGATATAGATTTTATACAAATGTTAATGCTTAGTTGTCTAGTATATAGAGATGATTTATACATAGGTCACACTAAAAGTTTCCGGAACTGGCCACTTACATAAACAATATTTAAAAGTAATTACAACATTTGAAAAACTCTTTGGCTGTAGAATGCAGTTTGTTTCATCTGACTGTCAATTGTTTTTACATTGTGTCCATTTTAAAAATTGCGTTACTACATTAACATGGATTTAACTCGGGAAAATTTTCGTCGTATGATTTTCTACGATTTTAAGTGTAATTTGACAGCTCAACAGAGCATCGCTCGGCTTCAATCTGCTTTTGGCGATGAAGCACCATGCAAAACGACTATTTATAGCTGGTTTGCAGAATTCAAGCGCAGTTGTGTCAATCTCAGTGACGAATCTCGCGATGGTCGCCCGTCCACCGCTGTGAAAACAAAAACATCGATGCTGTGCGCCGTATGATTGAAACAGACAGGCATGTGACCTACCATGAGATTTGCGCATCCTTAAACATAGGCATGAGTCAAATACAATCAATCCTACAGAAACATTTGGGTGTGAGAAAGCTGTGCTCGCGGTGAATTCCACACAATTTGACCGAGGCTCAAAAAACGGACCGCGTCACTTGGTGCAGTGCCATGCTTACCAGATTCAAGGAAGGTGCGTCAAAATTTGATGTGGGTTTTGGTGGGTCGTAACGTGAATAGTGACTGGTACACGACCATTTCGAACTCCGTAAAAATAACCGTAAACGCCGTATCATCTTGCACCACGACAATGCTAGTTCCCACACGGCCAACCAGTCAAACGAATTTTTGAAGGTGAAAAACGTAGAACTTATTAGCCATCCAGTCCCGACCTAGCACCTTGTGACTTTTTTCTGTTCCCAAAAATTAAGAACCAATTACGCGGTCAACGATTTTCATCACCAGAAGAGGCTGTCGAAGAGTATGAAAAACACGTTTCTGAGGTTACCACGGAGGAGTGGCACAAAAGTTTTCAAAATTGGTTCAATCGAATGAAAAAGTGCATTTACGCAAAGGCAGAATATTTTAAGAAACAATAAATTCATTTTGACCTTTAATAATATTTTTTTCTTATTCATTCCGGAAACTTTAGGTGCGCCCCACGTACGACATCATTTTGCAAAATTTTAGGTAATTTTAGCAAAAATTTTGCGCCTAAACAGTAAAATTAAGTTAAAATATAATGCAGCTTAATATTGCATTGACTGCTTACACGAATAAATTTTAGTTAAAATGAGAAATACTGAATCGATCCGATATTTGTTCGATTTGGCCATTTTTAGCGATAATACTCTTCTAATATATATATATTATATAATGATGGTCTACTGCGATGATGCGGGCTTTTAATGTTTATTTATGCTATAATTGGTTTGCGCTTGATAGCCAACTCACCTGATGTTAAACGACGATGTGGTCCACGGTGGAGCGCGCTTACCCAGAGGAAACCAATTCCCTCGCGATTTAAGGACACACAGATTATATCTATTGTATACAGATGTTTTATTATTATTATATTCATATGTTTATGTTGAACAATAGGTAGCATAGGATAAGCCCCTATTCCCTAAATTTCACTCGCACCATTTCATACAAAGCTTACCTACATTTTACAGGACGCTTGATATCTGTAAAAATATCACTTCAACCCTTTAAGCAGGTTCGCTCAATGTTATTTAACAATCTAACAACCCTCGTCGTGCTTTGCAAAATCCAAGAGTGAACATTAGTGAACTTTCATGCAAATTGATAAACAAACCGTCTAAATAATGTCTTTCTAAAGTGGGGTAAGAGCGTATTCCCTGTACAATATAAAATACTACTCTTTCAAACTACCTACGCCACGAATGCTAACTCTTGTAGCGCTCGAAGCGTAGTTTGACTAAGTGTTTTCAAACGATCACCAATGTCTAGCAACGGACGGACCGGTCAGTCTTCGGATGGGTGACCGTGAGTAGCATTTTTTTCTGAGTGCTACCATGAGTCGGATGACACGTTAAATTGTAGGCCCCGGTTGTTTGTTCTTAAAAAACAGCAATCGTCAAGCCAGGTCAGAGGCCTTTCGGCGGCTTAATAACCCTGACACTAGGGCTCACTCAGTCTATACGAACTTACTTTATCTTAGCTCTTTATTGTACACACCATAAAACATTACAATCAAGAGACATTAATTGAAAAACGTTTCCGGCAGCCTAATCGGGAGACCGTCTGACTTTCGATCCGCAGGTCCTGGGTTCGAATCCCGCGGCTCGCACCTCTGTCTTTTCGAAGTTATGTGCGTGTTGTTGATTGCCGCCAACTTCAAACAGTGAAGGAAAACATCGTGAGGAAACCTACATGTCTGAGAGTTCTCAATGATCTTGAAGATGCGTGAAGTCTGCCAACCCGCACTTGGCCAGCGTGGCCGACTATGGCCTAACCCTTCTCACAATGAGTAGATGGCTCGTGCCTAGCAGTGGGACAGTTTGTACAAACAGGGCTGATAAAAAAAATATATTTAAAAACTAGTGTAACAACTACATAATTTGATTCTTATTTAAATTTGCCGTTTCTCCTGCGTAGTGATGATGATGTTGATAATGATGCAGAAATGTTACCTGTATCCGTTTTCAGGTCCACAGCTATCCAATTTTATAACGATCTATTCAGCCGTTTGTTTGTAACAAAGTAAGACAGAGATCGAGTTATGTTCATAATCATCATTATATGTGTATGTATATTAATTTGTAAAATATTGTTTACTAATTATTCTTACTTGGTTATTCCTTTTACTTAATAGGTCACTGTCTTTAGGGTTAAAACAGGACCCTATTACTGAGACCGCTGTCTGTCCGTCCGTCCGTCTGTCCGTCTGTCACCAGGCTGTATCTCATGAGCCGTGATAGTTAGACAGTTGAAATTTTCACTGATGATGTATTTCTGTTGCCGCTATAACAACAAATACTAAAAAACAGAATAAAATAAATATTTAAGGGGGCTCCCATACAACAAACGTGATTTTTTTTGCTCATTTTTGCTCGATATTGATAACAGCAACAGGTAGACGCTTGAAATATTATTGATTATATTCCATCACAGATAACCCCCTATCACAGCAAGAAATCATTTTGTACTTCTTAGTTCTTAACTCTCTAATAACCGCCATATGTGGTGTCAAACGGGCTCATGATCTTTACTGATTATGCCGTAAGGGACAGGTGCGATTTAATTTATTTACTCTTATGTACTTAGTGTAAAGACATAATTATTTTTGTAAGGATATAGGTACATTTGGTTTGGTTTGATTATTACACAAAATTATATCAATTGATCGATGAACTATACATATATGTATAGATAACTCAAGTGCTGAAACCTATACTACCAGTTGGCTGCGTATCCAGTATTCTGTAGCTTTGCCTCGTTGAATGGCAATGCTATACGTTGGGCCGAATAATAAAATCATAATACAAGAAAATATAGCTAAGGCTAGCAAAAATGCGTTCGATTTTACAATATTTAGGTCGCCTTTCGAAAGCGCGTTGTTATCAGGGCCGCCTGCGTGCTTGAGCTCGAATACGTTATCACTCGTTGGATACTTTATCACAGGGTTTGCGCCATGCACTAATAAGCTATGGCGTGAATGTATTTATTAGACATTTAGGATCAGTTTATATAATAAACGTTTAACGCTCGTTTATAACTCGTATACATGGTAGTACGCGCTTTATACATTGATAGATGGGTAATAGGCATCATTACATACATCCTAAAGTTGTCTGGAAGAAATACCTGTTAGCCATATGATGCGCGAGAGAGATAGCTGCGTGCTTTGAGCACAGCCTTAAATAACTGGCGAATGTGAGGTACAGTCTGTATACAAAACTATTGTGGCAAAATGGGAACTAACGTCTCGATGAAACAAAATATTGAAATAAATATAGCAGCGCCCTCAATGCCATATTAGATCTCTATCCAGACTCTAATTTCCCTGGTGAGCACTGCATAAATCTTAACACTAAAGAATTTCGAAGACAATTTCAATAAAATAGTTTTATTACCAAAAGAACAATGATGATATTATACTAGCTATTAGTTTAATGTTATGTAGCGGACTATAATTTCCAGTGTCACATAAAACGATTGTTTTTTGTTTTAAAGTTAGAAACATTAAACGCGGCCTAGATTATTACGAGATCTATACCAAAAAAAAAAAACATCAAAATTATTCAAACCTAAGCGTATAATAAAACTGATTTAAATATTAGATCCATTAAAATAATCGGTCTTACGTGTGACGCAACACATATTATACCAAAAATGTCGTGGCGATCAAACAAAAACATACAGTTTGTTTATTTGAATCGAATAGGATCCAATTGTATGGTAATCGCATGAGCTAATTGGATTTCCCGATTTTTTGTTTCGTATTTTTTTAATTACTATAGAGTAGAATATGATTTTATGCGTACAACGTAATGTTAAAAGCATACGGTAATTAATTTTTATTCTTACAAGGGTCAGACTAGCTAGCTGCGCCCGCAAAATCTAAGCAGTATCCACAGTGCAGTGTTACCCGAGTGTTCAGGAAAGAGGGTACATCGTGTTGTTTGTTCGTCTCGTGACTACAATCGTCTCGAAATTCCTTGTTTGGGAAATTTTCTACAGGCTTGCAACATTGCGACATCGAAAAGGGTTAAAAGTTGTTTTCTCTTTCTAAAGAGATCTTTCACAATGTCGGTTTGGTACATATAGATTTGCGGTACTGGTCGTCAATAATACATTTATTAGTGACTACGTATAACTAGATAAATAGGAATTTTAAACTACTTTTGTTATTATGTGCAAAAAGTTTAAGCTATATTAGAACATACAAAATACAAATTACTGCCACAGACCCCATTAAAAACCCTACACCCAAATTGCATATTTTAAAATGACCTAATCAAATACAGAAAACTTATGGTATAATGAAGCAAATCAAACTCCCTTCTAAAACCTTTTACACGCCTACTTAATATTAAATTATGTATAAATATGCATTTGCAACACAGTAAGGAGCTGTTGTATGTGTTTCGCAATTTATTCCTAAATATCTCACTTTTGCCGCCTACGCACTGTGATCAAAAATTTTTTTTTTTTTGGGCAAGAATATTTACGAAATAAAGAAATTTATGAGTAAATATTTGGCTGTAACACATCTGCGAGATCGTATCAGAAACGAAGAGATCCGTAGACGTGAGTAAGTCATCGACATAGGACAGCGAATTAGCAAGTTGAAGTGGCAGTATGCAGACATAGCGGGTAGATCTAATGGTCGGTGAGGCTGAAAAATTCTCGACAGGAGACCGCGAACCGGCAAGGATCGCGTAGGATGACCAGTCACAAGGTGGACAGAAGACACCATACAAGTAACAAAAAGAAGCCGGATGCAGGGCGCTTCCAACCGATATTTTTGGAAATCATTTAAGTTTCCAAGGATAGTGAGGAAAAAATTATTAAGAGGCAAAAATTGAATGAAACGATACAACAGACATGGCTACAAAAATATACCTAATTAAGCATAAAATTCCTTAATTAGGTATATTTTTGTCAAAAAAATCAAAGTCGTACAAAATTCAAGTCCTTAAATTTAAGATTTCACGAGTACTCAGATAGTAGTTGACGAAAGTGATATATGTATGTACTGTACATACTATGGACTTCCATGCTGGTGGATGCTCGAGCTTTACCAGCGTGAGCTTGAGTTTTCGTAAAAAATAAAAAAGGTATCCTTGTTATGGTGATACAATACTTGTTGCGCCCGACTGGCTAAACTTCAAGCTGAAAATTTGTCGTCCAGCTTAGTTACTTGGTGACAGATTTTCAGCTTGACTTGTGTGTGCGGTGTGTTTGCGAATCTCACTTGATAGCTAGTTATTTCCATTCCAGGTTATGTGTACTAAGCATCTTGTACCAAACCGCAGGCAAGCTGTGATCAAATGCTTACCCTTTCGATCATAAAAACACTTGTATATATTTATAGTAAAACACTACAAATATATAAAACAATCCCACTATAATAAACTGTAAGACCCACAGTCAACCGGATCAAGCAACGTACTAAATACCATTCTACTAATCTATTTCAATATCTTATACACAACATACACTGAATGTCACAGTAAACTTTAATACCAGTTAAGCCTATTAAAATAACTAATTTTCATGTTGATAAGGAGCTTGGTCTCTCTGGTATTTTAATTTTCATACATCCTGCAAGGTACATACGTGTACCGAATGGAACGGACGCTGGGTGGCCTTGCCACGCCTAGACTCCAACATATTATACACTATATTTAATGCTATGCTCAAACCTAATGTTGCTAGGGGCCTAGTAACCTAGGGCTCAGGCTTATGCATTGCGTAAATAGCAAGCCTTCGCTGTCCTAGAGATTAAAATGTAAGCAACCTTTATCTGTGTTTTATACAGAATTCCTAATTATTTTTTAATTAGATTTTTAAATTATATCAATAACTGGCTGTTCGCCTCGAACTGTGGACCTTGTATTTCTTTATCTATGCAACCCTGGTAGATCTATATTATTTACAATCGAAATTCAAAATTGTATTTGCAGATAATAGTATTTATTATATTAGCTCGTAAAGACCGCATCAATAACAGTTTGAAAATTATAGTACCAGTCGTCATACCACTCCCATCAATCTAGAACATTGCTGATCAATGCCCTAGACTCAAGAATAAAATCGTGGGGCGCGTGAAATGTCAATCAACAGTCAACCTCTCGCATCATTAATAAATGCTAGCTCTCAGTTCGTCGGAACCTTTTGTCACCTAATAATCTTTTTTTGTTTAAAAGAGTCCCATAGAAATTTTATCAAAATCACGTATGGATTTTTTCCAACTTTTTTTTCATCAATTTAATGAATGATCAGCTTACTAGTACTTTTATATTTTATACCAATAAAATAAAAATGTCTTTTTGTTAAGATACTGACCGATTTTTTTTTCTTGTATTGCATAGAAGGTTCTATGCAATACAAGAAAAAAACGGTCAGTATCTTGGTTTTTAGGGTTCCGTACCCAAAGGGTAAAAACGGGACCCTATTACTGAGACTCCGCTGTCTGTCCGTCCGCCCGTCCGTCACCAGGCTGTATTTCATGAGCAGTGATAGTTAGATAGTTGAAATTGTCACAGATGATGTATTTTTGTTGCCGCTATAACAACAAATACAAAAAAAATTAATAAAATAAATATTTAAGGGGGCTCCCATACAACAAACGTGATTTGTCCAAGTCCAAGTATCAATGTCCAAGTATTTTATCAAGACACAAGATAATGCGTATGCTATGTATTTTTAAGTGTAAGTATTGTAAATTTTGGTTATGTTTGTGCATGTAAAGGGCGACTGTAATTAGTGGTATACTTTCGATATAAATGTAAGTTGTTGTTGTTGTATGTGACAATTATTTTGATTTGATTATTTGCACGCCGAAAGGCAGATATGGCGATCTAATTCCTACCTACTACCTATATGTTATGTACCCATATATGCAATAAACAATATATTAAGAATATGTACGGAACCCTTCGTGCGCGAGTCCAACTCGCACTTGGGCAGTTTTATTATAATTAAATAACTGGAAAAATATGTCATCCAAGTAAACGAATTGCGTACTTTAAAGTAGTTTTTTTAAAAGATTACTTGTATTGTTTACTCACGTTATACTACGCCCCACGATTTTATTTTTGAGGTTGATCATTGCCCTAGGTTAGATAGATAGATAGATAAACTCTTTATTGTTTACACCACTATACTAAAACACTAATTAACAAGAGATAGCTTACACGCTAGCGAAAACAACAGGCGGCCCTATCGCTAAAAGCGATCTCTTCCAGGCAACCTTGGTTGCCACCAGGTTGACGAGGAAAGTGGTGTGATGTCGACGAACCTAATATTTTTTTAGATTTTAGTACATTATCTACAGATTTTTTTATTTTTTTTTCAATAAAACCGTTTTACTTAAAACATTTTTACTTATTTCATTTTTAATTCATTTTACTTCACGTCATTTAAATATTGTGCATAGTAAAAAAATATTTCTCTCGCTATCGATATTGATACTTCTGAGTATAGATGATGAATAAAGAAAATCTGAAAGAAATCAAGTACCATGTTGGTAATAAGCACAACTCGTGTCACCCGATATTCCCAGTGCGACGTTATTATACGAAAGCTTCACTCCATATGTGAAGCGGAAATGTATCGAATTTTTTAGATTCTCAATATCAGTTTCAGATCATTATATTCCCAATATATCCACGTTCTAATATTCTTTCAAATCAAGTTTCCTCCTATAAATTCCCTAATTTGACAGAATTGCTTAAACAGAATAAACGTTTTTTTTTTTAAATGCTATTGCAAGCAACGGATAGTGAAATGATTAGAAGAAATTGATTTTGACAAATTTTGAAATTATCGTACTTAATAAATAAAAACTACGGGTCACTCACGTCTGTTTTGAGACGAAATACCGCCTTGAAATGCGGTTGAAACTATAGTCGGATATTTCGGCTCAAAACAGACGTGAGTGACCCGTAGTTTTTATTTAAAAATGTGTGAAAACCACTTTAATTTCCATAGTAAAATCGTACTTAAATATACGAGTATGAGCCAAATAATAACAAGAGGTATCATGTAACAACAGTTACAGTTTATGCAATAAATCTTTTCTGATTCTGATTCTGAACATATTTTTTTTTTATTGGACAATAGGCTTGTGCTAGTTTGATAATGTTTCCGGCAGCCTAGTGGTGAGACCGTCTGACTTTCGATCCGCAGGTCCTGGGTTCGAATCCCACGGCACGCACCTCTGTCTTTTCGAAGTTATGTGCGTATTGTTGATTGCCGCCAACTTCAAACGGTGAAGGAAAACTCGTGAGGAAACCTACATGTCTGAGAGTTCTCAATGATCTTGAAGATGTGTGAAGTCTGCCAACCCGCACTTGGCCAGCGTGGCAGACTATGGCCTAACCCTTCTCACAATGAGAAGATGGCCCGTTCCCAGCAGTGGGACAGTTTGTACAAACAGGGCTGATAAAAAAAATATATGATAATGAATATATTTAGCTAGAGAGATAAAAGTAATTAATAAAAAAAAATACAATGCAAACCCGTATAAATGCAAGGAGTTCTATACTATATTAAAACAAATTACAAATGAAGCCCTGTTATTCAGACGTAACAGATCACCAACATTTATGAGAAATATTGCTGAGCCATGTTATAAGCGCCTTTATTCCGTATTAGCGTGTAACGAAGAAATGCGAATCACAGCCAACAGCTCCACCTGTAGGATCTACCCACAGATTTATACAAGGTGTAAACAAAGATGGAAGGCCGTATCTTCATAGTATCAAATAAAAGACGTTCACATACGAGTAAATTACGATGTGCAACTACGGAATCCTACTTTGCGCGCAGTACGATACGCACTTGGCCGCTCATTGTGTGATAAATTAATAAACATGTTTATCCCAAACTCAACACACTTTTAACGATAAATTAATGAACATATTCTAAAATGAATCTACTTTTTAACATTAAAGTATATTTATTTACCAATTAAGTACCTTTTATGAAACCAACGCAATCTAAACCTCAGCATTTGGACTGTTACCAACACTATGACATTAATGAAAATACATAACAAGAAATACAAGACGGCTTCGTTCCAAAAATATAAGAAGGGAAATAGAAGGTCTTCAATTTCTCTACGATCTCTAAGAATCCACGTGTAAGACTTCAATTAAGCAAGAAAAACAGAGTGAAATTAGGAACTAGGCAAGTTCCTAACAACAAATAAGGAGCAAAGTTCAATCATTATGTTCCGGTAAGACATCTTAAAATTCGCCAAATATCCAGTTACTCCGAAAGTAGGGTAATATTTATCCTATATTTAAACAATATAAGATATACAAGGATTCTACATAATACACTTGAGTAGACATCAATTTCTGAATCTACATTCATTTATACAATGGAACCTTTTCTTTTGTGGGCTAAAAATAACTTCAGAACGCTCACTCAGCTTTGTACTAACATATTTTAAAGAAAAAACCTTTCTCTTCTTATAATAGAAATTATTTTGTTAACCCCCGTCGCAAAAACAACGGGGTGTTATAAGTTTCGACGTGTCTGTGTCTCTCTCTCTCTCTCTCTCTCTCTCTCTCTCTCTGTGTTTGTGACATAGTAGCTCCCGAACGGATAAACCGATTTTGATTTTGTTTTGTTTTTTTCTGTTTGTAAGGTGAATTAGTCGGGAGTGTTCTTTGCTATGTTTCATCAAAATCGGTTCAGCCGTTTTTTGTTGTCAGGGGGTTTTTGAGTTTCTAAACTTATACTTGTAGAAAGTTTATTGTATTTTTATTTATTTTAGGTATTGATCCAGCCAACCGACACGACCAACCCTTAAGCACATTACAAATGATAGGTGTAATATTAAACCGTGTTTAATATCGTCTGAGATGCGAGTTGAGCTTTAATATGACACTTTATACGTATTGCATCTCTATTATAATTAGATACGTAACGATTAACATTTTCACAGAATATATTTCATTACGATGTGTTCTAATTCTAATTTGAAGTGGGGGCGATAAGACCTGCGCCGACGTCCCGCCTGGGGTGTATTGTGCATTCCCCCCGCCAGCCTACTCAAACCAGCCAAGCTCCTTAAATAACGGAGCACAGTTTTGGGTCGCTGGCACAATTGTTCCACCTCTGACGCGTCAGATGTTTCTTGAGAGTTTTCCAGAAGAAGATGTATTTCTTGGAATCCAAATCAAAAGCAGCAAAGAAAGCATGATAAGTAGTAACCTGATGGCTAGCTTCGCTCTTGCTTTTCCAAAACTTTTTTCAAGAGTTAAAAACTATGTGTTTTTAGGGTTCCGTACCTCAAAAGGAAAAACGGAACCCTTATAGGATCACTTTGTTGTCCGTGTGTCAAGATCTGTATCTCAGGAAAGCGTGAAGGTATCGAGTTGAAATTAAAACCATATACGCAGATCCATAGTCTCTTGGTGCAGAGAGAAAAATCGAACTTCTCAGTTTTCATTTCAAAAAAGTTACAGCAGAGTGAAACGCGAAAAAAAAAATTACCTAAAAAACCGATTATGTCCGAGTATGTCTCTGCAGAGTTTTCTCTATGAGATATTTAATACTAAATTTCATTTTACTCGAAAATTTCGCTGGAAACATTGCCCTTCAATTCGGAACACAGTATTTTGACAAACGAGTATAGCTTGCCTTGGATGTTAAATAACAAAAGATAAGGTACTTCCCCATTCCCCAATCAGCCTAACACTACAAAAAGTGATATACACGTTCTTAACGTTTTCTTGGAAATTGCAATAACATGATACTGCGGTTAAATAAGAATCTTTTCTGTATAAGTCTGCCTCTAACAAACTGATAATTTTCAAAATTCTAAGTATCGTTAGAGGAAAAACTTATAAGGTTCCGATTTCGCAGTAAGTTACTTCGTTAATAAACACTTTAGCAAACATTTAAAATTCCAAGCATTAGATTGCAATTAGAACTTTAAATAGCGAGTGTGACGCCATTTAATTATTTTCTATTGATATTTAATTTACATGTATTTATATTTGTAGACAGTTTCACACATCACCGTCTAACTCTAAACTAGACAAAGCTTGTGATCAGGGTACCAAATAGCTGATAGGCTACATAATTTTGAATTGAAACATGTATTGGCGTGTCTTGGCAGTAAACTCGTATGCAGCGACGGAAAATTGCATGACGATTTTTCGTGCCGTCATGCCCCTACCTACGTTAGTACTCTCGATTCTCTTGTGTGCATGGGCGCGTATATTATACACTTCGTTACTTCTATGTGTGAGATATATACAAGGGCGTCGCCAGCCCATGGCCCAGGGGGGGGCAAGTTGATATTATGGAGGATAAGAAAACTATGAATTGTAGGTACAGGTACAAATGCACGACCTTTAGGACTTTGATTGCTTTGCGGTTGGCTATATTTTTTATCTTTAAGGGGGGGGGGGCAGCTGCCCCCCTTGCCGCCCCTTGGCGACGCCCTTTGATGTATACTGTGTATGCCTGTATATTCAACTATAGTATATTCGATATTATTTTTGTTTCACATTAGCCAGGCGTCACTTGACAGCCAATTTTTTTTGTAAACACATGCTTACGATATAAATAAAAGAAATTTTATGGGATTTATCGCGTATATTTTACATAATTTTATGACCTGACGTTTCGCACACTTTGCAGCGTTTTCATTTCAATAAGTAACAATCGCGAAAATCTTAGAAACTTACTACGATACATAAAAACATCCAGACACAAAACAAACATCCATGCTCATCACACAAATATTTGTACTTGAGTGGGGATCGAACCCACAACCTACAACTTAGAAGGCATGCATATTACCAACTGAGTAAGACTAGTCAATTATTGTTAGTTATATGTAGTTCTATATTAGTAATTAATTAATCTACATATTTACCTTTAGCGTTAACAAATTAATACAAAATTTACATAATCAACCTTTACGCACCACTAATCTGAGTGGCCAATCATGTACCAACGTGCAATTGACTTAATCATCACTGTGTAACGTCTTTGTTGGTTAAAAATGTTGATTTCGCCACATCACTTTTGCCAAGTGTATGTTTAAATCGAATAGAGAAGTTCTTCATATCTAGGTAAACTTAGGTAGGTAAAAGGTAAAATAATATATACCCCTAGCAGTGAAATGTGGAAAAAAAGCTGTGGTGTTAAAACCTCATTTCAAGTTTTCCCTTATTGCGGATATTGGCCACGCGCGGTTTGTATATGCCATTTCAAGTTATAATTTTATCTCTATTTTATAATAATGACGAGATATGAGAGTTTTAGCGCGAACGTGAGAATGAAATGTCACTGCTCTGTTTTATTTTCCCAGACTTTGAGCAGTTTTTTCACTAAAGCACGACTGAAACTTGATAATTAATTATTTAGACAATTATTACTTGTATTACTGAGCGAATGAGTGAGTAAAGTAAATACTAATACAAGTAAAAAATCCCAATACTTGACACTGGTAAATTAACGCATTTACTTATAATATACGAAGAAAAAATAAACAAAGGACAAACCAACCAATAACATTTGTCACTTTGACAATTTTGATATACAGTTACAGAATGTCGACTCACGGATTTGCGGACGCAGCATGGTACTTTTAGTTCCATTTCGCGAATAGAGGCAAAATGTATAATTCAATTCTAATATAAAATGTATAATTCAATTCTAATATAAAATGTATAATTCAATTCTGTCAATTCGTTAAATCATTAGAATTATAATGGTATTTCTAATAGGGATTCCCAAGTAATTAACATCAAGATAACCAGATTACCTATAGTACGTGACTTTCGTCCACAATTGGGTATCACTAATGATCAATTTACAGATAAATTACAGATAATCCAATGACGCTGCGTCTACGTAAACAAAGCACGATGGAGGCACAGAGGGAGTTCAGTAAACATCCACAACTTGGGATAATAAATTTAATTTCATCCCGCAGAGGCCTTAGAAACGTGACGTTAATTTGAGAAGAAAAATAATGATGGTAGAGGGTACAGAGTAAACAATGAAAAATACGCGTTCTTTTCTTTCGTTTAAATTTTGCATTCGTTCTATATTCCAGTGCAAATTAGTAGAATTCAATACCAGAAATTAGTTTATATTAAGGGGCAAAGTTTCGCATCTAAGTATACCCTATCGATAGAAAATAAGAACATATTGTAATATAACAACCTTGACTATGTCAGGGATATCTAGATTGATAAAAAAAAAAAAGTATACTCTATCAGGAAAGCCGAGTAAAATAAATAGTCTACATCTATGATTTACTGATAGATTACAAAATGAACATCTAACAAAACACACTTATTAGCTTTGAAAATTAAACGTTTTGGTTAGTATACAATTAAATTTTGCTCTCTTTTATCTTTATGCAATATTTATTTAAAAGTGAAGAAGGAAGTGAACTTTTTTGAACTAAATTATTTCAAAATATGTACATATAGCATAAACATTGGGGAAATATTTTACTTAAACAAGTTATTATATACATATGGTGTACTAATATGTGTATATAAGTATAATAATAACTTTATTATGTATAACAACTTCTCTTCCACAACCTGTTCCATATAGTTCCATCGACAGATAATGCATTAGTCGAATACAAACACGGAAGCAAAGTTTTGGTGTCAATGTTTGCCAAACTCCAAACGTAATCACACACTCAAAATTACATAGAAATTAGAGATGGGAAAATTATTTGAATCAAATTGTTCGTTATTCGATTGTCGTTCTCAAATTGTTGAATTGGATATTTCATGAAATAGTCAAATACTAAATGAAACGCGACCATTTCATAAAACAATCAATAAACAGTTGACTATTTCATACCTTGACAAAATAAATAAATTTTATGAATTAATCAAACCATTTACCTTATAGGCATATAAAATAACTACGCCACTGACATCGCATTATTTACATTTTATTGCGATTGGTGGCAGTAATAATTTATATTGATGTAAAAGTAAATAATCATGTAATAATGAGGAAGAAATCAATGCAGTGAACGTTTTTTTGCCTCAGATTTTTGTAAGAATAATAAATAAGTATTACATTTTATATTGGCTTTTGTATGTACATCATCATCATCATCTCAGCCATAAGAAGTCCACTGTTGGACATAGGCCTCCCACATGGATTTCCAAAAAGACCGATTGGAAGCGGCTTCCATCCAGCGTCTTCCCGCCACTTGTATGAGGTCATCTGTCCATCTTGTGGCTGGTCTTCCTACGCTGCACTTGCCGGTACGTGGTCTCCACTCGAGAACCTTTCGGCCCCATCAGCCATCAGTTCTACGTGCTATGTGCCCTGCCCACTGCCACTTCAACTTGCTTTTTGTTTGTACGATGATCTCAAAATATGTTCAGTAGGTACAGGTTGATTACTTAATGAAATACAAAATTCCAACTAAATTGGTTACTAGCGAAATGCGTATGTTGTGTTCAAATCGTATATCAATACATTACGCAATATATAAATAAATAAAATATTGGAGGACAATTTCGCACAGCTTCAACTAACCCTGAACTAAGCACAGGGTGTAGAAAACTAGATGGCTGATAGAATACTATATACTTTTTTTTCTAAATACATACTTATTATAGATAAAAAAACACACACACAGACCCAACATCTCTGTTCATCACACCTTGATTGTCCTGGGTGGGGATCGAACCCACGTCCTACCCACATATGCGTTTTCGACGCTACTTATGGGGGTTACTGTACTATTCGCTTAATGCCATCCCATGTTCTGTTCATCCCTCGAAAGAATGACATTAGATGGTACACCATTTCTAGTACAAATAATTCTTTAAGACATCTATCGTACGAGCGTCTATTTAAATATCTTATAATATATATATCCTATAATATCTTTCTCGTATAAAGCGTTCTTATTTTTGACACAGCCTTAAAATTTGTTTTTGTTACACGAACGACCATAAAATTAATTCAAATTAGTTAGTTGTTACGTTTTAAAACTAACACAAGCTCTTTACTTGTAACTCTATTAACTTGTTAGTACGTAGTATGGGTCAAACCATGCTACTAAATTTTAAACCAGTTATACACAACTAATTGAGTTGAAATTTGAATACACGATTGGTTTACATGACAATGAAACCATTCTGAAAGCAACACTAAATTAATAAAAAAAAATATACTAAAATAAGACAAAAATAAACTTTTGTTAGCTTTTTTAATTTAGTTATTTTAAATTTTAATTAGTTTAGTGGTTCCTTCATCTTCATCACTTTAATCCAGCAAGGCGTCCGCCTTGCACCTTTTTGCAATTTTTTTTGCACCCACATTCTATAATATCAAATGATAGCACTTGCTGGGAATTTAAGAAAGAATACCGAAAACCTTTTTAAACAGTTTTTAAATCGATTATTTATTTTATTATAATATATTAATAGTTGAAACGTCAATTTAATAAACCGAACAAGTTACAACCTAGTTTTTAAAAGTTGCCCATCTCTATGATAGTAAATGAAGTCATTATATTTGCAAATATGTGCGTTTGCATGAACATAGTTTGTGTGGAAGCGAAATAATGTGAATTAATTAAGGAATAAACGCTGATTTATCGGTTATTATTAGCTCTTTGTTTTAGTAGAATAATTGAGCACTTTATGTTCACGGCTGTTTAAAAACATATTTGGTTATAATTGTGGAATAGAATTAATGGTAGACGGTCAGTAATCAAGTTATAAGTGTAATATAAATTGAGAAATCAATATGTACTTAGTTACTAACGATGACAGCGGTGGAACAGAGAGAAAACAACAGAAGGTGTGAAAATTGTGTAAAAATGATAATTATGTATGTAGCACTCTACATACATAATTATCATTTTTACAGAGTAGCGAAAAGGAGCATGCTGTGCCAACTCCACCCGGTGGGATAAAAATGATGATGAACAATATGATAATAACTGGTAGGAGATACGATTATCAGCTTCGTGATCCTGAATCCGGGTTCTGCAACTGGATAGGCATATAGATACATACTTTTTATCCCGAAAAATAATATCTCTTTTAATATAAATTATGTAAAATAGAGGGTAACATCGCAGGACGCAGCTAGTAATATTATAAAGGCGTAAAAAACTGTCTGCCTCTCTTTTTGTTGGCTCAGTTGGTAGTATATCTACCTGCTAAGCTGTAGGTCGTGGGTTTGATCCCCACCCAGGGCAAACATTTGTGTGATGAGCATGGATGTTTGTTTTGTGTCTGGGTGTTTCTATGTATCATATGTATATATTTACAAAAAAAAAAAGTTTATATGCATGCTATCAGCCATCTAGTTCCATAGTACAAGCTTTGCTTAGTTTGGGCTAGATGGTCTTATGTGAAATATCCCCAATATATTATATATATTACATTCACGATCCGATCGTTATCAAAAGTGATACAGTGATATTTGTGAAGACGAAAATAAGCTACATTTCATCATCATTATCATCACCGTTTTTAGTCACTACGCGGGAGACACAGCTAAGAATATATACGTTTTAAATAAAAACTACGGGTCACTCACGTCTGTTTTAAGCCGGAAAATCCGACTGCAGTTTCACGTTTAGCATTCGGAGGTCTTTTTCCAAGAAGCAGCTCAAACGTCACTCTCGCACTCACTAACTATAGTCGGATTTTTCGGCTCAAAACAGACGTGAGTGACCCGTAGTTTTTATTTAAAATGTTGTTATTTAAAGTTTTTATTTAAAATGAAAACCACTTTAGTTTCCAAACGTTTGTTTCTTCTTCAGGATTAAAGGATCACCATAAAAGATTTACCTACATAGAATAAGAATAGCAGAACCCCTACCATTTTTCATGATCGTACGAGTGAAACCACGCGTCTATCTAGTATATGTACAAGTAAGTATATTCTTACATAGTTCATAAAATAACGCGTTACATTAAAATGATTTATCGCCGACACAACAAGCAGTTTTAAGTTTTTTCAGCGCTTATCTGCGTTCGGAATTCATATGAATGATGTATTCCGTGATTTATGAGTTAAACAAGTAATGAAGTTAATAGCAACTTTACTGCGCCTAAGATTATTTTTAAAATTAAACAAAAACACTGAAATTTCTAAAATTTTCCCGTAACGATAAGTAGTAAACAATACTTTGTGATTATGACAAAGGTCAAGGACCCTGGTGTCTGTGGAGCTAAAAAATTAAATAAATAAAAAACTTTGTGACTTATTGTTTAGTTCCACTTTTATTGTACGAACCTTTGATTTATGAAATGCGCTGCTTGAATGGGTCTTCTCCGATAATTATTGAGATCTAAGTGTATTTTACATACATAGACATAAAATCACGCCTAACAAGCAAGGGAAAACAGGCGTGTTTGTATGTATGACCATAATATTAGCTTTCAGTAACAGGACCAGTCGCCTACATAAACGCCAATTTTAACGTAGCGTCGCTGAAAATCAGATGGACGCTTATTAACCGACTTCTAAAAAGGAGGAGGTACTCAATTCGTTGATATATTTTTTAAGTATGTTCCCCGATTATTCGAAGACACCTGGGCCGATTTGATTAAATCTTTTTTTTTGTTTGAACACAGGTAAAAATACACTACTGTTTTTGATAAAATTTCTATGGGTAATTTCCATGGAAATCTTATCAAAAACAGTAGTGTATTTTTTTATAACAAAATGTCAGGAAAAATAAACCATCCAAGTAAACGAATTGCGTGTTTTGAAGTCGATTTTTATAGTTTTTTAAATGGTTACTTGTTTATACCCAAAACTCCTAAAAGATATTTAATAGTAAATACAAGTATGTACTTACATCGAAGTTTCTTACAAGAAAACAGAAGCAGTAGCGGTTGCATTCCAGCATAGTTGCAGTTACAAAATGCAAGGCGCTTTTTAGACCTTTACGTGTCCATAAAACTGTTTACACTTTACTATTTAAATCAACAGATATTAATAAAATTTTATTTATTATTTTTAAATGGTCGATCTCTACCAATAGCGATCCGAAAAAACTTTCTTGATATTTCAACAAATGCCAATTTTCTGTCTAATTCAATGTATACCTACATGGCGTCTATTATCCACTCAACAATAACGTATCGTATGACATCGCATACCACGCAAGCAATGCTAGTGAAATAATACAGATAAACTAAAATCCGAATATCGAAATCCGTCGTAATGTTTAATACATTCATATTCGCACATATATTCGCGCGTAAACTAAGATACGTATTGTTATTTGGATATTGGAAACCTTATTTAATTTTTATTTATAAGTTTTAATTCACACTCGCTGCGAATGTTTTATATTACAAGTATAACCTACCTATTCAAATATGAAGGAAGGAAATAGGAGAACGTGGGAGAATGCTCACCGCGCTCTAACTGTTGACAAATTTGCACTGGCGCAGTTGTTTCGCACGCACACTTTTTTAGATATAAAATTGTTGATTGTACTTTGATAAATATTTGAACACTCATAGAAACACTTAAAACTACAATGTTTTAAAAAGCAATTATCAAAGCACCGAATTCGAATTTTTATTAGGGCTGAACAGACTATTTCCTTATCAAATTACATTGCCACGCCAATTTGCGTCTTTAAAGAAAGTGCAAGTGTTCCGAAAGCCAATGTAAGAATATGTTGCTGACTCGCTTTATGGTCATTTGCATCTACCTACAGTAAGTAAGTAAGTAAGTTCGTATAGACTGAGTGGCCAGCCCTATCTACCTACAGTGCCAAAATAATAGATACTAATAGATACGTATGTGATTTGACAACCATTTGTTCGTGAATAGAAACCATGGACTAAAAGCAACCTCAAGCAAAGAAGGCGTGTAAAATAACATTCCTAATTGGCAAAAAAGATAAAGTTTAAAGTCTCTCCAGAAAGCTTCCATCCAATAAACCGCGGCCCCTCCACCACATTTCTCTAATTCGATCACGCCAACGGCTACTATCTCGCAAGTGAAGTAAACAAAAGAAGTATCTGCAGGTCAACAAAGTATTTTTTATTTCAAAGTAAGATTTCGCATACTTACTCGATTATCTGTAAGTATATTCAGTAATTTTATATCTTTTTTTTATTTTGAACAAACGGGTTACTCACGTCAATTTTTGAGCCGAATTTTCCGACTCTAGACCAGACGAGACGTCCTTCGGGAGTGACGTCTGCGCTGCTTCTTTTGAAAAAGACCGCCGTATGCGGTTGAAACTATAGTCGAAGAATTCGGCTCAAAAATAGACGTGAGTAACCCGTTTGTTCAAACTAAAAATGTGTAACAACCACAATTTACTACCGATGACGCCTCACGGCAAACGCGCCTGACGTGAGCGGGGAAAGTGAACATATTTAAATTATATGATTAGCATTACGCTGATGAAAGGTAAACTGCGTGCGACTATCGTATCGACCGCCATCCACTACACACCACCTTAAGGATTCGCTCAACGCGCGCAGCTATCTCTCTCGCGCATCACAACCTTTTTAAACATATAAAATCAGTGAATGGGTGAATATTAGAAAAGTGAGAGGCGAATTTGTTTACTTAGGAGAAGTATTTAAAAATAAGTTTTCTTCGATATCTTTCAAATTGGCTGAGGAATTGGAAAATATAATTTTTTTCACAATTCCGTCGCCAGTATAAATTATATCTGATTAAAACTTTTTTCAAACATTACTCCTACGTAAATAATAAAATTCATGTCTTACTTTTCTAATATCCCTACTCAATGATTTTATATGTTTAAAATGTGATGTGCGAGACAGATAGCTGCGCGCTTTGAGTTCCGCCTTAAGGTGGTGTGTCGTGGGTGGCGGTCGACACGATAATCGCACGTTAAAAACGGCCCAATTCCGTTTTTAATCTTTACAAAAAGAGAAGTACCTACTTACTAGACTGAATGGTTGAACTGATCGTGTGCCGTAAGATTAACATCTTCTTTGCTGCGAAATAGGCATTCTCAAGTCTACATTTATCAACGCTTACGAATCGCTTAGTGTCGAGTTAGACTCAAGTGTCACAAGAAACGCTAAATGCCAATCTACATCGGAGATAATACATTCCCATTTACATTATTTCTAAGACTATCTATGAAGCATTAAGAGGCAGAGTGTTATGCAAACTCCCACGTCGCTTTGTTCCCAAACGCTGGCATCTTCCAATATCCCTTTCACTTGCATCAAGAGCATCGCTCAAATATTAGTTGGTAACTCACGGAAACTATTTCGCATTACAAAAGCGTGTTAACGGTCGACGAGTGCTCAGGTATTCGAAGGTTGTGGGCCGGAGACTGAGAAGAGAATCGCGATTTGCGAGATTCGCAAGGCCGGGACGCGCAATCGGCCTCGCTGCGGCGCGCGCCTCCGCCGGTTCCACGTTGCACCCATTTTTCTTAAAAAAATTGCCTAAAATCATGTATTTTCAAATACTGCTTTGTATCAGTACTCATTAATAAAGTTTGATTGCCTGGTTTTAGCGATTAAGGCTACGGTAAATAGCAAACTTTAAAGGGATAGGTAGGTATAAGTAATGCTAATTTAATATTTCTGTAAATACATTTTATTTATTTTAATTAGGTAATACTGATTTTCTATTGTTTCTTAGACTTACATTTCTCATATTAATTTCTGAAAAGTGTAGTGCTTACCGATTACTTGAACATCTCCAATAGTTAAGATGGAGTTCAACACGGGCAACTATTTTCTCTCGCGCTTCACAACATTTTAAAACATAAACTCATTGGTTAGGGATATTAGAACTTTGTAATATTAGGGATCCTGTATTTTCATCGAAGATTATCAAAGAATTTATACATAATACTCTCTATTTCCTAAATTACTAAAGCTTATTATTATGTATTGTGTGTCGTGAAAAATAGAGTTTAATAACTTTATTAGGCGAGTTGATGTTAGCTACATACATATCTCATGGCCAGATTGAAGATTTTTTGTAGAATATTTATAGTCAGAAAACTGAAACAACCGACATCAAAATACGAAATTTCGTATACTTAGATGACATATTTTTTCCAGTTATTTTTGTTATAGAAACCAAAAGTACTGAACCGATTCTGATAAAATTTATATATTATAAAAAAAAACACATTCGAATTCAGAACCTCGTCCTTTTTGGAAGTAAGTTAAAAATAAGGTCAAAAGAAACCGCAACAGACAAACATGTACGAAAATACTAATTAAAAAATCGGCCAAGTGCGAGTCGGACTCGCGCACGAAGGGTTCCGTACTATTGGTAAGTAGGACCTTTACGTACCTAATAAGATTACCTGTAGGTACACCTGTCTACTTAGTAGGTGCTTATGATAAAAAGTTAAGAGAAGAAGTTATTTTATTTAGCGTAGGTACAAATTGCACAGTCAACTAACTTAAGAACCTAGTTAATTTTGCAAATAATATCACCTAGATACTACAAAGTTTAGTTCTGTTTATAAAATAACGCGAAATCAACGAAATTCCAAGTAGTAAATTGCAAACTTATAGGTAGGTTTTCGATACACCGGGCAGCACGACGACGCTCGCGCAAATACGCGCGGCTATGGCTCGCTCCGTGATGTTACCTCCCCCGCTACCCGCGCGGCCGTTGCTTAGCAACCGCGCTCGCGCCACCACCACACCGCGGCGCGGCGCGCGTACAGCGTTTAGATGCACGGATTATTTTCATTTTGTGAGTTTTTATGTATTAGATTAGGTATTTATTTTTATAGTTAATATATTTCTAAATATTTACTTACAAATATTCAATTTTCTATTTGTTAATTAAGATCGAGTAAAAATTGCTTAAAAATTACGTTTGTTGTATGGGAGCCCCCTTTAATATTTACTTTATTGTTATTTAATTATTTATTTTGAAAGGTAATATACAAGTAAATATTCTGTGAAAATTTGAAGCGTCTACCTGTTACCGTTTTTAATATTGAGCAAAAAAATACGAAAAAAACACGTTTATTGTATGGGGTACGTATATTGTATGGTATTTATTGTATGTATATTAATAAACCCCTTAATATTTTTTTTTATTTTTTTATTTTTAGTATTTGTTGATATAGCGGCAACAGAAATACATCATTTGTGAAAATTTCAGCTTTCTAGCTATCACGGTTTATGAGATACAGCCTGGAGACAGACAGACAGACAGACAGACAGACAGCGAAGTCTCAGTAATAGGGTCCCGTTTTACCCTTTGGGTACGGAACCCTAAAAAGAATATACTAAAGAATCGAAATACGTATAAAAAAACTGTGTGTATTCTAAAGGGAAAATGGCGTGATTGTATATATTTATATCATTTTCAGCACAATAATAATAAAAATAAAAACAGTTTCTGTTGACGCGATGCGTAATTACGCGACACGCCAGCCCTGATGGCATGTCGACATTAGATTTAGGATCCGCCCCCTACGGGAAATCAGGGCGCGGACGTGCCACGAGCGGAACGTGTCCGGCTCGATGCTAGGGATGGGACAGACGAATAATAACAAATTATTCAATTGACAAAAAATAACAATGCATGTATGTAGGTTTTGTAGTGTTTTGTGACAAACATTTCATTTCGATTAATAAAAATCTGAAATCACTAACTTCAATCGGTACACATTTAAATAAAATAATATAGTTGGAGATGGTTACAAAATAACTGCAGAAAAGTTGAACCTGTAAGCTATGTAGAATTCAACACTAAAATAATGTTCAAAATGGATTCCTAATTGGTAGACATTTTCACACTGCGCCACTTAGACCCAAACTAAGCAAAGCTATACGAGAACCAGATGGCTGATAGAATACATATATATTTTTTTTAAAATACATACTTATGATACCTATTTCAAATCTTGCTTTCAGAGCTTGCTTGCTTGCAAAGTACCTTGCCATCTCATCGTTCGATTGAGAAAAGGGCAGGATGGAATAAGTTCATATCTGAGGAATACTCTCTGATATACATATTATATCCGATAAAAAAAACCGATAAAGAAAACCGAAGCTATTTCTGTCTCAGTTATAGTCTACCTACAACAAAGAAATTCTAGTTCGGACGCTAACACTCGCTAAGTGTTGCAATAAATAAATTATTTATATTTTACGTGACAACGTCCCATCTCTACCTGTCACACGGGAGCGGGACGTCTAGTACAACGTCTGACACGTTTATTGCTTTCAAAGCGGAGTTAATGGGAAATTATACATGTCCTGGCGTTAGTACTTGATACGAGACTAATTAAAACACAGACTGTACCAAGTATCACTGTGAAAACATACTCCTAAATGACAAAAAAAATGGTTGCCTGTGAAGTCGGTTTACGGACGATAATTTTACGTGATAACGTCATGCGTTACAAGCCGAACGCTAAGGCCGATCGTGCCTTTCTATCGCTTGTTCCGCGCTCTCGCTTGCACGCTCAGGCGGAACGTGACAATGAGTCATGCTTTTTCGTGCGTGGAGCCGGCGTTCATTGATTTATAAGACGTTATCACGTCAAAAACATTTATGGAAATGTTATTTTTTATGTGGCAAGTTTTTTAAACCATGCTCAACGATCAACCACGTATGCTGCCAACTGATAGTGCGTTTGGATGAATTATCTTTAGAAAATAAAGTCAAACTAATTGATTAAACTTAAACTGATTGATTTTTTCTGTTTAAAGTACTTACGTTTAGGTTGTTAAGTATTATGTTATTTACACAACCTGATGTGTAAAGACAATGAGTCGCAACTTGAGTTACGGATTTCTGCCTTTATAGTACCTAAACGAATCTACACTTCACGACCAACATGTATAACAAGTATCAATGTTAAAAGAAAAACAAAATACCCGACTGCAGAAAAGAGATTTTTGCAGCCTAACTTATGATTTTTTTAAATTTTGATGTATCCTGTGTCACTCTCACAACTAAGACGATTGACACCACTCACATCAAAATCGGTCAAGTGGTTTAGGCTCTAGGGCGTGTCAAAGAAATATACATACATACATACACTCGAAAAACATAACCCTCCTTCTTAAAAGTCGGGTAAAAACACGACACGTTCACGTTTAGGTTTAATTCAAAATTAAATTATTTCCAATTGAAATATTATGCGTTGCGTTGCGTCGCTTTAACTTGAAGAATTAACTATTGTAACAAATACACTAACCAATTTTCGCATTTCAAAAAGTATCCCAATCTGTACATTTATACAATCTAGAAATTGTATAAATTGAAAACCTTAAATTTTATTTAAAAAGTATAAAAGTTATTTTTGGTTACCGTTGTGAGCAAGATTATTATTGAAAGAGTCACTCGAATGTTTGGTTTGTTTTGCTCCTACCCTTTTGAAACTCGTCGATCCTCAACAACTTGCTCTCGAGAGTTTTATCCTTTTTCATTACCTGTAACAAAAACAAATATGTGTTAAATTACTTTACTAACAAGTAAATGTATAAATCTAGGACTAAACTCTACAAATCTATGGATTTAAAACTAAAATTTGAGATCGTTTCTATGACTTTGTATGTTTAAGGAATAATGTTTATGATACATTGTACGTGATTTAGAGATTTTCAATCGTTTGCTACATAATGTGTCCAAATCGCAATTAGGTCGCGTTGTTAAATTGTAATTTATGTGAATTTAAAGGTTCAAGGAAACAAAAATGAGCCGAAATATTGTAAAATTTGGCAAAAACTCACGTGTAATTGTAAAATTTGGTAAAATCGTTATGGCAACAAGTCGCAATGAAGTAAATAAAATATTCGAATCAAAAGCCTACGCACGCTGTTCAGTACCTACACCGATTTTTTGGTCAATTGCCGTCGAGAACTTTTTTTTTCTGTCTATGATATGTCTTTACTTGCCATGCATGCAAGTCAACTAAATGGACAGATGACCTCACACATGTGCAGAAATACACTACTTGCAAACGGTTTCTAATCTGCCTTTTGGAACTCCATGATGAGGTCTATGTCTAGCAGTGGGCTTGAATATTTCTTAGAGTCAAAGTCAAAGTAAATTTATTTGCGTTAAACATGAGTGATAACATGCTTTTGGTGTTCTTAATTTTAATGTGCTTCATGTTATGCCTGAGGAGGCGTGCAAATCAGAGGGCGCTATCGATCTTTAAAACTACTAATATAAATACCTAATTATCAAATGTCAATTTAAACATGTCATAATACAATTATATAAAATTATTTTTTATTTTTATTTTTAATCAATTGTGTCAATAAAATTTCTAAACATTAACATATTTTGTTCATAAGGAACGATCGTCTATATAATCTTTAATCTTATAGTAGCATTTTTCAACCAGCAAGGCTTTAAATTTCTTTTTAAATAAATTAGTTGTCAGATTTCTAAGACTTATAGGTATCTTATTATATATAATAGGGCCCATTCCAAAAATGCTGTTTCTGAACAATTGAGTTTTTGCTTTATGTATTAGTATTTTGTTGTCTCGTCTATTATATATCGATTCTGTAGACATCTTAGGAAATATTTCAGAATTAGCCCGTACAAATACTGCAACCTCAAATATGTATAGTGAAGGAAGCGTCAGAATCTTATGCTGTTTAAAGTAAGGCTTGCAGCTATCAGTTGGTTTGAGTCCAAACATAGATCTTAAGCATTTTTTCTGGGATATAAAAGCATAATTTTTATCAGTTGAGTTACCCCAGAATATTACGCCATATCTCAGCACTGACTCCACAAGTCCATAATATGCTGTAATAAGGGCGTCTGAGTGAAGAGTCGGTGCTAATTTGTAAAGAGCGAAGGAACAGCTGCTGAGTTTTTTATTTAGGTCATGGACATGTGCTTTCCAGTTCAAACGTTGATCAATAATTAACCCCAGGAATTTTGTGGTTTCTACATTATTTATCGGGTTATTACAGTATGTTATGTCAAAATTAGTTATATTCTGTGGTCGTTGAGAAAAGTGCATAATATTAGTCTTACTTAAATTTATTTTTAGATTATTATTGTCAAGCCATTTTATTGTGGAGTCAAGAGAATTAATAATGTCATTTTTATATGATTCTATTTTATTACAAGCTATTGTTATGGTACTATCGTCAGCGAAAAGTGTAACTGGATGTTTTGTTGCTTTTGGAAGGTCCGTAGGGTTCCGTACCCAAAGGGTAAAACGGGACCCTATTACTGAGACTTCGCTGTCTGTCCGTCCGTCCGTCGGTCCGTCCGTCAGTTCGTCTGTCACCGGGCTTTATTTAGGTCTCATGAACCGTGATAGTTAGAGAGTTGAAATTTTCACAGATCATGTATTTCTGTTGCCGCTATAACAACAAATACTAAAAAAACAGAATAAAATAAATATTTAACGTAGGCAACGTAGACGCTTGAAATATTCACAAAATATTGACTTATATTATTCGCTTTAAAAATAAATAATTAAATTAAAATAAAATAATTATTTAAGTGGGACACAAGACATGATTTTTTTGCCGTTTTATAGATAATGGTACGGAACCCTTCGTGCGCGAGTCTGACTCGCACTTGGCAGGTTTTATTTTTACTTAGAGAAGCGACGCTGTATGTGTTTAAGGGGGTTAAAAGTTACTCTGCCTACCCAGTAACAAAAAACAGGCATTCGTTTATATTTTATACTTTCTAACCCACTAAGACGTAATCGAGAAATAACCTTCACAAATGTTATGATATAATTGGCGAGAAATAGAACAATCTGAATCTAATTACCATTACCTATTCTAGGAGGCTCCAAGTACTAATCAAATTAGCGCCTCGGGGAATCTGAACTAGAAGTAAACGAGTACTTCAACCACAAACCTAGGTACACACTGTGTACTTAGGTAACCTAGGTTTACCTTACCGTCTTTGAGACGCAAAGTTGGATAGCGTAGCTGTATCGCTCGCAGACGATACCATTTTAGGTTTCCGTAGCACTACAAGGACCCGTATAAATTCGCCGTATCCGTTTGTCTGTATGTATATATAACAGCCATACTCGAAGACTATCAGCACTAGATACATGAATGTCTGCCAGATACAATACATTTAAAGAAACGACCAGTAAACACAAGAAAGTGCAAATAAAGTTTTTTTTTCATGAAATAGATTAATTTCTTCATAACTTCGATATCAAAAGTTAAAGATTAGAACTATTCAAAAACAATATCTAGTCGTTCATAACTCCTATCACAATAAAATAATCTTCGAAAATAGATAATTTTTGAGACAGAAAATCATGCACATAATAATGCGCCCCTTATGTTCCACTTCATTTATTAGCTTATTGCCTGAAAACCTGAAAAATCTCCCGCTGGAAGAGTAAATTAGGTCAATTAACACAATTTTCACAAAAAAGCTGTTTTCGTATTTAATAATATATAATTCGCAGCGATTAAAGAACCCTTCTACGATCACTTCTTATAGAATTCCAAAAAATGCAACTTGTGCGGTTTTTCTAAGAAGTAACTTTCTAGGTTGATTGCGTGTCACTTCTTTTCAACTACAGTATTAAAATAAGTACTTTAAGAAATAGGTTATACCCTAGTTTCAAGAAAACTTTATAGATTGACTATATAATAGGTATGTAAAGAGCCTTACACTCCCTTTTCGATTATTCCCGTTGTTCCCCATTGGGAATTATTCCCCAGTGGGGGATACGGAACTGGGGGACAACATGAATAATCGCTTTTATTGACCGAATACCTGTTGATATGCAGCTGCTAAGTGGAAGTTTTCGCAAGAAATATGTGTTTTTTTTTGGATGTTTATCTTTATTCCAGGATATCTTCGCCATCTGTATATTTATTTAGATTATTATTTTTTATTAGATCTTTAAAAATTACTGCAACTTCACTTTAGTATTTTTTAACCAGCTTCAAATTAATAATTATTATATTCAATCATCGACTGGCGCAATTCACTTTATTCTATTAAAAATATTATTATTTATTTTTAATTTAGTTGAATGAAAATACGCTAGGTAAATACACGATTTACGTTAAAACAAATTTCACTAATATTACTTATAAGCTTATAACATAATGAAATAAACGAACCAAAGTTTGGATAGATAGCTATCGTGGTAGAAAATGGGAACTACCAGCTCGATTGAACAAAGAAATCCAAACAGACTCTAAAATGTATTATAGAGATATAATTATCTTATAGGTACTGACGCCACATCCAATCGTCTCCGGCAGGCACTGGCTAATCATTGGGCTACCTATTGAGCTGTTTTTCAATCAACTTTGTTTGTAGTGACGAGATATAGTCAACAAGCGATATCAATCCCAAACAACTGGAAGTCCCATACAGTCAGGTTCTCACGCTCCTTCCTCCCGCGAACCAGCAAAATGTGGAATGTCCTTCCTCGGAAGGTTTTCCCGCCGAGCTTCAACAAAGAGCGTTTTAAAAAGGGTATCTACAAGCACCTTTCCGGGTTAGCAAAGCAACAGTAATGTCAGTGATGTTGCAGTTGTCCATAGGCGACGGTTATCGCTTACCATCAGGCGAGCCGTCAGCCTTTTTGCTTCTCCTATTTTATAAAAAAAAAAAAAAAAAAAAAAAAAAAATAATTGAAAGATATAAATTATAGATAAAGAACACGGTTTTTGGCTGAAAAACATATCGTGTTTACGTTAGGATTTAATGGGAAATAAGCGTAAATGTCTCCACATTTCGGTGATTTCTTCGAAGGAACAAAGCCCTTTTTATTGCTATTGTAAAGAAAATGAAAAAAAAAAAACTACGAGCATAGATCAAAATAAGAGTTTCATTCAAAAATAAAATAATTTTATTCGCAATAACATAATGTTTTAGTTTATTTACTAATCTTGCTTGTCACTCAACGGTTTCTAACACAATATGAAAAATGTTGAATATCAAGTTATTAGCGTAGTATTATTATTATTAGTTATTAACTACTGTAGGGCTTTGCCGCGTATTATTTTGAACTGCACTACGCTCCTAGAAGACAATTATTATTTCAGCTAAGCGATAGATAAGAAATACTAGGACCTCTAAATCGGAGCGATGAAAATAGGCAAGGTTCTCTAAAAGAGTGGATTAGACTGGTTCTACACAGAATAATTTTTCTATTAAAAAACCGACTTCAAACGCAACTTACTAAATCCTTCACGATTGTAAACTTTTTAAAGAGACCTCTCTTTATCCGCTCTTTTTTTTCTTTTGTCAAGAATGCAATGACAAATGTCACTGAATGTCAAATGCTCGTCTTCGAAGATTTGAAGGGTACTTGTGAAAACACCGTACCCTTCAAGGGTACGGTGTTTCGCACCGCATGTGATTCGAACCGCGGTGCGAATCGCCCATGTACTGTTTCTGAATGGGCCGATTCGCACCGCAGTGGTTGGTGCGGTGCGAAAGGCCCAAGACATATTTTGGAATAGGTCGATTCGGACCATAAAGAAACGCCCCGATGCTCTTTTCGTAGGTCCGATTTGAACTCATATCAAAAACTTAAGGATTTCAATTATTTATTTGTATAGATGAGTGGAAAAGTGGTCAGTGAAAAAAATTCTATATTATACGTAATAATCATGTTTCCTTAATACATTATACATTTTATTTACAATTTAAACGTGGCATAATCACTTTATAACTTTAACACTAACTCTTGCTAATCACAGGTTATGATGTAGATTGTAGGTACATTATAAAGGGAATATAACTGTATTTAAGAGTGGGATTTTTCATAGAAAATAAAATATATGAAGATATTTAAAATTAAATAACTATCATCAACTAAGGCCTTCATAGACACCGACCTCAAAAGTAGTTGGTTTACGTACCTACTTATGTAGACGCCCAGTTTTTTTTTTCGTGTTTTTTCTTTATTTCATACATTTTGTTAGTTTCTATGGAGTATAGCTAGGCTTGGTACATTATAATATACTAATTAGTTAATCATGGAAAATCATAGATGTAAAATATTAAAAATCAACAAAGATAAAAGTTTACAAGTCTTTTATCTTTAATGATTCGAATAGACTAGGTGACATACAAATTCCGAAATAAATACCTATAACCACCTACAGCTACCATTGAAATAAACCGAATAATTCAACTACACTATACCTAATAATAATATTATCTTAGAATTTTCAAGGCTAGAGTGAATAGATATCTTCTAGACTAGATCGACGAGCTCCATCTTCGGCCACACAGTCGCTTAACATCAGGCGAGTTGGTGGTCAATCGTAGATCTATCATGCATAAAAAAATAAAGAGAAAAGATTTGAAGGACCTGCTGAAGGACATAGGCTATATTTCATCATCATCACCATTTTTCATCACTACGCGGGTGACACCACGGGGCGCTGCTAGTAATATCATAATGTAATATCAGTAGTATCTAGTAATATCATACAAGACTAAACTAAACTCTTAATTTTTCCAAGCAATGGCCGACAGTTATATCTCCAACCAATAATTCTTGTATGATGTTATTAATTCTTCGGTTCATTTGTATGGTACCAACTTTTCTTTTCGAAATTTGAATGTCACCTGGTCTATTTAATATACAAGAGTAAAAGTTGGCATCTTTTTGTATTCCCTCAAGAAATTGTGCTATGTTAGGGTGTTCGGGAATTATCTTCTTTATTTTATTATTCCATGACTCCACAATATTGTTGGTCCTGTCAATTTGATTGTATGTGTTCCATGTTTTTGAAAGTATGTTCTAGCCATGTTTTAACGAAATAATAAAGTTCCAGGGTTGAATGTTTGGGTGGGAAGGATGGGAGCAGAGCTGGCGAGAGTGAGGCATTAGTGTGATGGATGAGAGCATCACGGGAGTGGTATGAGAATGGGATAAAAAAGCGAGGTGGGAGTGGATGGGATTACAGCGAGAGGGGTGGAAGTACGGTGGGAAGGGGTGAGTGCGGAGCAAGAGTAAAGTGGGAGGGAAAAGGGAGCATTTTTTATAATTTTCAGTAATACACAATATTAAACGTCTCTAGTACCTAACAATGTGTTTGCGACATATTATTATTATTTTATATAAGCTGTACTTAACATAAAAACTTCACAACATTTAAATAAGAATTTATCCCGTCACCACTCTCAAAGTAGATAAACACTGTAATCTTAGCAATAACTCAAGTGCAATAAAAATGACAGTATAGCAGCATTTACCAATCAAATGTGCGCGTGTATTAGCGAAATTTTGCATCTATTTAATATCTTTTTACATAATCAATATTTTTTAAAACTTATGTAAAAGACAATAATTTTTATTATTTTGTTTTTCCTGTTATTTTGTGCCTGGTTGTACTGTAAGGTATTACGTATGTAATCAAACTACATAATCTTCTCTGCTCGAACCCACTCACCCAAAAAGAGAACTGTTTTATTCCTCACTGCAGTCCGAATCGACCTATTCCAAAATTATATTGTTCGATTCGCACCGCGGTGCGAAATGACCTATTCAAAAAGAGCTCTTGGGTGATTCGGACCGCGGTTCGAACCACTTGCGGTGCGAAACGCCGAAGTACCCGATTTGAAAATGTGCAGATGTTTATACGATAATATTTAATATTTGACACTCTTGGAAAGAAAAACGTGTAGGTGGAACTCTGCGATTCTATAATCTAACGCACTGATTCAGGAATACAATGAAAATATTTTCATTTTTAAAGATTATTCAAAAAGTAATCAAGCGATGTTTATAAAATAATTATGGGACCAACTCGGGAGCTTTCTCTATACACCAATTCAGGAAACACAATAATTGGTTCTCGAATGAAGGAGTAATTCGTGTACACACATAAAAAAAAATACGGTACGAATTGATAACCTCCTCCTTTTTTGAAGTCGGTTAAAAAGGCTTTTACCGTCAGTAACTAAAGTAATGTTTTAATATTCTGTAACACCAAGTTATAATCCAAGTTGCAGCTAGTAAGCTGAATAAGTTTGCAGAGATTATAACAATAAAGCACTACTTTGCACACAGCTGTAGCTTAATGTAAATAAACTTGGAAAGAAGATAATTTTAACTTTGTAGCTAGAATATATGTTGTTTATAAAAGGTTTTAAACGCCAAACGTTTCCTGGGCCTTTCGATTTATTTAAATTGTTTTTATTTGTTCATTTTTATAGGAATTTACTCGTTTTGCTTGAAATTAAAAAAAATATTCACCATACTTCACTGGGTAAGTTCGTTTAATTTTTAAAACATTTACCTGCAATTTATGTAGAGGTTATAGATGCATGACAAAATAGATGTGACATACAGACAGACGGACATGGCGAATATATAAGGGGGACCGTTATACATTACGGAACCCTAAAAGGGTAGATATACGTTTTCTTAGTCGGACTGGAAGGAAAAGAAAATATAGAAAGTGATAGCAGCATCTCGTCCCTGGCGTTGGAGACGATGGTTCCCTTGCCCACTATAAACCAACATTGTACATTTTTTATTGGTTAATGTGGCGTCAAACAGTTTTATGGCCTGCTTCATGGGAGAAAAGAACTATGTATGGATCGATAGATATAGAACACGTTACATTTAGTTAAGTTTGCCAAAAGTGATGCTACATTTATTCGATAATTATAGTTTAAAAAACTGAAGCTTTAGAAGACTTTTCATGGATACCATAGTCAGAACTGGACCAAATTGATATGGGACCACACGGGAAGCAAATAAAAAAAAAAAACATCAAAATCGATTCACCCAGTCGAGAGTTATGAGGCAACAAACATTAAGAAAAACTGGACAAGTGCGAGTCAGACTCGCCCACCGACGGTTCCGTACAAACTAGTAGATAAAAGGGGAAATTTTTTTTTTTTTATATTTTCCTTCATAAACCGAAAAATATATATCGTAAAAATATTTAAAAACCTGTTTTAGCTTATGCTAATGAAGCTCTTTCATATGATACCCCACATTATACGGTTAAATCACTTTAAAATTTGGACCCTCATTCCTTGCATAAAGACACTATTTTTTGTGATTAAATTGAAAATTCCCAATTCTCGGATTTTTTCCTATATGTGTACTCTAACACAATGCTTCTTGCCAAATATCAAAGTTCTAGGTCAACGGGAAGTACCCCATAGGTTTTGATTCCCTTGTGAGAGTCGAAATGTACGTTTTTACGACATATTCGGCTGTAACTTTTTTTTACGAAAACTGAGAAATTTGATTTTTAGGGTTCCGTACCCAAAGGGTAAAAACGGGACCCTATTACTAAGACTTAGCTGTCTGTCTGTCTGTCTGTCTCCAGGCTGTATCTCATAAGCCGTGATAGCTAGAAAGCGAGATCAAGGTCTTGACACCCGGACGGACGGACAGACGAACAGACAGACGGGCAGACGAACAGACAGACGGACAACAAAGTGATCCTATAAGGGATCCGTTTTTTCTGTTTGAGGTACGGAACCCTAAAAGCAAAAAAAAAATACAATCGAATTGATAACCTCCTCCGTTTTGGAAGTCAGTTGAAAATAGGCCTGTGCTTGACCGCCAACTGGCCTGGTGTTATGCAACAGTTACGATCTACGATGGAGCGCGCTTGCTTAGAAGAAACCTATTCACTCGCGATTTGAAGACACCTAGATTATATCTACGTTTACATTCACATATTTGCTACCAAATTACCTATTTAAGGTTTTTATCGACCATTGATCATCGTCACGTCCTAGTCCTATCTCTCCAGGACGTAATTACAGCCCGCATAAAAGGTCAACAAACCCAGAGCACACACACACACATATCAAACTAATTATTGCAAACTAACACAAGCTTGAAACAGCCACTACAACCACTCACATATCAAATATTAGATGAAACGAAACACAACACCTTATCCTGGAGGTAAAAGAGCTTTAGTAACAAAAAGAGGCAAAAGAGCGAATAAGTGTCTTGTTATTTCGGTCGTGTTTGATTGGACTTTCCATTCGTAACAGGATTGCAACTTAGTTTGTGGACAGGTTTCGTCTCTTTGTTATGAAGATTGTCGAGTGCTCATTGCCGTCAGGTATATCACATTTTTTTCCATACAACTGTAGAAAATTGTTTTTAACCACCGACCCAAAAAGAGGATGTTATTGGTTTGACGTGTGTATCTGTGTATTTGATCTTTTTGAAAATCATGGGGGAGGCCTATGTCCAGCACTGGACTTCTTATGGCTGAGATGATGATGATGATATCTGTGTGTTTGTCTGTGGCATCGTTGCTCTCAGACGGATGGACCGATTTCATCAAAAGAAAAAAACGGAACCCTTATAGGATCACTTTGTTGTCCCATAGACATATGTTTCCCCCATGGATTTCCAAAAAGACTGATTGGAAGCTGCTTGCATCCAGCGTCTTCCCGCCACTTGTATGAGGTCATCTGTCCATCTCGTGGTTGGTCTTCCTACGCTGCACTTGCCGGTACGTGGTCTCCACTCGAGAACCTTTTGGCCCCATCGGCCATCAGTTCTACGTGCTATGTGCCCTGCCCACTGCCACCAAACTAAACAATAACAATATGAAAACTAAATAATATACCGTAACCATACCAACATGGTTCAAGCTGAATAAGCGTCCAAGTATCCTAATTGCTATTAATATATCCTGGTTTATATTTACGATACTTATTACGAGTACTATCCATTTGCTTTCATCGCGTATCGACCTTCTGATTTTGGAACCAAAACTGTTATTAATATGTAATTTAATTAACTAACATAACCTACGCCATTTACGCCGGAATGAACACAACGATAATCCAATGAGAACGTGCTACAGATTAACTCATAACACTTAGTAAAATAGACTGAGAATATTTTGTAAATCCATGTAAATAATATTATGAAATGAACAGGTTTCAATTAGAAAGCTGTTAATTTAAATGTCTGGATGTTATACAGTAGGTATTACTAAACTGGAGCTTTTAGTTTCAATAAATGGTAGATTACGATTTTACAATGTTATAAAGCAGCGATTAGTTTTCAAACAATGTTGGTTTACCAAGCCGTTAAATATAATTTGTTTTATTTTATTGAGTATTTCATAACATGTGATTATCAAGAGTTAATAGTGTTAAAGGTATAATGTGATTATGCCACGTTTAAATTGTAAATAAAATATGATTATTACGAATAATATAGCATTTTTTTCACTATCCACTTTTCCACTCATCTATACAAATAAATAATTGAAATCCTTAAATTTTTGATATGAGTCCAAATCGGACCTACGAAAAGAGCATCGGGCGTTTCTTTATGGTCCGAATCGACCTATTCCAAAATATGACTTGGGCCATCCGCACCGCACCAACCACTGCGGGGCGAATGGGCCCATTCAGAAACAGTACATGGGCAATTCGCACCGCGGTTCGAATCACTTGCGGTGCGAAACGCCCAAGTACCCAAATTTACGAATGCGTGTGATCTTTTACATATTGTATCTATTTGTGTAGTATTCATCTACATGGTGCTTTACATGAGTCGTTCATGACCCACAGACCAACTCTATTAACCCAAGACCAACTAATTGGTCTATGGGGAATTTAAGAAAATGTCTAGAAAGCGTGCAGAATGAATAAACTGCCCTATAATTTTCGGTTTTTTTATTGTTTTATATGACATTATTTCAAATGATTAACGCTTTATTAAACATTGTTTCATTTCATTTACTGTATAAATAGTTTCATCTGTCAGGCACCTGGTGTCGATTGTTCAATATTTTTAGCCGCCTGCACACTATAGGCATTTTTTATTTTATTTTTAAACTACGTATTTTTCATACAAGACAACAAAAGGCGCGCTCACGAAAATTGCCAAAGTTAGCGGTATATGGAGATAAATGCCGACAAACGAGGACAAAGTTGCTTATTTAACTTGTGAGTTTTAACTGGCAACCCTCGTCGGGGCAATGAACTCACCCTCGTTTATTGTGATTGATGGCTCTTCAAATGAAAAGCTCTATAACTCCGCTACTTTATGGAATTTAATCTGATGGAAAAACGCTAGAATAAACACTGTTTATATTCTTGGTATATCTTTTAATTAAAAGTCAACTTCTAAAAACGGTTGATGTTCAATGGAGGTCCTATTTGTCGCACTGGACACGATTTTGAGTTTTGTTTTTGTTTATACCTATTTGTTATATTTTATTGTTGATGTAGTGTCTGTGTGTGCGAAATAAATGTTTATTTATTTCTTTCTTTCTTTGTGATACATAGAAAAAAAAAGTTGTGAATAAGGATTACAATAACCTCACTGGACAGTAGAGCTAACTGCGGGCGCACTGAAATTCTACTAACATTACTTTATTACTTCAAACACAGCTCTAGAAGGTACTTAATAAACCTGCGCTGCTCTCAGCTTCAAAGCTGACAAGATTTTATTAACCGCCATGAGTAAAATACTCCGGTAAAGTTTCGTTTCGAACTTTGCGACGCTTGAGCTGTGGAATACAGAGTATATTTTCCTTACTGTCTTTCATAGCGTTTTTACGCGATAACATATGTTCACTTTTAATAACTGAAACTCTTGAGTTTTTTATAGTAGGGCGATGATAAAATATAAAACAGAGCGTAAGTAATCTATTCTAATTCTAATTTGAAGTGGGGGTGATAAGACCTGCACTGACGTCCCGCTTGGGGTGCATTGTGCATTTCCCCCCGCCAGTCTACTCAAACCAGCCAAGCTCCAATAACGGAGCACAACTTTGGGTCGCTGGCATAATTGTTCCACTTCTGTTGCGTCAGGTGTTTCATTACAGAGTTGAATTTGACTTTGAGATTTTTCCAGAAGTCCCAATTTTGATCTAGCATGTTCTGTAGCCCTACAGTGCAGTAACACATGCGTAACACATACATAAGTAATCCATCTGTGTTGAATTGTTTTTCTTTGTCTTTAAATAAGTATTGGACTGACGCAATTTGCGCATTTACCTATTTTCAAGTGTACTTATATATTATATACATAACAATAGAAAAGTCGTGTGATCAAGATAGTGTAAAAGTTGATCTTTGGATACGGTTCATCTGTATCATTATGTTTAAAAGCGAGTCACTTGGTTTCAAATGGTTTTAAAACCATTGAGATATAAGCTGCTTACCAACATACATTGTATACAACTATTAAGGTTAATATAAAACTTGGTTGTACTCGTATTGTCATATTTAACCGAGCAAGCGAAGCGATTGAGTGTTTGTAAAGTGATGTATAAAATCGATATACAATTTTGAACACTTGGAACATGACGCTTGCCTTTTGTAGGTACCTATTTGTGTACCCACAAGTTCTATTATATCAGAACCACTTGTTATATCAGTTAGAATAATTAAAACAACTAGGCATTAAAATAAATCATAGGTACTAATTATAACAGCTACCAATACAATTTGCTACGTAAAACGATTAAATGTAATCACTTAACAAGAATTTAATTACATGCCGCGTATTCAAAAGAACTGTCTTTATCAGAATCTAGACAGGTGGGTAATCAAGGCACATTAAAAAACTCAACTATTATAGACAGTTAATTATAAAAAAAAAGATAATTTATCAATCAATTCTAATTGCTTAATGGATGGTTTTAATTTTTGAATTAGGTTCTCGATTTATTTAAACCTTAGACTCGTCATCGCTGTTCTATAATAATTACTCAATCGTTTAAAAAACTGAAAAAACAGATTTGAAAATTCGCAATACAATACTTATATACGCGACTTGCTGTTCACTTTTTTACAGGCACTTGGATGATATTTTACTAGTTATTGAAATGAAAACTTCTTTAGCGGCGTTGTGCATTTTTGGTATGGATAACAAATGGTAAACTCGCGTCAGATTGTCAGATCTACAGATCGTAAGACGGACAGTCAGAAACCTATTCTTACGTTCTGCATTTAAAGTTTTGTCAATTAATTAAAAAAAAATTGTATGTACAAGTTTGTCCTTCTAGCATGACGTCATTTCGTTGCGCCGAATGCTTATTTTCGACACATGCACGTAAGACTCGTTAGCTCAATAGGTTAGAGCACCGATATAAATTTCAATTTGTCAATCGGAGGGCGGAGGTTCAATTCCTTCACGAGTCAGTCTTTTTGCTATTTTATTTTTTAGTTTTCACTTCTGCCGGCACTCTCGGAGTGCAACCCGTTGTTTTTTTAGAAACTCCGAGCTGTGTTTCATAGTTATACGTTATATTTTTTTTTATAACATATGTGGCAAACAAATGGACAAATAAAAATGAAGGTACAAAAATTGCAAGGCACTGTTAAGCCAAGCATTCACTGTTAACTTTTGTTGAACAACAATTGATCAACATTGTTGATAAACAACGACAACAATACAAGTTGCCGAAAACAATTTTATAATCGATATTTACTGTCCACATGCCAGTCCGCGTAAAAATGTTGCCCGAGGAAGTAATTGTCTCTATAAACTGATCACACCGTGTATAAAAGCTTGTCAACGTGGCAATATTCAACTCACTCAACACTTAGTTACCAGCAACAAATTGACAAAAAGTCGACAACATGTTGACAGCAACTTTGTTTACGAACAAAAGTTTACAGTGAATACGTGGCTTTACCTACAGAATGTACTAATAAGCAGTATTGCGCAACGTACAAGGTATTGCCCCGAAGATTGCGTAGCGGTGAATGTACAACAATCCCAGACGTGTTTACTAGAAGCGCAGACTTTATTTATTATTTAAAGCAACTGTGAAGTCACCGCTTAATTAACTTACTGATGTAAAGGAAACACGGTTAAAGAACATATAGGTGAATAGGTTTCTTCTAAGCAAGCGCGCTCCATCGTAGACCGTTCGCTTAACATCAGGCGAGTTAACAGTCAAGCGCAAGCTTATTAACAAATAAATAAACACTTCTTTTTACTTTTAAAATGTCAAGTGTAGAAACTTAATGTAGAGTGCTGAAAGTGTTAGTTTCATCCAAAATTCCGTTCCTACTTCTTAGGTGAAGTCAAAAATCTATCAATATGTGTACATGATCATCACATATTATTACTGTATTTGTCATGCACATAAGCTTTCAAATGATGTTTCAAGTTACAAAAAAGAAATTGTGCTAAATTTTGTTTATCTGTCGTGTATAACGATGGCCAGAGTAACGTTACAAGCCTTAAAAGGCTTGTTTAGTGTTTCTACACTTCACTTGCATTCTAATCTCACTTTTATGGACTTGATACCTCGTTTAGATCAAAAAGATCTAGAAAAAATTAAAACTATTCGTATTCGTAACACCGCATTAGTAATGAACCCTTGCCTAAATCATAATCAATCTTGAGAACAAAAACTTTTACCTATAAGTATTCAAAACGAGCCGCTGAACCCTTACCTAAATCATAACGAAGCTTGAGAACAAAACCTTTTACCTATATGTATTCAAAACCGCATCCAACTGTTGTGTGCGGAAATTCCGGAATCTAGAATACTTTCTTAGAAGACGAGGAAGGATTATCTCAGGAAATGGTTATTGATTGAATAAGTCCGCGTTTGACCACCTACTCGCCTGTTGGAAAGCGACTATGTAGTCGGAGATGAAGCACGCAGACTTAGAAGATACCTATTCACTCTGACCTTGAAAAGACTATTTTTTTTCTAGTTAGTAAGGAAAAAAACCGAGCTAGTAAGATGAAAAATAATATAATTTATTTGTACGTGGCTGTTAGGAAGGGTATCCTGACAGCCACGTACATATACATAAGCTGAAAAGTTATCATTACACTCAAACATTGTTCTCGTCGTTTTATTTTTATAGTCAAAACTAGACTTGCTATATTATAAGCAACACCAACTGTAAAAACGAGAAAAAATCTACAGAAATATCGACCCCTAAAAATTTGCAAAAAAACTCGCAAAATAAATAAATAAATTATTATTAACGAATAATTATTGTATATAAATTTTCGCAATTTCAAAGTTATAATATCTTCCGTAATCATCACCTTCTTACCCAGTTAAAAAATATATGTAAAGTTTTAAAATACATACAGTATGTTGAGATAATGAGAAGTATTAACTATACGTATTTATAGGTGTATCGAATTTCCGAGAGGCTGGTTCGCCTTGGCACTACTTTCATAGTTCGGCACTGCATGGAACACTTACGTGCTCACTACAAAGCTTTGAATTCAAAGTTAACAAAGTACATAAATACGAGCGAGCTAATAACGCGACAGTAACTCTTTCTTCTTTTTAACCGACTTCCAAAAAGGTTCTCAGAGGTTCTCAAAGAGGTTCTCAATTCGTCGGAATCTTTTTTTAAATATTTTTATGTATGTTCCCCGATTACTCGAAGACACCAGGCCCGATTCGATGTTATTTTTGTTTGAAAGGGTATACTTACCAGATGGTCCCATAGAAATTTTATCAAAATCGGTTCAGTTTTTTTTTTAAACAAAATAAATGGAAAAATGTGTCATCCAAGTAAACAAATTTCGTATTTTGAAGTCGTTTTTTTTTTAGTTTTTTAAACCATTACTTGTTAGTCACGAATTAATCACTGGACCAGCAAGACTAATTACAATCAGTTGAATTCGGGTTCCGAAACTATAACCCTAGTGGGTTTATTACGTTACCAATGTATTTAATATAACAACGTTGTAATATTTAAATGATTTGACTATGTCTGTAATATTTTCATCTCCGTCATTCTGTATGTAAATGACATAGATGAAGACATATATCTATGTAGGTTCCGAAAAAGATTATAGTCCATAAGCAGGTCATTTGCACTTCTAGAACGAATATAGAATACTTCGCCTGAATTAACTTTTCATTGTCCACTATAATAACATTATATATATCAGTGAAAAAAAAATGGCTGCATCGATTTTGATGGAATATAGTTAAGACCACGACCACTGCCAATAAACTATTTTATAGTTTGGCAGAAAATTTTATATGTATTAAGTACTTTTTTTCTGTAATTAATGCTTTATTTATTTATTTAAATATAAATAAATAATATAATTGCACAAAAGGCGGTCTTAAATTACAGCTTGTTTCAGTTAAAAGCTCTATGTGAAGTCTAGTCCTAGCCTTACTATTTTATAATATTGCAAACGTGAAACAATGGAGCATTCTCACTATACTTCTGAACAATTTGCGACCAAGCACTCACCAGCCTTTTTAGGATTGATTAATGATCATAATAATTAATAGGTTTTTCATTGATATTTACAAGACCTACCTATAAATAGGTTAAAGCATGGCGGATTAACTTAAAAGCAAAAACATTGTATTATATCTTGCTGCACCCATGTTTTGTGTAATAAACGAATTTGAATTTGAAGAAAATGCCAAATTTTTTGTTTCTACATTCATGGAGAGAGCAGGTATATTATGTCCTGTTAAAGGCTAGGAAAAAATGTAAAATCACGAGTTACGTAAATGGGCATCAAAGAAAAAGAAGAAGGGCAAAAAAGAAAGCAAAGAGCAGCAAAGAAGCAGACGGCTCGCTTGATGAAATTATAGCCTATATAGGTCTCCCGGTTCTCAGCTATCTCGGCACTATATTTCATAACGATTAGCTTAGCAATTTGATCGTGAAATGGTAAATAGACAGAGAGCCGGTTGTACACTTTAGTTTTACAATGTTATTTAGGATTATTACCACAAATATACAATATTTCAGTATTATTGAAACGTGTATAAACCTTAATTGTAATGCAAATGTAACCGTATGCTATTACGAGTTGTTTAGCGTATGTTTTTGTTGAATACAATTAGTTTTGTTTCACGAATTAATTAATCGCAATACATATTAATTTACTTAGTAATGCAGGCGTTTAGATGCAAATTTGTAGAAGTAGGTTAATATCGGTAGACGAACTTATGTCGCTGCAATTGTTGCAAATCACGATTGCGTATATACTCACAAGTTTTTTACCGACGACTTCAAAAAGGAGGAGGTTCTCTGTTCGTCGGAATCTTTTTATATATAAGTATATTCCCCGATTAATGGAAGACACCTGGACTGATTTGGAAAATTATTTTTTTGTTTGAAATGGGATACTTATTACCCAGGTGGTCCCATTGAAATTTGATTAAAATCGGTTCAGTAGTTTGATTTTTAAATCAAAATTGCGGGTTTCAGTTTTTTTTTACTATAATTATAGACTACTAACTGTTACTCGCTACTTTGTAAGTACGTATAGGAAAATCCACCTAACTACTTACTGTCAAAACCTGATTGTTAAAATTATACAATTAAGGATCTACCAGCGCGCATTCTATCCCAAAATAAACGTGACCTACCATCACAGTATACTAATAATGAGTGATCCTGTGGACTGATCGACCTTATTACCTATACACTGAGTCCGTAATCCGACCATCGTCCGTCTCGCTCGCGCATACCCATATTTTTTTACTAAATTACTGCATTACTTTACGAACTCAGTTATACAGTTATGTTAATTACGAACTCTCAAAAACTGCTTGAGCTATGAAACTGAAATTTAGCACATGGATCTTTTTAGGGTTCCATACCTCAATAGGAAAAAACGGAACCCTTATAGGATCACTTTGTTGTCCGTCTGTCCGTCTGTCTGTCCGTCCGGGTGTCAAGACCTTTATCTCGGGAACGCGTGAAGGTATCGAGTTGAAATTAAAACCACGCGCATATACGCAGATCCATAGTATCTTGCTACAGAAAGAAAAATAAAATTTTACAGTTTTCGTAAAAAAAAGTTACAGCTGAATATGCCGTAAAAAACGCACATTTCGACACTTACAGAGGAATCAAAACCTACGGGGTGCTTCCCGTTGACCTAGAACTCTGAAATTTAGCAAGAAGCATTGTGTTAGAGTACATATATAGGAAAAAAACCGAAAACTGGACATTTTTAATTTAATCACAAAAAAATAGTGTCTCTATGCAAGGAATGAGGGCCCAAGTGAATTAACCGTATCATGTGGGGTATCATATGAAAGAGCCTCATAAGCTAAAACAGGTATTTAACACATTCTTCGCCCCCTGCAGACCCTTCACTTCAGCTGGGAACTAAAACTTTTTAGGCGAATTTTGATTAAGTACAGAGTGGCCGCGCAAAGCAACGTTGACTGCCTCAAACGCCGGCGGTTTACCGACTACTACAAAATGAACGCTCGCTCGGATCCGAGTGGGAGGCGCCGCTACTATAGCCCCACTCCACTCGGATCCAAGTGGTGAGCAAGGTATGTGTTAAATATTATTATGATGTATATTTTTCGGTTTATGAAGGAAAATATAAAAAAATATATATGATTTCTCCCTTTTATTTAGTTTGTACGGAACCCTCGGTGGGCGAGTGTGACTCGCACTTGTCCGGTTTTATTTTATAAATGCAAACAACCGTTAGGATTCTTTTTCTGTGAAAGGGATGGATTAAAAATTTCTATGAAAGTTGGAGGATTGTTTTAACTACGAGCATCTTGGACTATCTTGGCTAGATACTGTGGAAATTACCCATTACTTGTTAGATTAACAAACAGTGTAACAAGTACATGAAACTTAGCTCTCAGCGACCAGGGACATGAACGGATCCAAGTTCGGCTTAACTTAGATAAGCCGGTTTACTCTCCTAAGTGGACGCTTAGGGGACTAGTTATACCACTGCACTTGTGTATCTACTTACTTACTAGTAAGTAAGACCAAGACTGTCCCCACACCATGTCATGTCGTGTGGACATATATACAGACTAAAGTTATAGTAATTTCAATTCATGCGAACGCTTGCGAGCTTTATTTATACTTATTATATGAATTAACGTTGACACGAGTAATTTACTCATCATGGTAGTCTAAGGGGTGTCTTTTCGAAAAAAATACTCATTTTATCCACCCACATGTCGCGTATACTTATTTCACTGGCCATTCCAAAGCTATTTTATTTCACTGGCTAATAAATTTATAACAATGCTAGGCTCTTACCGGTTTTAATATAAAAATCACTAAAAAGGGACAACACGCTGGATTCAAGTCGCTTCCAACCGGTCTTTTTGGAAATCCATAAGGCTGGCTATGTCTAGCAGTGAACTTCTTGCTTTTATAATAAAAAAATAATAATTGAAATCATTTAACATTTACAATATTAAGATGTTACAATGTTAAGATGTCAGAGTAAATCTCCTTTTTAACCGCCGACCCAATAGAGAGGAGCTTGACGTGAGTATTTAGTTGATTTTTTTTGTTTGAAAGATGATTTCGTCAACAGTGTTCTTTGCTATGTTTAATAAAAATCGGTTCTAATTATATAAAAAAACTGGACAATTCTTTAGAATATTTTTTTGTAAAATCACTTGTTACGAACAAATTAAAAAAAAATTGCGAGTGTTGAATTATTATTATTGCAAAAAATATAGCCTATTCAGAAAGTGAAGACAATCTAAGGTTATGTCGCACGTCAAGATTGGTCAAACCGTTAAGACTGTAGGAGGCAATATATAAACATATATAGATAGATAACTCTTTATTAAAAGACCACAGTATATACACGGAAAAAGATACACAGAAAAATAAGATTATGGCTAGGCTTTTAATTGGCGGCCTTATCGCTTAGAATGATCTTTTCCAGGCAACCATGCACGAATTGGGAAGACGACACAGATAGTGGCCTTTGAAAACTTAACTAAAATCTAGTATACAGTAGATACAACAAATTACAATAGGTACATATTTATGATATAGGAAATAAACTATCTCTTAAATATTAACTATGTGCTTAAATATATATATACATACTTATTGAAATACGTACATATACTTAGATACATACACTATAAAAATATAACATTCTTTTTTGTGCAGTCGGGTACCGAATCATTATCGGGGATCACCAAATTATTATTGCAAGAACAACGCAATCTAGTAATTTAATTACATACCATTGAAATCGGTATAATATTTAGAGAATCCAATTAAACTAAAATAACTCACCATGATTCTAACACTAACTGCACTATACACATCTTAACCAACTGTTACCCAACCGAACATCAATTAACCGTTAGTGTCAGCGGGCCCACTGAAGATTAAGTTATAATTGGTGAGGGCCGGCTTTACACACGAGATTACCAATCTGACGCCACTTAAACGTATAATAATGTAATAACCCACCGCTGCGACTATTAACTGCTGGTTTAGTTCACTAGAAATCATCACATACATATATGAACGAAACAGGAAATTTGTTTTAGCCGAGTTGTTACTTGACTGAACAAAGAAATGGCAGAAAAATATTACAAAGGGAGGAATAAAGATACATTATTTAATTTAAACAAAAATGTAGAAAATCAATTAACCAATAAAGTCTGTTTGGAAAGAGAGCTACCTATAGTGGCAAAAAAATGGGAACAAAATAATGAAATAAAGATTAAGGACATTAGCGCCCTCAATCCTACATTAGTTCTCTTTCCGAATAGAGTTAAACACTTTTCTGATACCACAAAAAGCAATAACAAAATAGAAACATAAGAAAATGGCACAATATACAGTCTTATCTGTAAAAGCGAACTCTTCCAGAAGACTTTGGAACTGAAACAGGATACTGGATGATCCTGGGTATAATCATATTGCTGATAAAGTTGAATAAAAACTTGAGAATAAATTGGGAACTACGTTGTAAGTCGATTCCCTTATTTACTTTTTAATTTAGCTGTCTATGTTATACTGCATTTTCCCAAGTTACGAATAAAACCCTGACATTAGAGCTAATATCACTCGACTTTTTTATTATGTATATTGGTAAGCTATACTTACCACAATAATAAAAAATCGGCCAAGTGCGAGTCGGACTCGCGCACGAAGGGTTCCGTACTATCATCTATAATAGAAAATCGTATAAAATAACGAGAAATCAACGAAATTCCAAGTAGTAAATTGCAAACTTATAGGTAGGTTTTCGATACACATCCGGGCAGCATAACAACGCTCGCGTGAATACGCGCGGTTATGGTTCGCTCCGTGATGTTACCTCCCCCGCTACCCGCGCGGCCGTTGCTAAGCAACCGCCTCGCGCTCGCGCCACCACCACACGGATTAATTTCATTTTGTGAGCTTTTATGTATTAGATTAGGTATTTATTTTTATAGTTAATATATTTCTAAATATTTACTTACAAATATTCAAGTTTCTACCTGTTAATTAAGATCGAGTAAAAATTGCTTAAAAATTACGTTTGTTGTATGGGAGCCCCCCTTTAATATTTACTTTATTGTTATTTAATTATTTATTTTGAAAGGTAATATACAAGTAAATATTCTGTGAAAATTTGAAGCGTCTACCTGTTACCGTTTTTAATATTGAGCAAAAAAATACGAAAAAAACACGTTTATTGTATGGGGACCCTTAATTTTTTTTTTATTTTTTGTATTTGTTGTTATAGCGGCAACGGAAATACATCATTTGTGAAAATTTCAGCTTTCTAGCTATCACGGTTTATGAGATACAGCCTGGAGACAGACAGACAGACAGACAACGAAGTCTTAGTAATAGGGTCCCGTTTTTACCCTTTGGGTACGGAACCCTAAAAATGGATGATAAAAAGTCGAATTAACTCTGTATTATTCACTAAATAACAAAACAATTAATAATTAACGGCCTCATCACTAAATGCGATCTCTTTGGAAATATAAATGAAAAATGTTAAATTATTTAATAAACATAGGTAATATTATTATAAAACGAATCGTTATTTTGTTAAAATAATTAAGTGCTTATTTGATTAGATTATAATTTTAGTTTAACCTTCGTTTAACCGCGCAAACGTTGAACCATATTTAATCAGAGCTAATATTGGCTGCTTTCTCATAATATATGAGAACACATTCTTCAAGCGCCTACAAAGCCAACATTCTTGTAGCTCGGAACCCAACAAAATAATTATTAATATATGTACTACGAATTAAATCTATATAAATGTTAGCAATTTACGAGTGCGAGAGTCTTAACATGTAGTATTTTGTGTACGTGCACATTTTGTTAGTGTGTGTACCCAACGGAATGGGCAGGTGCCACTCACACATACACACACTTGACGAGAACACAATCAAAGACTGCGCACGATGAGTTTTGGAGGGAACGTCATAGAAACATGTTGTTGCTTTGTTTTATTTTCCTAAACGTGTGTTAATACTGAATATTGATGCGATAAAAATGGCGGTGTTTTATTCATTAAGTGTTCGATCAAGTGCGTCAGTGTGGGCAAATGAAATAAAGCAGTGAAACGTGTCATTTTACATTGTAGGCAAAACTCCATAGGAGCTTCTAGTAAAGTCGCCATCACTTTACTGAAGTATAACTCAAACTTACGTGACTGAGACTGTGACTAGAACACTATATAACTTGTATTATTCAAGAAACTTAAAAATATTTCAACACTTGACACTGGCAAATCGCTAATCGCGAGGTTCAATACAAAAAAAGAAGAAGACGGTGTTCTTTCGAATTGCTGTTCGTTTGTCTCGCTAAAACTCGAGAACGGCTGGGCCGATTTAGCTGATTTTGGTTTTGAAATGTTTGTCGTAGTCCAGGGAAGGTTTAAACGTTGAGAAAATATCGGGTCCAATCATTGATAGGTGATACGAAGTACGCTGGGTCAGCTAGTGCCAAATAATTCAATGGCTACCTCATTAGGTAAGAACGCGGAAACATTTAATGTCAAATTGACATTTAGAGAAATGTTCGGTTTCCTAGTGCGGCTTATTGTTGTCTAATCGAACGATTTTAATTAAATTGAATCGGTGAAGGTCGCACAATGTTATTAAGTTGTAAATTATCAATGAAAAGATACATAAAAAGTATAACTACCTCGTATACCAAACTTATTACGCCAAAGGTTAGTTAGTTTAATCCTGAATTGAATTTTGAATTTTTTGAATTTGAATTTTGAATTTATATTAAAAGAAAAACAAAACACCCGACTGCAGAAAAGCAGTTTTTGCAGTCGTAACTTACGATTTCGTTACGCTTGATGCGCTGTTGAATAAGTTTCTTGTGAGAAAGTATGCGCAAAACATATAAGTTATATATATATTCGTAATCACCGTTAAAATTCTTTATTTTGATACCACACTCGATGTATTTTGAAAACATTTTTTTTAGATTACTTTTGCCGCCAAAAATCCTTTATTTTTTTATTTTTTTTTTGATGTACTCGGTGTCACTCTCACGACTAAGACGAATCTATTGACACAACTCACATCAAAATCAGTTAAGCCGTTTAGGCTCTAGGTCGTGCCAAAGAAATATACATACATACATACATACACTCGAAAAACATAACCCTCCTTCTTACGCAGTCGGGTAAAAACATAGCCCTCCTTCTTTCGCAGTCGGGTAAAAAATAAAAACATTGCAAATGATAACGCCGCAAGTAGCCACAGCAACTAGGACAAGAAAAATATCAGCATAAAGTATAATAAACTCTAAATTGATTTTTTGAACTAATAAAATGAACACGTGTAAAGATATTAATAAGACGCCTGACGTGAAGTGTCACACTAGTCTAATAGTCCAATGCCACACAAAAAAATCTCTGAAAAATTTCCCTTTAATCCGGAACACAATAATGCTTGCACACTACTGCTTGACGGTTGAATAATTGACAGAGGTGTAGTAGTTCTCCAGGCGGGCTTTCCAAAAGTGTATTACCACTAATACCACGTAAAATAATCTACGTAAAATGTAGATTAAATCACAGAGTAATGATTCAGAGTGATAATTTCATTCAAAATTCCATTTACAGTTGAAGTCAAAAACTTTTAAAAATTGTGTGAAAAAAAAACAACATTAAAAGGCTTGCTAAAAGTTCTTTCACTGAGCTATAGAAGTCGCATTCTCAGCCTATTACTTCTATAGAATATCCTATTTAAAATCTATAATACCTAAAAAATATACTTTTTATAATTACATGTAAGATAACATATTATTAACTGGATATAACCAACCAATCAACCATTATAACGCGCGTATAATTATGTTCTATCTAAATTTAGTTACTTTATTAAAGCTAAAATCTATTTAAAACTCAAATGAATTTGCTCTCAAAACATGTGTAGAGATTTATGCTTCAAGTTTTAAAACATTTTAAATGGTATTTGAGCTGGTTGTTTCAATAGATATAAATATTAATATTCTCACCGTCTCTCTGTGAGATCGAATCAGAAATGAAGTGATTAATATTCGTACAAATGTCACCAACATATCACGGTGGAGTTAAAATGGTAAAAGACAGAATAAATAGCACGTAGAACTGCTGGCCGATGGGGTTGAAAAGTTTTCGAATGGAGACAACGAACAAGCAAATGCATCGTAGAACGACCAGCCACGTGCGATTTTGACATTTATTTTATTTTCGAGCGACCAAAGAGAGAAAATAAATTAAGTATTGAAGTCCTGATAAAAGTTAATTGGTATGTACATGAGTGAAACTATGGTAGTGGAACATTTTCTGTCTGTAAATCTCAGAGCAGAGATCGTTTTACACCCTTCTGATTATTCAGCCAGATTTATTTAATAAACTGTACAAAAGCCTAAAGCCCACCATCACCGAGCACAGCCCACGGCCAGTTCAGGCGTTTAATCTTCCTACGCGTAGTAAACCTCTTTATTTTTATTATATATACCCCCTGCCAGCGATTGACACAGTAATGGATTTATTAATGTATCATTTTATTGAAGTACATCGTTTAACGCAGTGGGTTAACGGACTCGAAAAAGAAAGCTTGTATTAGCTAAACGTTATTTGAACCCTCTTTATAAAATTATTTATAAAGGTTTAGGAAAAATAAAGATTACTATTTCATTCTTCTTGTTTTCCTTCGTTATATACGCGACTACGGCGAAGCCAGGGAATAATATAATGTCAACCAGTATGTATGTAAATCTATATGATGATCTGTTCCCGAACAGTTCGGTATATTTCAGAGTAATACCAGAAGGGTTCCTACAAGACCACAGCACTGGCAACAAGACCACGTTCGTTCGGAAAAGTCGGCGAAGTCAACTCACTTTATGGACCCTGGTAAAAAAAAAAGTTGAATGTCCTTAGAAAGTTTTCCAATCGAGTTTCGAGTCAACAGAGCGTTTTAAAAAGGTTGTCTTGAAAAACCTCTCCGGCTACCAAAGCAACAGCGATGCCACTGATGTCGCAGTTGCTAATCAAAAATAATTTGACGATATCGTTAGAAGCGTATACATTACACGCTGGTTGTAGGTTATTTGACGTCACAATAACTTCAATATGGCGTCCGCTAGAAGAAAAACTTATACATTAATATAATTGAATTGGGCTTAATTAGCACATTTTAAGTACCCATAACACGTATATAAATGCATATAATTCTGGAAATAGAGATACATAGCACAAGGACGTAAGCATTTACAATCTATAGTTTGCTTTAAATTCGACTTTTAGTTACTTCAGATAATAATAAATTACTCCTGCATTTTACATGTTGTTCAATCGTTTAACCTTTAGCAGAAACAAAAGTTAGCAACTGTATTATTCAACATATCGACGGTTAAAAGGTAATAAGGTATAAGCGACATTTTAGTCGAAAGGTAATAATAGGATATAAGCGACATTTTTGTCAAAAATGAGTTATGAATGCTATCTTACTTAAAATTTTCCGCTTTTTTATTTAGCATTCATAACTCATTTTTGACTATAATGTCGCTTATATCCTATTATTACCTTTCGACTAAAATGTCGCTTATACCCTATTACCTTTTAACCGTCGATATACATTCCATCGTAGCTCACGGTCTACGATGGAGCGCGCTCGCTTATAGAAATCAATTTATTCATCACCCGAATAATCATTCGCCGAAGAACCATACTGGCATCATGTTTCACAATCTAACAGTTCACATAATGAACGAGCTTTGTATAGATTAAAATAACTAAACAAGTATTAGTGTAAAAAACTCAAAAACCCCCGACAAAAAAAACGGCTGAACCGATTTTGATGAAACATAGCTAAGAACACTCCTGGCTAATCCACCTTTCAAACAAAAAAAAAAACGGTTCATCCATTCGGGAGCTACGATGCCACAGACAGACACACACATAGACACATCAAACTTATAACAACCCGTCGTTTTGGCGTCGGGGGTTAAAAACTCGACTACAGTAAGATTTTTAATCATTTTTAATTTCAAATTGAGCATAAACATATAACTTTACTTTTATATAGACTCTTTGTTTAGACGTTCTTTGTAATGTATTTATTATATGGACTTGACTGAATAAATTATATCGTAAGAACAAGATCATCGGTTACCAACCTACAGCATCAGTCACATATGTAGCAACAAAATACAGGGTGTCAACAATAAGGGTAGTAAGGTCAAGTGGGCGTCAGTCCGGCAAGGTGGCGCCGCCTAGCCAGCCTAGATTATACCCAACGCCGGTGCCGCCGCCGCGCGCCATGAGGATTAATTGGACGGAATTGCTTCTTGTTTCAGTATTCAGCGCTGAAAATTTTGCATCTGATGGATGTTATTTTGTTGTCATTATTTACTGTTCTCATTTTTTGACTTATTTGCGGACACGTCTTTTTGGCATATCCTTCCTTTCATTTACACTTCCGGAGCTGTCGTACCTACTCTTAGACTCAAGGGAGTAAAGAATTAATTGACGTCGTTTTTTTTATTTGTATGAAAGACGTTACATATTATCATTAATATAAAGAAAAAAAACATGTATGCCAGAAAAGTCCGTCCATCTATCGGTCTTTACAATTTTAAAATAAAATAGAACGAAATTCATCTAGCTAGAAGAAATATATTTACGCTAGCTTTAAAAAATCAAATCTCTCAAACATTTAACCAAAAACGCAGTATGTAACACTTTAGTACCTACTTGAGTTATTTCAACATATGTAGTATGTATGTGTGTTGTGTGTCATATTTGCATAGCCATGTTCGACCCACATTGATAAGCATTATCTATCTCATTCGGAGTAATGTAGGTGTATTAATGGTAACACGTATGAGTGGCACCAACAAGAAATTGCGAAAATGCTCCCACGCAGGTCGAATGCTTCTGACACAAAACGCAACAAACAAGTAAACGTTTTTGCCAATATTTGTATAACGTAAATCAGTTAAAGTAAACAGTTTAAAACGTTTATTTTCCTATATTAATACTACCTGGAAAGGGATACACTCGGACTCTCTCTCTGTGGGACCGAATCAGGAATGAAGAGATCTAAGGATCTCTACGGTATGTTTAAGGTTGCCAGTGAAAAGCACAGCGAATTAGCAAGATGAAGTGGCAGAGGATAGGGTATATAGCAAGTATAATTGATGGCCGATGAAGCCAATAAGTTCTCGAGTGGAGACTACGCACCGGCTAGCGCAACATAGGAAGATCTGCCACATCATGGTAGACGAATAACAAGTGGCTGGAGGAAGCTGGATGTAGTCTCCTTCCAACGGGTCTTTTTGGAGATCCATGGGGGATGACTATGTGTTCTTTTTGTCAATGAGTTGTTATGATAATAAATAAATAAATAAGCTTTTTATTCCTATTCGCTTTATGTATTTACACTTACTTTACTACACATAAAATTTTTCATAACAGCGTTTTATGTATAAGAACCCCTTTCAAAGGTAAAACTCTCCTCGTTTTTTTCCCCATTTCTCATCTTCTGTGACTCTACTTCACGTCTTGATACTCCTTCTCCTGCTACTTCCACAATGTCACTGTCTAAACGTTTCGCTGATCTTCCTATTTTTCGTTTTTTGTATTTATATTGGTTACCTACTAATGCATTATGGTTTTGTCATTTCCATTACATAACTTTCTGGACAACTTATTTTACCTCAATTTTATTTCGGTGTACTACTATAAAACAAACCAACCGGGGTGTCTATTCGGGTTTTTTTAATAACATATGTATCTGACATGAGCAGATCTTGTACCAAGAATAGCACTTGATTAACAAATAATATTCGTTTAAAAAAACACGCTTCAAATTATTTTATTGTCCTCGATAAGTCTACAAAGTTTGATAGAAATCTGACCGTTTGAAGTGGGTCAAAATCAAGTCCAAAGGAGTCGGTTGCAAACAAACAAACATGCATTACATGCATACAAGCATGTATATTTGTTTGTTAGCTTGAAGCGTGAAGCTAATAAAAGCGTGTTAAAAAAATCGGCCAAGTGCGAGTCGGACTCGCGCACGAAGGGTTCCGTACTATCATCTATAATAGCAAATCGTATAAAATAACGAGAAATCAACGAAATTCCAAGTAGTAAATTGCAAACTTAAAGGTAGGTTTTCGATACACATCCGGGCAGCATGATGACGCTCGCGTGAATACGCGCGGCTATGGCTCGCTGATCGCTCCGTAATGTTACCTCCACCGCTACCCGCGCAGCCGTTGCTTAGCAACCGCCTCGCGCTCGCGCCACCACCACACCGCGGCGCGGCGCTCGCACCGTGTTTAGATGCACGGATTATTTTCATTTTGTGAGTTTTTATGTATTAGATTAGGTTTTTATTTTTATAGTTAATATATTTCTAAATATTTACTTACAAATATTCAAGTTTCTACCTGTTAATTAAGATCGAGTAAAAATTGCTTAAAAATTACGTTTGTTGTATGGGAGCCCCCCTATAATATTTACTTAATGTTATTTAATTATTTATTTTGAAAGGTAATGTACAAGTAAATATTCTGTGAAAATTTGAAGTGTCTACCTGTTACCGTTTTTAATATTGAGCAAAAAAATACGAAAAAAAGACGTTTATTGTATGGGGACCCCCCTTAATATTTATTTTTTTATAATTTTTAGTATTTGTTGTTATAGCGGCAACGGAAATACATCATTTGTGAAAATTTCAGCTTTCTAGCTATCACGGCTTATGAGATACAACCTGGAGACAGACAGACAGACAGACAGCGAAGTCTTAGTAATAGGGTCCCGTTTTTACCCTTTGGATACGGAACCCTAAAAACGGAACCCTTATAGGATCACTTTGTTGACCGTCTGTCCGTCACTCAAGACCTTCTATCTCGGGAACGCATGGAGGTATAGAGTTGAAATTAAAACCATATACGCAGATCTGTAGTCCCTTGCAGCTGTGGAAAAATCAAACTTCTCAGGTGTCTAATGAAAGGAATGAAAAATGCTAAAAAATAATGTTTCTGTATAATGTATGTAATAGTAATTTTGAATATAGGAAGGCAAGTGAAACCGCTGGACATAGCAAGTTAAGTACATAAATAAGTCGTATATCGATATCAAAACAGCAATTTTATTCTTGTACAGTATAACTTACCTTCTTATGTAGGTTACGTAGGTACTATTTTGTATTCTTACGATGTCAATAAAGTGTTATTTTATTGTATGTAAACTTACATTCTATACAGCGTATAAACATCGATCGTCTGTATTCACATAGACACAAGGTTCATAATTTGGTTATGACAAACACGTTAATGAAAATATTTGATCAAGTGCGAAAGTCGAACTAATTCTATAGACTCATGTGCAGATCGGCTCTTTTCACGAAAAGAAGGAAAGAAAATAAGGAAACAGTCGATTTGCACGTGCAATAAACTTAGCTTCTACTTTATGGGGGTCAAATTTAAGAACAACCTCCAGTTAACATAAAAGAGTGTTTTTATGTCTGGTTTATTAACCATAAAGTACTAGGTATATGGACCAAAATGAGTTGGTCAAATGGCATGGTGAGACTTATTAATTCGTTTAGCAACAAGGCTCTTTAATAAATTAAAAATAAGATGCTCAAAAGAACAAGGGCGATTTTCGTGTTGTAAGGTTATCTATGCTAGAAAGTATTTACTAAATACTTTCTTACGAAAACATTCACTCAACACCATAACAAGCAAGGACTCGTGACTCTAACAAAAATTACCACTTCAAAGCTTTATATTTCGTAAACGAATCTCTAAATTGAAAAAATTGTTTAAACACACCCCAATGTTTTTTGATTACCTATCCAACGACACCCCACACGATGGGGTAGATGAGAAAGAATAATTCATCCCCACTTTATGTGTAGGGGAGGTACCCCAAAATTTTTTTTTTTTTGCAAAACTTTATTAAATTGCCTAAGCATGCCAAATTTTACCTTTTTAGTACTAATAGTATTTGAGCAAAGCCGCGGACGGATAGATAGACAGACAGACAGGGTCTTTAAAATATTTTGACGTTATTGTTATGAGTTGCCCTTATTATCAATTATAATGATTGACTTTTCAATCACTTAGCAGTGCTCGTAGTCAGAAGTGAGATTAGAGTGTCTCAGTTTTTGCTATGAAAATAAATCACGCGAAAGTTTTTAAGATCATTGAGCACCATCTACGTTAGAATTTATACGTTCAGTAACCAAGTGTGTACATGAATACTGTTGGATCAAATTAATTGTACCATGATAGGCCGTGAAGGCTGTAATCAGGGGTGCGACATGCCGGCGCCGCGCAAAACCACGCGCCTGTTGCCAACCCGGCCTGGACTGAAATATGCGAGGAATTGGGGCTGGCGAGGAAAAGTACACGAAAGAACCTTTCATTTGACACTAAAAATAATTACACGTTCAAAAAACGATTTAAAAATGTCGTTTAAAAATTTTCATTTAGTTTTTATGGTTATCGCGGCTTGTGTTAAAAATTAATAATAATAATTTAATATCCGATGTTTCGGCGCAATTGAATATCATGTGTTCATGGGTAGATACAGAACATGCAATTAAAGTGAAATTAATCATTTAGCGCTTAATTTCAAAATAATTAAATTTACTTTAATGTACCACGCCTGTAAACAAGGATCTTCAAGATTAGAGTGTACAAGTAACTTCAAAGTCAACGTTCCCACTTTTCGAACACATCAGGCGAGTTAGTGGTCATGCGCAAGCCTATTTTCGAATAAAAAATATCGTCCCTTTCCAACAAGCAAGTTCGCAGTTAATAACGGTCTTGTTTCTGTTAAAACCAGCTACTTCTCTTTTCGGGTATACTGTAAAAATCAGTAAGAGATTTGAGGGTAATTGGCATTTAAGCGAGCGATAGGCTGAACACTTATCACTGAACGCCAACATAACATCTTACCTGCTAATATAGGCATGATTTTATATGTATGTTTACGTATGTGGGTTTATATATAAAATATTGAACTGTTTGAGTATATTGAACTGATATGAATTGATCTGTTTGAGTAGGCAGCTCAACTTAAAGAACGTGTGTGCTGATTACGCACTCTCGATCAGACAGTCAACCCATGTGGGTTTATTTACACATAAGTAAGTATATTTATGTAATATATTATTTTTACGTATGTATAAATGAACCCACATGTGTTGACTGCCTGATCGAGAGTGCGTAATCCACACACACGTTGTGTAAGTTAAGCTGCCCACTCAAACAGATCAATTCATATCCATCGGATGGCACCCCGGCGTTATCACCATTATCTAGACCAGTAGGTGGTGAATCGATGACGTCAGCTGGTACCACCCGCGTCACTCACGCTCGAGTGCTTCGCTGACGTCATCACCTCTTGAATTGTCAATTTTCTAACGATAAAACATGGCCACAGTCTATGGACAGTTGATCACGTTTTCAGATTTTACGTGGGAGATCCCACGTAAAAACTGATCAACTGTCCATAGAAAATGTTTAATTGAAAGTCACAAATTGAAATAGGAGAATGTATATTATGCAATAAAAGAAAATTAAAACACAATCACAAATAACTTTTGGGGAATCATTATTTCGTAAGCGCCACAGCAAGCTTAATTAAAAATTAAGGCGTTTCTTGCTCAAAAAATGGTTGTCTGTAAAGTCGGTTTACGGACGATAATTTTACGTGATAACGATGCGTCACAAGTTGAACGCTTAGGCTTATCATGCCTCTCTATCGCTTGTTCCGAGCTCTCGCTTGCACGCTCGGCTTAGGCGGAACGTGACACTTTTTCGTGCATGCAGCCGGCGTTCATCGATTTATAAGACGTTATCACGTCAAAAAACTATTTAATTACACTAATACTCATGCACGACTCTGCAAGCAGTAGACCTCGTAAGCGAGCGCTCTAACAAACACGTAGAAATAGTTAATTAAGGTAGGATTAGCACGCGCTCTCTCTCGCGCATCACAACGTTTTTAAAAATATACAATCATTGGTTAGGGATATTAGATAATTATAGTTTAAAAAACTGAAGAAAAAAACGACTTCAAAATACGTATTACAACACATACGCGACTTGCTGAACACTTTTCTGCACTTGGATGATATTTTACCAGTTGTTTTGTTATAAAAACCAAATTACTGCATCGACTTTGATAAAATATATATATAGGACCACCTCTGAAGTATGATCCACTAAATACAACAAAAAACATCAAAATCAATACACAATTGGCTGAGTAATCGGTGAACAAACACAAAAAAAAAATATACAGACCGAATTGAAAACCTTCTTTTTGGAAGTCGGTTAAAATTGAGAAATAGATTAGTTTATTTTTTTATGCAAGACAGATCTACGATTTACCACCAACTCCTGATGTTAAGCGACGGTGAGGCCGAAAATGGAGCTTGTCGATTTAGATAGGAGAATTATTAAAAAGACGTGTGGCACTCGGAGACTGCCGCGGTAAAGCTATTGCATAATAGCTTTACGCGCGGTGAGTTAAGTTATTTTCGTTACGGAATTTCTGGATTCGGTCTCCACGCTCAAGGCCCGCGATAGAAGCTATGCAATAGCTTAAAAAAAAAAAGACGTGTGGCACTCGGAGACTGCCGTGGTAAAGCTATTGCATAATAGCTTTACGCGCGGTGTGTTAGGTTATTTTCGTTACGGAATTTCTGGATTCGGTCTTCACGCTCAAGGCCCGCGATAGAAGCTATGCAATAGCTTAAAAAAAAACAGATATTACTAATACTGACGACAGAGTAGTGAAAAAACATATATTTTCCTATTTCCCAGCCAATTTAATATCAAAGAATAAGTTTTTTTTTATTTCTCCTATCAGAATAAACAAATCTATTTCCCACTTTTCCAATAGCTCTATTCAATGATTTTATAGGAGAGATAGCTGCGTGCGTGAGCGAAACCTGAGATGTCAACTGACCCATATATACGAGTATATATATATACGGATAGCAAAATCATTCAGTCATCACATAAACAATCGCTTGCTTAGCACGCTCGGTCAGTTATCATTTCAGTCTGGTTCTCACTGGGTTTATGGAATAAGCGCTAAGATCTCAAGATATTAATAATAACTACTGCATTTCTATTCCTCAATATCACGAGGAAAACAATTTTTTTTGCAAAAACCAAATGATTTTAAAACAACAAGAACGCTATGATATACACTATGGTTTATATCCGTGAGTTAATATTATTGTTTCTTTACCGTAATATTTGATTTCCTCAGATTCGATAACACTAAAAATGCAAGCAAATTAATACGAGTAAAATAAATAGGCAGACAACGAACTGCGGCCGCGCAGTTGGCTAAATATTTACCAGAATTTATTGCGCTCGGTAATAATTCAAGATGCCTTTGTGAAAATAGTTTTTAAGACTACACCTATGTAAATGGTGATTTTAATTGTTGAGAACTACCGTTCCGCCGTGCTATGGTATTTACGTAATTTTTTTTTTTTGAACAAACGTATTCCTTTTATTCGTGTTTTTAGGGTTCCGTATCTCAATAGGAAAAAACGAAACCCATATAGGATCACTTTGTTGTCCGTCTGTCCGTCTGTTCGTCTGTCCGGGTGTCAAGACCTTTATCTCGGGAACGCGTGAAGGTATCGAGTTGAAATTAAAACCATATACGCAGATTCATAGTATCTTGCTGCAGAAAGAAAAATAAAATTTCTCAGTTTTCGTAAAAAAAAGTTACAGCCGAATATGTCGTAAACAACGCACATTTCGACACTCACAGAGGAATCAAAACCTATGGGGTACTTCCCGTTAACCTAGAACTCTGAAATTTGGCAAGAAGCATTGTGTTAGAGGACAAATTCCGAAAACTGGACATTTTTAATTTAATCACAAAAAAATTGTGTCTCTATGCAAGGAATGAGGGCCCAAATTTTAAAGTGAATTAACCGTATCATGTGGGGTATCATATGAAAGAGCCTCATTACCATAAGCTAAAACAGGTTTTTAACACATTCTTCGCTCCCTGCAGACCCTTCACTTCAGCTGGGAACCAAAACTTTTTAGGCGAATTTTGATTAAGTACAGAGTGGCCGCGCAAAGCAACGTTGACTGACTCAAACGCCGGTGGTTTACTGACTACTACAAAATGAACGGGACGTTCGCACGGATCAGAGTGGGAGGTGCCGCTACTATAGCCCCTTATTTAGTTTGTACGGAACCCTCGGTGGGCGAGTCTGACTCGCACTTGTCCAGTTTTTTTTAGTTTGTAATGGACTCGCGCAATTAGCACATTAAAATTGACAGTGTAAATTCACTGAGATTTGTTAATGTTTCATGAATAATTCATCATTTAAGTTGAGACTATATTATGAACATCTCTCGATTTATCAATCCGAATTGTGTAAATGAAATCATAATTCACACGTTTGCCCATTTACTCTTTTATTGCCCCCGAATTTGTAAAGGCGTAAAATGAATACTGTTTTGTATTCAACACAAAATTATCTTAAATCATTTTGTAAGGCTTCGCTAATTAAAATTAAGATTCACTGGACGGTGGTCGAATTTATAATGAGTAAAATACAACATTCTCGTTTAACACAATACTTTATATTTTGTTTTGCCTTTCTTTCTTTGAAAATTAAGTTTCTGAACTGGAAATGTTTAATTAAAATAAAACGGGCCAAGTGCGAATCGGACTCGCGCACGAAGGGTTCCGTACCATTATCTATCAAAAACGGCACAAAAATCACGTTTGTTGTATGGGAGCCCCCTTAAATATTTATTTTATTCTGTTTTTTAGTATTTGTTGTTATAGCGGCAACAGAAATACATCATCTGTGAAAATTTCAACTCTCTTACTATCACGGTTCATGAGATACAGCCTGGTGACAGACGGACGGACGGACGGACGGACAGACAGCGAAGTCTCAGTGATAGGGTCCCGTTTTTACCCTTTGGGTACGGAACCCTAAAAATCATCTCTGTCCCTTTGTTCCGCATTACGCACCTCTGTCTTTACGAAGTTTTTACAATAAATCTACGTTTGACCAGCAGCTCGAGAAAGAAAACGAAACAGTTTCCAAAAATAACGCAGACCTAGAAGTTACTTATTCATTCTAGACTTGAAACATTTGTTATAATTTTCAGGTAGCGTGGCCTTACCACCAGGCATTCCATTCCCGAGCGGTTTGCATTGGGAACGCCTTTAAATCCTAACCAGTATATACTGATATATCAGTCAGCGAACTAGTCATGAATCTATACCAATTAAGGTTTTGTCCTAAGTGACTGACTAACTAATGAAACGTACAGTCCAAACCGCTGGTCATACAAACATGATAATTGAAGAGTGAGCCCGTGGGATGTGACTAGTTCTAACAAAAACAAATACTCTGAAGACCAAGAAATTTTAATTCAGCTTACTTTTTCGTCAACAAAATAACCACAAATTAATAATGTCAAAAGTAGGCGTTACGATATTCTAGATTAGAATTTACAGCAAGTAAAGCTCAAGCTTTACTTGTCTACTGTCTACGAGTTCTGGAAATCTCCTAAAATAAACCATGATCAACTCTAAGCTAAACACAATTTATATTCATTTGTGTTCAAATTACTGTTGAAGGAAAACTGATGAAATAAATTATTATTATTATTATTACCAAGAAAATATACATATAGCGATGGCTTGCGTATCACCCACGCTGTTGCTACAGGAATTTATACGTGGTATGTTTTACTAGCGACGCCCCGCAGTTTTACTCGCAGAGAAGTCCTTTCATAGTCGACACCTACACTTCCCGAAGAAGAAACCCTTTAAATTACATGACTGTTGGCACGTCAGTTATTTCATCACTCATAAATATCCTATGATCTTTTTTTGACTAGGGGGAAATTTTCGCATCAATATTGAACTCGGGATCAACCGAAAAAATCACTGAAGATTTTTAAAAGTACTTGTAGCCACATAGTTTAGTGTTCGTGATGCGTGATTATATGTAGAATGATAAGTCATCTTTAGGATACGTTAGCATAAATAATAAGAGTATGAGTGATATAGATAGGTCTCTAGCACGTAGTACTTAATATATAAGCTTAGTTATTTGTTGCAATAAATTAGACCGATACCATCATGTGTCTCATTATCACCAACCCTCCAGCCTCCGGCACATAATTGGTGACCCCGTGATACAAGACCAATCAATGGGGTCCCGGCATAGTACGGATAGTTAATATTACTCAATGTAACACTTCAATATATGTTGATAAACATGTTACACAACATTATCTAGCCCGAAACTAAGCAAAATTTGTATTATGGGAACTAGAGAGAACTGATAGAATACACATACTTTTTTATAAATACATAGGTACTTATGATATATAAAGAAACGCCCAGACACAGAAAACAGCCATGCTTCAACTCATCACACAAATATTTGTCCTGGGTAATGATCAAACCCACAACTTACAGCTTGGGAGGCAGACGCTGCGAGGCCAGTCACACTATGGTACGTTCCATTTCGATTGGCAATAAAGTGCGTTGACCTTTGAGTGGTCTAGCAGAGATAACAAACCTTTTATGACAGTGATTATAATTTATTTTATTTTACTTAGCGGTATGTTTCATTTACAGGAATTCGCGTAGATTGGTACCAACAGAATATCAAGTATTCTGCCGCCAATCAGTACCTAGTAGGTAGTTTGAAGTTTTTAAAAGCACTTTGTTACTCAACGTTGTAGGTTCCTACTAGTGCAACAGGCATGCGCAGCGCAGGTGTTATAACTTACCATCAGGAGAGCGCCAAAAAGTAGTTAGGCACATAAACAACGAAAGTACTTATTTAATGCCATTTATTTAAAAGACATATATTAAATTGATGTATTATGGATATGGTTTACTAAGCCGAAAGGGTGTTTATATATTCATCATTTAAACGTCGCTTAACGTCAAGCGAGTTGGTGGTCAAGCATAAACCTGTTACTACATATAAAAAAACAACCTTTACTATGAATACAATTGGATACAAAAGTCTCTATGGAACTACTAATACTAATTCCACTTTCATCGCACGGACTGCTAGATTGTGGATAGTAGGTAGACAGATAAACTCTTTATTGTTTGTTTACACCACAATACTGAAATACTTATTTACAAGCTAGCTAGATCAGTGCCGTAAATAGCCTTTTCTGCGCCCTGTGCGAGCTTCTATAACTGCGCCCTTGTTTTTTGTTTTTTTTGATATTATAGGTCAAGGAATATAGCGGGGGGGGGGGGGGGGGTGTTGGCTGTTGTTAGCACTAGGGGCGCAGCGAGAACTTATCAGGAGCAAACCGAAAAAATAATTGTCCTGCCTGGTCTGGCCATTCTTGCGCCCCCCAGAGTCTACGCCCTGTGCCTGGGCACCGGTGGCACCGCCCTATTTACGGCACTGAGCTAGATAGATACAATCAGTGTGTCTTTAAATCATGAGTGAATTGGTATCTTATAGGTAAGCGCACTCCATCGTAGACCGAAACGTCGCTTAACATCAGGGGATTTAGTGGTCAATCATGTAAAGTCAATATAGGTATTTAATGTAAAAAAAAATAACGACCCCTTTAGACAACACGGTATCCAAATAACCCCGTAAAATTTGTAGGCTTAGTAAACGCCGCGCCGCACCGAAGAAAATTACGATACAGAAAGTTAAAGTTTTAAAACAAACTGTAAGCAGTGGTACAGTCAAAGTGTTTACCGATAGCGGCTTGAAAAGGAACTTGTCTATTGTTGTGCGATGATTTGTTAAAGAGCTTCAGGCCCTCGAGTGGAATGGTTCATTGGAGTTCGACGCGGCTTATTTCAACTCATTCAGGGTGGTTTAACTTTCGCGACTGTTGGATTCTTAGACTGCTCCAGTTTGATAAGAGAAATAAATGAGCATATCTATAACGTCGCACTGTTTACTCAGTGTCTTTTATTGTTTTCCTGCCTTATCGAAAAACGTTACTTGACTTTAAGCAATGCTTAACTAACATATGTTGTCAACTTCTGGCTAACACGTAATGACTCTTGCGGAAAGAAGACAGAGAACTTAAGACGTTGGTTAAAGTTAAGTAACGTTTTTCAGTAAGGCCTTCATTGTTGTAGCGATGGGTCTAGAAATAGAATTATTTTCGAGGATATTTTAGATGACAACATATAGAAATGTTTTTTAACATTAAATTATATAAATATCGATTCAAATCTATCAGTTTGTTTTATTTTAATATAGGCGCGGCTTCATCATCAAACTAGGTCCAAGGTACCATTTTCATAGCAGTTCTCTTATGTGATATACATCCATCAAAAATCTTATGTATCTAATGATATCGTTTACATGTTTTTAGCTTTTGATCGAACAAATATCGTTACAATAGGTTGTCATGAAAATAAAACTATATAAAACAAAACACTTTCTAGACACAAACTTTTATTGCTTCAATGAATAGTGCTTACGATCACTAAAATTAGCACACACAGTAAACTATATGTTATCTTATCATTCCAATATTAAGCTCTTGCGCACACTCCCCGAAATTAATCCTATTGAATATTGACAAACATGCTACTTTTGACAGAGAAAGAGCTAAGTAGCTTCTTGACTTTTATTTGAGTTTATCGTCACCGATACTAAATATAATCTTGTAAAATCCAATAGTATATTAAGAAAAAATGTAAAGAACGTAATATATATATTTTAATGTTTACACTTCCGCCTTCACAGTAATGAATATAACGCAGAGAAAACCATAAAGATGATATAATAAATACGTGAACACGTACGAGATACAATAATTTGCAGAACACTGGGACAATTTCTTCGCATTTCTTGGAGGAAACTTGACATAATCAGGTCCCTTTGTGACATTACCCAGTGGCTTATTGCGGGCGTTGGTTTATGTACCGCTACTTCCCTTTACTAAGTTAGATGTATGGAAGCGTGATCATAAAAACAAACATGGTATGCCCTTTGAGCCAGTAAACCAGTGTTGCCATGTTCTTGTCTTATATTTATTTCTCTAATATTATATGGGCGTATATATAACATTTTAATGCTGGTTTGGGGTGAAATTTATTTGGTCCACCACATACCAAATAAATATACTTAGACATATTTTTGAGTACCTAATAAAGCTAGAGTGATACATAAATATTAGGTGTATTTTATGTTAAACATCTTTATAAGATAGTTAGTAAAAAAAACTTTAAATGATGTTCGTAAGTAAGCGGGTAACTTGAGAATGGCTGAACCAATTTAGCTGCATCTTCCTAAATTTTTTAGAAACAAATTGAAAAACTTAATTTTTCTCGTTTTTTTTCTTCTGTGGAATTTAATCGTATTTAATTTTTCGCGCTGCGGTGCGAAACGCCCAAGTACCCACTAGTGCATAACGAACGTTACTGCTTGACTCCTTCACAGAATACACACAATTTCTGATTCCTGGTTTTTATTTTGTAATACCCAAACGAAACCTCTTACCTCGGCATGTTTTCTCTCAAACACATTAACCTACTTCGTATAGATGCGCGTACTTTTATCCTTTTTATGTACATTTCGTGTAACTTAATAAGATGCGAAGGTGAATGGAAATCATAATACATCACACTAATGTTACAAACGTGAAAGTAACTTTATCTGCTTTAACTTTGTTACCTTTCATCAAATTTCTTATTTGTTTTATTGTGTTTGTAAATAAAAATAAAGTAAAGCTGTCGGGCTAATCGTGAGGAAATATTTTATTCAACGCGGTTCTTAGCAAAGGCAAACGTTATCTACTTTTCCCGTGGAAATTGCGATCTATCAATCTAAAACATCATTGAAAAAACCTTTTTCCCGTGGAAATTGCGATCTATCAATCTAAAACATCATTGAAAAAACCTTTTTCCCGTGGAAATTGCGATCTATCAATCTAAAACATCATTGAAAAAACCTGATAATATCGTATCTACTATATTTTAGAGAATTCTTAGTATTCATGTAAAATATTTCTCATGTTGTTATTCATCATAGCATGAGATCAAAGCTCATGATAACGGCTCTATATAACAATATTTTATTTCACAATTTTTTTAGCGTACCTGGGCGATCGAGCTCCACTCGGATTTCAAACCCGGGTTTGAAACCTGGCAAGATCGATTTATCGTCCCCTAATCTACTTACACCTATCCTTATCCTACCTTTCCTTATCTTCTTGTCTCTCTTCTTCTGTTTCTTGTTAAGTGTAAGCTACTTGACTCTCATATTTGTACACCCTATGTGGTAAAAACATGTTTGACCGATATTAACGCTTTGACATCTGCACCTGTACACATGTTTTGACTAATAAATATATCTTTATCTTTATCTTTACAAACCAAATTTCATTAAAATCGCTGGTGCCGTTTACGAGATTCAAATTATATATATATACACAAGAATTGCTCGTTTAAAGGTATTAGGTAGATGTATACATTTACCAAATTACAGTTTTCTAGTACTAAGTTTCTAGTACCTTATTAACCGAATCCTAAAAAATAATAAATTAATATCACATTCAACCTTGGAAATGACATGAAAGGGACGCAGTGTCTAGGCATGACATACGCGTTCAAATAAAGGGACTGTAAAAGAAAAGTTTCTTATATTTTTCTTCAAACAATCTCATAACGAAAATATCTTCTGTACAATACGGGTGTATGTGACGGGGGACAATAAATCATTTCTTTGATACTTCCTGTCACAATAACTCACGTTCGAAACAACGTCGCGTGCTACAACGCCTCTACGAATGCTACGAGTTGCTACGCTCTACGTATTTTTTAGCAATACGTAACCAGGAGACTTGCTATTAAAAAGCGTAACAGCGAGTCTGCTAACTCTTTGTATCAATTGCAGGATTAACTACTTGTTGCGATACTAATACTACATACTTCTTAGTGCACTTTCATAAGTCTTAGAACTTTTGGTGATTTTGAAAATACAGTCTACATACAATTTATCTAATATAAATAACCATTACTTGTGATATCTGGTTAGCAAACTAAATAATATAAACTAAAAAAAAACTAAACCTAAAACTAAAACTTTAAAAAAAAAAAAAAAACTGAAGCAACTGACTTCAAAATACGTAATTTCGTTGATGTCATTTTTCCAGTTATATTATTATAAAAAGCAAAGTGCTAAACTGATTTTGATAAAATGTATATGACACCACCTCTATTACCTACCAAAGAAAAAAATAACCAAAATCAAGTCACAATTGACGGATAAATCGCTGAACAAACATACAAAAAAGAAACATACAATCGAATTGAGAAATACCTTCTTTCTGATGGTCGGTTCAAAAACCGACAAAAACTATGTAGATCAAAATCGGTCCAACACTTTGAGAGCTACCATGTCACAGATAGACACACGGATACACAGATATACACACGACAAACTTTTTGGGTCAGGGGCTAAAAACGGAAATAACAGTTTTCCAAACAAATATTAAGGAAAAATCTAAAATTAACTATCGGCCGCGCACGACATTTTTAACCGACTTCCGAAAAGAAGGAGGTTATGAATTCGACTGTATGTTTGTTCACCGATTACTCCGTCAATTGTGTATTGATTTTGATGATCTTTTTGTTTTGTAGGTCATACTTTAGAGGTGGTATACCATATAAATTTTATGAAAATCGGTTCAGTATTTTGGTTGTTATGTAAAATATCATCTAAGTAAACAGATTGCGTATTTTTTGTCGGTGTTTTCGGTTTTTTATACTATAATTATCTAAAACATATAATGCGACCGGACAGGCTGTTGGCGTGGCGATATGTCGCCACGAGGGAGGACCGGCATGATTTTAAAACTACGCAAAATAGTTCCTATATTTCACGTGTGACGGTACAATTTTTTTACCTATAAATTTACTGAGTAAGTTATTTACTTATTAGACGTTTTATTAATTGAGCTTGACTGTTTGCGTTTGACCGCCAGCGCGCCTGATGTTGAGTGATGCTGCGTTCCACGTTGTAGTCCGCTTGTTTATAGGAAATCTGTTCACTCAGAATCAGAATCAAAATCAGAATAAATGTTCTTAAGAAAATGCTAGCCTCAACCAACAGTTTACCCGTTGCGGACGTGCAATATATATATATATATATATATATATATCACACTTTACAAGTTCGTATAATACAAGTGGAACCAAAACGTGACGGATTTAAGACTTCAAAGACTTTACCATAGCAGAAAAAATAAATAAACAAGTATTATTTACTTTTATAAATATAGGAGTAACCCGACTCCTCCTAATATAAACGCGCGTAAAACCACTCGTTAACCATAACACGGCGAATTGAAATCAAATAAATATGAAAAAAGATTCACTCGTAAATTCAAGTCCAATGTTTTTTACTAACGATCTAAATTTCCCCGAGGAGATGTCGAAACGAACCTATAACATGAAAATTAATCGTCAGTTAGCGAGCGGCCACGCGTGGGCGTAGGCTAGACGTGGGCAGAGGGCTGCGAAGAAAACGGTTTCAACCTATACATCTGTGGTTTCAGCCTTTACACAAAACTAAGCTACTGCAAAACTGTTACTTTTTCAAAGATGTATTTCTGTTTTCTAAGGCTGTCAGTTCTGTTTTTTTTTTTTTTTTGTTTAGTTATAATAAAGAATTTTTTGTGTTACTTTATCAAAGTCAAAGTCAAAGTCAAAGTAAATTTATTTGCGTTAAACATGAGTGATAACATGCTTTTGGTGTTCTTAATTTTAATGTGCTTCATGTTATGCCTGAGGAGGCGTGCAAATCAGAGGGCGCTATCGATCTTTAAAACTACTAATATAAATACCTAATTATCAAATGTCAATTTAAACATGTCATAATACAATTATATAAAATTATTTTTTATTTTTTATTTTTATTAATTGTGTCAATAAAATTTCTAAACATTAAAATATTTTGTTCATAAGGAACGATCGTCTATATAATCTTTAATCTTATAGTAGCATTTTTCAACCAGCAAGGCTTTAAATTTCTTTTTAAATAAATTAGTTGTCAGATTTCTAAGACTTATAGGTATCTTATTATATATAATAGGGCCCATTCCAAAAATGCTGTTTCTGAACAATTGAGTTTTTGCTTTATGTATTAGTATTTTGTTGTCTCGTCTATTATATATCGATTCTGTAGACATCTTAGGAAATATTTCAGAATTAGCCCGTACAAATACTGCAACCTCAAATATGTATAGTGAAGGAAGCGTCAGAATCTTATGCTGTTTAAAGTAAGGCTTGCAGCTATCAGTTGGTTTGAGTCCAAACATAGATCTTAAGCATTTTTTCTGGGATATAAAAGCATAATTTTTATCAGTTGAGTTACCCCAGAATATTACGCCATATCTCAGCACTGACTCCACAAGTCCATAATATGCTGTAATAAGGGCGTCTGAGTGAAGAGTCGGTGCTAATTTGTAAAGAGCGAAGGAACAGCTGCTGAGTTTTTTATTTAGGTCATGGACATGTGCTTTCCAGTTCAGACGTTGATCAATAATTAACCCCAGGAATTTTGTGGTTTCTACATTATTTATCGGGTTATTACAGTATGTTATGTCAAAATTAGTTATATTCTGTGGTCGTTGAGAAAAGTGCATAATATTAGTCTTACTTAAATTTATTTTTAGATTATTATTGTCAAGCCATTTTATTGTTGAGTCAAGAGAATTAATAATGTCATTTTTATATGATTCTATTTTATTACAAGCTATTGTTATGGTACTATCGTCAGCGAAAAGTGTAACTGGATGTTTTGTTGCTTTTGGAAGGTCGTTAATATACGAAATAAATGCCAGTGGACCAATCACACTACCTTGAGGTACCCCATATTTTGGAGTACGTTCTAAGGAAGTAAATATTTCTTCTCTCTTTGTTTTAGGATTAATTTTTGATATCTCAGTTAGTTGCTTTCTATTACTTAAATAAGATTTTAGTAAATCGTTACTATTTCCTCTTACCCCGTATTTATACATTTTACTAAGTAGTGTGTTGTGATCTACGTAATCAAAAGCCTGAGTCATGTCGCAAAAAATAGCGCAGACAGGGTTTCTTTTATCAATATTTAACATGACGTTTTTAAAAAATTCGCAAATAGCCAAATTGATACTTTTTTTGTGTCTGAAACCTTTTTGCTCTTTATAAAGTATGTCATATTTTTCAAAATATGAATATATTTGTTTATAGATCACCTTTTCAAAGATTTTAGCAAAGACTGATATTAATGCAATTGGTCTATAATTGTTCATGAGTTCTCTGTTTTCTTTTTTAAATAACGGTTTAACTATAGATATTTTTAAAGATGAATTTATGAAGTTTTAAAATATATCTTTTAGGATTAGAGTATGTATTGTTGCAGATCATTATAACTACCTTATAAAAATGTAATACGTCATAGCTATTACTATTATAAAACATATTAAACTACTTATATAATTAGGTTTTTATGAACAATACAAGTATAATAAAAAATAAGCTTTTATTCCAAAAAGTTGTTTTCTGCAAATTATTTTACCTATTCGCTTATTCTAATCATGCCGTATGCTAAGGTTATTTATAGATATAAAAGACTTATCATACCATCTGTAAAATTGCACCCATCCTCCCCCCCTCCCACCCCCCCCCCCCCCCCCACATACTTTGACAAATGCGCCATATTGGCTTGCCACTTGAAGACAATGGTTCTTACCTGAAACAAATAAACTTAAATTAATACAAAATAATACTTAGAATTTACTAATTACAACAAGCATACGTTTAGAAAACTCAAAAACCCTCGAAAAAAACGACTGAACCGATTTTGATAAAACTTAGGTAAGAGCACTCCAGATTAAATATTCTTGCAAACAAAAAATAGATCTAAATCAGTCCATCAGTTTAAGAGCTACGATGCCACTACGGCATATAGAGATAACATACACACTTCAAACTTATAACACCCCTCTTTTTAGGGTTCCGTACCGCAAAAGAAAAAAACCTTATAGGATTACTTTGTTGTCCGTCTGTCTGTCTGTCTGTCCGTCCGTCTGTCCGGGTGTCAAGACTTTTATCTCGGGAACGCGTAAAGGTATAGTGTTAAAATTAAAACCATATACGCAGATCCATAGTCTCTTGCTGCAGAAAGAAAAATAAAATTTCTCAGTTTTCGCAAAAAAAAGTTACAGCCGAATATGTCGTACAAAACGCAAATTTCGACACTCACAAGGGAATCAAACCTATGGGGTACTTCCCGTTGACCTAGAACTATAAAATTTGGCAAAAAGCATTGTGTTTAGAGTACACATATATACGAAAAAATCCGAAAACTGGATATTTTTAATTTAATCACAAAAAATAGTGTCTTTATGCAAGAAATGAGGGTTGGTAAAGTTCTTTAACCATATCATGTGGGGTATATTATAAAAGAGCTTCATAAGCATAAGCTAAAACAGGGTTTTAAATATTTTACCGATGTATATTTTTTGGTTTATTAAAAAATAAAAAATAAAAAATATATGATTTGCCCCTTTTATCTACTACTTTGTACGGAACCCTCGGTGGGAGAGTCTGACTCACACTTGTCCAGTTTTTTTTTGGATCGGGGGTTAATAAAACAAGAAACAATATGCACTGAAAGCATATCCATTAAGCTAAGTAGTTAATATAACTACATAAAATTACTTCGATTGGGTCATTCCGCTATAATTGAAGGTCTAAAGATTATTCAAATGATTATTTGATTTAATTCATAATTCTAGAATAAATAGAACTAATTTCGTTTGCAAGAAAAACCAATACCATTAATAAACTGATTTACACGAAAATAAAATATAATAAATAAAAATCTCAGCTTATTGTCACAGAACTCTGAACTTTAACAGGTTAGATCAACTTATTACAATGTAATATTTAGCTGAAATATGTAGTAAATTTAATACATTTAATATCATATCAAATAGACGAAGTGTTATGTTACAAAATGTCACTCAACACCCACAGGCGGTTTTTTGGTTTGCCGGTCCAACGCCTCGTATGATTATAATGCGAGGCTCATTTGACACGCGCGCTGGCTCTCACAAGGATACTATATTAAAATGTAACACTATTTGGCTACAAATAGGTTTCAACGTTTAACAAACCCAGTTAAATTATTGTTAATATATTTTTTTTATCTGCCTTTATCTCGAAAATTTATATGTACCCTCGGCTGCAAGGCTGCTATTGAATTATCACTCGTTCGTCACTTGCTGATACGATTTAGCGACAATTGAGGTAATTTATTAGTTTATTTCTATGTAATAGACTAGCGATTTGTCACAATTAACGCTAAATCGTATCAGCGAGTGGCGAACGAATGATAGTTCAAAGAGCAGCCTTGAGGCCCTGTTGTCTGATGAATAGATTAAGAATTTTTCGCCATCCTAGGACTGATGTGTCATCATGTGTCTCCTTTTTCCCTTATTGCAAAAATGGTCTAACGCAATTTGCGCATTTGCTACGAGTGACATTTAAATCAATGAAGTTCTATCCATGAAGATGCATTCTAAAAGACACGTTACAATACTTTGTTGAGTAGGTATGTGTTAATAAAAATAACCTCTCTACTTAACATTATTTATCTCGTTTCTTTCAAAGTACTTACACATGGTAGAAATCGGTTTTGTGATACAAAATCTTATTTGACCTACAACCCTATGTTTTTGATTTTAACAGAAAAAGATCACTCTTGCGGAAAATTCTCCATAAATATGCAAGTGAAACGCAATGTATGATTGTTCCATATATTATATTATGTCCCACGGACTGGCGCCAGAAATATCGAATTGTGTTGTCAAGGCCCAAGAATATATCTATGTAGTTAAACGAATAGTGTGCATATGGAAAATATCCTATACCGTTATCGGTGTCACTGACTTTCAATGAATATATTCTACTTTCTTCTGAATAAAAGATCAAGCTTTTTTTACACACATGTCCATATTGCCCATTTATTTCCGAATCACTCCAAATCTATATTGTATTCTATATTGCAAGGCAAAAAAATGTAGGTACCTATTTGATTTATGTAGTGGACGGTAACTACTTAGTTATAGAAAATTTTGGACATATTGTATCTAAGATTAACTCTAAATAAAATTGCACATGTTTGTGCGTCAGTCAAGTAGTTATTATGTATGAATGAAATAATTGATAGTTATTCACTACATTGTAAATCATGTAAATATTTAGTAAATAATAATAATAATATAAGTATCAAATATTATATCCCTAAAATACCGTTTAATATCAATTAACTTATTTAGTGTCAATCAGCAATAACTGCGAAGCTTATATGTGGTGTGACACACTCATTCCAGCGATGTAGGTACAGAATTATTTAACTAAGCTCAACATAATATCTGAATATAAACCGTGACCTATACAGCCATTATACTCAAACACATGAGTCGAAACAGAGCGAGATTTCCCTAAGGTAATAAGAGAAAACAATAACAAAAGCCTACGTCTTATTTAATATCGGGCTATTTCTTTTTATTCAGGAACGAGAACTCGATGGAGAGTCATACATAAATTATTATAGCTTGATTTCAAATGGCATGCAGGGGGCTTGGTGCAATACCGCCCTTGTCAGAACGTCCCTCGTGAGTAATCCAACAGCGTGTGTGCAGTGCACCCTGCAGTGCAATAGTAAGTCCTGGCCAATCGGCCTATCACAGAAGCTACAGGCAAGGAGGTCCTATATTCGACTGCATACATTTACATAGGTATATGTTCACCAATTTCTCCGCCAACTGTTGGTCCATGGGTAATTTTGTATATTTCTTTTGCGTTGAATTTAATTTAGATTAAAAATGGTCTCAAATTTTCTTTGTTAATTTTTCTCAGTAGTTTAGTAACAATTTCCAGTTACAATTTTGTACAATTATTTCGAGAGTGTCATGATTTTTTGATTTTTTAATGCTGTAAAATAGGTTTAGCAACGCTGCGGTCTGCGACGGCGCGCAAACAAATGTTGTTTCAAGTTTTTACATTTAATTGATTGGAACCAAAATGTTTGTGACCAAATGCTGGTGCCTCTGGCACAACGTGTAGGTATGCTGCATCATGCTGGATACACTGTGAACTGGTAATGGGTTTGAGCAATTAGATTATCATTTTGTATAAGAAGTCCAATGTATACTTGATTATTTATGTAGTGTATACTGGACATCCACTTCATGGATTCCTAAAAGACTTGATGAAAGCGGCTTGGATTCTGCTTCCTCCTGCAACTAGTATAAGTATTGGTGTCCACCTTGTGTTAGTGTATTTAAGTATATGTAGATTTTATATTGTTTTGTTGTAGTTAATAAGGTTGCTAGGTAATAACTACAGACATAGTAGATGAACCATGCGACTTCATTTATATGAAAACCTTGCGTGCCACATTTTTGGTACCGACTGTGACGTCACATAAACGCTTGTACGCTAGTAACTAGTTGACAAAATATTGAATCGGAAGTACGTGAACTACGATTTTTTATCATACTAGACACGCTAGGTACATACACTTGGGATATCTATAGAAGTATATGGTAATAACAACAGCCTAACTAAACTGTCTAGCGTGAACGTGCGTCAGCCATCAGTATTAGTACGCGTGAAAGTCATTTAAAACCAATTAGTTGCTTTTAGCTGGAAACATTAATCATTTTTAGTTTATTAATCGGGCGTCCGTTTCGTTAACACGCCATTGATTAAAGACAAAGAACAACACTTTATTATCGTTTGCGTAGATAAACGGTTTGTTCGTCGATTGGTATCGTTCTTTTATTATCACACAGTGAAACGATGTCCTCGTTATTGGCCAATCAATCATTGTTTATGTGCTGACCATAGACAAATGAATGCCACTATAGATCTACCGCTTAACTGAGCCTATTCCTGGGGTATGGCAGCGGTACGGGAGGGGTTATATTACCTCAGTCGGGCGTCAGCATTGCTATTACATATGAACCCTCCCTTGCCGCTCCCATCCCTCAGTAACATACCCAGTTAAGCGGATTATCTATAGATCTCTTCTTTTTTGAGATTGGATGACATATTATTCCAATTATTTTGTTATAAAAATCTAAATACTCAACCGATTTCCTTGTGCTTTATTTATTTTATTTGATCTGTAAAATAATTCTATACTGTACACCTATAATTCTTTATATACATGTATGGAAAATATCCTATATTCCGTACTTATATAATATTTGGGCCAGTAAAAACTACAACCATTCATGAGAAGCGTTCATCAAAACGTAATGATTAAAGCACGTGTTTGAATGATGTCATATAATCATCATTCGGATCGTGATTGCGAACTCAAATTCGGTCATTAGATAAACAGGCAACGACTCGGTAACATTGGTGTCACACTAAAAAAAAACTTAATTCCGTATAAGAATCATAATAATATGTGACGCTGTCTGTTGTGTGTGTCTGTGTGTCTCAACTTATAATGGCCACGAATTTTCAGGACAAAAGCAATAAATATAATTTAAAAAACTGAAATAAAAACCGTCCAAGTGCGAGTCGGATTCGCGCACGAAGGGTTCCGTACCATTATCTATAAAAACGGCAAAAAAAATCACGTTTGTTGTATGGGAGCCCCCCTTAAATATTAATTTTATTTTAATTTAATTATTTATTTTTAAAATGAATAATATAACTCAATATTCTGTGAATATTTCAACCTGTTGCCGTTATCAATATCGAGCAAAAAAATCACGTTTGTTGTATGGGAGCCCCCTTAAATATTTATTTTATTCTGTTTTTTAGTAATTGTTGTTATAGCGACAACAGAAATACATCGTCTGTGAAAATTTCAACTAACTATCACGGTTCATGAGATACAGCCTGGTGACAGACGGACGGACGGACAGACAGACAGCGGAGTCTTAGTAATAGGATCCCGTTATTCCCTTTGGGTACGGAACCCTAAAAAACGACTTTAAAATACGCTATCGTTACTTGAATGGCATATTTTTCTAGTTATTTTGTGATAAAACTTATATGGGACCACCTCCGAAGTACTAAAACATGGCTATGCCCGTGCTGAGATTTGCCCTTGGCCACCTTCCAGCCCCATCATCAGATCAGCTTCATCATGGAGCCTCCAAGTCATATTAATATTGCATTATCATCAATTTACACATGCATACAAAACTTCAGCTTAATCGGAAACCGGAAATTTCACTAAAATTATCATTTTATATAGGTATGACAATTTATCTATTGACCGGCCTTGTGGCTACTGAGCCAGACGTAAACACACTACCAACTGTGGTAGTGTGTTTACGTCTACCTGCTGAACTGAAAGGTCGTGGGTTCGATCCCCACCCAGGGCAAACATTTGTGTGATGAGCATGGATGTTTGTTCTGTGTCTGGGTGTTTCTATGTATCATATGTATATTTTTACAAAAAAAAAGTATATATGTATTCTATCAGCCATCTAGTCCCATAGTACAAGCTTTGCTTAGTCTGGGCTAGATGGTGTTGTGTGAAATGTCCACAAATATTTATTTATTTATTTATTATCTGTATCAAAGTAGCATTCTGCGTGATACGTGTGCAATATTTCTTAAATACAGATAATTTGTCCTATATAAATATTAAATTAATTTATACCTTACAAAAATATGATACTGCGTGTGCTTCGCGTAGCCCCTTAATAACCGCCGGCGTTCACGGAAAATATATACCTAAATGGTGATAGGAAAAGCGTGCTATGATCATATTAGCCAAACGGCATATTCATGAGTTCTTGGTCCATTTGGCGTCGGTTATTCGACGCGGAATGCGAGGGGAAACCATTCGGCTAAAAGGTATCGAGTGGTTATTTCCTATGTTGAGAACAATTCTGTTTGTACTAGCCTCGACCCGTGCTCGTAATGCGATGTTCCTTTACCAGAACTGACCTGGATAAAGCATAATTTCGTTTTACATTCATTGATCGTGTGAGCGAAACGAACATACTTCTCTGCATCAAATGGTAAAGTTTTGTTATTTTCTGTTCGGATGGTTGTTGGTATGCATACAAGTCATATTTTTCAACTAATCATGAAAAAACTTGGTAAACAAGTTTTACAATTTTGCAGATGTTTTGTCGTCGTCGTGGATTTTTGATTAAAAGGGTATTTACCCCAAAAAGTTTTTAAAAAGGTTTAAGTTTGTTTTGACACCATTTACTGGCTGATTTTGATAATATTTGCTAGAAACGTTTGGTATTCAATTCTTAGTAAGAAATTAAATATAAGTAAAATGAGTCAATATATTATTTAATTAGCCGGAAAACTCAGGATATTAACGGTCAAAAAAGTGATGTCTTCCGTCCGCAAAAGTAAAAAAAAATTATGTAAAAGTAGTAAGGTACGGGGAGGTAATTGCAACTATCGGGAAAATGCAACTAATTTAAATAATTTCGCGCCGTTTGATTATTACGAATAATGCCATCTAAGAAACAAAGCACCACCACCACCTGCTTTATTTCTTAGATGGCATTATTCGTAATAATCAAACGGCGCGAAATTATTTATATTAGTTGCATTTTCCCGATAGTTGCAATTACCTCCCCGTACCTTAACCAAGTAAGTGTTAATAGTAGTAGGTAAGAGTTAAATGAAGTTACGACGTACGACAACAATTCCCTTAACCCCCGACGCAAAAACGACGGAGTGTTATATAGGTTTGACGTGTCTGTGTGTGTGTCTGTATGTGGCATCGTAGCTCCCGGACGGATGAACCGTTTTTTTTTTTTTTTGTTTGTAAGTTGAATTAGTCGGGAATCTTCTTAGCTATGGTTCCACAAAATCGGTTCAGTATTTTTTTTTCGGGGGTTTTGAGTTTTCTAAACTTATGCTTGTAGCACAGTAATTAGACAAGAGGCCATCGAGACAAAGTTGTTGAAATCTCGTTTAAAAGAGAAGTTTGCTACTAGACCAATTGGCCTATATTTATTTATTTATTTTTAATATCAGCACTAGACCTAGCAAGGACAGACTTCTTCACAATAAGTTTTTTTTTGTTCAAAAACATAAGTTTGTGCTAGCAAGGTCTACTGTTAGTAAAGCTACTAATCTAGTAGCATTCCGAGGTTGTAATTATCTAGAAATCTCAACAGTTTTTATCAAATTAACATTTCGTACTTGCATCTGCAAATTTCCAATATGTGCACATTTTTGACAACTTGTTACAAGAAAAAACTAAAACAAATTTTGCCTAAATCTGAGTTAGTAATATAGTTTTTTTTTATGTAGAAATAGGTTCGCGTTTGACCGCCAACTCGCCTGATGTTAAGCGACGTTGCGGTCTACGATGGAGTGCGCTTACCTAGAAGAAATCAATTCACTCGCGATTTAAAGACACCCAGATTATATCTATCGGGAAAGACCCACTCAGGAAGCGTATACAGTAATCAGGATGTTACAGTAATAGTGATTAATTGGTTATTATACATAATTATTGGTATATAATGACTAAATTGTCTAGATAATGTGATAAATTAATCACTTTATTCGAATATTATTCATAATAGCAGGTCAAAGTTAGTCAAAAGTCTAAAGTAATAGAAATAAATACGGTCCGACTTGCTTCCTCTCCCGTTTCTCATACCGTTGCCGCTTGGTGGTGAGGATTTCAGCATTGCAACAGTCTTTGACTAGTTCGGGAGCCTTTGGGACAATATGTATTGTAACAAAAACAATTTGTGTCGAAATAAATGCTTTATTTTTATTGTTGCAACCTAAGAACAAAAATTCTACATGAAAGTTTGAAATTATTATCTATGAGAATGTTGATTATCATATTATTAAAATTTATAGAGTTATTAAAATCTAAAATAGCAGCATAATAATTGCTACACATAGTTAAAATAAAACTTTATAATTTTCCTAACCCATACTTTTGTACTTTGACGCAATTGTTTTAACAGCAGAAACTTGGCAAAAATGTTATAATATAAACATACACATATAAAATATGGCAGGCACAAAGACCATGTCACATTATTTATTAATAAGAGTCTATAACATTTTTGTGCACACGGCTTTAGAATTTCAAATATTTTCCTGTGTATTACTATAGGGTAAAAATCCCTATATCTCAGTATATAATATTTTAAATATTAGTACATAAATACTTATTATGGAATAGATTTATTTTTGTATTATAAATTACTAACCTAACAATTAAAATTAATATAATAAAATTAGTTTAATTAATATTTAAAAGGAAACTCAGCATGCAAATGTATTTAGATCAAGTAATTTAGATACATTATGAAGAGTTCTGAAAATTATTTCTCATCATAAAACGGTTCCATCCAACATCCGTTCTTTCATTACCATAAAACGGTTATTCTCAGTTTTCGTGTGACTAACCGAGTGCGATATTTACAACTAAGCACTACTAGGTGAACAGAAAACGGAATTGTAATCTCCGGATGTTTTTTCAAGCTAAGCGACCTCAAAAGAATTCTCGCAGCCTTTTTTTTTATCAGCCCTGTTTGTACAAACTGTCCCACTGCTGGGAACGGGCCATCTTCTCATTGTGAGAAGGGTTGGGCCATAGTCTGCCACGCTGGCCAAATGCGGGTTGGCAGACTTAACACATCTTCAAGATCATTGAGAACTCTCAGACATGTAGGTTTCCTCACGATGTTTTCCTTCACCGTTTGAAGTTGGCGGCAATCAACAATACGCACATAACTTCGAAAAGACAGAGGTGCGTGCCCCGGGATTCGACTGCGGACCTGCGGATCGCAAGTCAGACGGTCTCCCGACTAGGCTACCGGAAACTTTTTTGTTTCTCGCAGCCTTAAATAATTGAAAATAGGGATATCAATTTGGCTATCAGGTAATCAAATCTACACAAACCTACTTTTACTAGATCGAGGTTGATTCTGTATAATTAGGTAACAGTAAAAGGCAAAGTTAAACATTTGTAAACTACTTGTATCTTATTATAATATCAATATGAAATTTATTGTTATTAGTATTTGCAAATATAGAAAGGTGGTCTGCTCGAGATAGGTCAGAGGCCAATATGCGCATAAATTTAGACCTGGTTATGATTTATTACTTTAAGTATGATTAGTGTGTCACTTGTTAGTTATATTCATTTGCAGAGAACGGCTGTGTTAAGGTACGGTTCCACCAGCAGTAATAAGGTTGGCTGAATTGCTCGGGTTCCTAAACGCACCCTTAATTCTTAAATTAATATTATAATAATAACATATCTTATTTAAAATACATTTACTTGAAAATCATCAGTAATTATGTACCTAATTTTATTGTTATATCTTGTATTGATACAATCAGTAAATATGTATTATGACCTTTTGTTAGTCAGAAAATTAGGCTTTTTTGGTAAAAATAAATTATTTTATTATTATTATTATTGACAATTGTGTATTTCCGAGACAGCGCGTAATTGACCTAGATTGCTCAAACTGCAGTTTAAAAATAAAGTGGGCAAATAAAGTGCTTGTATTATTGCACTTCATCCACTAAAATATTATAGGTATGGATATTTGTCTTTTATGAAGTGGCAATACGACTTCTTTCAGATTGGCCAATGGATAAAATTGCGAACCATGCACAAAAACAGTGCATGAAGTGCATGTAATGTATACTGGCGAAAACAACCGGACAGGCACAAGTAGCGCGACGCGGCGCCGGCGCCGGTTATTGTCCGTGTGCACGCCGCGCTACGCCATCCTTCACCGTGTTAGACTTTATTACCTACCCGACTGCGTAAGAAGGACGGTTATGTTTTTCGATTGTATGCATATTTGTTTATTTCTATATTACGGCTTATAGCGTAAACGGCTTGATGGATTTTGATGTGCGAGGTATCATTAGATTAATCTTCACTCCCTGAGTTCACTCCCTCATAGGCTACTTTTTTGTAATAATAATAATAGAAACGAGCTAGAAGGCACTTTTGCACTTATGCACTTTTTCGTAGGTACCTAACAAATAAGTGATTTTACAAAAAAAAACTGCGCTAACCGCTAAGCTCGAAATATACCTACTAAGCCTAAATAATAAAGCAATGACTTAATTAATTATTAATAAGATTGGTTTACAAAATAATTTGCCCTTTATGCAATTATTTATGCTCCCGGTTTAATTAAAAGATCTATTGCTAAAACCTATGGCGGTAAAAACTACAGTAAAAATGACAATACGACATGATACATGGCAACAATATGGAACGTAATACTTAGATACACAACGCAATATTTTTACCTGACTACGCAAAAGGAAGGGCCAAATGTTTTACGATTTATGTTTGTAAATAATATAATGTATTTTTGACTCTTGGTTTTGACAAATGGTATATCAATCGACACTTCTAGTATATGCATATACGTGAAGTGTATAGAAGTGTCGATTGATATTCCATTTATTAGCTACAAACATATACGTATATGCATATACGTACTATAGTACGTAAATACATATACGTATATGTTTGTAGCTAATATCCATAACATAAAAGAAAGGATAAAATGGCAGATTGTATAACTCAATTATTTCACATCTCAATAGATGCTTTGCAGATTAATACAAGATCTTGCTAAGCAAGTACATTCTAAAAAAAATATGTTTGAGTGATCAGTCTAGTATCACCTGGAAGCTTAAAAGACGGTTAACCGGCGAGTCAAGAAGTTAATAGGGACAATAAACTAGCTGTCAAGAAGCTACTTAATCTCAAGCATTACCGTAAGTAACATGTCTAACAATGATCTATAGAATTCATTTCGGCGGCGTGCGCAAAAGCTTTAAGACTATTCCACCCTCCCATTCTACTACTACAGGGCAAAAGAAAGAAAGAAATCAATTTCGCATTAAAATTTTTACAATTCTTTAGTAATTTTAAATTTTAAAAAACTGCAACAACCGACTTCAAAATACGTTATTTCGTTTACTTGTAATACATATATGTAAGGATAATAATTAAGGCGCTCAAGCGTTGAAGTAACTCTATTTTCTCCTTATACACATTGGATGAGGAGTAAGTAAGTTTTACTTTTCAAGCTCAATAAATCTCTCACGATTGTAAACATTTTAAAAGACCTCTATTCACTCGCTCGTTTTTTTTTTTTCAATAATGACATTTGTCATTGAATGTCAAATGCTTCGTCGTCGCAGATTAGAAATTGTGCAGATGACGAAAAAACCTCAATATTTGACACTTTTGCAAAGAAAAACGTGTCAGTGGAAATCTGCGATTCTATAAGACGTATTCACTCAGGAATACGATGAAAATATTTTTACTTTTAGAGAATATTCAAAAAGTAATAAATCAATGTTTCTAAAATAATTATGGGACCAACTTGGGAGCTTTCTCTATAAGTACATCAATTTAAGAAACATAAAAATTGGTTCACGAATGACGGAGTAATTCGTGTGCATACATAAAAAAAATATACGGTACGAATTGATAACCTCCTCCTTTTTCGAAGTCGGTTAAAAACAACAATTTCTGTCCATATTCTTGACATGTACTGCATAAGAGTGGAGTTTACTGCCGTCTACTCTATTTTCTGAAAGGTACAATCTTGGAATATTCGATTTTATAGATCGATCTTCTTTATTCTCCCTGAATCATGAAGGAAGAATAAAGAAGATCAGGCGACTTAGTGGTAAAGCGTAGATTTATCTCGTATAAAAGAAGAAATACAAATACTTTGTAAATAATATACTGAATAATTTTACATTACAGAAGATAAATAGCCTAATGATGTAACTAGTCTTGGTGTACCTTTCTAAACTATAGCTTGTACAACGTTACGTGATTGTTTATTTGCATATGTAAAAATCAATTACAAACGTGGTACGTGCAGTTAGAGCTGCTCTGGCGATTTCGATGGTTGTAAAAAATAAATACAAGCATCACATTGTAGAAACAACTTTACTATAGCATAACTTGTAATGTGAGTACATAATGTCACTGGCCGATGGTTAAATGACGCGATAAATAAAATTGGACGCCTTCGAATTCTTTGAATATGAAAATACTGAATGTATTTTAATATTCAAATAATTAGCTATCAAAGAATTCAAATTTAATTTTTAATTAATAAATTTATAGGTAGCATGCATGTTTCCATTTTATCAAATGATTTCCAGATTACAATTTAATAAGAAAATAATTGACATAAAATCTTAACCCAATATTTTTGATGTGAAACATCTATTAGAACATCTTGGCAGTAAAACAAACTCGTATACCGTGATATAAAATGGCATGACGCTCATTCTTGCCATCACGCTCTCACAACGTTATCGCTTTCGACTCCCTACTTCGAAAAAGGTATACGCATTTTGTATTTTATTAATGATTATTTTTTTGTTTATTTTAGAGTAATAACCGATAATTTATTTACTGGCACGGGCAAGAAGCGACTGAAAGGCAAAGGACCTTATTACATTCATTCTGCAAAAAGACTAAAACGGCATTTTAGTATTTTCTACACATCTTTGAAAAAACCTCCTAGCATTTCACCTAATCGGTAAATTTTACCATCGACCGGCGATATATTATACATTATGTTTATTTTATAGATAGATAGATACTGTTTAATAAAACACCACATTGTAATATATAAAAAAATGACAATATTACTATGGCTAGATTGGCTAATCTTTCAATAGGCATCAATAATAATCAACAAAATAAACAATTGAATTTTTCAATATTTGTTTAATATTTTACGCTATCATCGTGCAAAAATACTAAAAACCCCTAAAGTGCCAGTAAGCTTACGCTAAAGATTTTTTAAATAAAATGTGGATTCACAAATATAGATTTAGAAATACAGATTATGAAGTTGATACAGGTTATGACTTGATAGAAAAATCTAGTATCTGCTTGGAGCTCGGAGTATGAAATACTATTAATGTATTCTGTGTCTGAACTGATTTTTAACTGATATAGAAGTACAGAAGCCTCGGTGTGGAAGTCAAACTCATAATTTGCTAGTTTTATTTGTCTACCTTCAGTTACGAGTTAATTTTGTTTCCGCAAAAAAGTATCCACTTAAGGGTTCTGTGCATTCTGCAACTTTTTTCTCAAGATTCTAGACTGTTTTAGAGTTTATAAATTTGTCACAAATAAAGATTATGTACTTTGTACATGGAATTCGTAATACTGTTGTCTATTCTGAATCCTGAAATACTTCCCCGTTGACATCGTGAATGGCCGTCACTGCCATCTTCATTAATCACGTGTGCAGGAACGAGCTAAGAACAATAATTGCGTCGAGCACGACATCCACCGTCTACCTACCTACACAAAAAGTAGATAATTAAATGCAAATCCGGTGACCTTGTCTGGTAACAGTGGATGGAGGACTGTCCTACGTCATGTTGCCGCATCGAGCCGCTGAAAGAAAGCCTGTTTTCACTAGTCATAAGTCATAACCATTTGTTATTTGCATTATTTATTTTCAAGGCTAATACTACTAAACGAAACTCGGAAAAAACTCAGAAACTGCAACAATATTAATAGCTAAGCGATAGATTTTCATATTTGTATTAACATTTCTAAGTAGAATACATATCTAGTCTCCCTATGATTGACTACACCTATATTTAGAAGAACTGGTTTAGTATAAAACCTTGTTTCCCAGTTTTTAGTCAACATAATATCGTATATTCTGTATAAAGAATATACAACATCCGTTAAAATTTTAGATACTTTTTTTTTATGTAGGTTTGCTCCTGACCGACAACTCGCCTGATGTTAAGCGACGTTGCGGTCTACGATGGAGCACGCTTACCTAGAAAAAAACAATTCACTCGCGATTTAAAGACACCCAGATTATATCTATCGGGAAAGACCCACTCAGGGAGCGTATTCCACAATCTAGCAGTCCGCACGATTAAAGTGGAATTAAAGCGTTTCGTTCGGCTTTTTGGAATATCCACCATGAAACGGTGACGCTTTTTCATGTTTCTGACTATGCGATAGTAAAAAGGGCAAGGGGGAATTTGATGATGCAGACCAGATGCATACTCGCCGAAATGAATCCGATAAAAAACCGATAAGCTAGCAACTTTGCGGCGGTTGCTCCAAGCTTTGGAGTTTTGCACGAACATTGCCTATGAGTTTCTACATCTACATCTAAAGTTGGTACTTACCCGAACCATCGCAAAGATGGGAACAGAACTCCATGCACGACCGAACTTGTGCTTGATATAGTGTAAGATATTGTTCCAGCGCGAAGTTCCACGTTAAAAGTTGTTGAATTCCAATCGTCTATGGTGATAATTATTTCTATCTAATGGATTCCCTATCATATAAAAACACATTTGTTAACTCTATAATGTAACAGAGTGGTAATAAGAATATAACATCTCTGATAATCTCCTTAAATCTACATAAATGTGCCGTCACTTTAATGTGTGTGAATAAAAGTAGCAGTTACGAGTGTATTGGTCTCTGCGGACACTAGTTGATTCTACAAAAAGAAAATAAAGACAAATATAACCAGCTACGTCAGTCTCTCTCTAGATATCTATTTAGTCGTATCAAGATACGAACTTTGCAATCTGAACTGAACTCTATTTTCCAAGTGAAAAGTTGTAATTTCTATCACCTTGCCACAAGAATATCCTTCGGAAAGTTTCTAAGGAAAATACAACTTATTGTTTACTTTGATGCCGGTGGAGCAAGCTGGAGCAACAGGTTATATTGATCGGGGCGCCATCTATAATTATAAAGTATACTATGACGCGATCAGTCCGGTCTTTGACATAAGAAAAACGTTGTCGCACACTCTTTCGTACAAAAAGAAGAAAACTGTTATCTACTCATAACTTCTAAACATTATCCGATTTAGATTATTTGTACCCTACTGCGAAAGGAGGGTTATGTTTTTCGAGTGTAAATATATAGGTATTTATTTCTAAATGTTTATACATATATTACCGACTTTGATGTACGAGACGTCGTTAGATTCGTCTTCACTTCCCGAGTACCGTAGGCTATATTTTTTTAAATAATAATAGTACAACTCTAACAAAAAAAAAAAAACCGGACAAGAGCGAGTCAGACTCGCCCACCGAGGGTTCCGTACAAACTTGTAGATAAAAGGGGTTTTTTTTTTTATATTTTCCTTCATAAATAGAAAAATATACATCGTAAAAATATTTTAAAAACCTGTCTTAGCTTGTGCTAATTAAGCTCTTATATATAATACCCCACATGATACAGTTAAAGCACTTTAAAATTTGGACCTTCCTTGCATAAAGACCCTATTTTATGTGATTAAAATAAAAATGTACAATTTTCGGAATGTTTCCTTTATGTTTACTATATGACAATGCTTCTTGCCAAATTTCAAAGTTATAGGTAAACGGGAAGTACCCCATAGGTTTTGATTCCCTTGCGAGTGTCGAAATATGCGATTTTACGACATATTCGGCTGATTTTATGTGATTAAATTTTTAAAAGTAAACACTATTATTATTAACGGGATATTGACCTCCCGATATTTCTGACTCCCGTCTGTCCGTCCGTCCGGGTGTCAAGACCTTTATCTCGGGAACGCGTCAAGGTATCGAGTTGAAATTAAAACCATATACGCAGACTGATCCATAGTATCTTGCTGTAGAAAGAAAAATAAAATTTCTCAGTTTTCGTAAAAAAAAGTTACAGCCGAATATGTCGTAAAAAACGCACATTTCGACACTCACAGAGGAATCAAAACCTATGGGGTACTTTCCGTTGACCTAGAACTATGAAATTTGGCAAGAAGCGTTGTGTTAGAGTACATATATTGGAAAAAATCCGAACTCTGGACTATTTTAATTTAATCACAAAAAAATAGTGTCTCTATGCAAGGAATGAGGGCCCAAATTTTAAAGTGAATTAACCGTATCATGTGGGGTATCATACGGTAAAAACAGGTTTTTAACACATTCTTCGCCCCCTGCAGGCCCTTCACTTCAACGAATTTCGATTAAGCACAGAGTGGCCGCGCAAAGCAACGTTGACTGCCTCAAACGCCAGCGGCTTACTGACTACTACAAAATAAACGACGCTCGCCCGGATCCGGGTGCCCGGCGCCGAGCCACTACACTCGGATCCGAGTGGTGAGCAAGGAATGTGTTAAATATTTTTACGATGAATATTTTTCGCTTTATGAAGGAAAATATAAAAAGAATCCCCCCCCCCCATTCCCCCTTTTTCCTTTTTTTTCCTTTTGATTTTCCCCTTTTACGGAACCCTGGGTGGGCGAGTCTGACTCGCACTTGTCTGGTTTTTCTATTTTTTTTATTGTTTTGTTACAGATTTATCTATTCCCATTGATAAAACTTTCAGAAATATGTATTTAGGTACATTTGTACCTAAAATAGAAAACCTAACTAATTAAAGAAAATTTCTAAAGGTAGTAAACTAAGCATTCGGTTATGCTTATTTTGTTATATTTTCACGATTAAACGGTTGGATGTAAAAATTTAGTCAAAGTGGTAGTTTGGTGGTACAGAGCTAGAATCTTGGAGATTTCAAAAATCTGTACTCAAAAATTTCAGTCCACGTTCTTGATACGTACTGCACAGGAATATTATACTTTACCGTCTTTTATTTACTGAGAAATTTCAAGGCTCAGAGTAAATATCTACCTTTTAGATCGACGAGGTGTAAATACATCCTCGGCCACACCGTCACTTAACTTGAAAATATCTTTGTCTTAATGTTAAGAAAATATATATAGGGTACTTTAATAATAACTATTTTCTACCATGCCAGGGCCGCTGTCTTCTTCTACCCGCTAGTCACAGCTAGTTTCTAAATAAACAAATGCATGTTAGTTAAGTGTAAATTAAAATTTTGTCTTCCTCTTACATAACTAAAAAAAATAAATGTTAGTAGTTATAAATGCATATATTAGTTCATAAAAGGCACGGACCCTGGAGTCTGTGGAGAATAAATTTGTTAATAAAAAAAAAAAAAAAAAAAAAAAAATGTTATTCTTATTATTCGACAATGAATATTTTGAGAAGAGGTACAATTACGTGAATCATGGAGGTAAACCGAATGGTTAGCGTGTCATGAACATAATGCGAGCATGTTTGGGCAAACAGTACTGTTGACATGAACAATCAAATCAATCACGAGGTACGAATAGAGTGTGGTACATTATGTGACCAGTTTTTTACGACCCACCTTATCCCTTCCCCTTCCCCTCCCATCACCCTTCCCTATTTTAGTAAAACCTGTCACCCAGCATTACACCATATTAGTTTTATATTATAATTCAAGGATACCTACTTAACCCACACGTTTCAAACCCACCATATGGTGGGAGTGTAAAAAATATTTCATCCCTTTTCTACATTTATTATTTATACTTCTTCGAAAACCTTGTAACAGCGTTTTGTTCACTGAACACAATACATCTACTTGATTAAATTTAGTTTATTTAGTGCTATTAGTTTCCGAGTTAAATTGCTGTCACATACATACATACCGTGAGGCAGACTCTTTATTTTCTAATTTAGTCGTAGTTACTACGGAACTCTAAAATAGCAAATAAATTGCCTACAATTTTAGGCTAAAAAAATATGATTCACCGAAATGACTTATTATAATAATGAAAAGTTGAAATATAATGACTAAAATAACAGCAATGTTGTAAAAATTTTCCAACTGCGTATGAGTGATGTGAGTAGTGGTCGGTTGGACGCACGCGCAGCCCGCAGGGGGTTATTACGGCGTGCTCGACCGGAACAATGCCAAGGTCGCACGACAACACTCGCCGCCTGCCGCGACGCAACGCTGCCTCATTAGACAACTGTTTTGTTTATCTTTACGTAATGCTGGGGCTTCATTAGCGGGCTACGGCGAATATTCGTATTAACGCCATAAGTGTGGCCGGGTAGATCGTTGCAACGCGTAGTATTCGAGCGAAGACGATGTATATCGGGGCACTGTCGGTAAACTGGCGCGTAACGCGACACGAATCTTAGTCCGCCTAATGCAGACAAGAACATCACGTATGCCCGTACACGATGTTTTCAGCGCACCAACGCGACACGAATCTTTGCCCGCTAATGTAGCCCTAGCATAAGACCCAGTGTCGTCAAAACACGAATGTATAGATGTGTATCATTCTTGCCTTCCGCCTTTTTACCCGTAAGCGTAAGTTACACTACAAAAATCGCTCCTAGCAATCGATAAATACTTGTTGCCTTGTCTACCTTTCAGAATTGCTGACGCTTATTAACCCCCGACCCAAAAATAGGGGTGTTAAAGTCTGACGTGTGTATCTGTGTTTTTCTCCGGTATCGTAGCTCTCAAATGGATGGACCGATTTTGATTAGTTTTTTTTGTTTGAAAAAAAGATTTCACCGAGAGTTCTTATCTATGTTTCATCAAAATCGGTTCATCCGTTTTTATTTTATCGGGGAGTTTTGAGTTTTCTAAAATTATGTTTCTTTTATATAATTAATAATATATTTAGACGAAATAGATCTTTGTTCGACCACCAACTCATCTGATGGTAAGGGACGCCATCGCTGAGGATGAAGTGGTCTTCACTTCCAGAGTGTCATAAATGCTATATTTTTTTGTAGTAATAGTAGGTAACACATCTCTCGCAAAAATAAAAAAACGCTTTTTTTCGTAACCTCCGACGAACTTTTTCGTAATAAACAAGTGGTTTTACTAGAATTATTCTAAAGATTATATTTGCTCATTTATAATCATTTACAGCGACTTTACGCATACTTTCTCACAAAAACGTACACTCAAGAGCCTATCAAGCGTAACGAAATTGTAAGTTAGACTACAAAAAATGCTTTTCTGCAGTAGGGTATTTTGTTTTTCTCTTAACACAGATACTTGTATACTTAGTTTAGAATAGCGTCATGTGAGAAAGGCCTAATAATAACAAACAACAAGTCTGTCTGCGCTTGCGCAGCGCGCGGACACGCCGCCGCCGCGGCCTTGCCGACAGTTCCGTGAAAGGCGATCGGTTACACACGACCGACGGGTAGGGTTACCTGCATTCACATTTTGTCGCACTATTATTAAAGATGAACTTTAATGAGTTCCGCTTTTTAACGGATATAACGCATATACTTTACATAATTATTTTTACTGCTTCCGTGTCGCACCGACGAGACTGTATAGTTATAAAAATTTCAATATCTACTGCATGCGATTTAAAAAAAATATTCCATAGGAACGTAGAAGTCGCTCACCGTGTTAACAAGTCTTGTAGACACGTGCCAGGATTGAGATTTTATTCATTTGATGACAGGGTCATGCAGGTGGCGACGACCAACCATTTTCTACCATCTATATAATATATTAAAGTTCGAGTATTCTTTCATAGGTTTTGTTTGTTTTGTTTGACTTCATTTCTATGCGTACGTACAACCCTAGCGATAGCACATTATTCCGCGATATTTTAGAATTTCGTGCGGGCGCTGTCACCTGAAACATTGCGTATGCTTTCGTTATCGATCGATACGGAGACATAGATCGCTGCAATACAAATGTACTTTATATAATGGATTGATATTGACAGACATCGTATAATTACTTAGTATACCTAAGTGCACTTACCTGAGGCAAAATGAAATAAACCACATTCGTTGTTTTCACGCAAGTCTCTCCACTAGCAAGATTCTATTTTAGTAACGTGTGTTAGTAGTATGAGGAACCCTTGTAGTTCCGTCTTGACTGTCTGTCAGTCTGTCTGTCGGTCCGTATATTACAGTACAGCCATTTTATTATTTATTGTTGTTCAGGTACATGATAATGGAAACACAGAAAAATATTTTAAATATTTTATTTTTATTTTTAGTTGTTATAATAGATCCATTTGTGAAGAATCATTAGGTGTTCGATTGAAATGTGTCCAATATAGAATTCTACAGACAAACATTCTTGGAACGTCAAAAAGCTGTAAATAGTAGTAACTACGAAAATTTATGCTTATAAAGTTTAATTCCCAACTCCCAAGGTATTATCGGGGCTTTCCGTATTCAACCCACAAAATTTGTACTCCTCAATCCTATTGATATCCATATTCTTCATTGTAATCAATTTAGGTACAATCAAAGTTCAAAGTTATTTATTCGCTATAAATCGATCGTTGTTAGATAAAATTAAAATATTCATAGATGGGACTGACATGCCAATGTTGGCCGAAGTCCCTAATCTGAATAAAATTTTAAAAAAGTACCTTCTTTTAACTTAACCACTTATTTCATTGAAACCTACATAGGGCAAGGGTCGACAAGCGCTGCGAAGAACGACCGGCCACAAAGTGGACAGACAACCTCTTACATGCGGCAGGAAGATAAGGTTACAAGCCGTCTACAACCAGTCTTTTTAAAAATACATGAGGGAGACCAATGTCATCAAACACAAATAGCTAATTTAACCTTGGACTTCTTGCCTGAGATATTGATGATTGTCAAGGCACCTAAGGTGAAATCATTCATTCATTCATGATACATTTATCAAAATGCTGAACCTGACTGCTGAAGAACATTATGTTGCCAATATGTAAGGACCAATTGGTCTTTTGCTTTTTATCACAGAATAAATAAATAGTACAACGTACTTATCTTTACATGAATCAACGATTCGATAAAAATAACACTTCAAATTTATTGTTAAGGATAAACCTCTCTAAATTCAATCAGTTTAAAAATATACCCGTGGTTAGTGACTCGCGGAGTAAATTAATATTAACAAACCAGGCTAAGTGTGAGTCGCACTCTGACACAAAGGGTTCTTTATCACCATGAAATTACAGATAAATTTTGTGTAAGTAATTTATTTTAAAAAATATTTTTAATATCCGGTTGGTTAGATTTGACTGGTTTTGTTTTGTAGTTTGTTGTAACTTTCTACGTTTAAACGTAAATTTCAGTAAAATAACGAATTTCGATAACATAATTCGGAATACATCCTAATGGTATTATTTTAACGGTCGTTATTTTATACAGATAAAATTAAAAAACAATATCTAGTAAAATGGTCACTGAATGCAGCGGTGTCATTCTAAAGTCGCAGGTTTCAGTGACCTTGCTTGACTGTCGTAGGTTGTAATGGCATTATGACGTCACGTCCGGTAGTTCCACTGCGAGCCATATCATGATGACTGTCATTACAATGATTGTTGAAGAGCATGTTTACTTTTTTGTCAGAAATGATGAACAATCGCCTGGAGTAAAAATTAGCGTTTGGTTTTCCTCGTAAAGTAATTGTGTTTTCTGCTGCTTGGTTTTTTTTTTATTGTAACTGCAACAGTTATATGATAAGGATTTTTATGACTGTGCCATTTGACCACAACTCGCCGATGGAAGTAAGAGGTCGAAGATGGATCACGCTTGAACATGAGATATACCCATTCACTCTTGTGTTGAAGAGACGCAGGTTGTATTTATTAGGAAAAACCGAGGCTGATAATGAGCCCCCTTAGCAGTTCTTATTTATTTTTAATGTTAGCTAGATATACAATTGACCACCAACTCGCCTGGTATTAAACGACGGTGTGGCCGTCGTCGATCTGCATCTGGAAAATATCTATTCACTCTAAGCCTTGAAAATTCCAAAGAGTTCCATTCCATGTATGTGCAGTAGTCAGTGCCGTTCAAGAATCAAGAAGAATCAAAAGAATCAAGAACGTTGATCGATATCGCTGAGCTCAGATTTTTGGCATTTCAATGATAAATGGGTGGTAATGCGCCGACTTTCTGCTAGCTCTTTAGTGAAATGGGTAGCGTAAAATTAAGTGAAGTTCTTGCGCATAAACAGGACATATAGACAGACGGACATCGCGAAATAATAAGAGTTCCTCGTAGTTACAACGGAACTCTAAAAAGAAGCCCGAAATTACTTTGTACGAGTTTTTTTAAAGTTCACAAAACTTTTACTTCAATACGCTCCATATAACGTAAATCAGTTCAACTCGTATTTAAAGCGAAAATTAATATAACGGATTTTATACCGAAAACACCGGCCAATTGTGTGTCGTGCCACGCGAAAAGTAGGATTCCGTAGTTGTACGTCAAAATTTATGTAAACTTAAAACACAGTCTCCTGTTCAATACCCTTGCTAAATTAAAACTTTCTAGTACTTATAATCTTTGAGTTAAGCTGCAAACAGACGAACGGACGGACGGAACTGGATAGACAGACGGACATGGCTAAGCTGTAAGGGTTTGTAGTTGACTACCGAACCCTAAAAAATTTGGCGTCTAAGTTTTTTTTTTTATATTTGATACCAACGTAGATAATGCAATACGCTTATTTATAATTATATTATGTTGTAAATACAAACACTTATACATATAATATAACAAAAAATTACAAATGCGTATTCTTTAGTATAATTCCAGTAAAATCATTTGTTTATTATGAAAAAGTTTGTTAGAGATTACGAAAAACCAATGTTATTATTTTTGCGAGAGATTTATTATTATTATTACAGAAAAAACATATGACACTCACATAGAAACATACATACCCACACACATACATACATACAATTATATATACATTCAAAAAACATAGCCTCCTTCTTACTTAGTCGGATAAAAATACAAACGTATTGAGAAACTCTTCCTTTGAATTAAAAATAAACTGTCAATGTTACCTTATACATATTTGACCATGCGACAAACATCGGTATAAAAAAACAACAGTGTAAACAGCGGCTTACATATTAGGTCTCTCATCCCTCAACCCGCAAAATTCATACATGTGGTCTTAGATTTCAGCTAATTTCCAGCACTAACAAGATTTCACAAACTAATCTCGTCTTCCCAACTCGCTTGGATACAAGTAATGTTACTAAAGGAACACGTAAATATTCTGACTATACATAGATATATAGGTAACTCTTTATTAAAATACCACTACAAAAAAGAAAACACAGAGAACATGAGACTATGGGTAGGCTTTTAATTGGCGTACTATTATAATCTATATCTTATTTAAATAAAAACAAAGTCAGGTTATATAATATTTGAATAATATTAGCTAAAACTGTGTTATATAAAAAGCGGCTTTATTACTATAATTTCTAACTGCAACAAGCAAATCCACGAGCCAGCGCTCAGTTCAACATGACTCGTCGTCCTTCGTCCCTGGGCAACTCTTGCGCGGTACAACGACCCGGAAAACCTTTTATGGAACACACGTAACTTGCGCAGGATTCTGTGCCGTAATGAAAACTTATTTTTGGCGTAACCGATGACTTGATGTAATCTTATCTCGTTTTTACGATGAAGATTTTTTCTTTGTAATTTAATCAAAGTTATGTGCATTTTTGGGACTCTTAATGATACAATGTATTGGAAAATTATGCTTGTACTTTTTGATTTATTCCTGGAGCTTGTTCAAAATTCATAAACTTAATTTTATTTTAAATTACATATTAAAATTTTAATGATTATTTTATCTCGTTATTTTTTTTCTGTTCTGGAAGGAAAATAAAATCGTAGAATGTGTCAGCTGCTTCTTTCCTCGAGCATACAATAAAAGTCAATGTAGATTATGGTAGTAGATAGTAACTTATGGGAAATTAGCAATTTTGTAGGCCATAAGTTGTGGGCCAGCGGCAGAGATGCGGCGGGAAATCAAAATTCAAACGTTTTTTTTTCCTTTTTGTCCTGGTAACTATTTTAGAGTCTGTTCAGGTTAAGAACTAATCTGGCATTGAGGGCGCTGCTGTCCTTATTTCATTACTTTGTTCAGTTGAGACTACAGAATACCATAGTAGTATATACTTACAGACATTAGTAGGTACCTACCCGTGGTTTGCCACGATAGGAAATGATTGCAATGTTTGCGACAATCTAATATTATTAATTATATTAATTAATATTTATTATTTATCATTTAAAAAACATTAAGATTATTTGATTACAACAAAAGATTTGTTATATAAACAATTAAACAGAGTTATGAGGTATAAGCATTTAAAAAATACAACCGTATTGAGAACCTCTTCCTTTTTTGAAGTCGGTTGAAAATATAATACATATATTTAGGATTACGAGTTAATTTGAGTAACCTCTTATTCGTCTGTCGGTTCATTTAACCGGATCACATCAAATCGGATTTATATGAATTTCTAAAAGAAAAAACAAAAAGTTTATTCAACTAAGTCTATTTCTCAACTAAGTTCTACGATATAAATAGTCCTACCTCAATACGGCGCGGGTTACCTAATGGCCAATACAAAGTAAACGTCTGTAAGCATGGAAGGTGTTGCCAACGTTTGGCAACTCTCCAACATTTCGGCCGCTCCCGGGTTCCTGTCGTCTATACTTGGTGCAAGTCACAAGTGCTCGCGGGCTTTTACACCCTTGTTTGGAATGAACTCCAAAGTTTGAAACATTGATGCAAAGTTACTGGTGTACCCAAGGTGTATCGGTTTTCTATCGCATATATTTTGGCGAGTGCTACATCGGATCTCTCTTCTATCGAACATTTAGAAAGACGATTTTAATTAAACATAGCTTAAGACACACTGGAGCAAATCTTCTTTTAAAGAAAACTAGATAAAAATCGGTCCATCCGTTTGGGAACTACGATACCTCAAACAGACATAGATACACACGTCAAACTTGTAATACCCCTCTTTTGGGTCGGAGCTAAAAAACGCTGTAGAACGCTGTAGAACGAAACGCTGTAGAACGAGTATGTATACCCATACGTAAACGGGCGCCACTCACACATCCACAAACAAAAAACGTGTTAATATAAAACGAGTATGTAAGCCCATACGTAAACGGGCGCCACTCACACATCTACAAACTATATCGAATCCAACGCAAAAAAAACGATATTGCTCTACAATTGATGGAGATACATACAGTTAAAAATACAATAGAACCTCGTCCTTTTTTGACAAACAAAAAAACACAAAATAGTTTCTAATTTAATATAATTGATATACTGTCAACATGGGTAACTTTGACCCGTGTCAAACTTTGTACATAGCTTTTTTCGAAGTTTCTAGATTTTTTCCCCAAAAGGTTAGTATGCAGTCAAAACGACTACTAATTAATCAATAAAGTAGTATGGATACTATTTGAGAACCTTCGAAAAAAGCTATGTACAATGTTTGACACAGAGTCATACCCACGTTGATAGTAATGTACATAGTCATTGGATAAATTCGTAGAGTTCACACGCTTCCGTCACGACCGCCCCTTCGCTTCAAAAGTTTTTCACGATCAGTCTAAAGCCCGATTTATCGCGTTCACGAACCGTCTAGTGTATAGCATGTTCGGAAAGATAATTAATGTGGCATCGAGGGCGCTGTTGTCCTTATATCGTTATTTTGTTCGACTAACTACACAATTGAGACGCGAGTTTCCATTTTTGCCACGATTGTTCTGTTTCCAAACAGACTACAGGGTTCGTGATTCACACTACTCAGATTTACACACAGACTACATTAATATGTCTATTGTTTAGTTCTCCGAATCAAAATAATATCTGTTTACACATATATATTCACAACATTGATTACTTCTTTTTAGGGTTCCATAGTGACTACGAGGAGCCCTTATAAATTAAAAAATAAAACCGGACAAGTGCGAGTCAGACTCGCCCACCGAGGGTTCCGTACAAACTAGTATAAAAAGGGGGAAATCATATATTTTTTTATATTTTCCATATAAAAAAATATATGATTTCACCCTTTTTATACTTCATAAGCCGAAAAATATACATCGTAAAAATATTTAAAAACCTGTTTTAGCTTATGCTAATGAAGCTCTTTCATATGATACCCCACATGATACGCTTAAAGAACTTTAAAATTTAGACAGACGGACAGACAGACAGATATGGTCTAAGATCCCGCTATAGGACGACCTTCACCGAGCTGGTTAATGGATGTTTTTTTTTATATTCAATTAAATATGTCAATAAATATATTGCAAATGGGGTGTCTAAAAAATTTCAGACAACCCATAATAGACAGACGGACAGACGGACAACAAAGTGATCCTATAAGGGTTCCGTTTTTTTTTTCTTTTGAGGTACGGAACCCTAAAAATATAAAAACATACATACATACAATCGAAAAACATAACCCTGCTTTTCACGCAGTCGGGCAAATATAAGAGTGATTTTATGTATGTATGATTACCGTAAAATCTGCCACCGCTAGTGTGGGCGATCAACAAACACTCTTCTTACGCAAACATATGCTTAGTATGTTAGACTACCTAAACTATGATGTAAGTATTTTGTCTCAGAAGTTGGTTTATCTCACTGTGCATTAGAATGCTTGCACGGCGCTTATAATTTGTCTGACAAGTGAATTCCAAAACAAAAGGTTTATTTACGTTTTCAGCCGACTTCAAAAAAGGAGGAGGTTCTTAATTCAACTGTATTGTTTCTTTTATGTTTGTTACCTCATAACTTTCGACTGGGTGAACCAATTATGATGATTTTTTTTATATTTGAAAGCTGGTGCTTCCCGTATGGTCCCATTTCAATTTGGTCCAACAATTTGGTTCTGAGAATGGCATCCATGAGAAGTCTTCAGTCAGTTTTTTAAACTATAATTATAATACTTCTAATCATTAATTATTCGACCACGCCTTAATTTCGCTATGCATTATTAAACCTGTCTATTGAACAGGTTTATTTTATCAGCGCTGAATGCGGATCGGTCAGGAGGTCACCTCTCGAGAACCACTCGACCTTTGCTGTCAACCAACCTGTCAATAAAAGGATGAAACAAAACCACAGACGACCACAGAACCACTACAGCTAAAAACAATACTATTTGATTGGCAACGGTGTTAGAATTTGATCCAGTTTAGCAATATTGCATGAGCTTTCGCTGTAATATGTACATCAAACCACTAACTGACAAGTATCTATATTATTAGAAGAACAAAATACCCGACTGCAGAAAAGCGGTTTTTATTTCGCTCAAACGTGTTCAACAGGGTATGTATATATAGAGGTATGTGTATATAGAGTATATATAGAGTATGTATAGCGTGCGAGTGAATAATTCAATTCGAGCTCTCCAAATGTATACACAGGATCTGTATACACAGATCCAAAGTCTCTTGCTACAGAAACAAAAATCAAATTTCTCAATTTGCGTAAAAAAAAGTTACAGCCGAATATGTCGTAAAAAACGCACATTTCGACACTCACAAGAGAATCAAACCAATGAGGAGTACCCCATTATAGTAAACGGGAAGTATCCCGTTTACCTAGAACTATGAAATTTGGCAAAAAGCATTGTCATATAATACATATACATATAGGAAAAAATCCAAAACCTGGATATTTTTTATTTAATCATAAAAAAATTGGGTCTTTATGCAAGGAAGGAGGGTCCGAATTTTTAAGTGCTTTAACTGCATCATGTGGTTATCATATGAAAGAACTTAATTAGCACAAGCTAGAACAGGTTTTAAAAAAAAATTACGATGTATATTTTTTGATTTATTAAGGAAAATATTAAATAATATATAATTTCCCCCTTTTATATACTTACTAGTTTATACGGAACCCTCAGTGGGAGAGTCGAACTCGCTCTAATTCGCTTGTCCGTTTTTTTTAATACTAATTTTATTATTGAAAACGGCGCAAATGTTATCTATCGGAAAATATGAACTTAGCCTGAACAAGAGAGTGGTTGCTTACGAGCTTCTTGGCAGGTTTTGCAAAGAATTTCTGATTTGTAAATAACTCTGACTATAGGTTGACAAACTAAATCTCAACTAAGTACATCATACTAAAATTATTTTAAAAAGTTATGTTTAATTACATAATTTTATTTACGTATGTCTACATACGTTATAAGTATTTTAAATGTAGCTATTTAAACCCTTTCTTTTCATATCAACAATCAACTTTTTTTTTCTTCGAATCTCAAATAGGTTTCTTATCTTCTAGGCAAGCTCGCTCCATCGTATACCACAACAGCTACTTAACATCATGCGAGTTAGCGGTCAAGCGCAAAGCTATTATCGAATAAAATAATCAGACAGAAGATTTTTTCTTGATATTTTTTTATGTTGATTGAATGACCGAATCTGCGATTTTGAATTTTCACATCAAATAGCCTAGCTCTCAGACCAAAACAAGTTAGGCTCTACGGTGCAATAAACATAAATGCTAACACAAACCTAAAACTCTAAATCTTCTTTCTGTGTTTCATCATCATCTCAACCACAAGAATGGTCCAGCAGTGGACGCTGGACATAGGCCTCCCCCATTGATTTCCAGAAAGACTGGTTGGAAGCGGCCTGCGTTTACTGTTTTCTGTGTTTACTTATATTTTATTATCTGGCAATAAAATATAAATATACAACTGAAAATATTAATGCTTAGAATTAACCAGTTAGTAATAGAATCTGCCCACCGCTCCATCTGTATATATTAAGTTTTACAATGGGCTTGATCATTTCAATTAAGGCCGCAATAGGCGCCAGTACAAATCGAACGTTCCTCACGGGTTGTTTTGAAAGCTCTGGCTTTACCCTCTCAATGTAATCTGAGACGTATCTTTCCATTCGACGACCCACGGGTCCAAAGGAAGACGTCTAATTTAATATGCCTTTGTCTGCTCTCCTTTATAACCGAATCCGTGGGCCCTTTGACATTGGAATAAACCTGAATGCGTGTCAACCTATTTATATACATATTTCTATAGTTAAATATAACATGACACCTGTCACTTTCCATTGAAGCAGTACCTTCTCTTGCACTCTTGAAATGTAACAAGTACTTACTTAGAAAAACTTTTTAAGTTAAACGGTTTTATTGAAAAGAAAGATAATTATTTAGGTAATGTATTTGCTGTATTTTACTAGAAAAGCCCATTCATTTGATACCCATATTGTGGGGGTTGAGTTAAAATATGAAATACGCCATTTTTGGAGGCGGCCTACTTGGATTTACAATAATACAGAATATACTAAATTGTATTGTCATCAGGACTATAGGTGTATACCAAATTTCAGATCGATCCGTCAACTGCAAGGGGGTAAAATTTCAATTACAAAATTTTACCCAAACAAACAAATAAACAGGTCAAGCTAAAGAAAGCCGTTTAAAAATAATTTTCTCAACATATTAAACTAAATGTATCCCTTTATAAGTACGCAACATAAATAGAAAAGAAAGGAATAGTCACATTAAAGAGTATTTCATAGACAGGCAAAAATAGGCACGTTTATTATTTAAACTCTTTTTATTTGTCTAACAGAAAATAATTGAGTGATCAAAGTAGTTAGACAAGCAGGCAAGAGTCCGTTTATGATGCAAACTATTTATTTACTTATAAAATTATACTTCATACGTACGTAATAATACATAATAGGCGATAAGTGATTGAGATTCCATAACAAAAACTGAGGCAACCATTATATGAATATTGTACATTCGCTTGTAACCATGAACACTGCAAAATGTTTGAAACGTCAGATCTTAAAATTATACGTAAAAAGCACGCGATCAATCAATTAAACATTATTTAATTTCAATGAATAACAATCGCAAAAACATACTTAGTGCGTCAAATTAAAATAAACAGTTACCTATCATTAATCCGTAACATGAAATATTTAATATAATTTTCACTTCAGTAGCTCAAACATGTAGGTTTTGCTGCCTGAAATCACTGAGCAAAATGCGATTTTGCTCACTGAGTGAGATTTTGAATTCAACCTCAAAGACAAACACGTTCGGAATTTCGAACTAACTAAAGAAATTTTGCAAAAAGATAATTATGTCTTTTAATGTAATTTATTGAATTTTTAACTTATTGTTGTATTTAAACGAAAATAAGTATTTACTGCAAATAAAACTGATATTTAACCTGTGAATATTTATTATCTCCTAAAGTGTTCTCGCTGCTGAAGTGAAAAGTTATGTGTGTTACACGAGAGCAAAGTTTTTTGCATCTCGTGCCTTTGAATCTCTCGCCACACTCAGGATTCAAAATCAGCACTCGCAGCAAAAAACGACTTTGCTCTCTTGTTGCACAAATAACCATTATTCATTTACAAACACAATACAAATTTATAAAGTATAGCACCTATAGATTTTATTAATGTTTTAAATATAATGTAATATAGAATGTAGGAAAATATTAAAAAGCTAAACTAAAATATACTTATTTTCTTTATTTTTTTTTATTTTATTAAAAAAACCGACCAGTATCAGAAACCAATAGGTTCTGTTCACACAGAATCCGTCGCTAAGTAAACAACAATAATTAAATTAAACTTGAACTGAATATTATTGAGCGGGTTCCATAACAGCATCCTGTTATGTACGCGGCAAAAACTTAATTTATCGTTACTAGTATCGATTAAATTAATTATTCGGTCCGCTTCCTAAAAATTATCCTTCAGTTTTTGCTGCTCAAGCGCCACTCATAGAAATCGAATCTTGTTCAAGGTCTCGCACCTACTTCTTCGTAATCATTATCACTATCGGTCACTATCTCATGAAAGTGGCAAGCTACGATGAGTGAATTTGCGTTTTGGTGTACACTCGTTAAGGTTGATTTTTGCATGTATTTCCTGGGGTGTTACGTGAGATATTACGGGGCATTATCGTGGACAGCGAAGCCTTATTGTCAACGAATCTATGTACGTGGAAAATCGATATTGCGTTGGCGGATGTCGGCGCGTCAAGGGCGAGCGTTGTTTACTGACTCTTGATTGTTGAACTATTTTTTTTTATATAAAATTTTTAGGATACTGCTCTGTGAGATAAGACGTAATTTTACACGACTACCCTAAAATAAGTGTAGAGTGAAATAAGGATTCATGTATTCAAGTAGTAGGTAAATATGTATTTCTTGTATTACACTATATTATCTTACATAAATCCAGATCAGATGAGCAGCGCCGGCTTTGAGGCCAACATGTAGAGCCGGGGTTAAACTTCACTGCAACCTAAAACTTTGGATTTCAACTATTTCAAACATATACATCTCTCTCTCTCTTGCTTAAGCTTCGAGTAGGTCATTCGATACGAATAGACTTAATCTGGGTGTCTTAAAATCGTGAGTGAATAAATATATTCACTCGAATTGATTTGATTTTTTTATTTTTCTAGGCCACCGCGCTCCATCGTAGACCGCAACAGCGAGTTAACGGCCAAACGCAAGCCTATAATATTAACAAATAAATGCATGACACATTTTCCAGTATAAAGAAATCAACCAGTGACGACCGGTTTACCACATAGACGTAATAATAATAATACATAATAGGTAATACCTATTATGTATGTATATGACGTAAATACCCAATGTCCTTATTCACATTTACTAAAAAACAACAAAATGCCCATACAATGTCTTAAGGTGCTCTTATATACTTACGGGCGACAAGAATCATATCAATTCTAGGCAATACTAGTCGATTGTGACGTCACAAAATATCCAGCAAATTACGACAATAGCAACGTGCATCAATTTCATTCATTTTAATTTCATGTTAGACAGAGAACACACGATCGCGGAAGATGACGTCATGCATCATATTTGCAGTTTTTTTAACTATAATTATACGGTACGAACCTCAAAATTCTGGAATACCACCCATGTAATCGGGCGTCGGGTGTATTACACCACCTACTAATTACACACTATTAACACAATAAAATAGAAATCTTCTAAGCAAGAAATCACATCTCCGCACATCAAAATCACTTAACATCAGGCAAGACGGTTAAGTGTGAAGCTATCAATAAATAAGAAAGTATTTTATTAAACTCGAAAAATAAATCCTTGGCGAAAATTTCAAGGACTTCGAATTAAAAGGTCATTAGGGCGCGGCTGAAAGGAGTAAATTGATAGCCAGCGCTGAAAGTCCGCTACTGATCTCAATGGACGGATTAAGCAAAACATTTTAAATTGTAGCTTGTCACCCCGTTTCACGCGATACAATAGGATGGCTTACAGTATAACTGGCTGGATGTAGTCGTATATAAAATAAATCCGTTTGTATGGAGCACATCACAATATTTGCAACTGGGGGGATTCTTTGAAATTATGATAGGAAAATAACTAAAAATCATAGATCAACAATAATCCCCGATTTATAGACTAGTTGCGTTCCGCGGTTTCACTCGCGTAGTTATGAAAAACGGTGATGATTATGATGATGATAAGTAGCTTATGTCCGTCTCCAGGTCCAAAGCTATCTCTATACTATTTTTCATAACGATTGGTTCAGCTGTTTGAGCGTGTAAAGGTAACAAAATTAGCTTTTATAATATCATTATGAAATTGTGTCAAATGTATTTCAAAACACTAGTACATTCGTTTAAATAACAATATAGGTACATCATTGTCTTTTATGTTGTCACAAATCTTATTTTTACTAGACTTACCAAGCTTAAGTTAACTTCAGTTACTTAATACTTACAAAATAATCTTCCCGTAACGATAAGTACTCGTAGTAAACAATAGTTTGTAATTATGACAAAAGTCACGGACCCTGGTGTCTGTGGAGATAAAAATTAAATTTAAGAAAAAATACTGATCTACTCATAGTAGCGATGCTATTTTTTTTATTGATGACTACGTGCTTTCTCCCCATTCCTCGTTTTTGGTTCACCATTGCCTATTCCTCTATTTTTATGGTTCCGTAGTCAACAAGGAACCCTTATAGTGCTTGAACAGATACGAAAAAACTTCTTCCCCTACAAGTGGAAATGTTTTTTTTTGTCGGGTGTGGGATTTCGTAAGTAACTTAATTCAAAAATACTGTGGGTGTGCGAAAGCCACAGGGGAATGCATAATGATGGTGTAATTTCCCTATTTGCAACGTTTACACATTGATTTTCCCTATATTTGTTTTTGTGAGTGCCATAATGAATTCTTGTACCCATTGTCACTCTCACCATTATGACAATTCATATGACACCTCACTTATCGAAACAAAATTCATCCACCCGTACGTATGCATATACCTATACATACAACACATACATAATCTCGAAAAATATAACCCTCCTTTGGCAGACGGGTAAAAATGACTAAGTACATGATTAAAAAAGATTGCTTTTACATTACGTTACGTATTTTTTTATGATTCAGGATAGACGTATGTCCACAGCCATCAAAATAATAAATATGACGAGCACGCATTTACCTAGATTTTAATTACGATAAGAAATACAAATACCACTTTTTAATACCGAAGAGCAAACAGAAAACACATTCGTATTAATTGGATTAATCCGGACTTTAACGCTCAAACGCAACCCTAACAATTATTAACATATACAAATTAATTAAAAAATAAAATATTTGTAAAAAAATAATAAAAAAGTTTTGTATTTGCAAAAAAGTTAAAAATAAAGAGCTCTGTTTAACCGACGCGCGACGGCGGCGTTAGTTCGGTCATATAATGCCCTAGTCGAACTAATTATTTTTCTAACCATAATCATGACTGATCATGACTAAAAAACAACTTTTTCTTTTTTGCGTGTTCGATATTTAATTGAATAAAAAAACCGGACAAGTGCGAGTCAGGCTCGCCCACCGAGGGTTCCGTACAAACTAGTAGATAAAAGGTGGTAATCTTTTTTTTTTATATTTCCCTTCTTATACTGAAAAATATACATCGTAAAAATATTTTAAAACCTGTTTTAGCTCGTGCTAATTAAGCTCTTTCATATGATATCCCACATGATACGGTTAATTCACTTTAAAATTTGGACCCTCATTCCTTGCATAAAGACCCTATTTTTTTGTGATTAAATTAAAAATGTCTAGTTTTCGGATTTTTTCATATATGTGTACTCTAACACAATAAGCATTGTGCAAATTTCATAGTTCTAGGTCAACGGGAAGTACCCCATAAGTTCTGATTCTCTTGTGAGTGTCGAAATGTGCGTTTTTACGACATATTCGGCTGTAACTTTTTTTTACGAAAACTGGGAAATTTTATTTTTATTTCTGCAGCAATATACTATGGATCTGCGTATATGGTTTTAATTTCAACACGATACCTTTACGCGTTCCCGAGATAAAGGTCTTGACACCCGGACAGACAGACAAACGGACAGACGGACAACAAAGTGATCCTATAAGGGTTCCGTTTTTTTCTTTTGAGGTACGGAACCCTAAAAATACACCCAAGAAAAATCTAACCACATACATTGAAATCGGTCAAGCCAATGCTATACTTATTTACGTTATACCCACAAAAAATATTTTTTGTTAGTGTTGGAAGAAAAGGGAAAAATACGACTATTTAATATTTGTGAAAAGCAGAAACACACGAAATATCTTGTATTCGTTAATTTATGACTATTTGATATTTGCAAAAAGCAGAAACACACGTAATATCTTGTATTCATAATTTAGAGAAAATGTGTTATGAATGAAACTTGAGGTAATGAGTTGGCGCCACAGATTCAATAATGTTAACTACGGACCTGTTGGTCCTGCGTCACTGCGACACAGATTGAACAACAGTTTCTACGACAGATGCTTCACTACGCACGCGAAATGCCTATGCTTGTTAGGGGTTGATTTTAGAGCTTTCTGCTCGAATAAGTCTGGTTTTTATGTTTTTCTCAATTTAGATTTATGTTTCAAGTTCTCGACATCGTGCACGCGATTTAACTGATTTTTTACTTTGAAATTTGCTACTACAGTATCACATGTCAGATATTTTGTCTCCATCCACTCCTACTAAAATGGCTAGCTATGGATGGCTGGTGGCTGGCTTAGTTTTTTCAGCCCTGTTTGTACAAAATGCCCACTGCTGGGAACGGGCCATCTTCTCATTGTGAGAAGGGTTAGGCCATAGTCTGCCACGCTAGCCAAGTGCGGGTTGGCAGACTTCACACATCTTCAAGATCATTGAGAACTCTCAGACATGTAGGTTTCCTCACGACGTTTTCCTTCACCGTTTGAAGTTGGCGGCAATCAACAATACGCACATAACTTCGAAAAGACAGAGGTGCGTGCCGTGGGATCCGAACCCAGGACCTGCGGATCGCAAGTCAGACGGTCTCACCACTAGGCTGCCGGAAACTCCTTCGTATTTTAGCAAACTACTAATTATATAGAGTGATTGGCAATTTAATGATAAATCAAATCAAATGACAATAGCATGATTTTTCTCGGCCAATAACAGACTTGGTACTTTGGGGATAACCAAAGGCATTGCTTTTCGTGTGTTTGTTAAGATTTGTGATGGATGTTACAAGTTTTGATAATTTCACATTCCCAGAAGGCATGCATATTAAAAAAAATTGCGGAAATGAAATAAATTTCGAGGAAATTGATAAGGAAATTCGAGAATCAGGGTACGGCTTTCCTTGAGAGAGGCTTAAAATCCTACCAAGAGACTTAGACTTACTATAGACTCACGAAGGTGACAACATTATTATTATAATTTCTAGAACTAAGATAAATATTTTATTACTTTCGGATAGCTGAGATCAAAATGAAGAATTGTGTAGAGTGGATTTATCCATACAAAAGGAGGAAATTGATCTCTACTATAATATCATCCGATTTCGATGTTGTTTTTTAACCGACTTCGAAAAAGGAGGAGGTTATCAATTCATACCATATTTTTTTTTTTTATGTATGCACACGAATTACTCCGTCATTCGACAACCATTTTTTGTGTTTCCTGAATTGTTGTATAGAGAAAGCTCCCAAGTTGGTCCCATAATTATTTTATAAGCATCGCTTTATTAGTTTTTGAATAATCTCTAAAAATTAAAATATTTTCATGGTTATTCCTGAGTAAGTGCGTCAGATTATAAAATCGCAGAGTTCCACCTACACGTTTTTCTTTGCAAGAGTGTCAAATATTAAGGATTATCGTATAAACATCTGCACATTTTCTAATCTTCGAAGACGAGCATTTGACATTCAATGACAATTCGCATTCTTACAATCGTGAATTAGTAAGTTGCGTTTGAAGTCGGTTTTTTAATAGAAAAAATATTTTTAATGTATAGTTATTTTATTATTAATATAGTTATTTTTTCTTTAACAGCTATACAAAAAAAAACACAATAATTCACGCGACTATCTCCCTCAGTTCCATATTTCAATATTTTTAAAGACATAATATCACTGAATGGAGATTATATAAAAGATTGAAAGTATTATAAAAATGGAAGATCACTTGGTTTATACAGACACTAGAAATATTTTAACCAAATTTTCCTTCAAGTTACTAAATAGTAAGTAAGTTAGTAGTAGTAAGTATTAAGTATATATTTTTTCTTTTTGTTTCGCCGGAGTTTAGGAAAAACATAAATTTGGGAACTCTTCATAGAAGAAATTGAGAATAGAATGCATTAAATATATCTCTAGTCAAAATAAATCAGTCTTTCATCTTTAAGTCCCAAATCCAAAAAGAAGGGTATTTGACGTGTGTATCTGTGTGTGTACTCGTAGCTCTCAAACGGATGGACCGATTTTGATGTATTTGTTTTTGTTTGAAAGAAGATATGACAGGGATTATCAGGTCGGCCAGTTTTTATGTCAGGATTAAAAAAAAACTTATTTGATATCACATAACACATAATACTTAATTTTTAATAAAAACTGGCACATCAATACACAAAACCGTCGAGACTGGAAATGTCGGGGGAGGCAGTCGGACACTACAGGCTAACAACAACAAAAATACCTTAATAATACGTACTACTTACATATTTTTATAATATCTGTAATTATTTTACATCTTTAAAACGCCATGAGCCAGAGAGCTAACCAATAGCCCCGAGAGCACACTACTACTTTGGGGAGTGTTAGACAAGTGGCATTCTAATTTCGTTAACGCCAGTAGAATAGATAATTATAGTTTAAAAAACTGAAACAACCGACTTCTCGTGGATGCCATTATCAGAACTGGATCAAATTCAGAAATGGGACCACACGAGAAGCACCAGCTTTCAAATAAAAAAAAGAATCATCAAAATCGGTTCACCCAGTCGAAAGTTCTGAGGTAACAAACATAAAAAAATTACAGTCGAATTGAGAACCTCCTCCTTTTTTGAAGTCAGTTGAAAAATAAATGTACGGGATTGACATTAGCGAATTGTCACGCGACTGCACGACGCAGTTTCTAAGCATTTCGATGAGTAGGCGTTTGTAAAAACAGAAACGTCTGTCACTTGTCTAAGCATGCTGCAGTATGTACGGTACGAGAATGTAACGAGAACAATTCCCGCCACGCGATCCTCCAAATGTTATTTCAAAAGCAGACAATGAAAGTTTCAAAATCAGACGCTCAAATTAAAGTATTTCCTATTTTAGAACGGCCTTCGATCACCCAACTTAAGTAACTTAACCGACGAGCAATGTTAACTTCAATTGATTGACACATGAGAGATGGAACGCAACGCGTTGCTACATTTATTGTGAAATAAAGACGAGTAGCTAAAAGTTCACTAAAAATGTTCGGACAAGTGCACACGGGTGACGCAATAAGATAATGTTACGAATGTAAATGATTGCTAAGTGCCTAATATAGCGTTGTTTTAAGAGATGTTGCGAATTTGAGATTGCAGTGCAGTTTAACTTTGGGCGTACCGGGTGATCACTAGATGCTTATTGCGAAACTAGATATGTATATTATTTTATTGCAAAAAGAGAGGACATTCGTTTGGGCTTGTTATTAAATAAATAAAAAAATATTTGTGAACATTTCACACAACACCATCTAGCCCAAAGTCCAAACTAAGCAAAGCTTGTACTATGGATGGAACTAGATGGCTGATAGAATTCATATATACTTTTTTTGTGAACACAGAACAAACATCCATGCTCATCACACAAATGTTTGCCCTGGGTGGGGATCGAACCCATGGCCTACAGTTCAGCAAGCAGACATACTACCAACTGAGCCACAAGGCCAGTCAAATTATATGTATAAATTTTTCATATCATAAACATATTTATATCAGTTTACATTTTGTTTCTTTTTAACCCCCGTCGCAAAAAGAGGGGTCTATGTAAGTTTGACGTGCATATTTGTGTATGTATGTCTGTGGCATAGCTCTCAAACAGATGGACCGATTTTGATTTTTTTTTTTATTATTAAAAAAATAATTTAATCTAGAGTGTTTTTAACCATGTTTCGTCAAAATAAGTTCAGCCGTTTTCTTATATCGGGGTTTTAAAGTTTTCTAAACAAAAAACTCAAGACACGCTGCTATTAATGGGTTTTTAGATTAAAATTAAAGTATACTTAGGTATTAGCTTCACACTAGCTACTTTTTTAAATTTAAATTATTATTGTAACTTAAAAATAAACTGTTAAATGTATTAAACAAATATTGCAGGAAGCAACTCAAGTCAACTAATCTATTGTAATTGATTAATCGCGTATACGATCAATCCATTAAAGTTGTTTAATTTCAATTGTAAACTGCTATGTAATTGCATTAAATCTTACATACATCCCGGTAGTTAAGCTTCTTTACATCTCTTATTAACTTTCAATAAAAACTATAGATCTACGAACAATACTTATCTACGTTATAATTGTTTAATAAGAGGTGCAAATCAGCGATTTTACTTTGAAACTCTTTTACGGTTCCGTACCAAAGGGTGTTCACAAACCCCTATTACTAAGCCTTTACTGTTTAAATCTTTGAAATCGTCATAGCCAGACACACGAATTTTGTAATGTCGTTAAATAATTGAAACGCTATACACACCTCAAATTTGGTTTGATTGTAGCAAAAAAGCCAAGTGCAATTGGCCTTAGCGCAACAGCTGGACAGATTTTTACTCACGTTGTACCTACTAAAAAATAATAGATCACCAATTTTCCACCCGCCAAAAAAGGGGTTTTTAGTATAATAGTATATATACAGATAAGGATAAAACAAACAGTTTCACTAATATATATATAATATAATATGGCACGACACACTCGCCGTGCTCCTGCACTACTCGTATTTGTATGTATTTCTATTGCTTACAAATGCTTAAAAATCTAATATACATAATACATATATAACCGAAACTATCAGGAACTAACGGATAATCTGAATAAAATAATCGTTATCGTATCTGAAACCGGTATAATATATTTATTCCTATATCCGGATTATTCCGGATCCGCAATTTTATATCCATAACATCCCTACTCCGAATAGGCGTTATATTCTTAAATACCTTAGTTAAATACGGTATTTCCCAGTACGCTCTTAGTTATATTTTGGTGAAAATTTGACTATCGGTATGTCGAAGTGCTGAAGTGTTTGTACAACAACGCCACCATGTCAGTCCGAGTACAAGACCAGAACTCAGAGGCAATTCCATTGAAAAGAGGCGTGAGGCAGGGAGACGTTGTCTCTCCGAAACTGTTTACCGCCGGTTTGGAAGATGCCTATAAGCTTCTGGAATGGAAAGGGCTCGGCATCAATATTAACGGCGAGTACATCACTCACCTTCGGTTTGCCGACGATATAGTAGTCATGGAAGAGCTCAGTACGATGCTCGAAGACCTCAATAGAGTTTCCCAACGGGTGGGCCTCAAAATGAACATGGACAAAACGAAGGTTATGTCGAACGCCCATGTAGTGTCCACCCCAATATCTGTGGGGAACTTCACTCTTGAAGTTGTTGACGAATACGTCTACCTACGACAAACTGTCCGATTAGGAAGGTCCAACTTTACGAGGGAGGTCAATCGTCGTATCCAACTCGGCTGGGCAGCGTTCGGGAAACTTAAAAGCGTCTTCTCGTCCAATATTCCCCAGTCCCTCAAGTCGAAAGTTTACAACCAGTGTGTGTTACCAGTGATGACATACGGCACTGAAACGTGGTCCCTAACTATGGGCCTTATAAGAAAACTCAAGGTCACGCAACGAGCTATGGAGAGGGCTATGCTCGGAGTCTCTCTACGAGATCGAATCAGAAATGAAGAGATACGTAGACGTACAAAAGTCACCGATATAGCACAGCGGATTAGCAAGTTGAAGTGGCAGTGGGCAGGACACATAGCACGTAGAACTGATGGCCGATGGGGCCGAAAGGTTCTCGAGTGGAAACCACGTACCGGCAAGCGCAGCGTAGGAAGACCAGCCACGAGATGGACAGATAATCTCATACAAGTGGCGGGAAGACGCTGGATGCAAGCCGCTTCCAATCGGTCTTTTTGGAAATCCATGGAGGAGGCCTATGTCCAGCAGTGCACTTCTTATGGCTGATATGATGATGGTGATGATGATGATTAGAATTTATGGCCAGGCCGGCGTCGCTTCCTTAAACACGAACTCTGATATTAAGAAACAGTCACTAAAATAACATCGAGATTATAATATGAAGCGTATTCCACTGCCGGCGACGGTGACCGGCCAGCAATTTATTAAATAATCGAAGTCAATATAATGTATATATTTTTATTGTTAGTGCAAACAGAAACAGCACAAATGAAGGCTGTCAACCCGACCCATTAGCATACCTAGTGATGTAACTTACGTATAGATTAGCGTGCGATTATTCCCGCATATACATCTTCTGTTATTCAATACAAAAGTAAGTAATATTTTAAGAAAATACGTATGGCTAAGAAAGCACGCTAGATATAAAATTCTCCGGTATGCGTTCGTTAGAAGAGAACCCATTGTCAAGGTATAAGGTCGTGAAATATCAGTTTAAGATGAATACGTATTATAACTAAACAACGCAAACATATTTCTACATAAAAAAACTGTGGTCAATTCTGAAGGCGTGGTTCCAAAATTATCTCAAATCACTTAATTAAAAAAGAAACAAAAATTGTATGAGACCTTCGTTCGTTCTTTAGGGTTCCGTACCTCAAAAGAAAAAAAAACGGAATCCTTATAGGATCACTTTGTTGTCCGTCTGTCCGTCTGTCCGTCTGTCCGTCCGTCCGGGTGTCAAGACCTTTATCGCGGGAACGCGTGAAGGTATCGAGTTAAAATTAAAACCATATACGCAAATCCATAGTATCTTGCTGCAGAAATAAAAATAAAATTTCTCAGTTTTCGTAAAAAAAGTTACAGACGAATATGTCGTAAAAAACGCACATTTCGACACTCACAGAGGAATCAAAACCTATGTGGTACTTCCCGTCGACCTAGAACTATGAAATTTGGCAAGAAGCATTGTGTTAGAGTACACATATAGGAAAAAATCCGAAAACCGGACATTTTTAATTAAATCACAAAAAATAATGTCTTTATGCAAGGAAGGAGGATCGAAATTTTAAAGCGAATTAACAGTATCATGTGGGGTATCATATGAAAGAACTTGATTAGCATTAGTTAAAACAGATTTTTAAATATTTTTACGATGTATATTTTTCGGTATAAGAAGGAAAATAAAATAAAAAAATGATTTATTTACTAGTTTGTACGGAACCCTGATGGGCGATTCTGACTCGCACTTGTCCGGTTTTATTTTTATTTAGTGGTGGTTCAAAATTGACCACAATGTACTTGGTATGTGATGTACTTGCTTGTATAGTTTGTTACGGCTCATCTCAGTAAGTTTTGAGACCGAATAAGGCGCATCTGAGTTCTCGAACAAATAATTTAAAGACTGAACACTGAGACTGAGCACAAACTTTTTTCAGTAATCTCCAAAAAGTTTGTGCTTGCGAGGCGCAAATTCTAAAACTATTACTAAGATTGTTTTGATAATTATTAAAGGTTTACTGCAACAATATTGAACCATGTTTTAACCGCCCCTGTCAAAGCATAATTTCAACTGTTAAGCTCCAGTTTCCTATTTATATTGGAAAAGTTAGCTACTTTGTGTCAGCGTCAATTTGCAAACGCAATACTGTTGGGAAACAGCCAGTGAAGTTAGCAGACAGCTCTCAGCAGCTACGGCATTATTAGACTACAACTGCAATCATATAAGTTCACCACTAGAATATCTGTAGAGTAAGATACAGGGGCGTAACAGTTATAATTACCTAATTATACATAGTGTTAAACGACGGACATACAGAGACATATTTATCATTATCATCATTATTATTTTACTATGGAAATTAACATAGTTTTCATACATTTTTAAATAAAATCTACGGGATATTTCGGCTCAAAACAGACGTGAGTGACCCGTAGTTTTTATTTAAAAATATAATTATTATTTATTTATATTACACTATTTACAATAGAGAAATATAAATAGTACTGTGAACATACAGACCTCGCGAGCGCGAAGATTTGCTAGAATTACACACGCGATATCTTGACAACCTATTGACCGATTCTATTCATGTTCAAAATTCTTGTTTATGATTGCTGTTTTTTTTTTTTGCCTAAAATTGTCAAAATCGGACGAATAGCCTCTTAGCAAATTCCTCCCTTTTTAACCGACTTCCAAAAAGAAGCAGGTTATAAATTCGGTATATAAGTTTATTTTTAACTGATACCTTCACAACCTTCTGTCTTATTTACAGTTTTTTGCCCTTATTTCAAATTCGGGTTTCGATATGAGCACCAACTATTTCTGCCATGGTAAAATCGGCAGTAAATGGCGCTGTTGAAATTTCTTTTGCATCAAGATAAATTTTTGGTTAATCCCAAACAAAATTCACCAACGAAAAATCTATAACATTGTTTACCTGTTTCGTCAACATTAATTAATTCAGTAATGCGCTATCTATATACATGTACGCAAAGGAACAAGAACACAATTTTGTTATTACAAAAAAATATGCTAATCATAACATATTAATACAATATAGCTAACATTAGGGTTAGAAGTTCGCGATTATTTAATTTAAGTTTCCTTTCATGCTGGACTCGGAGAAAAATAATAACTTATAATGTACCAGCTACTTCTCTACGCGGGCATACTGTAGGAATTGAGGGAAATTGGCGTTTATTTAGACGATGGGCTGACCCCGACACTGCACGCCAACATTACAACATCTTACTCTCTAACATCCTCTCCCAGCCATATAACATCTCGCCACGGTCAAATGTGGCATCAAAATGCCTCATGGTATTTGACGCTCTGCCTACCCCATACGGGAAAATGTGTGTAGTTTTTTCTATGTGTGTATTTTTTTTAGGTAATTCAACAAAATCTACAATTGTTTAAAATATAATGATACTATTACATTACTGAGTCAATTCAAGTCCAAATGTTTGACTATACTCGTATCTAATATTCAAGGCAGTTTTACCAATTTGTGACTTACCAAGAGTGTCCGAGTTAAAATATGTCATAGGAATAGCCATATATATTCTAGTGAACGGGCTGTAATTATTGGATCTCATCCAGTAGCTTTCATGATTATTTTTTTCGTGAAACGCAAGGAAGCAAGTATGCACACTGATAAGGAATGCAATGGAAGCAAGTAGGTAAACAGCAAATCACCTGCGATCGCCGCTGGTCTAAAGAGAAAGGCGTGCACGGTCTAAATAGCCATTTTGTAAGTCCCTTACATAACGCGTTACTATTAGATCTTTCCTCTCGAGATCTCAGCGGCCATTGTGTCTTGGTTGCTAGCATCTTTGCCTTCTCCGTGACTTTATTGGATTCTACTGGGTTCTGTTCTTTATACAAAACTATATATCCACGTCAAGTGAAGTCGCGGTCCACGATGGAGCGCGCTTACCTAATCGAAAAGAAACGGTTTGGTTTACCAGCGATTTAAAGACACTCAGATTATATCTATCGGTAAATGACTTGGGAAGTGTATTCCACATTATATCAGCCCAAAAGCAGTACGACGTAAGTATGAGCGTTGAAAAAGTAAGACAAAATTGTATCATGGTGTTGTGATACAAATATTACAACTTAAGGTGACCAACCTTAACTTGTAATATTTGTAACTTAAGGTGACCAACCTTAAGTTGTAATATTTGTATCACAACAAAGCACGCAGCTATCTCTTTCGCGTATCACAACATTTTTTACATATAAAACAACTGAGTGGTCAAATTAGAAAAGTGAGAGATGTTTTTGTTTGATTATATTTACTTATATTAATTGTAATAATGAGCTTACTAAATAAAAGGACATTATAACAGTAAAACAAGATGATTGATCTTAAGAGATTAAAATAAGATTGAGTATGTGAACCAATAAAAAAACCTTCATGAAATTCCGTGCATAATGACATTTAAAACCAGTATTGCGCTTCAGAATCCGTCAAGTTTCTGAGTAACATTAAAAGAGCAAACATCCGGCAACAGATAAAACAAATTTAATCTTCCTATGCGATGTTGTACAAAGGGATCGTTGTGTAATTAAAAAAAAAATGTACGCGTTCTACTTTTACTTCATTATACAGACAATGATACTATTTAGTTTAACTATCGGACCTTTTATTGCTTTTACTCTAATAATAACAATTATTCCGAACAAGGAAATGATTGTGAAGATTTTAATCAAGATTTTTGGGGTCAATGTTGATGATTAATTTGACGTTTCCGTAGACTTAAGTGCATTTTAGATTATAGCGCTGATAAAAAGTAGTTTCGACTTGATTGTTGGAATTAAAAATGAAATAACTTAATTCAATAGACATTTTTTGTGTTGCCAGTGATTTCAATATAAACATTAAATCGAGTATGTTCTCAGTCGTTTGTTATTTTGTCGTCGGATTAATTATGTAGAATCCTGTTTTTCTCGTTGGGGTTCTTTTTCTTTTTCCTTAGTGCGGATATTGAACTGGTGCGGTTAGCGCATTTATCACTGTGTAGTCATAATTACGAAATAGTCATACTTAAGTAAAATAAGTCAATCACGTCTCTCTTTATTGAGACCGCAAATTGCGATTTTACTGGAAGCTTCTATGAACCAACCTCGGTTCGTGATATAATACTAACTATAATAAATATATATATTATATACTTAAAAAAATACTACTTTTATTTCTGTCCATTAGACTCTTTTCACGCCTGCAAGAATGAACGGAATTTGAAAGTTTCGTTTAGAAAAATTTTAACCCTGAACATGGGCTGCATTCCATCATCAGTAACAATACGCAGAAATCGAGGGACACTAATAATATGTAACTCAAGTATAATAAATTTATATGTATATCGTGACAACTCTTTGCAAATTATACATATTACGAAATCTTGAAAATCTGGACGAAATTTTATTGTGATTAACTTCAACAGTGGAATAAATAATATAGTTTATTGTGTTCGATAGTATTCATATGAAAAAAAATATTTCCGCGTCAGAAATCAACCTGTTTTTAACCGACTTCTAAAAAGGACGAGGTTCTCAATTCGACTGTTGGTATGATTTTTTTACTTACAAGACGAAGAATCAGAGCATACTTTAATGCTCTGATTGTAAGTTGACACACGGATTAAGGGCCTACATCAATAAAACTCGCTAGCTTTTTATCCGACTGCGAAAGCAGGAGGGTTATGTTTTTATACTTTATATCTTAATATTTAAATATTTTTATGCAAGATAGATCTACGATTGACCACCAACTGACGGTGTGGCCGAGGATGGAGCTCGTCAATCTAGATTGATACTCTTTTTATTAATTTAATATTAAGCTCCACAGACACCGGGGTCCGTGACCTTTGTAAATTTTGGTAAATATTGTTAAATACATGCATTGTTACAGGTAATTGATACTTTAGCTACAATGTACTTACATCTAAATACAAATTACTTAGACGTGCAATGAAATCACATAGTCACGATATTAGCAGAAATAATTTCTCTATTATGTACCAACAATGACAGGTTAGTACCCTATATTAGACTAAGTACTATGTATTTCTTACGTCGTCTATTAAGTCATTTTACAACTGTAACTTCTGTATTCATCTGCAGCCATTACAGTATAAATCGGCATCAAAAGAACATCGTAAGACATGGCGAGATTTGTGTATTCAACATAAAAAATAAGTGATCAAGGCGTGTTTAAAACACGCATATGGTAGGGTTCTGTAACTAATAATATAATCTATAATCATTATAGCTTAAATAACTGTAGCAACCGACTTTAAATAGCATAATTTGGTTTTTAAAACCAAACTGCTATTGATTTTGATAAAATTTCTATGAACCCAATTTGAAAGAAATAAACAAAAAAATGTATTAGAAATCGGTTTATAAATGACGAAGTTATGCCGTAAGAAACAAAAAAAATAGAGCTGAATTTTAAGAAGAATGACTTCTTCTTTTCTTTCTTTTTGAAGTCGGTAAAAACAAAATCTCTTAGCGAGTATAAAATTAATAGTTTGTTAAGATCACTTTATAAAAAGAACAATGATTTCTATACCATAATCACTTACGCTTTTTACATATTTATCGCTGTATCTCAAAAAGATGTAAGCACAGAATGTTCAAAAAAAATTCTTTGAAATATTTTGATATTGTGTACTAAAATGGTTAATCGTGAATTTCTAGGTCTAGTATTTTAAAAATGCAGTGAAGACATAACATTTTCATCTTTGACGGTCTATATTTTGCAGATATTACATCTGAGAATAATATGATATATAAAATCTTAGTTTCATTTTAAAAGACATATCTAACAATACCAAGACGTCTTAGTACAAAAGTCACCGATATAGCACAGCGGATTAGCAAGTTAAAGTGGCAGTGGGCAGGACACATAGCACGTAGAACTGATGGCCGATGGGGCCGAAAGGTTCTCGAGTGGAGACCACGTACCGGCAAGCGCAGCGTAGGAAGACCAGCCACGAGATGGACAGATGATCTCATACAAGTGGCGGGAAGACGCTGGATGCAAGCCGCTTCCAATCGGTCTTTTTGGAAATCCATGGAGGAGGCCTATGTCCAGCAGTGGACTTCTTATGGCTGAGATGATGATGATGATGAACAATACCAAACTCGATGGGTGGAGTTGAAAAAAAAAAGTCATACATATGAGTACGTGGCAAGAAGATACTGAATGCAAGCCGCTTCCAACTGATCTTTTTGGAAATCAAAGGGGGAGGTCTATTTCCAGCAGTGGACTTCGTGGAGCTGAGATGATGATGATAAAACCGTTAGTATCAGACATTTCATTAATTTTATTAAGTCCAGTTGCAATGCAGTAGAAATCGTTCGCTGTGCAATGGCCACTACATATTTTTTTCAATAAAGTTGAAATTCTCTGCAGTTTAGGAAATTCCTCACTGCTCACAACCCTGCGATCGACAGATACTTAGGTACATAGATGAATAGCTAATTCATTCAATCGTTTGTTTGCAAAGTATTTGGTATCAAAGGGCTTCCATAGCACCTATCACCAAAAATTCAAGTCTATAAACGTAAACAACCAAAGAATCAAAGAACTTAATTTTACAAAATCAGAGTTATCAGTAGCTCTGTGCGTAAAATAGCTAGAACTGACCTGAACTACGTTGTCCACGGTGAGTCGTTCGATGTCGACGTTATAGAAGCTGATGGGGGGGACGTGCCGCCTCCGCGGGCGGATGTCGTCGTAGTACGCCACCACATCGTTGATGGACACCACGGGGCAGTCGTCGGCTGTGCTGCACCCGCTGCTCACTCCGTCCACTCCGCTGTCCGAGTCACCCTCCCCCCCGAACCCCTCCTTACTATCCCGCCTCTCCCCGTAACTCTGTTCAGACACCTCAGACCCTTCCTGGTACCCTGACTCGTTCATCTCATCCGGAGTAACGATTTCGGGTATCTTCGTAAAGTCGTAGTCCTCGTCAGCGGTCGTTTCGATCTCGATTGTGTCCGCCATTTTGGAAAATTAGTATGTTTGACTGTTTTGTTTTCACTACATGCTGTCACTGAGTTGTGCTCACTGGTAGCGCCCTGTGGACAAATGAGGATATTTAGTTTTAATGGCATTTTAACTCTGAAAGAGGTCAAAAAATCGTCTCTACTTTATCACTAATGGTGAAACCCACAATATTCCCAATCAAGTCCAAATTCTACGCAAGTTAGAGGATTTTTCCACAGTTACTATTGACAGACGAATTAGATTGAAATGAAACAAATTTTAACGGATTTATCGCGTATCTACATATGTTACATAATTTTATGAACTTTACTGACGTTTCGAACACTTTGCATCGTTTGTGGTCACAGGTGAGTAGATGAAAGTTGCCTTCAAATTTGTTTCATTTCAATGATTAACAACCACGAAATTCTTATTAAACATTAGACGAATTAGATGTTTGCGATATAGACGAAAATATATACCAACATACAAAATGTATACATATAGTTACGTTACGATGGTATGCAATACAAAATTAGTATTTGTATAATGGTTCTAAATAATCATGACAAACTTTAATCGTGTCATTATCTTTATCGTCATCATTATCTTCTTCTTTCTTTTCATCATCATTAACTTCTTGACTATTACGGATTAGTAGCGGTTCTAATATTAAATTGATCTTAATTGTGGCATTAGATGCTTCATCGTCTCCTGTTTCCGTAATAAAAATTACAGGTATTATGTAAACAAACAAACAATGAAAAATAAAGCACTTAATATCCAGAATTGTATCATTTAAACATATCCATATCCCCAACCTTCAATATATTGTGATCCATCTATCAACCTATACATATTCATATAAGTAAAATTATACAGATACTAAACGACACAAAACTAAGCCAACCTCAACAATTAGCATAACAAATAGATATCAAGCACAAGCGAAGCTGAACAAACATCCACCAAAACTAAATAAAGCCACTTCCATTTCAGTGGAAGTATAAAAATCACTTTTGATTTCCTTGACGACGAACGCGCCCAAAACAAACTCTCGATTTCGATGGAGTGTCTAGCGATACACTGACCTCAAACTCTAGTAATAGCCAGAGTTTGTTCAGCGAGAGACTAATGCAGCATTAAAAGCGCTGTATACCCATACAGCGCTTATATGGGTCCTAAAATCTACAATAAGATTCCAAAGTCAATAAGAGACCAGAATAGTAATTTATTTAGAAAAAACTGGAAGGCATTGTTATTGCAGAAGTGTTATTATTCTATCAATGATTTTTTAAATGACAAATTTTAATTTTATTGACATTATGTGTATCTTTTATTGCTTATCTTTTATTGTCTACTTGACATTTGTACGCCTAATCGGCACAACATGATTTTAAGCGACTAAATTTAGTGTAACATCTTTTATGCACTTGTTGTATAAAATTCTCGTGTTGTATGCAAATAAATTATCTTAATCTTTATCTGCTGTTCTTATTTATTTATTTTGTTCAGTTACGGCCACAGAATACCAGAATAGTATATAGGTAGTTCAAGATGTTAGTTCCCCATTTTTGTCACAGAACTATGAGTAAACCACATGAAGTAAACAGACTATGTAAGTTTAGAGTTGGTTCATACTTCATAGTAAGCAGGCCTAGCATGAAAAGTAGATAAAATGTTTTTATCCACTTTTTTGTTCGTTTTCAATGTCTGTACATACTTTATTTTCTCTGAGAGGTGGATAAAACGGTTGAAAGACTATCCCCTCGTCCGTACGTGCACTTTTCAAATGTGCACTAAAAACGTTCCAATAGAACATAGAGATTATGTAGTAGGTACATAGTTTTTTTTTATTTTGTAAGAGGAATTGTTTATTAACTGACCAATAGGCTACACTTTATGATCTTCATCATCATCACCGTTTTTCACCACTACGTGGTTGAAACCGCGGAGCGCAGCAAGTTGGCTTATATATCATCATCATCACCATCACCATTTGTGTCACTACGCAGGTGAAACTACGGGGCGTATCTAATCTTAACTTCTTAATGAATATTATGAAAATGAAAGTAACTCAAAAAATCCATCAAAAAAGAAAGAAAGTCCGTCTATCTCTCTGTCTGTTTGTTGCCTTCTCGGGGCTAAACGGCTGAACCGATTATTATGAAATTTGGTACAAAGATAGCTGTGAATCTGGAGACGGATATAGCCTACTTTTCAGTATCACTATAATCACTGTTTTTCATCATTATGCGGGTGAAACCGAATGGCGCAGCTAGTATAATATATTTATAAGTCGGAGGTCTTCAGACGGCGCATTTTCGTTGCTGAAATGCTGCATGTTTCGTCGCAAAATATTGCGTTGCTGGCAGGGTTAGCATGGAACATAAGCAATTATTTAAATTATACTCAATTAAAATAACGTACTGCGAACTAGACTTATTTGTAAATATGTACCTCACGTTATCATGTTACTACAAGTTAGGGCTGTGACAACGTCAATACAAAATGTTCGGACAAATATAATAATAATATAATAAACCTTTATTGACCAAAAACTTACAAGACATAACAAAACATAACATTAGAAATATCATTTACACATTACAAATGAGTTGGACTTACATAAAAATGTTAACTATAGAACTGTCTGAAATAGTTGATAGTTATGAAAATATTCAAGACCCGGAAAATGTTTTAAGTGGAAGATTATAGTTGTTATAAGACAATGTATGTTACCTATCTGTTAATATTAGTCACTCGGTAGTAAAAAAATATATGTTAACTCGCTCCAACTAGCTGTTATAATTTGTTTTTTATTATACATCGCGTTTGTAGCTCATGTAATGTAATTATTGCCAAAATAGTAAATCGCTGTTATTTTTTTAGTTCCAAATAAACACCCTTTACGTAGTTAGTAGCCTCGATTTAAGCCAATAATAATAATAAATAAGCAAATATTCAATAGCAAATTGAGACCTACCTTATGAAATACCTTAATGTATTAATTAAAACCATTTGCAGATAAATCTCCAATCAAAAAGTAAGTCAGAAAAATATTACAGTTGTGAGAAGACAGTGATCTAACTTTACATCACCTGTTTCTCACTTTGCCTTATTGAAAACTTTTATTACCATTGAGCGAGTATCAGTAAATACTATGTCACTTTTCTTTTAAACCCCTAATTATATGGATAAAAGTTCCTATTGAGCATTTAAGAAAATCGGGTGTAAATATGGTATTATAATATGTTGCTTTTTTGACCGCCAATTTACCTGATATTAAGCGACCGTAATGTATGATTTATAATTAATTGCGCTCAAAAGAAACCAATTCTCTCGCGATTTAAATACACCCAGTTTATTACGCAATATACCTAGTATATTGCGTCCTGTAGTATTCGGCTTGAATGGTTTTGAAGTCTGACATAGTGTAGTCTGGTAAATGTGTATTTACCTTCAAGTTTATAGCCTACATTTGAAATCAGTTTTTTTTTTAAATTCCATACCACACGACAGTTATCAAATACTCGTCGTATTACAACGGTACGTGTCCGAACACTTTGAATACAAACGAAATCTTTGATCCGAACACCTTGCACAACTACCAACAGTTGACCTAAAAACTGGCAACGGAACAGACAAGCTACTTTAACTTCCTGTACCAAAACTAGGCGAAGACTTTCCCTCTCTGTAAGAGTCAGCGAGTGACACAGTGACCTCGGGGTCGACAATCGTAACTAGTTATAGACTAATAATACGGAGGTTCTCGGCAACCTATAGCACTAACAAACACGTGGATTTTGGATGGTTCTAAAAAATAAATCCGGCAAACTACGAATTTGACTTTCACATCAAGCCTTCCGTATTCTGACACAAGATAAGCACTGACACACGGTATAGTTACTTGGTAAAACATTTATGGTTAGTTTTTAACTTCACACATTTCCGATTCTGCTACTAAAAAGACACACTACACTACTAGGTACTACACTTATTTAATTTATAACGGTTATACACTGCATTTATACTACATACGAGTTTAAGTTAACTTTTAGATATTTCGGCGCAGTTGTATGCACCATATTCACGCACAGACTAAAGAATGTGTGTGATTGAATAAATTAAGAACAGACATATTGATCTACCCTCACTTTTTTACCAAAATCGTTGTCAGTGGTACGTATATAGTATTTTGACACATTTTAAACGCATGTATTAGTTATTAAGATAACCTAACATTGTTTAGATGTTTCGAACCTGCTAGGTGTATATTTCAATATACGCCTATCCACAAACGATATGAGAAAACAAATTAATATTGATGGATATTGCACGCAAAATTTAAAATGATGATCCAAATTAAATACACTTTCTTAGAAGAAGGGCTAATTAAGTAGAAATGTGAAAATGAAAAATACATATACTTATTATATAATATTATACCTATTTTCCCTTACGGGATAGACAAAGCGTCAAAGACTATAGGCCATTTGACGCCTTATTTGACATTAGTTAGAGAGTTAGGTGGAAGGGAGATGATATTATAGGGTTAGAGGGGATAAGAAGGTAAGATTATAATATTGGCTTGCAGTGACAGGGGTCAGCCCATCGCCTATGGAAATGCCAATTTCAGGTACATTATATATTTTTCTTTTACTCTTAAGCCTCGATGACACTGGGATAGTTTACAAGCTACAAGCCAGCGAGTTCGCGAGCAGCTTGTAAACTCGCTCCGTGTCATTGAGCTTTTTTACAATCTGCTTTTGATTGTGTCATCGACACTCGCTACTCGCTCACTCGCTAGCTTTTAAACTCGCCGACTAGCAGCTCGTAAACTAGCCCAGTGTCATCGAGGCTTTAGACCAGCATGGAAGAGGAAAATGAAATCATAAGTAACAAGTATTCCAATTAAAACATCATAATACGGTAGTTTCATTAATAGTTGTTTGAACATTTCCAATAAGTCCTTAAAGCATAAATAGCAAAAAGTTTGTGAAATAGTGCAAAACAAATGTCATAACTTAATATTTCCAGGTAGGTTTCCAATCAGTCGAGGACTCGAACAAACTTTTTCAATAAACACGAATATTTTGTTTATACGTCGGTCGGCCGGAAGTTTCAACAAGTTATTGATATTGTTCCGTTTGTCGACTAAGCGTGGAATTCACAGAGTTGTTTTTGTACGTGATAATATTGTTTGTGGAAATTTGAAAATTTAATCCAGTGTTCAGAAAATGTTATATAACAAGGAGTTTTTATTTTATTTTGTGACTGATGGGAAAGGTGAGTTCATTTGTTACAATAAGTATTATCTAATAAGTGACCGCAATCTGTGCCCCAATATGGACCTGGGTTGGCTTCTCAATTTTGACAATAATTGTTTCATAGGGCTCCAGATATATTATAATAGTGTGTTCAAAGTTGTTTCGTATAATTATTGGGTATCAAAGTATTATGTCCGGTAGGATGTCTGCCTTCTAAGCTGCAGGTCGTGGATTCGATGGATGTTTATTCTGTATTTTAGTGTTCCTATGTACCATAAGTATGTCGAATTATAAATATAAATATAAATATATATACTGGTTTCCATAATACAAGCTTTAATGCATAGCTTGGGGCTAGATGGTGTTGTGTGGAAATGACACCAGAGTGTCCACCACAGTTTTTTTTAATATACTCATAAGAAACTAATTTTATTTATATAATAGCTGCGGCACCGACCCAGACGCCTTAATAATCGGATATTTTTGTTACGGCATTAACATCAACCCTGGATGCAAGCCGCTTCCAATCGGTATTTTTGGAAATCCATGGAGGAGGCCTATGTCCAGCAGTGGACTTCTTATGGCTGAGATGATGATATGATGATGATTAACATCAATAAAATTAATACAAAAGTCACGACCCAGCCCTACTAAGTTGAAATATTTTTCTTAGAACATCCGATGAGATCTTATCTACAATAATATATTTTATCTTTATCACATAAAGTTTAATAACATCATTCAGAACAGCCATTTTAATTCTTAACAGTATCCGACTCACTACTGCAACTGATAAACACACAGAGGAACGTTCTTTTCTCCGCTTATTTCCTCCACACATTCCTCCCCATTCATAAAAACTATACGGCATTATTCGACCCCCAAACCTTGGTTCAACAAGTGGGAACCCTAGTGACCTAGTTAAGGGTGTCAAGGGCGCACGAATGGCGTCCCGGTACGCAACAAGTGGAAAAGATATCGCGTTGTTCTGCCAGCCCTGGATTCCCCCCATAATTATCGCGATTATCCTTGGACGTTTTATGGCGACGCAAAAGTTATTTGTTTACCAACATTTTGAGGTAAACGAGAGAAATAAGAGAATGTTTTCAAAGATTTCGAGAAGGAAAACGCGTTCGAGAGCTTTTGAAATGTTTTAAAAAGTGTGATTTGTGTGGAATAGAAATTTACGCCACAATTTTATATTTTTTGTTACGTTGTTAGTTTTGGGGTTTACTTCGAGTTATACAAGATTATACATAATTTATGCCTAATTTCTTTTGTATAAATTGGCTTATGTATTGTAATATACAGACGAATGTCGGACATATTTTCTTTTGGTTCTCTTTCTTTCTCTATTACGTTTTATTTAAGCATATACGCGAGTTTGGCCTTAATGCCTTTCAGAAATTTGAGCCAATCAGTGAGACCGGACCAACAGTGAAGTGCCCTCATATGATAGATTATTGCACAATATGGAGTTTAACAGATCTTGGCTATTATGATGAAATAGTTGGTCATTGGCTGATGCTCCCACAGAGCACAGTAAGATGCAGTACTTCTATGTGAGAGCACCAGGATGAGAATAACATTTTATTTTACTTTTAAATAGGCTTACGCTTGACCGCCAACTGCAATCGTTGCGGTCTGCGATGGAGACTGGAGTGCACTTGCCTAGAACCTATTCGCTCGCGATTTAAAGACATCCCACAACAAAAATCGCTGTAATGCAGTTGTATATTTTGTTTTTCTTCAAATTTTTATACTTTTTTGTAATTTATACACTCATGTATAACAGAAGACGTGTTTTGTAGCCAATTACTAAATAAGGTTGTCGAGTAGTTCACATGAGAGTCAGTTAACTTCGCTCCAGTCGTAAACGTAAACATCAGGCTATAAAGATCTAACTCAAGTACTTTGAAGTGAGTATGTTACCATTACTGGCCGGAAGGGTAAAATTTCCATCACAGACATAGTAGATGGAGTATGCGACTTCAAAATCAGTAGACCTTGTTTGTACAGACTGTCCCACTGCTGGGCTCGGGCCATCTTCGCATTGTGAGAAGGGTAAGGCCATAGTCTACCACGCTGGCCAAGTGCGGGTTGACAGACTTCGCACATCGTCAAGATCATTGAGAACTCTCAGACATGTAGACGATGTTTTCCTTCACCGTTTGAAGTTGGTGGCAATCAACAATACGCACATAACATCGAAAAGACAGAGGTGCGTGCCGCGGGATTTGAACCCAGGACCTGCGGATCGCAAGTCAGACGGTCTCCCGACTAGGCTGCCGGAAACTCCATACATGCGACTTAATTTATATGAAAACCTTGCGTGCCACATTTTTGGTACCGACTGTGACGTCACACAAACGATTTTGTGATGTTCCATCCGCGCGAAATCTATTCAACCCAATGCATCCGCGCGCTTGTACGCTAGTAACTAGTTGACAAAATATCGAATCGGAAGTATATATCACCTGAAATTAAATAAATCTTGGTCGTCAACTGCGATTTTTTATCGTACTTGTTGACACGCTAGGTACATACACTTGGGGTATCTATAGAAGTCTATGATTTCCATTCAAAGCGAAGAAATGATGTCTAAGTGATACTCTTAACCACATCATCATTCTCCACCTAAGTACCTGCAACAATGTCTACTTACTTATTACTCACACCTACAACAGAGACAAACGTAACAATTCATAAGTATTTTGGAAACCGTTATAGATGGCTTAAGTTGTAAAACGTGACAAAGAATTAAACATAAATATAGGTACATACGCTAGAAAAATATTTCCTTTTCCGGCAGCCGGGTAAAATATATCTTTCTTTTTTACGCATGAAGTAGATTTTTTTTAGCTTAGCTTAGCTTATATCACTTGGTATGTACTGCCAAATCTGACGTATTGTTGCAAATCAAAATCAGTCAAGCTGTTTAGGCTTAAACACATGTATACATACTTTTTTTTATCACTTCTGGACAAAAGTCTCTCTTAATTCATATATACACCCAAAATACCATAACCTCTTTTTGACCAACCCGACAAAAGGGTTTTGGAATTAAATTAGCATAAATGTATTGTATGTTTTGGGACCATAGTTTACAGGCAACAAAAACGGCTCCAATCACTTCTCTAAGCTCGGATCAAGTAAGTAAGCCCCGCCCTGTTGCAAAATCGTTATCAGGTTCCGATAGGGAACCCACACCGACCGCGGTAGCCTAGATGCCTTGTACACCGCGGTAGCCTAGATGCCTTGTACTTGTGAAGGTAGGTAAGATAGTCTAGATATTAGGCAGAAACCCATTTTCACACAAATATTATAGTCACATTCGTCTCACTATTATATATATATAATAATATATACTAATATATACTAATATATACTAATATATACTAATATATACACATACGAGTATATTATTGATATTCTGAATTGCAACGTTTTCAGCATAGATACGTTGTGAACCGGTAGTGAGTTTGGGCATTTTGTTACGTTTTCAGTATATTGTTACCGACCGAGAATTTAATTAACTTAATTGTGATAATGTAATCAAATACCTATAATACTAATATATACACATACGAGTATATTATTGATATTCTGAATTGCAACGTTTTGAGCGTTCTAGATACCTACGTTGTGAACCGGTAGTGAGTTTGGGCATTTTGTTACGTTTTCAGTATATTGTTACCGACCGAGAATTTAATTAACTTAATTGTGATAATGTAATCAAATACCTATAATACTAATATATACACAAACGAGTATATTATTGATATTCTGAATTGCAACGTTTTCAGCATTCTAGATACCTACGTTGTGAACCGTTAGTGAGTCTGGGCATTTTTTTACGCTTTCAGTATATTGTTACCGACCGATAATTCAATTAACTTAATTGTGATAATGTAATCAAACACCTATAATAATCAAGACAAGAGGCAAGACATCATAAGCAGGTACATCGATAATACAACTTCCTGCAGAGCGAAGACAGTCGGGTATCTAATCTAGCTTGTCATTCTGTCACAAACACAAGTTCTCCTGCATTCTACTTAGTCGCCTACAAATTTCTGTTTGCAACAAGCAATTAGGTCACAAGTTACGAACACTACGGTTTGTAAAACGAGTATAATCGGTCTGGAACGCCCATGCCATTATCATGCCTGCCTGTATCCATAGATGGAGGTATAGCATCAGTGCCTCTTCTATTGTGCGTTCCGCTGAAATGTAGAATAGCTAGCTTGCCGAGTAAATCTTCATGGTAGAGGTAATGCGAGATATATTAAACTTCGCGTGAAACCGCAGAGCTATTACCATGTCTCACGGTTACGTTATCAAAGATGTGTGAAGTCTGTCAAACTGTATTTGACCTGCATGATGGGCCTTACCTTTCTCACAGTGGAAAGATTCCAGCCCTTAGCTGTATGCATTATAAAGACAAGCTTCACAAATACTTAAAGGTATGTGTGAGACAGAGGATTTATAACGGACAGGGAGCGCCTCAATAGTGAACTTTACCATAGCTTGCACTGACACGCATAAATCGCTGCGAAGTTCCAGCAGATTGCTGTGCTAATAATGCTGCTGCTGGCATTCGATTTATGAATTACTTCATACATGTAAGTAATTCAAGATGTTAGTTTCAGACGGCGAGGTACCTCCGCGAAGCCGAAGCATGTGGCCATTCGCCACACATCACGCTTCGCGGAACCGCCGCCATATTTAATCAGCAGCCATTTTATAAACACAGTAATCGCTGTCATGGGCCAGCATTACACGGCCGATAACGTAGCCGGAATTAAATTAAGGAAAATTCTTAACTTGCGATTAAAAAGTAATACTCACACTGGCGGCTCGCCTGACTCAATGCCTAAATGTTGTTACTCGATATGCGCATACGCATGTTGCAAACTTACTACATTCAAATTTTGTATAAGTTGAAAGGATTCGTTCTGATTGAGATTCTGATAATAAAGGTTGTCAAGGGGATACCATTATCACAATACTGACAGCGTCTCAAAACTAGTCTTCGTTCAGTGTGTGTATTTGTGTAACAAAGCATGAAATGAGTTATTAGAGGCACTGCAACATCTAAACACCACCCAAAGCATGAAGGTGAGGGCTATAATTATGCTCCGTGTATGCGATCTAATATGAAAAAGAAGAACCAAAGAAACAGACAAAGCCCACAGAACTGCCTGTGCCAGTGAGCAGAACAGAATGCCAGCAGAGCTGTGATTGAGCTGAAAGTTTCTCGAGTGGTGATCACGTCTCGCCTGAAGCAATAAGGAGATACCTCCAACACGGTGGGCCGGCATTTTGGTGAAGGTCACAGAATCCATTGCATGCGGATGGCACTAGCTCGTTCATGGAAAAATACATCTTAGCAATGATCGTCTATCGCCGTAGTAGAAGAAAAAGATTTACTAACTATTGGACTCATTTCGGCCTAACCGAAAAACGTTGCTTCTTAACTTTAAGCAGTGATTTACGTATTTTGTCAACTTCTCGCTGACACGTAATGACACTTGCGGAAAGAAGACAGAGAATTTAAGACGATGGTTAAAGTTAAGTAACGTTTTCGGTGAGGCCGAAAATTTCTAAGTGGCGTTGGATGGTTACGAACAAGCGTGAAGCTTATAATATAAGAATATCATGCGAGCGACTTGCTCGTCTTGTTCTAACTTAATGCCAATGAGATTAGGTAAAATTTCATTGTTTAATGCAGTTACTTCAACAAGTATCTGTGTTAAAAGAAAAACAAAATACCAGACTGCAGAAAAGCCAATAACTGCTTTTCTGCAGTCTGGTATTTTGTTTTTCTTCAGGTATTTTGTTTCAGTCTAACTTACGATTTCGTTACGCTTGATAGGCTGTTGAGATTACGTTTTTTGTGAGAAAGTATGAGTAAAATCACTGTAAATAATTATAAATGCGCATTCTTTAGAATATTTCTAGTAAAACCACTTGTTTATTACGAAAAAGTTTGTGGAGGTTACGAAAAAACGCATTTTTTTTATTATGACTATGCCTATGACATTTTGGAAGTGAAGACGAATCAAACGACACCTCGCACATCAAAATCGGTCAAGCCGTTTAGGCTGTAAGCGATCATATAGAAACATACATACATACCCACATACATACACTCGAAAAACATAACCCTCCTTCTTACACAGTCGGGTAAAAAAAATATTCATACCACCCATGGTATTGAACCAAGATTCCAATTTCGAATTGTGCGTTTCGCATCGCGGTAGGTTTTTTTCCACCGCCTGATATGTGATTTGAATAAATTAACTGTAATTTGGTAAAACACAGGTTACCTAGATGAAACCTAGCGTGTACCGACACTAGTGTATATGTAGGCAAGTTAGTACGTGAAGACCGGGTCAAGTCAATCGACAGTACTTGAAAGACTTCGCGACCATTTGACGCAGTGTTGGAAACACAGCGCTCTAGAAATAGTAGGTACTGGCTGAGGACAAATACGGAGAAGTATTCTTTTTTGTTTCAACTGTTGTTTTTCATTGTGTAAAGGTGGCGATAAACTGATTGCCAGAAGCTACTTAGTCTCAAGCATTACCATAAACTAAAATAATATTACTACTTACTATAATATAGACAGACATACTAAATGTCTGTCTATATTCTATAGGGTTTATTTCAGGGAGTGTGTACAAAAGCTTTACGGCCTTATTCCATTCCCACCCCATCTCACCACAGGGGAATAGCAGAAAGTCTGCACACTACCACTTACCATTTACTTACCATTTGTCATAGAAATGGCAAAAATCAAACTTACTGAAAGAATATCTCGGAGTAAAATATTACTTGCGCATTAGCTAATTTTACCCGACTGTATAAGAAAGAGGGTTATGTTTTTCGAGTGAATGTATGTATGTTTCTATATGACATCCTACAGCCTAAACGGCTTGATCGAATTTGATGTGCGAGGTGTCGATTAGATTAGTCTTCGCCTCTAGAGTGTCATATAGGCTCTATTTTTTTAAATAATAATAATACATCTCTTACAAAGATAAAAAATACGGTTTTTTCTTAACCTCCAATGAACTATTTTGTAATAAACAAATGATTTTAATAGAATTGTAGAATACTCTTCCTGAGTGGATTTTGCCCGATGGATACAATCTGGTTGTCTTTAAATCGCGAGTGAATCGGTTTCTTCTAGGTAAGCGCGCTTCATCGTAGACCGCAACATCTCTTAACATCAGGTGAGTGTGCGGTCAAGCACAAACCTATATTGTATAAAAAATATCTAAAGAACACGCATTTATAATCTTTTACAGCGGTTTACGCATACTTTCTCACAAAAAACCTACACTCAACAGCGTATCAAGCGTAACGAAATCGCAGTTAGGCTGGAAAAACTGCTTTTCTGCAGTCGGATATTTTGTTTGCTAAAACAAGCTGTTGTTGAGCAAAAAAAACGACTACAAAATACCAAGCAAGTCAAGTTTACTTGGATGATAATTTTTTTCCACTTATTTTGTTATAAAACCAAAATACTGAACCGATTTTGATAAAATTTCTATGGGACCACCTGGAAAGTATTAAGTGCCCTTTCAAACAAAAAACAAATACTTATTCAAATTGGTCCAGGGGTCTTGGAGTAATCGGGGAACATACATAAACAATAAAAAAAGGTTCCGACAAGTTTCTCAACTTGTCGGAACCTTTTCCCTTTTAGAAGTCGGTTAAAAAGGTAGAACAGACAAATATACAGACAGCGTAGGCTAAGTAATAGCTCTTTACCTTACCTTACCTACCTTACCTTTTCTCTTTTTATACCCTTTCCTATTTTTTATTCCTTTTTTTTTTTCTTTTTATATCACATACCAAAATCAATACGGGACCTAAAAACTAGCCTGTTTAGAAAGCTTAAAAACTACTAGTAGAAAAATGTTATTATAATATTAATGATTTTTTTAATGAGAAATTTTAGCTATTGAGTTATTATTATTTTCCTATATTTTTGACATAGTTCTTTCGTATTGACATTATTATTATAGTAACATTCATTTTGCATTCTGACATTTATTTTTATTTTTAATCTGTTTGTGGTATAAGCTGACAAATATTTGTACGCCATCTTGACTGGCAAAACATGTTCAAGCAACTTCCAACTTTTTAATAACACCAATTGTGCATGCTACGGTGTGTGTGATTTTATCGCATGTTTTATACAAATACATATTATCTTATCTTATCTTATACCATTAGGTACGGATACCCCGCAAGGCAGCGAATTTGAAAAACTCCCATTTTAAAATCGAATAAAAAACAACGAGAACGTACTTGTATCTCAAGCTGGCTACCACTAGAAAAATCTACGTACAATTTTCATTAAAACTCTTGACTGTCAGCATGATATGTTGCTTTGGAAGTAAAATTATAGCTTATGGTGTCACATCGCTGCGTCCTTGGGTACGTGACGCGAGTACACGCTGTCCAAGTTTTGCGCAAATTTTCATGGTACGGATACTTGCAGATAAATTATAAAAATATTAAAATATTTCATTAAATCTCCAAGAAAGTTATTTCATTTTCCCCTTGTAGCGGTGGGTAAGGTGGCATTACTCTTACTAATGCCACCTTACCCACCGCTACAAATGGAAAATGACTGACTGACTGACTGACCAACTGACTGGCTTCAGTCAGGTTCAGAAGACAGCACTAGCACATTTTTTATACATTATGCAGATTTGTAGTGATTGATAATCTAACTTTTATTTATCTGTGAAAAATTTGATGAAAAATTACGAAGATACAGCGATATCAGTGGATACGCAAAAACGAGAATAAAACCGGCCAAGTGCGAGTCGGAATCGCGCACGAAGGGTTCCGTACCATTATCTATAAAAACGGCAAAAAAATCACGTTTATTGTATGGGAGCCCCCTTAAATATTAATTTTATATTAATTATTTATTTTTAAAGTGAATAATATAACACGATATTCAGTATTTCAAGCGTCTACCTGTTGCTGTTAACAATATCGAGGAAAAACGTGCAAAAAAAATCACGTTTGTTGTATGGGAGCTCCATTAAATGTTTATTTTATTCTGTTTTTAAGTATTTGTTGTTATAGCGGCAACAGAAATACATCATCTGTGAAAATTTTAACTGTCTAACTATCACAGTTCATGAGATACAGCCTGGTGACAGACGGACGGACGGACAGATAGCGGAGTCTCAGTAATAGGGTCCCGTTTTTACCCTTTGGGTACGGAACCCTAAAAAGGGACAGTTGTAACATAGTCATTCTCTGGGTTCCTCACTTGTATAGGTATACCGTTAAGAATGGTCTCAACGCACGCAGCTATCTCTCTCGCGCATTACAACATTTTAAATCATTAGTTAGAGATATTAGAAAACTGAGAAATGAATTTATTTATTTAGATAGGAGAAATATTCAAAAAGAAGTTTTTCTTTAGTATCTTTTAAATTGACTGAGGAGTAGGAAAATATATGTTTTTTCACTACTCCGTCGCCAGTTGTGATATCTGAATAAAACTTTTTTTAAATATTTCTCCTACCTAAATGAACAAATTCTTTTCTCACTTTTCTATAATCCCTAACCAACAATTTTATATTATATTTATAAATGTTGTGATGCGCGAAAGAGATAGCACGCGTTGAGCTCCAACTTAATGTTTTCTATGTTCACACACGCACGCATACCTACTTACGTAGTGAGCGACTTACCGTCACATTTATGACATCACTGACCATAATCACAAAGTGATTGCGTTTTTACCGAGACAAAAAGAAAACTTCAATAACTTTGTTATATCTTAACGGATAACACTCATCTAAAAGAACAAAATAGTCTAAAAATTCTAGCGCATACGATTATATACTTAGAATTCAAACATCTCTAGCATGCATGAACCTCATTGACTTCATGAATTTTCGGTCATAAAAAGATTGTGTGTGTGTGATCTCAGTGACTGCACAGTGCGCTCCATACATTGCCACACAATTTAAATTCCAAATTCTAAGTTCCGTTTGGCATTGAATTGTTGGTATTGTGGCAAGCGTGAATTATTTGCTTGTCTCATAAAGAAAATATACATTATATTCTTGTATAAAGAAATATACATTACGTACAAAACATTTATACACCTTCATATAACATATTATGTTGGTATTGGTAGATACTCGTATGTAGGACAATTTCTACTGTTCTAACTATTAGCACTTTTAATAAAATTAGCTTTAAATTGATTTATAAATTTACTAAGTTCCAGTATAACGGGCATGGTAGTCTTAACCAAAGTATCATGTTATATAAGTATTTTGTGTATGATTTATATTTTTTTGAATGATATTTATTTTGTGTTGTATGTTTTTTGTCACAATAAATTTCTGTCTATGTCTATGTCTATGTCTATGTCAAAGCTTTTTTAATACTTTAGTATTTTTTTTAAATCTAACCAATGAGGAGTTTGACTCGTGCTCAAAATTCCTTCTACTTAGGCTATTTTGTGCAGTTCTGGGACGAATCTTGCGACTCTCTCTTTGCCGATTTTTGGGTGACCGTGCCCACAACCTTTTTTGAGGGTTGAATCTGTGCCTATATAAACTGCTACACAATATTGTAATAAAATCATGAAAAAAGTAATAATTAATTAGGGATGGCAAATGTCCGTACATGCGTATACAAATGTAGAGTACATTTCTAATCTCTTACATTTAGAAATTTGTAATCAACCATAAAGTAGATGAAATAATAATAGACCATGATAAAAATTATTTAGAGTATTTTGTGATAATAGCTTTCCCAAATATGGCAACATATGTTTAAAACATTCAAGGCGTTGCAGTTCAAAAGCCACACAAAGCTCGCGGTAGTCTTTTCTTTTCGATTTTAGTATTGGCTATGGAACCCTGATGAGTCTCGCCACGGTCTTGGGTAACTATTTAGATTAAATTTATTTCCTATTAATTTTTATAATACGTTTAAGCAAAGTTTTAAAATTAAATATATAAATTCTTATCTTTATCAGTTTAACTCTTATGTCAGAAGTAAGACGTTCAACTTAGATAAATTATTGTCTGACTTTGATTCATTGACTGTTCTAGTCCTTCAGACTAGACAGTCAGACTAGTCAGTGGGCTTTGTTTTAAACACCAAATGATTGGTTTCATTGTCACATCTAATATTGATAAAATAATAAAATTGAGTCTCGAGTACAATGTGCCGAGAGCATTGTTTAACTCATGACATATCTGAGACCATAGTTGTTATACAGGGTGCGACCGGTGCGACGTAACCTTTAGCCTACGAGTTGAGAACAATTTGACTTACGAAAATTTATATTTGTATACTTGATTTGCTGTAGATCACAGAACAAAGAAGGTATTTGTTCTGTGCTGTAGATAGTGAATCCTCTGTCCCTTTCGCAAATAACAACCTCATAGCTTCGTCATTTATAAACAGATTATAAAATTATTATTTTTTTGCGAAAAGATATACTTTCCAATTGGTTCCATAGATAGAGATAGAGTATGTATGTTTAATTAATTCCCAAATATAGTAAAAATGATGCCCAAAAAACTTTTTAGCCCCGAAATGTAATTTTTATTTCAAAGTTACTATCTACCTAACTCGGCTCAGCACAGTGTCATATCGCAGTTCAAACCTAAACTACTTTTGGAATGGACTTGATTTTGCCAATACCATTTTTGACACGCATAACGCATAATACACTAGGGGCCAGACGTGGTGATGGTAGATGGAGTATTGCAATAGCAGAGTAGTGGCCCAGACTAGGTTGGCGGAATCAGGGCCGACCGAGAATGAGCTATATCTGATGACGTCACAAGGACGATAGGTTACAAATTGCAGGGATTAGCAAGGGACAGAGGAGAATGGCATAAACAAAGGGAGGCATATGCCCAGCAGTGGCTTTAAATTAATTAAAAGAAACAATAATCTATAAAAAGATGTCATAAAATTAAATTAAATACTTCGCTTCAATATTAATGCAATAGTCCAATAATTATATTGTAAATACGGGGGCGGTCTAAGATGAAAGGTGGCGGTCGGTGGCGCGGTAAAATTCAAATTTTCGATGCGTTCGTTCGCGAATTTTGCGTTTGCCATCATACAAAGCATTATATTAAATTAATTACATATTGAAGGTACTTACATAAAATCTATATTACGACAAAATATATATTAAAACATTATGTTTAACAATTTTAATTAGTGGTCCACTTAGGTCCTGGGCCCAGCCTTGGGGGGGGGGGGAGGGTCATGACCACCATGACCCCCCCTGGATCCGCCCTTGAAAAGTTGTCCTAGTACTTTTGATTAATCTTCCCACTTAGGTTGTTGATGACGATGACGATGATGATGATGAATACTCTACGTACGTTACAGTTCAATAACATTTCGTGATCATTTTTAAATTTGGGCTTCCAATACAATTTTTGCTGTGATTGTATAACAGATCACAAAGTTTATTTTAATGTTTATTTCATATATGTTTTTGCCATAAGAGATCATGATTCAGGCCCAGCCGTTAGAAACACATTGCATTGTTATACGAAATCACTGACTTTTTAATTTATTTTCTATGTCGCTGTCGACGCAATTCGCTGGAAAAGTATAATTGATGACTCATACATATTCATATCAATAGGCATTACACGGAATATTATTACAATTATATATTTTAATGTTTTAATGCAATTGCACACATTATTACCGTAGCTGATTAGTAAGAATTCAAGAGTTGCAGAATAATGAATCATTAAATGGTTTTAATAGATAAGAATTATTACAATTTTTTTTCCTCCACTTCATGTTTACTTTACCTATATATATTTTTAATATTGGCAGTAGACTAAAAAAAAACAGAAAAATAGAGAACTATTTCGTATTTTTTTTATCGCAAATAAGTCCGCGTTTGATTACCAACTCACTTGTTGGTAAACGACGACGTGGTCGAAGATGAAACACGTGGACCTAGAAGAGACCTAGAAAGACTCTGACCTAGAAAGTCCACATTGTATCTCTCAGGATTATACAATCCGGAAATTAATTTTATTCCTTGGCTTCGAATAGAAATTAGAATTAAATCGTTTGGTACAAACCGTATACTGTTTTTTTTTTTACATCGACTTCAAATTACTTATGTAGGTTAAGAGAGACCTAAATCTTATTATTGTTATTACTAATTTATTAAATTATAAAGATAGTTAATATTTGTAACAGGCTAACTGCGCCCCACGGTTTCACTTGCTTCCTACAAAAATCGTTAGTGAAATAACGTTTTCAAAAATAAAACCAAATCATTTTGTAATAAATCAAGCTCAGTACACGGCAAGGAAAGCTAGCTCCTTAAATGGCAACGTACTAACATATCTACACAAAAACCTGTGTCAAATATACATAAATGAGCCCTATAGCTATGATATCATAAAGAATATTTTAGATTAACACACATAATTCGAGCATACTGTGTCGGCGTGAACACCGGTCAGCCTTGGTACACTCACTTTTGTATATAACCATTTATTTATTGTGAATGCCGATTTATACAACAGCTTTATTAATTCACCTCTCGTAGACCTTATTTTGAACGACAAAAAGCTTAAAATTGTATTTGGAGCCGCTAATAAGGTAAGTATCTAGGACATTATAGATTGACATTTGAAAATTGAGTTAGGTAATAATTTTGCTACATTCTTTTGTTTTTAGATAAAGTGTCTGTCAGTTTATAGAGTAGGTGATATAATTAAGCTATTGGAAACATTAATCTATATTTACGTTGAAATAAATACAGGTGTTAAACGGAGCAAAACTGATGTTATTTTATAGCATTGTTTTCTTTATTTATTTGTCGTTGTATTAAATTGTACTTACAGATATAGTGAATTGTCATTTATGTACCAGGTGTTTGGTTATGCAACGTAGGTACCTACACATTCAAACATTATTTTAATTTTACGTAAATAGTAATGAAAACAAATACATGAAATATTTTTAAATATTGACAGTAACGTACTCGCATCAGGTTCGAAAGACAATGTTTCCGACAAAAGTTATGAATATTACAAGCGTAATGTATTGCCGTAATGGGTTTTGAACTGTTGAAGTCCAAAATTCTAAATGGTTAAGGACATACTGATATAGTATGTTTTTATGCACGATAGATCCACGACTGACCACCACACCAACTCGTCCGATGTTAAGCGACGGGTTGGCCGAGGATAGAGCTCGTCGATCTAGAAGATATTTATTCACTCTAGCCTTGAAAGTAAATAAAATATTAGGAATAATAATATTCATTTTTATTTTATTTTAATATAGTAGTATTATTAGTATTTAAAGAAAACTTAAGGACTTCTACTAGATTTTTGTCAGCCTACAAATATAAAACACTTGATATTTTTTTCATTCATTATTGTATAATTTACTCCAGCGGTCACGTTAACATTTGGTTTATTTTAAATAATTTCTACCGCCAAACCGAACATCTTGTAACATCGATGGGTAATTTATTTTGAAACACGTGTATTTTTTTAACCTTAATATCGTTTACTTGCATAGATTTGCGATTGATGCAAGTGTCATCAAATCAACGTAACATTTCGAAATAATGCTGATACAATTACCAACATAAGCGTAAAACTATTTAATTAGATCTAAAGGCCTGAACGAGTTACGTGAACTTTGAATAGGTAGAATAGCTAAAAATGCTCTCATTTTAGGTACCTACATAAATTGAAGAGGGAATAAACCATGTAAGTTGACAATGATATGAAGCAATTATAAAGGCATAGTAATATAGTCACGTCGGGATAACAGACAGTGTTGCCAGAGCGTTACTTCAAAATCTTATCCAAAATCCGCTCAAAATTCACGTTTTCACAGATAATAAACCCTAACTTTAATCCTTTCGGTTTTGAATACAAAAAGCAAATTGAGATGTTTAAATTTCAATTTATTCTATTTATTTAATAATAAGAATTTTGTTGCTAAAAGTGCCCATGCCATCTCCCGCGTATGCGATATTTTTACCCGACTGCGTAAGAAGGAGGGTTATGTTTTCTAGTGTATGTATGTATGTATGTATGTATATTTCTTTGACACGCCCTAGAGCCTAAACGGCTTGACCGATTTTGATGTGAGTGGTGTCAATAGATTCGTCTTAGTTGTGAGAGTGACACTGGGTACATCAAAATTAAAAAAAAATCATAAGTTAGGCTGCAAAAACCTCTTTTCTGCAGTCGGGTATTTTGTTTTTCTTTTAACATTGATACTTGTAATACTATGCCTTTTTACTCGTCTCAGGATCGATGACTAGTATTTCCCTGTAAAAAATAAATGTATTTTTAACCTAAAGCCAAAATATTATTCTATGAGATAGATAGTAGCGTGAGCCTGGAAGCAAGGTGGAACGATGACCTTGATGACAAAGGCGGCTTGAGATAATAAATAAATAAATAAATAATAAATATTTGTGGACATTTCACACAACACCATCTAGCCCAAAGTAAGCAAAGCTTGTACTATGGAACTAGATGGCTGATAGTTTTTTTTTTTTTTTTTGTAAATATATACATATGATACAAAGAAACACCCAGACACAGAACAAACATCCATGCTCATCACACAAATGTTTGCCCTGGGTGGGGATTGAACCCACGCCAACCTATATATGAATGTAGCTTCTGTATTTGCATTAGATTACTTTATTTTTCGTCTAATAATATTGTGTCTTATTATTTGCGTGGAAGTGTTGAGATAAGGTAAAAAGTCTAAGCAGTTTATTGCCGCATTATTTCTTATAGCCTGCTAATATCCTTCGGTAAATGATTAAAGTAACAAAAGAAACACGACAATTATTTATTAATTTAATGTTTGCGATATAACAAACTTCCTCGAAAATGTTACAAGCTAAGTGTTACTTTCACCGGCAAACCCGCGAAATGAATTTAATTCATTTGAAAATTAAAAACAAAGTGACTAACAGTCATTTAGTTTGTAACTTCATTGCCCAAGGAGGATTTCATGATGAATGGCTCTTTCTCGAAGGATATAAACTTAGTGTCTTTAAATCGACCGTGAATCGTTTTTTAGGTAATCGCGTTCTATCGTACGCTGACCATCAGATGAATTGGTGATCGTTAAGCGAAAGAAATGACAAGCAAAATTATGCTCTAAAATGAAAGTTATAAAAACTGTTTATATACTCACACATATGTACGTATAGGCCCTTTTAAAAATTACCTATGTCCTTTTGCCTTCTAAATCTATAAATAAAATATAATTAATGTTATCGGTTGGCATCACTCAAATTAAACTTTTCAGTTGTACGATCAGAATAAGAAGTATAAGTTTGGAAAACTCAAAAACACCGACAATAAGGAACGGGTTAAAACGATTTTGATGAAACATAGCTAAGAACACTCCCGACAAATTCCTCTTTCAAATAAAAAAAAACTAGAATAAAATCGGTCCATCCGTTTGAGAGCTACGATACCGCATACCAACACAAGTTTGACATGTGTATCTGACACATGTCAAACTTATAATACCCCTTTTTAGGTCGGGGGTTAAAAAATAAAAAGAGAGTAAAGAAAAAAAAACAAGCCGTAACTGAGTAGACTCGTTTATTAATTAGAGGGTATTATAGCCCTTAAAAGAGAGTTTGTTATTTCAAAGCATTTTTCATCGAAACATCCAAAGCTTTGCGGAAAATGGATCTGTCGGAAATGAGAATTTAATTATTGTTTTCACTGACTGATTACCGTTACCGTGTTAGGTATAATGAAATTAATTACCAAAACTTTGAATTAATCGGAATTTTCGGACTGTTTTTCGAACGGCTTAACCTCAGACGAGTTGGTGGTTTATCGTAGATCTATCTTGTGTAAAAAAATAAAAACATAAGTGTGATGGACGTATACATATAAGTAGATATGGTTATTTTATTTATTACATCCGATAAGTACATGGCAAATAAAGCTTCTATAGGTCTGTCGTCACTTCACCTCTCACGACCTCGCGGCATAAACATAAATATTAGTAAACAAAGCTGTACAAAAACACGACCGGCCGAGCGGCCGCTCGCTAGCGTCCGTGTTGCGCGCGCGCAGTGAAAGTGCCGCTACAGCTGATTGGTCGGCTTTGCTTCTACACTGCTGCAGCGGGACAACTAACAAATTCCTAAACAACCATGAGATTCATGGTGTAAACTATCAAGGTGGGAGGTCCACTTAGCAACCAATTCCAAGCCACGTGTGCGTGTGTATATTTTAGACTACGCTGTCACTTCATATGAGATGTGCTATAGTCGAATGCCTAGCCCGATAATCAGACAGGTAAATAAAAAAAAAGTCGTAAAATTAGAATTAAATTAGAACTTATGCCATTACATGAATGACCTGAATGTAATCTAAGGCCGCAAAAGACAACACAGTTAGGAAAAAATTGCGCATTCGGTAAATGATGCAAACAAAGGCGTTGAAAGAAGGTATAAATCAAAATAAAGATGAAAATGTCATCTTACCCTACGCCTTCCTAGAGACTTATTAAAACACGGAAATAATCACAGACCGTCTTAAGTAACTAGGACTTAAGTTAATCTTAGCACTGAACTTTAGAACCTACCTCGGCACTAAAGCTAAAATGGCTACCAAAAACTGGGCATCTCCATATCTCATGGCAGTTAGTTTTGTCTTTTTATTTATCTAGAACACCTTTTATTTGTCATTGAAATGCCAAACATCGTACTCAGCGATGTTGGTCCACGGTTTTAATGCGTACTGCAAAATATCCCGTAGGTAGGTACTACAAAAACATCAAAACCGAATCTAAATTAGTGACAGTGAGTCCGCATTCAAATTGATGACTGATGGCAATAATTAAGGTCGCGTTACACGTGCGCAAACTTCAAAATGTACATACACGAGCTAATATTGAAACTGCCGATTAAAAATTATTTTGAGAAAAACGTAATTCAATGTCACGCGTTTCGAATCATCCATTTGGCGAATTACGTCGCGAAGCGACGAATTCGAATTGCATGAATTAATCGATTTAGTTGAGAGTTTCCGCGATAATACTCCGTAGTTAAATTAAATAAATAGTTTTATACCCCGTTCCTGTGGTGTTGTTTAAACTAAAAGACAGACCGACAAACCGAAAAAACAGACAATGAAGTGTACGGAACACTAAAAATACTGCAAATTTGAAATAATCATAGAATGTATTTAACATAAATGCAAAGTAATCATAATAAATGTATATTAGCCTTCGATGACGCGCTCTAAGTGAAGACGTAGCTAAAATAACATTTTGAAATACAAGTTCTCGTAGCCTTTACATTCAAGAACTAAGTATTATTGGCACTCCCTAATATTTGAGATTCTTTAAATTGTTTACTCGTTGATAACTATAGTAAATAAAATATAAGTAGGTACTATTTATATCTTACTTTATTTTAGCCATGAGCGACAGACTGAAATTTGAAATAGGCCTTTGTTATGGTTTTATTTGTTAATAATATTTTCATCCTCTATTAGTTTTAAGGTTTTTTATAGTTTTATGTAAATATGTCATTATAATTTTATAACTAAAATAAATTACTAAGTACCAATAGGCCTTTATGATTGAAATCGGATAAAACAAGTATGTATATTAAAAGAAAAACAGAATATCCGACTGCAGAAAAACAGTCTAACTTATGATTTCGTTACGTTTGATATGCTGTTGAGTTTTTGTGAGAAAGTATGCGTAAAATCGCTGTAAATGATTATAAATGCGCATTCTTTAAAAATAATTCTAGTAAACCTTAATTTTAGTATACCTTGTTTACCTACATTCTTGCAAATAATTTTCATTTCATTTAAATTCACTTGGTTATTATGAAATAGTTAATTAGAGGTTACTTTTTTATTTTTGCAAGAGATGTATTACTATTATTACAAAAAAATATAGCCTATGACAATCTGGAAGCGAAGACGAATCTAATGACACCTCGCACATCAATATCGGTCAAGTCGTTTAGGCTGTAGGCTGTCATATAGAAACATACATACATACCCACATACATACATACATATAACTTGAATAAAATTGATACATACACATTACATACACTCGAAAAACATAATCCTCCTTCTTACGCAGTTGGCCGTTGGGTAAAAAGAATCATCGAAATCATCGAATATTTAGGGTTAGAAAACGGTTTTCCCTTTTGTATGGAAGTCATATCTGTGAATGTATTAAAAAAGAATATTCGTAATTTTCTTCTCATTCAAGTTTCAACCAACTAAGTGCGTGTTAGGTCGTATTATTTATTAGTAGTTAGATTTCCTAAGAAGTAATCTGCTTCACTGAATAATTAAAATGCAATTAAAATAATAGCGATTATTCACGTACCGTATCGAAAAAAATGTACTGCGTTGTGTGGATATACGGCCATCATTGACGTTTCAATTAAAAAAGTTAATTTCATGTGACAATATTTCTGTCACAAGAAAACACGTCACGTCAAGTGATACAGAATTATAATTAAGAGTATCTTCTTAAAAAAATAGTTTCTTAACACATTGTTGTACATAATAATATGTACACAAACTTAACAGGTCAATATTTTGCCGTCTGTAAGTTTTATAATTTGTTTTAATGTGAAAGTTTTATATTCATTTTTCAGCTCTTATCATCAAAGCCTTATAATAAAATGTATCTAATTAAAATTACTTTCATGAATTAAAATTCAGCTACAATTTTTTGACGCCATAATCAGACCAGATTGGTAACATCATGTCCAAGACCTTCTACGTTTTAAAGTTGACCTTTTACGTTAGCCGTACAAAAAAACCTCGAAGACCAAATTAAAAACTTTTCAAGAATAGAGACATTTCTTTATTAAATTACTATTTAAGTGAGATCTACGAGATCTACGAGATCTCGTATGTACTAAGACAACGTTAATGGTAGCGAAATGAGTGGACCTTGGCATTCTTAATAAATTACTTAAAGCCATTTATTGAGACTTGGCACGCAACGATTGATACAGTCCAATGCAAAGCTGTTTCAATTATTTGTATATTTAATATATACTGATAACGATCTTTTATAATCATACTTTTTACAAAAACAATACGAGCACGTTTAGGCATCGAAGAAGGATGAAAACCCCGTTGCTTTACAAACAAGAAGAAAGAAGATCATGAATAATAACAGGAATAGGAAGTAGGACTATTCGAAATGAACAAAGTGAGTTAGACTTAGAATAACGTTAGTAAATCTCGCAAAGATGCGTGATCTCACATCTTTTGATTTACTATTATTTCTATGGTCAGAATCCTACGACGAAACTATCTTCCATTTTACCCGACTGCGTAAGAAGGAAGGTAAAATGTTCGTAAGCTATATTTTTATAATAATAATTATACGACTGTCGCAAAAATAGAAAATGCGCTTTTTAACCTTCAACGAACTTTTTTATATTAAATACGTGATTTTACTAGAACTATTCCAAAGAATGAGCACTTTACAGCGTACTTTACGCATACTTCCTCACAAAAAAATCATCATCATCATCATCTCAGCCATAAGAAGTCCACTGTTGGACATAGGCCTCCCCATGGATTTCCAAAAAGACCGATTGGAAGCGGGTTGTTATGTGCACAAAAAAGTGCACATAACAAAATCGTAACACCGTTTTTCTGTAGTAGCGTATTTTATTTTTCTTTTAATATAGATAGATCGCTTTTTTGTTTTTCTTTTCTTTCGAGCGCATGATGTTGAAAGACTATTACTCCATCCATAATATAAAAGTACCCCATCGTTCCCTGGAAATTCCAAATTTTTTTATTTCAAAAGATAGAAAGAACGCAAGGAGTTTTATTGTTTGTCTGTGTTGCGGAATAATATAAAATTTAGACTTTTAAAGGTATGAAATACTATTAAAGTTTTCTATACTATGAAAAATAATATACCTACTCAAATACCCTCAAAACCATTACCAAATCAAAACCATTCTTGCGCAGTCGGATAAAAAAACGGACGTTAGAGTGGTAACTACATTCTCCCTGCTTGTCAGTAATTTTACGCGTCTAATAAAACATAACTCTTATTGTCTATTGTATAATTCACGTCCGAGACAGAAATAACAGCATAATCGCTGTGAAAGGTTGATATGGAACGGCTGTTGCACTGAACTGCATTCTTAATTGCTAAACTCTGTTTCCTGTTAAAATATCGTCTGTCTACATCCTGGTCGAAATATTTTAGTATCTTTACCTAGTTTAGTTCCTTTAATTATAGTTTAAAAAACTGAAGCAACCGACTTCTCATGGATGCCATTGTCAGAACTGGACAAAATTGAAATGGGACCATACGGGAAGCACCAGCTTTCCAGCTTTCAAATAAAAAAGTAATCATCAAAATCAGTTCACCGATTTCACAACAAGTCGAAAGTTATGAGATAACAAACATTTAAAAAAATACAGTCGAATTGAGAACCTCCTCCTTTTGTGAAGTCGGTTGATAGATGCATACTACTTTACGAAAATATTCAAGACTAAATAGCTTTTTAGCAATTAGATTTTTAGTTTCATTAACACGTCACTCAAAAAACTTTGTTTTGTGAGTTTCGGAAAAAAAACATGCACAATTTTTTTGAGTTTGATTAGCTGACCAACAGCAGACCACAAGTGTTACGAGATTTTCGTGATGAAATGCGAACCACCGGAAAAATGATGAACATATTGCTCATAACACCAATGCAACGCAAAACTTTGGAATTCAACGGTTCAAACACCTTTATGCATTGCGCTTGTTATAATGTAATATCGAGTCATATTTTAACCGACTTCAAAAAAGGAGGAGGTTGTATGTTCGACTGTACCTACATGCTTTGTTTTCTACGTTAATTCATCGATTTCTCCATCAATTATTGTGGAGCGATTTTGAAAATTCTTTTTACGTTGAATTCAGTATAGCTTCGAGGTGGTCCCGTATTTTTTTAACAATTTTGGTTTTGTAGTTTAGTAACCATAACAAATTATTTAGTAACCATATCGGATTATTTTGTTAGAGTATACTAATTGAGCGTTTGTTTAGTTTTTTAAACTATATTATTTATATAATTAGATCTTATTATAACCGGAAACCGATTAAAATATTTCCTTTCAACCCGAAACAAAATCGAAAGTATCCAGATTAATCCAGAATAACCAGACGGATTCTAAAAATTATATTATAATCGTAGCATAATTTAGTTTATTTAACAATTATCACACTATGGGCCTTACCGAAAAACGTTACTTAACTTTAAGGATGATTTTATGTTCTCTGTCTTCTTTCCGCAAGTGTAAAATTACGTGTCAGTGATAAGTTGACAAAATATGATAAGCAATGCTTAAATTTAAGTAACATTTTTCGGTAAGGCTGTATATATTCATTTTAACTTTGACATTTTATAATATAAATTTGCTAGGAATGGTGTTTTGAGAAAATTTCACAAATTGTTTTGAAATCTACCACTACATTAGATGTATTTTAGAATTGTAATTAAACAGATTATGAATAAATATGTTTTATATTTTTTTATTGTTTAATATGTTTTTTTGTTGTTATATGTTTTTTTTTTATCTAACCAGTACAGAGCAGTAAAGAATAATGAAATTGATATCTCAGAATGAACCCAGAGTGCGCATGCAAAACGTTTTAAACACAAAGGTTACTGGCAGATTTTCTTCAATATTTCCATTGTGCCTTTGAAGACGGCGACTAGTTATAGAATACTAGGAAATAAACTAGGATGCCTGTTGGTTCTGAGTCCTTTCAAAGTATACGAAACTTTACACAAAGGATTTGGATCGTGTTAACATTCAACAAGATTATGTTCTTTGAATATTTTTTTTGTTGAAAATCATCACAATAGAACAACTTTATATATATACGTACCTTGTAAATGTGAATTTTAAGATCAAAATTGTTTTATCTCCCCCACTATTCGATACATTCATTGTATTTTTTTATTTTTTTTATTATTATTATGTATCATCAACCTGTTACATATTAAGTTTTATAATATAAAAAGTATATGTACTTATTTGAGATGTGCTCCTTGTAGCTGTCAAGATATTTCCTTTGAAACCAAACACGATGAAATTACCTAATCCGTTTTATTAGATTTTCTGTGATATCATACGTAGACATAGGTACGGCACGCGTAGTGTGAAGACTCAATTGACACTCCATTTGTGATAATTGAGGCTGTATTTCAAAAGATTTGATAGAACGCAGAGTTTTTTTTTGAATAAATTAATCTCCACGGACTCCGGGGTCTTTGTGTGGTGCCTTTTATAAACTAATACATGTAGTTATGACTAGTAACATTTGTACTTGAAGATCAGATAGATTGTTAAAATAATAACCATTATTCTTGCACAATCCGGTAAAAAGAAAACAAAATACTGCAAAATGCACGCCAATTTCATACGCGAAAACATTGAACTTGCATAAAAGCAATAATCTGAACCACAAGGTTGCTTTTTTTCAGCTCATAATCAATTTATTTTATTACAATACATTTCTTTTACGCATTAGCGCCGTATCAAATTAACTTCGACGATAAAAAGTGAAGTCCATTAGAGAGCGGCAAACAACTAAGTACCAACTATATAGGTACCTAACTAAACATGTTGTATATGGGCATGATAACGCTGAATTACGACTAAGAAGGGACAAAAGTGAAGTCCCACGAGAATCCTGAGATACCAGTTTTGTTGATTCATTTGTAAGACCCGAAATGACTCACGGAGAAGGAAAACTAATGGAGGGAACGTAATTTGAGGAAAGTAATAAAGATCCGACAAAACAAAATACTTGGATAAAAGTTAATGTTGTACAAATTATAGGTGCAATTATTATCCAAATGAGTACATGTTACAATCTAATATAATTAAAAACGTGTAGATACATGCATATATAATACGTGGTAAGATTCCGTAGCCTAACCACAGTAGAAAACTATTACCTGGCAATCATTGTTTGTTTAGAGTATTTACCGAAAAGGTTAATGACTTTTGACCTGCAACATCTTAAATGTATTACATATGTATTTATAACCGTATTTATGGAAAACATTTAATCACAGTTTATAAGGGGGCACACTTTTACGCCTTTGGCGGACTACTAACGCCTAATACCTGAGGAGAAAATGACGTATCACTGGTTATACTACTTCATAAAATAACTTATGTAGGTAGGGTACATTGATAAAATAGAATCGTGGGGTGTAATATAAATAAAAGTTACACAACATTTTATTGCACAGCGCAGTATCGGAGATCGGTCAGTACTCAGGAGTATCAAATGACAATTAATATTATTATTGATGATATAAGATATTACGTGGAACCTTTCTAATGTTCCTCTGTTTATATAGCATTTTATTATCTACTTGTTAAGCTTTGGTTCTTAGATTTTTTAGTGAAACGCTTTAACACTGCATTTTTTTTTCAGGGTTATTTTCATTATAAATGAATCGATTCATTCACTTTATTCAATAACCTTCTTTTATGCAATTGCTAATGTACCTACCGGCTTTTGTCTGTCTATATTCATTTCATCTTTTTTGTTGTCGATGGTAGGTATATTCTATTAATATTGGCCAATTGATTGATATATTGACATGACCTCTTCTGTATTGCATGGCAATTGTTTTGCTGACCCATATTCCGATGCAAACAATAATACACTAAATTATATGGTTGGTTTGGTGTACTTATGTGGTATTTTGGCGGAAGGTAAAAGAACGAACAATAGAATTTTCACGTAGTAGGTATAGGAAATTATTTGGAACATATTTGAGGTCATAAAAAGGGAGAAACATAATGTTAATACGAATGTGATAGATTTACAATAATGATACGATAAACATAATATTTCTTCTGATAATTATTTATATGTAACATATTACATATAAATCGTTAAGTAATAAATAACATAACATTTTTCTTTTAAGTTTGTTATACCTATCAGTTATTTAATTTCTAACACCAAATTAATCAAAATGTGGGAAAAAAACGTAAAGAGCACATTTGAACAGTACCATAAAGTTAAAGCAAAAGCAAGAAGCATTTAAGCAAAACAGCCTCGTACAAACTCAACCAATATCACAATATTTTCCTTTCATGTTCTTTTCGAATAATAACAAAATGCCCTAGACAGAAGACCTAACACAGAAACCTCTTCACTTGCAAAGAGGATTAGTCCGCGAAGTCACGTTTTAGTAACAGGATTAGTTATAGGTAATTAGTACAAATGTCATATGAAGATAAACACGCTACAAGATTAATAACAGTCACTATTTGCATATTTTTCCTCAATAATATGAATAGCGGTACCTACATTGCAAGGTTTTAGAAGTGTTTTGCTCAAACAAGTCAGTCTACCTACTCTCTTCCCGGACAGCTATATATGTAATCGCGAGGCAGGACATTTTTAAACTCTGAAACCGAAGTTATTTTTCCGATGTTAATTGTATATTTCGTCAGCAATCGAGTAAGTTGTCTACTTTCAATCATCCTAGTTAGGTCAGTCTTTATTATTAGAACGAATGTCGTTGTGAAATCGAATTCGAACATCGAAAATCTGTGCGTTGGGTGTTTGAGAAAGTTTCTATATCAACAGAACGATGTTAAGTATTACGGCAGAATTAATTGCCATCCATGAATCGCACAGAACACGTAACAGTATCTGTGCCAAAGATCCAATTAGAAAACATGTAATGATGGACGAAACAGAAATCAGCGTCGGCGGCGCGCAGAGCAACGCCGGATCAACAAGTGCTGCGTCCCACCAACACACCTCTCCAGCAGTAAACAAAGAAAACCGACTCGAACAGAATCCACCAGAGATAGAGGCGAGTATCGTGAAAACTGGGCCGGACATGTGTGCCTCGGCCGTGACCGCGTTACAATCACTTTTCAATTAATAAAGAACAAGCGAGCACCTGCAGAATGCAACAGATTCTATCACTCGCAACGGTCATGCAATACGCACGCGTGGGTTGCCGCTCCAAGATCACTCGGCACTTTCACAGGTTATTCAGCGAGTTTTGTTTACGTACTTTTTAGGGGATTAAAACACAGGGCACGGGCACACGGGGTAGCGCGAGTCACGAGCGGGCGCGGCAACGCGAGGCGGGCGGCTGTCGCGGTTGTCGACGCGGTACTGCCGCCGGCGCGTCGCCATCGCCGCGCCGCCACCCAGCACTCGGAGCCGCGCGAAAGCAGCCACACAGCGGACAATTCGCAACTCTCAATACCTGCCTACGTAACGTAACTTTAACTCCATAATATTTTATAGTTTCGTAATTGTGTTACTCGATTACCGTGCGCCATTCGCGTCTAATCGATGTCACGATTTCGGGAGCGGTCCTCGGAGGCCGTCGAGAGCTCACACGCATTCCTCAGTTCTGGTGTAAAGGTCAAACGTCACCAGCAGCGGCCGTTTGCCGGGATGATGCCGCTCGACCTCTAAACACGCTCAAACCTGTCAACTTGCTGCTGGTGACAAAGCATCTACTGACCTTTGACGACGTGCACTTTGATATTTTTAACAAGGTGTAGCTGGATCTATAGATTAGGTGCCTATACATAATAAATAATATTGAATATCAACGATATGGCTTTCGAAGTGAATGGAGATTTTGTAATATTCATATAGTGAAATAAAAAAGGAATTGAATAACTTTTTACAAGGTCTGCTAGTACCAATGAAACTTTCTTATTATACTAATAGATAGGTATCGCCTCTTCCATCTCAGGGCTGCAAGTCTGAACTCTAACAATACGGATATTACGAAGGTTAAACTGTTTCATATATTTAAAATGAATGCTGTTAACCAACAGCTAGTTGCAGGTACCGAATGGGTTAGTTTCAACTTATTTCTGTATTCCATATTATATTGTATTAATTCAGCATCGTAACCAACAAAAATCCACACACAAATCTGAGAAATATCGATACTATAATTATTAATTACCTATTGGCAGTCCAGACTTGCAATTGCAGACTTGGCTTCATATCAGAGTCTATTCTTTAAAGCTCGAGTATCACAATACGCAAAATTGTCTTCAATTTTCCACGACACTCTTACCGCTCTCATTACAGCATTAATTTCTGTACCATCTCGCGTTCCTGTTCCTCTTCCACCTTGCTTTCATCCCGATTCCTTGCCAATTCCGATTGTTTCTGTATTGTCCATCTCCAATTCGCTTCTGTCTTGCATCTTCCACTCCATTTCCGTTCTGTCATTACCATATCTCTCGTATATATATAACCTCTATATCACACACATCACCGGTTCGACTTTATTCTCATTTATGTCCTATGATAGTCATAAGAAATACTGCGTTTTATTCCTTTCTGACTACACCAAAATTAACTTTCATGAACTGCAAACGCTCGAGATGATAATAACCAAGACATTTCTCCCAAAGAAAATTTTACTCTCGAGCAAAAAAAGTGTCTCTCTATAAAGTTTTTCACTATATTTCACTATTGCCAAGCGGCTTGACACTAGGATGACAGCTATGGCTTATCATATCTAGAAGCATAAAGGTAATAATATTTACTACGAAAAGTGTGTATGGCACTATTTTAAAAAGCTAATTATTATTGCTAGAAGAAAAAATAAATTATTTTATGCTTTCTTTATAGCTACTTTAAAATCACTTTTTGACACCCGACCGAAAAAATCAAGTCTAAATGTTACCGGCAACTTGTATAACTCAGGTATTCTTTAAAATAACTACATGCATAGAATTCCTGGAACGTCTGGGCACTGTATGAAATATTATGAATACTATTGTCCATTTCATACTTTACATATGTTATGTATAGAGACTATAGAGGTGGTGGGTGTAGGAGGGTAGGTCCTAGGGAGTGTATAGAGTACCTCGTAGTCCATCGGCAATGTGTTAAATAAATACATCTTGCCTGTATTTATCAATATTAAGTAATTAGGTACCTAACCTACCCACCTATGAAATGAATATATTGATACATGTGCTTAAAATCAACTTTATTAACATTAGCATACTTATTGATAACCCTCCTTCTTACGCAGTCAGGTAAAAAGGTAGGTATTTTTAGTAGGTTAAAAAGTTAAAAAAATTACCCGACTTCAGAAAAGCTGTTTTTTCAGTCTAACTTACGATTTCGTTACGCTTGATACGCTGTTAAGTGTACGTTTTTAGGGTTCCGTACCCAATGAGTAAAAACGGGAGCCTATTACTAAGACTTCGCTGTCTGTTCGTCCGTCCGTCCGTCCGTCCATCCGTCCGTCTGTCACTAGGCTGTATCTCATGAACCGTGATAGTTAGAGAGTTGAAATATTCACAGGTGATGTATTTCTGTTGCCGCTATAACAACAAATATTAAAAAACAGAATAAAATAAATATTTAAGGGGGCTCCCATACAACAAACGTGATTTTTTGATCGTTTTTGCTCGACATTGATCACGGCAACAGATAGACGTTTGAAATATTCACAGAATATTGAGTTATTATTCACTTCAAAAATAAATAATTAAATTAAAATAAAATTGATATTTAAGGGGGGCTCCCATACAACAAACGTGTTTTTTTTGCCGTTTTCATAGATAATGGTACGGAACCCATCGTGCGCGAGTCTGACTCGCACTTGGCCGGTTTTTTTCATGAGAAAGTATGCGTAAAATCGCTGTAAAATATTATAAATGCGCATTCTTTAGAATAAGAATAGTTTGTTGGAGGTTATGAAGAAACACATTTTTTGTATTTTTGCGACAGATGTATTATTATTTTTACAAAAAAATATAGCTTCTGACACTCAGGGAGCGAAGACGAATCTAACGACACCTCGCACATAAAAATCAGTCAAGCCGTTCAAGCTGTAGGCGATCATATAAAAAGATAATACATACATACATACATACACTCGAAAAACATAACCCTCCTTCTTACGCAGTCGGGTAAAAAGAGGGGTGTTTTAAGTTTGATCTGCGTTTATCTGTAATCGGTGACGATAAACTGATTGCCAAGAAGTTGCTTAGTCTCGAACACCGACGTAAAGTATCATGTCTGTTTTTATTTCATAGAATTAATTTTGGCGAGTGTGCGCAAGAGCTTCACGACATTAATCTACTCTCCCCATTTCACTACAGAACTAGCAGAAAGTCAGCACATTTCCACCCATTTCTCATAGAAATGACAAAACTACGGAGTTTTTTCTCTCTCTTCTTTACCGATCGATTAACAGTCAACCAACACAAAATGACCTTACAGAAAAATTTAATAATTAAACACTTCGTTCTAATTACATTTGATCTGTAAAAACAATAAATATGTTAACACTTAGGGCCTTACCGAAAAACGTTACTTAACTTTAACCAACGTCTGAAGTTCTCTGTCTTCTTTCCGCAAGTGTAGTTACGTGTCAGCCAGAAGTTGATAAAATATGAACCGCTCAACTGGCATTGCTTAAAGTTAAGTAACGTTTTTCGGTAAGGCCCTTAGTATCAATCAAAAAGCAGTCGTATATCGCTTAATGTAACAACCAACTACGGAACCAAACAGCGTGTGAACCAACATGCGCTATGCCGGTTGTATTTATGTGATAGGTACGATATTACGATTACTGTATATGTATTTCAATAATAATCATTACAGTTTACAAAAATTGAAATAACCGACTACAAAATACGAAATATCGTTTACTTGGATGACATGTTTTCCAAGTTACTTATTTAGTTTGGAAACCAAAATACTGAACCGATTTTGATGAAATTTCTATGAGACCAATCTGAAAGTATATCAAAACTATACTATGTATTTTATATGAAAGAATAATTTTAACCACCGACCCAAAAGATTATTAAAAGTTTGATGTGTATTTACATATCTGTGTGTCTGTTTGTGGCATCGTAGCTCTCAAGCGGATGGACCGATTTTTATCTAGTTTTTTTTTATTTGAAAGAATATTTCATCGAAAGTGTTCTTAGCTATGTTTCATCAAAATCGGTTCAGCGCTATTTTTGTTTGTCGGGGGTTATGAGTTTCCTAAGCTTATACTTATATATTATTAAATAAAAAACCGGCCAAGTGCGAGTCGGGACGCGCACGAAGGGTTCCGTACCATTGTCTATAAAAACTGCAAATAAAAAAATCACGTTTTTGTATGGGAGTCCTCATACATATATTAATTTTATTTTAATTATTTATTTTTAAAGTGAATAATACAACTCAATATTCTGTGAATATTGCAAGCGTCTACCTGTTGCCGATATCGAGCAAAAAAATCACGTTTGTTGTATGGGAGCCCCCTAAATATTTATTTTATACTATATTTTAATGTTTGTTGTTATAGCGGCAACAGAACTACATCATCTGTGAAAAACTCTCTTACTATCGTGGTTCATGAGATACAGCCTGGTGACAGACGGACAGACAGTGGAGTCTTAATAATAGGGTCCCGTTTTACCCTTTGCGTACGGAACCCTAAAAAAGAATACAACAGTTTATGAACGACGGAGTTATGTGGCAACAAACATAAAAAATACAATCGAATTAAAACCTCCTCCTTTTCGAAGGCGGTTGAAAATAAGCATATGCCTAATGAATTCTCATTTCTAAGAAGGACTCAAAATTGTAAAAATCTAGTTAGATTTCATAATAACGAAGAGGTTCCCGACCGCGCCGCGGGCGAAGCGAGCGGGGGCGTCGCTGAATGATGCTCCATGAATATTCAAGCCCTGTTAATGAAAAGTCATACTATATTAATTCTGCCCGTCACAATGAGTCCACCTCAATACCCATCCTCTGTAAATGGACAGAGATGATTATAGTCCGCAAAACCCCGTAGAAGGCAACCCGTTTAAATAAAGAATCTTCATTTTGTACCAAAATTTACCAAATTCTAATTTGGTACGAGTAGTCTTGAAGCTGTAATTCGAAAAACCAAAAACTGATCATGTCCTTTTTTTTGCTTGATGTTGGCATCATGCTTGCGCATTTGCCATTTGTCGAATTTACATCATGTCCTGTTGCGTTTTATCGTGAAAGTAATATACTTATTTATGAAATAAGTTTAATTACATAAAAAAATATAAATGTTTTGAATTTACTCCTTAAGTACATAATTTTTCTTTTAATTTATATACCAATCACGGTTTTTTACCTAACACTAATCATTTTTTCTTTGGCAACATACATTTAGCGGTCGAGCTGACTACTAATAAACAGTACTAAAATTAAAGGTGGTCAAATACCACGTGGTCGAATTGATAGTGGCCGAATTTTTTATCTAAAAAATGTAATCTTATAAATGACGTGATAAATTCTGCCAGTTTCTGTTAGTTGGTAGTTTAGTAAAAAAAAAAAAAACGTAGTTATAAAGCACGCTAATACAACACACAAACTTACACGTCTAGAGACTTAAAATTATAACTCTTTTTTACGTAATTTAGTAAAATACGTAACATGTTTTAAAAATATTACGCTCGTGACGTAGACAATATCCACGGACGGAACCTTATGGAAATGATTTCTCAGCAGTCATAAGCAATCGTAAACCACCACACAGACCACCGACCCTATTAAGATGGCGCGGACAGAAAAATGCAATGATGAATTGCAATGAAAAAATGCATTCACTATGTTCTGACAGCTTCACTTGAAAGTCGCTTGAATTAATGGTAATAAGTTTATGAGAATAATAATAAAATCGAAAATGTCTATAAAATAGTATATTTGCTTCTGAATTGATGATTATGAAAAGTATGCTCAGCGCGATCTAATGTAACGTGATTTTAAAAAGCGGCCAAGTGCGAGTCGGACTCGCCCATGAAGGGTTCCGTAGCAGCAAGTAACATAATATAAAAGTTCTTGTAGTTCGTTGTAAATTTGATCGATGTTTTAATAATAGTGTCATCATCATCATCATAATCTCAGCCATAAAAAGTCCACTGCTGGACATAGGGCTCCCCTATGGATTTCCAAAAATACCGATTGGAAGCGGCCTGCATCCAGCGTCTTCCAGCGTCTTTAATAATAGTGTATTATATTTTAATTAAGTTATTGATAAGTAAACATTCTAATTAGGTACCTAAATGATGGGATTTAGATCTAACTATATGCGAGCCCATATAGGCTCGTTATAGCTAAACAAGCTAATATATATTTCAGTTTGACAAGAAATATTTCCAAAAATATTATCAGTTTGTGTGCCTCCTCGCGTAGTTGGACAAGGTGGTAATAACGTCCTGTATCCAGGGTTCTGCATGAATGACAGTATCCAATTGTCTTTTAAAAAACCTTCGTTGAAGTCTCCAAAAAGTAATGTTGACATATTGTTGTTGCAAAAAACATAAACGTGTCTGCCCGCTCGGGTAAGCGCAGTCGGGAACCTGCCCCCCGCGCGCTCCGCACCCGCTACCGATCAAGCCACGCCCCGCGCGAATTACAATTATTATTTACTTAGGCACTTATTACAGATTTATTATTAGAAAATAATGGTTCAAGGCTTGTTCTAGGTCAACGGGAAGTACCCCATAGGTTTTGATCCCCTTGTGAGTGTCGAAATGTGCGTTTTTACTATATATTCGGCTGTAACTTTTTTTAACGAAAACTTAGAAACTTTATTTTTCTTTCTACAGCAAGATACTATGGATCTGCGTACATGGTTTTAATTTCAACTCGATACCTTCACGCGTTTCCGAGATAAAGGTCTTGACACCCGACGGACAGACGGACGGACAACAAAGTGATCCTATACGGGTTCCGTTTTTTCCTATTGAGGTACGGAACCCTAAAAATACTTGTGTGTCAACCAAATAAAAAAAACATTCAACAAGTATTTTTATACTGCAAGATAACTTTAAAAAAAACAAGGAAACATTTTCATCTGCTCGAACCTGGTTGGAACCTGAATTGGTTTTCGTAAACTTTCAACCTTTTGTGCATCTGACAAAACGTCCCAATGCGAAGGCAAAACTGGTCGATAATCTTTAGTACGGACATTAACCTTGTATGAGCGTAACAATAAAACGTTATAGCGGTGTTAAGTGGGCCGCATAATCCTAGTGTGTCGCCGGCCGACAGCCGAGTTTCAGTAATATCCCAGTACAAGTTTTGATAATTAACAATAAATCCGGCAAAGTACGAGTTTCACACGTACACTGAAGCCTCCGTACCTCCATGGAACATATATTATGAACACAGAAAACAGGACTAATTAGCAAAATGTGCTATAAATCTATGAATATTTGTAATTTCACATATTTTCTATACAGTAGAAGTATCCTGAAATGGTCGGCATATCTAAAGAAAATATTGATAAAAGCGCCATCTAGCATGGCTTTGTTAAAACAAGAGGAATGTACGGCATGCACCGCATGCACCATTACATACCTAGAAGCCAAGAATTTATACAATTTTAAATACACATTAGGATATGACTTCTAAAAACATAAGAGTGGGTAGAAATTACTTTCCATTTCATATAAACAAGTGCTAACTGCGCCCCGCGGTTTCCCTGCGTAGTAATGAAAATCGGTGATAATGATGAACATAAAATGTAACCTCCGTCTCTTGGTCCTCAGCTAATTCTGTATAAAATTTCGTAACAAGCGGTTCAGCCGTTTAGTCGTGAAAAGGTAACAAACAGACAGAAATACAGACAGACAGATATAACTACTTTCGCTTTTATAACATTAGTAAGGAAGTAAAGTAGTAAGATAAAAATAAGGATAGTGGATATGAGGATATATTGTTTGTTTGTTAGTTTAGTACGGATACGCAGGCGAAACGCACACAGGCACGCTATGATCACAAGTTAAAATTTTTTGTCGTTTTCTCGACTCTTACATATTACATACAATCCGTCTTTTTCACATTGAGGTAGGCAAAGATCCACTCTTCACCACCACTCCACTCTTTTCAACATATCTCACTTACGATCCTGACACGACTCCTAAACCAATGTCATTTTGTCTGATAGTGCTTTCCTATCCATGTAAAACATCAAAATTTTCTTTAAAAAAAGTTTTAGAATTTTAGTGTCGGACTGAACATAGTTAAGCTTTAACTGGATCATAACTTGGTCATGAAAAACATCATTAATCTGTTATGACGACATGGATATAGAGGCACTCCCGTAATTACTGTGGTTTTTAATACTATGTTCTCATAATAACTGAGCTATATGAAGCGAGAAGCATCTTCTATTTGTTTTCAACCAACTGCGATAAGTGTGTATCTCTCGTGTAAGTATGAATGTATGTGTTTTTACGAAAGTTATAGTCTATGGCTCTTGGGAAGTAAAGACTAATATAAAAACAATGTGCAGATCAAAACCGGTCAAACCGTTTGGAAAGTAAGAGATAATATAGAAACTAAGGGTGTCAAGAGGTGTGCTGCACTTTCACTGTCGACAGTATACCTTTTAACAATTCCACCCTAGAAGTTAAATTTCTAGCTTGAACATTTTCTACCATACAACCACCGGCAGGCGGAGATCAGCGTCCCATTTAGCCCTAGGAAAACATTGGGTATGCGGTGACGCCATCAAGCCGCCCTGGCCATTTCGTATTTTTATCCCATATACTCGTATCCTACTTTACTTTCTTAATTTTTACAATGCGCATATGAAAAAAACTTAATAACTGCTACTGGCGACAGGGGCGAGAGTGGAGTGGAAAGAACCTCCTGACAATATGCGCCGTGTTTATGAATTGTGCTAATGTTTTCAGGATAGAATCTTCGCCACCACATAAGTTAAATTAAAGATGCGGCGCTTTAGTTGTACTCCGGCCATACATACTATTAAAGTATTCTGTGTTCCAGCAACCAAAGGCGGTACTGCAAATTTAGTTCCAAATTTCACCATCGGGACTTCAGTGTCAGTGTTCGACGTCTATAACCAGTGACGCGGACTCTAGTTAAAGACGTCGCAAAGTCGACTTAAAACTTGAATCTAATACTAGGTAATATAATGATAGGACGTAAACTGAATAATGCTATCTCGTGACATAACTCCGTCTTTCAAAACATAAAGTTAAATTGGCAAGTTGCTCCCATTGAAATACTCGCTCAAGTTTCTAAGTCGGTGAAAATGTTCAAGTTGAACCAATTAAATTGTAAATCAGCTTGAATATTCAAAAGCTACCTGACGCAACTGAAAGCTGCAAAATGTTAATATTCAAAAACCCTTTTTTCGTGCAAGTATTTTTATGACAGTACCTTCTATATACTATAGAGTATTTTATTTAAATTTAACAAATGTAACATCAACAGGAATATGAATATATAATATATACACACACACATGAATAAAAATAAAACTACTCTAAAAGACCGTTAGCAGCGGGAATTGTTCCCAGGATGCTGGCCCCATTACCTCGTTGCATAGTTATTGTATACTTACTCTTTGAGCAAAGTAGAGGCCAGCATTCTGGTCACGTGTTGCGTCGATCAGACGAAACGAGAGCTCTCTATATATATTTTTTGCTGCTGGTCCCCACGGTCCTAAAGTTTCAACCCCAAAAGGCTCAAATATATATCCACTATCGAGCGAACTATATTTGCGCCTTTTGAGGTCTTCTGCAAATTCAGCCGCAGCACCAGCGTTATTTTGAGTTCTGAGAAGATGTGACGGTGCAAAGGTGTCAACGCAAGTGGCGTCCCATACTAAGGGCCGCCCCATCTAAATGACTAATTAAAATACTTATCCAGAACATAACCGTCCTTACCGAAAAACGTTACTTAACTTTAAGCATCATCTTAAGTTCTCTGTCTTCTTTCCGCACATGTCATTACATGTCAGCGAGAAGTTGACAAAATATGTTAAGCAATTTAAAGTTAAGTAACGTTTTTCGGTAAGGCCGAACATTATCCACATCTATTTAAGTTATGAGTAGATACGATAATAAAGGTGTATTTTTGAAGTGAAATCTTTTTTAGCGGCGTTGTGCACCTTTGGGGTGTGTAAAAAATGTTAAGCTCGCGTCAGGACAATTGACCCGTGACCTTCGAAAATTCGTAAGACGGCGCAGGGCGCTTGCGCGAGTGTGCGTGTGTGTTTGTACTACAGCCTGCGACGTGCATCCACGGATGGTGACTGCTGATGGCTCGACCGTCTCTATACTTGTAAAATGCGTATATAGAAAGTGGTTAAAATATGGAACTTGAACAAAGTGCATCTGTTAATGAAATATACGGGAAATTAAGTATTTAACCACATAAATGATAGTACTTTTATACTGATAAATAAAGCAATTCGTGTGAAATTATTCGCACAACGTTAATGTTCAGGTTTTCACTTCTGCCGGCACTTCCGGAGTGCAACCCGTTGTTTTTTTTTTAATTATACCGTACGGGGAGATAGATTATACAATAAAACGATACATGTTTAGAAAAACAAAATAAGACCACGATATGATTATTCTAGATTCCTCCCAAAAACAACTCCACATTGCACATAATAAGGTGCCGACATTAGATGGATATCCAATTTGGTTAAATAAATCTACATTTATTTTTTCATCAGCCCTGTTTGTACAAACTGTACCATTGCTGAGCGCGGGCCATCTTCTCATTGTGAGAAGGGTAAGGCTACATTTACAACATTTAATATTTATGTATTAACATCCCTTATCTTGAATCATATTTCAAACTTTCTTATTCAAATTTTTTTTTCGACTAGATAAATCTACCATTGACCACCAACTCGCCTAATGGTAAGCGATGATATGGCCGAGGATGGAGCTCGTTGATCTAGAAGATATCTACTGTTCACTCTAGTCTACGGTCATATCACTTATCTACCGTAGGTACATGTTAGTCCACTTGTTCGGACCATACAATTATCTGATTTCCAATCTTGCATTTTTCCCGAAAAATTAACAGACATTTACACCCCCTAACCACGGCGCCGTTAAAGTTCCTAGTTCACCCAACTCGGCTCTCCACCTACAAGACTACATTAAACGTTTATTGCGAAAACGTGTATCCAAGAAATACATGATAAACCCATATGCAAATAAGAACGAACGAGGGCGAAACCAAACACTTTTAAATATCACTTGCTCGATATACCTCGTCACCGAAACAAGAACACTAACTGCAAATGTGGTGATAATAATATTTTTTGCGAGATATAAAAACGTCGTGTTACCCTACTACCTTGATCAAGGGTATATTTTTAAGATGATTTATGTCTCTTTATTACCATTATCATATGTAGTACAGACGCAACCCCTTATGCTGCAATGATAAACTTTTTATCATCATCATTTTGGTCAATATCGAAAGACTGCTAGCTATCTTGTTTATCAAACCATTATTTCCGGTCCTACCGTACTCTGTGCTCCTGCGCTGATCTCAACTAGCACTTTAAGACATCGACCCTCCATCTATTTGATGGTATAACCAACTGGTCTATTGGCAAACTGACTGACCACCATTCTGTGACCGCTCTTGTCCACGAGATGGCAGATAGCAGGACTTGCCTTACAATTCCAACCCACCGCCACTTGAATTCCATAATCCCTTGTCGAACGTTAACCACGCGTGATCGACGTTGAACCCCTTTAATAGGAGCTCTGTATATTACACAGATACGAGGATATTAACTTTTATAAGAAAATAATATTTTAGAAGGAATCTGCTCTGCGGGAGCTGAAACGAGCTGATCCTATACGACAATACGTATATGTTAACGTAGGAACGAATATAGGAGTGAAGAAAAGGCATAGGGGTGGCGTAAGTGAATGTTCTCACTCCATAGGCCTAAACTCGGGTTTTTGGATTATGGCATTTGGTATTGTCTGCCAATCGCACAAACCGGATAAAATTGGGACCGCAAGAGGTCAGACTTGGGGATTGACAACCCATATAAACAAACAAAAAGACCCCGAAAGAGGAGTATAACATTTCGAGAGTTTTGCCTGTAGCAAAAAGTTAGGGAAGACCATATATACACCTATAGAAACCCGTCATGCTGGTGCCTTCTCTCAAGACAGAGATCGGCCACCGAGCCGTTTTAGTGAGTCCCAATAACTATATAAACCTTACTTTTCTAATATGCCTCATTTTTGTGTATATCATATAGAAAAAATACTGTTATAACTGAGACGCATCTATATGATGAAATCCGTCAAATAGCTTAGGCTACAGAACGCACTAATAATTATTTCTAGATAGTAAAAAAACACTATACTTATTCCGCAATCAGGTTAAAACTTTAACTTCAGAATTCGCATATCATAAATTAGATGTCAATGTTCAGGGGACGGCTTATTTGCAATACTGAATTATGTACTCCACGTGCCGTATACGAGTATAAGTACCAATACTCGAGAAGTGCTTAAGGTAAGGACCACAGCAAAAAAATTGCGCTCCTTAGAGCGCAGATTTAATTCAGATAAAAAGACGTAAGTAATTAAAAATGTTAAGTAAGATTATTCGTGAAAAGCAACCAAAGTTTTATACATTCGTTTACTCTCTACATACGTAATAACGTATATGGAGAAAAATATTACTTACTGAAACCTTTAAACTTTTATTAAACCCGTTTACAACTAATAAAACTATTAATGCTACATAACTAATATGTTCAATATTATCTAATGATATAAATTATTTTCATGTTAAGCAACTTACATTATTAAATTTTAAAGCGAAGTAAAAAAAAGTTATAAATATAATATTGTTATAGACATGTACAAATAAAACAGTAATGGTCTGGGGTAATCGAAATGTTTTTTGTGTAGTAGTTAGTCGAGTTTGTATATTATTTTATTGTACAAATAATGTAATTGGATTTACGAATGAAGTTTTTTCCATATGACCCATATTATTGTATACTTTTTGTGCGAATACTTATAGTGAATTTAGTATAAAATCAGTATGTATTGTATCTACTATATACTTAAAATATGGCTAAAAGTAAATTTATTACCATATTAATAACCCTAAGCATGTACGACTATATTATATTAAATTGGGTTACATTGTTATGCACCTTTCCTAAACTTAATTATTAGTTTCCCAAGATATACGAACTACATATAATATTTGCATTTAACTCATATAAACTTATCTTAGACCTAGTTATGTTACTAAAGTTATTGTTAAATTGTTCAACTTTCTGGGAAGACACTGTCTACTGCAACACAGTTATTACTAAAGCAGTAGACAGGGTTACAATTAATTACTGTGGGATTTATTTAAAACAATTAAGTATTTGTATTTGTATTTGTATAAACATAGTTATTGGAGTAAAATATATACTTTTTGACTATGCACACAACTAAAAGAGTTCAACGCGTGATGTCTACGAATTTCTTCTGCTACATATCTCGCGTAGATGCGCTACGAAAATGAAAGCTTGTTTTTACATTGTAACTCTTTTTACCCGACTGCGTAAGAAGGAGGTTTAGGTTTTTCGAGAGTATGTATGTTTGTATATGTATGCATGTTTTGTATATGATCGCCTATAGCCTAAGCGGCTTGACCGATTTTAATGTGCGAGATGTCGTTAGATTCGTCTTCACTGTCTGTATCATAAGCTATATTTTTTGTAATAATAATAATACAAATCTCGCAAAAATAAAAAATGCGTTTTTTTGTAACCTCCAATGAACTCTTTCGTAGTGAATAAGTAATTTTACTAGAATTATTCTAAAAAAACGCATTTGTAATCTTTTATAGCGATTATACGCATTATTTATTTATTATCACAATAAACTTATAGGTACTCAACATTGTACTACGCGTAACGAAGTCATAAGTTAGACTGCAAAAACCGCTTTTCTGCAGTCGCGTAGTCGGGTATTTTGTTTTTCTTTTAATATAGATACTTTTTTTTTAACAAAAAAAAAATTTTGTTAACATGTATTAAGTTTATATTATATCAGCTATTTAGTTCCTTACAAGCCTTAGCTTAGTTTGGGGCTAGATAGTGCCGATTTAAATAATGTCCATCAATAGTTAATTATTTATTTATAAAATAAGGACTCTAATTCTGAAAAACAAGTAACTAAATATATATTTAAAAAGAAACCGACAGCAAAAAAACGGTTTTTGGACTGTAACTTACGATTTCGTTACGCTTAATACGATGTTGAGTGTACGTTTTTTGTGAGATACAATTAAATATTTTTAAACATTTATCTAAGGACACTTGGGTTTTGAGACGAATCTAACAGGCGTTTGGATGATACGAAGTAATGAAGAAATTTATAAACAAATACATACAAGTGCGCGCGAAAAATATAACCCTTTTTTGGCAGTCGGGTTATAACTAATCCACAGCGTAAGTGTGAGCGGAGATGTTAAACTACCACGGCATCTGTAACAAGCTTAGCGGTCATTGTATACTATATAGCCTTGGGCAGTACTTCATCATGTTATGACGGCTCATATCGTAACGAGCTTAGATATACGGCCAGGTTAACGTAATGATTCTGACATTTTGTCAGGCTGACATTACAAAACCGCAAAAATGTGATGTGCACCATACAGCCTTGAGTGAAGTGCCTTATTGATTTTTATAAGCGTATTGCGAATATTCAAAACTAGCTGTGCTCTGTGGTTTTACGTGGATCGTATTGAAAATAAAGATAAAATTGAAAAGTAGCTTGCCTCTTTTCAGCTCACAAGGCGCTGTAGGTGAGATGAAAGTGAGTCTTTTACTTTCAATACTACAATTTACTTTCTTTTAGCAGGTTTTTGAAATTTCAACCATTTACACGAAAAAGGTTATAATGTGTAAAGAAAAATATTACCTATGCAAGTTGTGCCAAGCCAAATAGAAGACCAAAAATAGAATTTAAAAAAAAAAACCTCTATGTAGTTTTCGTACATTTTGTTGAAAATAATGCTTAAAATTAATTAAATGGGTGTAAGTGAATTCACGTGATTGTAATGTAATTTTAGGACCAGTAAAGTTGCATATGAATTCCAAGCAAATTTTTCTGCCCGTGAAAATAGGTGAACTAAACAATTTCCTCGCTACGTTACGATGAAAAACGTTGTATTGCTCTCGGCTGTAAATTTATTTTATCTCGTGTCTTCTTGAATCCATCGCTACGCTCAGGATTCTACACTAGAACCACTCGCTGCGCTTGTGGTTCAATCAAGAATCTTTCGCTTGCTCTGGATTCAACTGCCACTCGACGGTAAAATACAACTTTCCAGCCTAGTACAATAAATAACTATTTTCGATTCAGTTGTGTCCAAACCACATAACATATAATAATGCCCGAATGACAAATTTTCCACGTTCATACGTTTATTTCGGTCAAAATCACAGATATAAAAATAACAGATATCTAATGTTAATACAATGTAACAGTGTTCTTATGTATCTGAAGGAAGAACCGTTATCAAAAAATTTATTGCTACGTACGGACAAAACAGCAGGCCTACTTTTTACGGTCTGCTTTTTTCTAATTTCGTTATTGTTCCAAAGTTCAACAATTAAAAGTGTAATTTTTTTTAAAAGCAAACTGTAGTGGCATAGTCTTTACTGGTTCCAGTTCCAACCATATATAAAAAAATCGGTGATGAACAGTTTTTTCCTATTATATACGAGTATGTAAAACCTAAAACGTATGTAAAACGCGTAATTTCTGGCTAAAGATCATGCAACAACTTGGCGACAACGATTCCTGTAACTGGGAGGAAACCCTAACCAACAAACATACTTTCGTATTTATGATATTAGGTGTGTACTAATATTGTGAATACCATGACGTTAACCTTTTGTTAATCCTTTTATATAATTGTGGTTTGCAATCATTCCAAAATTATAGATGTGAAAGTGACTATTATGGTCATCTTTTCATGGCTAAGCCGATCGCAATGAAGTTTGGTGTATTGGTAAATGGAACTTCATGAATAAAACTGAAGGTATAAACACAGCGAGCGAAGCGGGTACTTATATATTTTTTATATTAACTATAGACAATATATTTTATAGTAGCAAACTTCTTATATAATATAGATCTACGTTTGACCTCCAACTCGCCTGATAGTAAGCGGAAGATTCATTCTAGCCGTGAAAATTCTAAAAACAGATAAGGTGGCAGAGAATTCTACTCCTGTGTAGTACTCATCAAAATTGTCGACCGTAACGATTGAGAGAAAACATATGAAACCGAAAAGTGAATCAATTTGCAATGTGAGTTGGACATTCACTCTTTGCGACATTCAGTGTGTATGTGTATGTATTGAATTATTTCAATAAAACATGCGTATTCTTATTCTTGTTATCGTAACTCACAAAAGAGTCCTGTAAAGTACGAGAGTTTTATGAGTTAAGTTCTCACTCAACTCACAAAGGAGCCTTCATTTTGCCGTATTCGAGCAAAAATAGGACATAAGAGACAAAACCTTTTCGTAATCAATATCTGATAATAAGTTAGTAGTCTGGTGACCCCTTCTTTTCTCTCGTGTTATGATTTAATCAGCACAGCTCCACAAAAGCTGAAATGGCACGACTTCAAAAGAGCGCGGGCGTTTCGCCTACGCCTCTCTGACGTTCAGTCAGGACCGGTGGGCGTTCATATTATGGAAATCGAGATTTGGGGAAACGTGTGTTTGAAGAAGGTTTTGTTCTGTTATATGGCGCCTTTCTTGTTTGTATCCTAAAAACCAGTTTTTGATGAAAATAAAAGATAAAATATAATTACACTAGAATGCAATTACGAATTTATCTGTACGACACTGCATTCCAAGAAACCTTTTAAGTACTATAAAAAAACATGGATTGTAATGATAATTTACTCATAACATTTTATCGATTAAACTCAAGATCTTAAGCCGCCGGTGTCCGTTAAACAATTGCTAAAAAATTAAATAAATGGAACTTGTTGTTCATAAAATTTTACGATTGCGTCGAGCAGTTTCGTCACCACTCATATTGGTCAACTATTATATACATTCTACAATGTATGGAAGTATATAATATAGGATAAATAACAGGAATTTTAGTTCTACCGAGCTATGTTTATTACATTACTTATTTATGTACAAATAGCTGTGCCCCTGGCTGGCTAGAGTGGCCTAGAGACGAAAAAGTGCATTGATTATCGTGAAATAGGTATATATATTATATGTCCGTCTCCTGGGGTGCAAGTCTCGAGCTCGCCTATTCGTATCGACCGAACTCGGTTAGCTTAGAATATAATTTATTACTTATAACTGTGTACAGAGTTCTTAAAATAGGTATATCAGTTTCAACAGTTTTACCCATTGCGGGCGTGCAACATTAAGTTCTTATTATTATTATATTATACTAATTACTAAATGGAAGTTAATAATATTAACATATGAAAATGTTTGGTTAGTTAATTTCAAAATACTTTTATGTACCTAATAATGTTAATAGTATTACTCTGTGAATTTTCTTTGGCTATTTGTGTATAAATAAAACTGGACAAGTGTGAGTCAGACTCGACCACCGAGGGGTCCGTACAAACTAAATAAAAGGGGGAAATCATATTCTTTTTTATATTTTCCATCCAAAGACTTACAAGACTCCTAATGCGATACAAAATATTGTTCCAAAAACTTAACACCAAAATCAGGTGTTTGCTAATGACAGGTCACAAACGTCATTTAATCTTAAACGTCATCTCATCGCAATCACTTCTCAATTCTTACGGTGCCAAGATGGTGAACTGTGTTAAACAATCTTGTAAAAATTACAAACTTCTTAAAAAACTATGGAAAACATTATCACATTCCATCTCTAAGTAGGAAAAATATATTTCTAACAGTATAAAAAACCGAAATGAAACAAATTTTTACGTATTTGTAGCGTGTCTCACCTATGACCACGGATGCTCCAGTGTTTGAAAAATCGGGTCTTAAATTATGTGAAATATACGCGATGAAATTGTTGAAATTTATTTCATTTCAATAAATAACATTCGCGAATATTAGTATAAAAAGCATATATGCATTTCCTTTCATAAATTGATTTTATTATTTTTACAAATTACTGCAAAGAATTAGAGATGGGTCGATGTAATATAAGTTATCGATAACAATTATTATTTTTACGGACTTCAAAAACGAGATTATCAGTTAGCTTATATTTTTCTTATATGTTACCCACATGATTTCGTCATTTAAATTGATTTCAAATTCCTTTCAAATCTCAAAATCGGTCAGTAGTTTGGTTTTTAAAACAAAATTGCGAATTTTGAAGACGGTTATTCTAGTTTTGTAAACTATAATAATTATGATATGTGAATCATCATCATCATCTCAGCCATAAGAAGTCCACTGCTGGACATAGGCCTCCCCCATGGATTTCTATAAAAGCCGATTGGAAGCGGCTTGCATCCAGCATCTTCCTGCCACTTGTATAAGTTCATCTGTCCATTTCGTGGCTGGTCTTCCTACGCTACGCTTGCCGGGGCGTGGTGTCCACTCGAGAACTTTTCAGCCCCATTGGCCATCAGTTCTACGTTCACTGCCACTTCAACTTGCTAATCAGCTGTGCTATGTCGGTGACCTTTGTACGTGAAACATGGTATTTGATTTTACGATAAATGTTTATTTTTTTTATTCTCAAACTAACACAGCACCATGCTAACTATTCTGTTTAGATTTTCTAGTTGATGCTGTACAAGCAGAACATTGGGCAGATATAGTAAGGCGAAGTCAAAATGATCCTTGGTGGAAACCGAATTCTCGCTTAACAATTTGTTCAGTGAATTTCCACAATATATGTAAATACATAACAAAAACAGGGTGCCAGCGTTTACAACATTGAGCAATACCTTCAAAGGTTACTTTGAATTATAAAATCATGACATTAATAACATTTATTCAAATTTAAATTTATAGTCTCATAGAAAAGTTGGAATCACAGAATGTTCAAAATAATTTTCATTAAAAGTATTTAATATGGTCTATTATTATGGTTAATAATGAATTTTTAGGTCTTAGTTGAGAAATGTAGGGGGGGGGGGGGGGGGACACAACTTTTTAACTTTAGCGAGCTATATCTCTCACATATCACATCTGAGACACGATAGGGTGGGGGCTAAAAAAATGATCCAGTCTTTATTGTATATATGAAAAACCCAATCTCTATTTTTATTTTTTTTTGAAATTTTACTACGGCATTTTGTAGCGGCTCACAAAACACAATTATGTATAAAAATTGGTTTTTATAGGGTTAATAGTCTCCGAGTAAAATGACTGTGACATACGGACAGACAGACAGACGGACATGACGGAATTATAAGGGTTCCCCGTAGTTAATACGGAACCCTAATAAAACGGTGTTTCTTGAAACATTACAAAAAAAAATCAAAAGAAAAAATTGGTACCTATAATTACTTATCGATATCGATACTTTAATACCTCTTGGTCTATCTCTGGCTTAATGTCATTAGGTTTTTTTTTATTTATTTCAGTATTGCCAGTATATGCTTTCTCAATTTCCTTCTATCATTTGTATTTACCTATACTATATTGTTTGTAAATAGGTGTGAAAATTTATTTATTCAGTAGAATTTAATCAAATTAATATGGTCCATTACTGGTGCTACGAATTAACCATTGGCATACTTATCTAAGTATTGTGATAAATCCATTAGATTTCGAGAGGCAGTAATGTGTTAATGAATACGGAGGACAAAAAATAGTGCTACGTTAACCACAATGTAGGAACTCTGCTATAATAAAATAAACATATTTTGCTGTTTTATCCTATTTTCAAAAATGAAGTTCCGAATGAAATAGCTGGACGTGGACCGTTGCAGACTTCAAAGTTACTATTATTTCAGTTATATGATTGTATGAATCTCCCATGGACCATTCTGACTTTAATTATGATTACCCGATCAAATCGGGAGATATCCTTTTCAAAGGCAACTTTGTAGATAAATTTGGCAAATGGACGTGTATCTACGGTTAAAAATAAATTTATAAAAAAATGAAGTGTCAAATTGAAAAAATAAAATTGGCCCGAATTTAAAAGGCGGTTTGTATGGAGATTATCCTTCTGGGTCCTATGTAATAGGGCGAATTCTGTGTTTCCATCTTATACCGAAAAGTATACATCCAAAAATTATTTTAAAACCTGTTTTAACTTATACTAACTAAGCTCTTTCATATGATACCCCACATGATACGGTTAAAGAACTTTAAAATTTGGACCCTCATTCCTTGCGTAAAGACACAATTTTTTTTGTGACTAAATTAAAAATGTCCAGTTTTCGGATTTTTCCTATATGTGTACTCTAACACAATGCTTCTTGCCAAATTTCATTGTTCTAGATCAACGGGAAGTACCCCATAGGTTTTGATTCCCTTGTGAGTGTCGAAATGTGCGTTTTTTACGATATATTCGGCTGTAACTTTTTTTAACGAAAACTTAGAAACTTTATTTTTCTTTCTGCAGCAAGATACTATGGATCTGATGGACAGACGGACAGACTGAGAACAAAGTGATCCTATAAGGGTTCCGTTTTTTCCTATTGAGGTACGGAACCCTAAAAACGAACATAATGAAAACATCTGTGGTTATCGAAATACATACAAAATTTCATGCCTATGTACAAGCCGTTGTGGAGTTCCCTAGTGAGGAAACAACCCAAGCTAAAGCATCAGTTTATGGTGTTAGTATTCTGTACTTACACCGTTCCTATGCCAATAAATAAATTTTATTTTATTTGTCTCTTAAAAATTTAGTCTATGTGTAAAATGTCATTTGTCATTACTTCGTCGAGCGGAAAGCCATGAAAATGCGTTATGATCTTTTTTCCCAGATTTCAGGCCACTTTGTGCATCTTTTACAAGACATAACTTTTGAAAATAACGTTATGATAATTACCGTTGTTTGAATTACTGTTAAATTAAATGTTTATAAATATGTTTCTCGGAATAAGTGACAATTATTATTAAAAATTAATATTTTTGGCGGGAACGTAAATCTTTTGACGTTCCCGCCAAAAACCTTAAATCCAAATCATCAATTCTGATTTGTCACTTTGATCCTTCCGTCTGTTGTTGGAAGAATGGAATTTAGAGACAGCAGCCACAAAAGATTAAAAAATGTTGAAGTCTGTGTCAAACAGTGTAAATGACAATTTCGGACTAAACTCCATACATTAACAATTTTAATAACAAAGTTGCGCCAGGCTGGCTCCTACGTAACGATCTTCTTCTTCTTTTTTGTATTGGACCCCGCGATTAGCGATTTACCAGGGTCAAGTATTGAAATATTTTCAAGTTTCTTGAATAAAAGTTGTATAGTGTTCTAGTCACAGTCTAAGTCACGTAAACAGTCATTTTAAAATTTAAGCCTTGCCTCAGTAAAGTGATGGCGACTTTACTAGAAGTATCAATGGAGTTTTGCCGACAACGTAAAATCACACGTTTCACTGCTTTATTTCACTTGCCCACACTCACGCACTTGATCGAACACTTATTCAATAATACACCACCATTTTTATAGCATTAATGTTCAAAATTACACAAGTTTAGAAAAATAAAACAAAGCAAACAACATGCTAATAGACGTTCCCGCCAAAACTCCGACATCTTCCGTATATTACAAAGTACTCTTTGACTCCGTTATATTATAGTACTCTTTGCTCCGACCGTCATTCTAGGTCTATGCTCCGACATAACGAATGATAAACTTTAAAGACTTGTGTTCATTTGACATTGAGAGCTAACTTTTTCTATACAATCTGTATTAAGTACATAAACTCAACAAATGGCAAACAGGCAAGCAAGATGCCAACATGACCAACATCAAGCAAAAAGAAATCTGTATTACTCAACATTTCCACTAAAAATTACCAGGTTGGGGGTTTTTCATATTTCAATGGTAAAATTCTAAATAGCTACATGACAATAATATCAGTCGTAATGCTCAAAAAAAATATCTTAGGTAGGCCTGAATGACTGGCGATGAATAATTTACTTACTAAATTCAACATTTTAAACGATTGATACTTCACACTGTGGTATATTATATCTGGTATCACAACTTATGATATGATACCAGATTAACGTATTACTAACATAAGTTAGTAATACGTTTTCGCTATGTAATTTGTGTTTTAGTTAAGGCGTAAACAATAAAGAATGTATCTATCTATTTAATACGTATCTGGCCACTTCACCAGAGAATCACAAACTAAGCATAGCAACTTAACAAAAACAACATTAGTATTAAACAACGTGATATTGGCAAAAACTTAAGAGCGTCATTCACAAGAATTTAATTAATACGTGTTGATAACGGCCATATAATAATAATAATCGATTTGCTTCTTGTGTGGTTGTTTAGTTAAAGTATGTGTAGTTTGTATATTGTTTAGAATTGTAGTTAATAAAGGCACTTATTTTAAATTGGATTTGGATAGGCTTAAAACATTTGTTAGTGTCAAGTACTAAGATTTCTACAAGTTACTTTTTTTTTCATTTTTTTTTTTAATGGCAAGCGCCTTTATTAACTACAACACAACAATATACAGATTCAACTAACTAAACTACTACACAAAAAGCACATCGATCACCCCAGACCGATAAAGGTCTAAAGATAATCCAAATGCTCAAACCCACTACCAGTTGGCAGCGTACCCAGCATTACGTACGCAGCATTACGTTACGAAGCAGCAGCGTACGCATTGCCACGTTGAATGGCAATGCTTATGCATTGGGCCAGATTAAAGTTACTTAAATAAAACAAGTTATTTAAATGTTCGAGTCACAATCTAAATCATGTTTACTGTCATTTTTACATTTTTAAATTCGAGTCATGTTTCACCTTCAGTAAAGTGGTGGTGACTTTCCTGTCAAACTTCTATAGCGTTTTACTGACAACGTGAAAAGACACGTTTCGTAGCTTTATTTCACTTGCCCAAACACTCATGCACTCGATCAAACCACCATTTTTATAGCATTAACATTTTTAAACATAAACTAACACAAGTTTAGAAAATAAAATAAATGGCAATATGTTTCCATGATGTTCCCGCTAAAACTCCAATAAAGGCATTTGCCCATTTCAAAAAGCTATACATGATAAATAAGGTACTAGCATAATCAAATGGGAAATTACCAGTTTGAATCTGGCAATACAGACACTGATAGGCATTGGCTTGGCTCAAAGGACTCAGAATCCAGCGCCGTTAAATATATAAAAAAAAAAAAAACAGGCATTGGCACGCAAAGGACTCGGAATCCAGAGCCGATAAACGGTATAAATATTAAAAAAAAAAAAACAGACTGGCAGACTCAAAGTAAACAAACACGAATTGTTTCGTCAGCTTGTACCTACGTTACGTTCTTATCAGGGAATTATAATCAAACCAAAGTAAATTACAATTGCAGATAAGATGAGTAGCGTAATGAATTGATCGCAGTTACTTACCTACAACGGAACTATTCACTAAAAAGTACCAATATGGCGAGTTTATTTCCTCAGAATAGTGTCTTAGTATTAAAACTTTTAAAAAATGTTAATAATTGCACAAAAAGGTTATCGTCTCATTTCACATATTTTCCTGACAATGAAAAGCCCGTAAATGGTAAGAATATACACATCTTTTTATCTCCACTCTATAACCATAAAACGCACAATCTGGATTATCTGAAATTTTGTTATTACTTTCTATGTTTTACTCCATTAAATTTTATTCATCACCCTATTGACATAATAAATGAAAGATTAACGTCAATTTAATATCAATCCAGCTGAGACTTATTTTGTAACAGATAATTTTAACATACCTATTATGGAAAAAGCAAAGGGAGGCCTTGAGGAAGCTTTACCCTGCAGTGGGAATAATCACGGTTGAAATTGATACTTATTACCCGACTGCGTAAGAAGGAGGGTTATGTTTTTCGAGTGTATGTATGTATATTTTTTTGGCACGCCCTAGAGCCTAAACGGCTTGACCGATTTTGATGTGAGTGGTGTCAACAGATTCGCCTTAATCGTGAGAGTGACACTGGATACATCAAAATTAATAAAATAAAAAAAATTAAGGATTTTTTTGCAGCAAAATGTAGTCTCAAAAAAAATGTTTTCAAAATACATCGAGTGTGGTATCGAGAATTTTTAACGGTGATTACGAATATATATATAACTTATATGTTTTACGCATACTTTCTCACAAGAAACTTATATTCACTGCGCATCAAGCGTAACGAAATCGTAAGTTAGACTGCAAAAACTGCTTTTCTGCAGTCGGGTGTTTTGTTTTTCTTTTAATATAGATACTTGTTTTAATATGTATGTTAAAGTTTAATTGTACTATCGTACAACATCGTGGAAACTCTGTCCATTTTGCCCAAGTACCTAAAGCAGATCAATTAATTAGGGTTTATTTTTAAATCCCAAAATCCTGTCTTAAATCCATTGTTTCTAATAGTATGCAAGTTGTTTGTAAATTGTAAGAGTGTTGGATGGCAACAAATATGTTTCTGTATCTAGTCAACTTTATCCAGTTTGGTTATCTAATCTGAAACCCATTAGTTGTTTTGATTTTATTTATATTATACAATTATTACAATACATATTAGTCTGTATTTCATATCTGTATTGCCTCTCTTGACTTTTGTCTTTAAAAGATTATATGCTAAGATTTATAGGTACTTAATACCATCTATGTCTGTGCTTAATACAATCTGACTTTTAAAAACAATGATTTGTAACCATAGCTTTTATGTAAATGGAATCATGAAAGCAGTATGCCATGTCTAATTTTCCACTTTATCAATGGGTGTGATCTACAAACCAATTAAGCTTTCGTGATTTTAACAAAGAATTATGTTTATTTATTGTTTATATGTACTGCAATGTTTTGATTGAGTTACTTCAACCACAATCACTAGTTGACTCAATCTCTGAACATTCAGGTAAATAAAAAATAAAATATTTTAATGGCTTGTAATCCAGTAATAACACATAATAATTAGTGTATATAAGCAGAATGTATGTAACACTTTGTACAATTTAGAACAAAAGGCCCAGATTTTAAATGACATTGTACCAAGATATTTAGAATCAGGAGAAAAACTTACTTCTCATCTTCTTTATTTCTATATATTTTCTGACCATTTCCAGATATAAAAATATAATATTTTAATAATTGGATTAAAATTCTGACATTTATATCATGCCATTTTCCTTAACAAATGATACCTCTTAACATAGAATGACCCTCCTATATTTAATTCCAGGAGAAACAACCAAAATGAACATGATGCAAGCAATAAACAATGCAATGGACATCACATTACAAAACGACCCCACAGCTGTTCTGTTTGGAGAAGATGTCGGGTTTGGAGGTGTCTTCCGATGTGCTCTCGGGTTACAGGTACTAACATAAATTCATTCAAAATAAACAATAATATTGCAATATAAAGTAAGAATTAATGAATAACCATTTATATAATATTGCGCTTATTGTACCTACGCTTATATGCAATAAATAATGATGAATTATGATCGAATAGATGTTGTAATTTTTTGGCTGTTATTTTGACCAATTTATAAAAGTCCAAATAATACAATTTCCATGTTATGTTATTTCAGACAAAATAACAGACATAAAAGTGTCAGCTATTGTTAACACATTGTAATAGTGTTACTATATTATTGTAATAGGCTTGTTAAGAAGCTGAAAAGATGATATTTATCAAAAGTATTTTCAATAATTTAGTATCTAAAAATATAGTGCCGCGTGCGCGCGAGATTGCGGCGCGGTGCCACCCTTATAAATTGGCTCACTACAGTACTGTAAGATACATTTCTGGCAGAGATTGAACGTATTTGGAACGATATTTCAGGAGAAATACGGTCGCGAGCGAGTGTTCAACACGCCGCTGTGCGAGCAAGGTATTGCAGGGTTCGGCATAGGGCTCGCCACAGCCGGCGCCACCGCCATCGCTGAGATACAGTTCGCTGACTACATATTCCCAGCCTTCGATCAGGTTTGTAGACAGTAAAAGCGTGCAAATCCACACCTCGCATGAATTAAAGGTATTTTTAGGGTTCCGTACCTCAAAAGGAAAAATCAATAATATCCCTGCCAATGATTTTATATGTTAAAAAAAAAGTTGTGAGAGAGATAGCTGCGCGCGTTGAGCTCATTCTTAACAAAATACAGGGTTATTAGGATACTCTGTAACAAGCCATACGGAGGTCACTTTACAGAACAACTGTTATTACGTATATATAGAGAAAAACTGTATAGCTACAATAAAACGAGCCATTGGGTATGTGTGTTTGTATGTTTTCAGTTAGTGAACGAGGCAGCGAAGGTGCGGTACCGGTCGGGCGGACAGTTCGACTGCGGCGGGCTGACGGTCCGCGCGCCGTGCGGCGCCGTCGGACACGGCGGCCTCTACCACTCGCAGAGCCCCGAGGCCATGTTCGCACACGTACCTGGGCTTAAGGTACGCCAGTTTGCTACGACAACCGACAGGTAACGGAACCCCTTCGGCCGTCTACGAAACTGGAGCTTCATAACCAGTTACAAACTAAACATAATACGTCCTACGATCGGATCGTCACGCCTTACTACGAGGGAGATTAACATATCATATATGTCTATTGTCGTAGTGCTAAACGGACTAAATCACATTAGCAATACAACCGCCATCCGTGTCGTTACATTCATCTTCAGCCCTTGAGTGTCTTATGCTATAATTTTTGAAACAATAATAATACATCTCTCGAAAAAAATTAAAGATGCGTTTTTTCATAACCTCCAACGAACTTTTTGTTTTTAATAAACAAGTGATTTTCACTAGAATTATTCTAAAACATGCGCATTAGTAATCTGTTACAGCGATTTTACGCATACTTTCTCACAAAAAAACGTACACTCAACAGCTTATCAAGCATAACGAAATCGTAAGTTAGCCTACAAAAACTGATTTTCTACAGTCTGTTATTTTGGTTTTCTATTAACATGGATACTTGTTATTTTTAGAGTTCCATATTAACTACCTTATAATTTCGCCCTGCCCGTATATCACAGTCATTTTAATCAGAGACTATCAGCCCTATATAAACGAAATTTAGCATGTAGATATATGTTCTATAAACCGTTACAAAATGCTACGGAACCCTACTATACGCATGTCTCGACACGGTTTTGGCCACTTATTTTTATTTCACTCCACGAATTTGCAGATAGTGGTTCCCCGCGGCGCGATCACGGCCAAAGGCCTGCTTTTGTCTTGCATCCAGGAGCGCGACCCGTGCCTCTTCCTCGAGCCCAAGATACTGTACCGCTCCGCTAACGAGGAGGTGCCTCTCGACGGCTACACCATACCGCTCGGCAAAGCGGAAGTGCTCAGAGAAGGTGACAACTACATAACTCATTGAAATAACAGCATACTTGAATTCAAAGATGTTTTTTTTTTTTTTTTTTTTAATATTTTACTTAACTAATGTTTAAATACAGTTTGGTACCTTTGTTCATTGACATCGGGCCCCAAACTAGGCAAAGCCTGTTTTTTGGGCATCCTGAAACCTGTTACCAATATTTTAAATGCGCTTAGTATTGTGAACATTGTCGAGAATACAAAATAATAGAAAGATAGGTAACATGTTTGACAAATTACATCGATTAATGGAGCTGGGGATGGAGCATGCGACTTCATTTATATGAAAACCTTGCGTGCCACATTTTTGGTACCGACTGTGACCATTCCATCACAGAATCGTTTGTGTGACACGAACGATTCTGTGATGGAATGTTCCATCTGCGCGAAATCTATTCAACCCAATGCATCCACGCGCTTGTACGCTAGTAACTAGTTGACAAAATATCGAATCGGAAGTATATATCACCTGAAATTAAATAAATCTTGGTCGTCAACTGCGATGTTTTATCGTACTTGTTGACACGCTAGGTAGTGTATGTACACTTGGTGTATTTATAGAAGTTTGTATAGTTTTAATTGATGACATACTAAAATGATATACATACACAAAAAAAATCTATCGGACAATAAATTTCCGATATATAAACTTTTAAGTTTTAAGAGAGGGATGCTCTGTCCCTATCCGCGAAACAACAGTTTCTATTGAACTTGTACGGCGAACACGAACCATGACGTCACGATTTGCTATCGTGTGCTCTTTAACATGAAATTAAAATGCTTGTAACTTTCTTATATATGAAGGTTTTTTTTTTTTTTTGAATGTATTGTGATTGTGATAACTTTTTTATAAGTAAATAGTAATAAATCATGCATATTCCCTATTAAATCTACGGTCTACACTACACTGCTCATTTCGCATGAGTCAGGCCCGCGACATGAAACAACAAACTTCAAAATGCGCAATTTTGTATTAGAAACCATAATACTGACACCGATTTTGATAAAATTTGTGTGGGACTTATTTGAAAATATATCCTTCAAACATTTTTTTTTTAAATTGATTTGTAAATGACATAGTTATGTGGTAACAAACAGAGAAGAGAAATAGAAAGTTGAATAGAGAACTTCATTTTGAAGTCGGTTAAAATGAAACATAAAGATAGGGGAATCAAGTATCTTCTAGGTCTACGTGCTTCATATCTTCGGCCACAGTATCGCTTTCCATCAGGCGTGTTGGTGGTCAAACGTAGAGCTATTCTATATAAAAAAAATATTAAAAAAAACAAGCAATACAGATGCTTTACGCGTGTTTAATCTGGTTGAGGTTTCTGAACGTAGGCACGAACTGCGCGAGCGCATGTTTAGTGGATCGCAACCTGCACAACACGCGCGGTGGAACGATTCGTACTAACCACTTGCACTAACTTCAGAGACTTCAAAAACATTCGCTCTTTCTTAGTATACTTACCTACTTCTAGATATCCGAGTCGCGCAGTGTTGTACATACTTTTTCATTTCAAAATAAGAATCTGTTTTTAAACTGTTTATTCTTATGTTCTTTTTGTTATTTACTTCAAAATAAAATTTACACGCGTGCAGTCGCATAAAAATGTTTCTTTATATTTTCTTCCTTCCTATTTAATTCTACATTCGTTATCAGCACGAACTCCAGTAGATAAATCTATTAAAAGAAGATTTATTACGGAAAACTATATATTTGAGTTTAAATTGAGAAGAAATAAAAAGATGGCCGGTACGTCAAATATTAGTTCAATACCTCTTCTAAAAAGCAGAGATGGATATCCTACCTGGAAATTTAAGATGCGTATGCTATTGATTCACGAGGAATTATGGGTAACTATAATAGGATATCCAGAAGGCGATAAAACGTCCCAGGAGTTGCGGAATAAAAATGATCAAAAGGCATTGTCAAAAATTTGTCTTACCATTGACGGTTCTGCAATTACACACGTGAGAACTGCGTCAAGTGCAAAAGAAGCATGGGATGCGTTATGTTCGGCGTATGAGGACAAAAGCCTTGGAAGAAAACTTTCGTTGGAGAGGAAGTTGTACAGGTATTCATTAAATGATTTTGACAACTTGGAGCTGTATTTGACTGCAATAACAACGACTGCTCAGGATCTTGCCGATATCGGCAAGAGAATAGAGGACAGCTCTTTAGCTGCAATTATGTTAGGTGGCTTGACACCTAGGTTCGAGCCCTTAATAATGGCGCTAGAACATTGTAATGTAGAAGTTACTTCAGAGATGGTAAAAAATAAACTCTTGAGTGAAATGATCCGTGGAGATGGAAAAGTAGATGTAGACGCAGCTTTTGCATCATCCAAGAGAGTAGTGACTTGCTACAGATGTGGAAAAAGGGGGCATAAAAGTCCAAATTGTCGTCTTAATAAAAAGAAAGAGACAAAGAATGAGACAACGTCAGGTAAAACCATGATGGTTAATCATACCACAGGAGATGGTGCTGCTAGTGAAAATCGCAGTATGTCGTCGCAAGCAGTTACTGAAGTAACTAACACCACTTTATCAGCACCATGTAAAGTAAATACTGATAAATGGATTATAGATTCCGGAGCTACTGCACACATGACTTCAAGAGGTGATTGGCTTCAGAATTACAAGAAAATCAGTGAAGGACGTGTTACTGTTGCTAACGGTGAAGATTTGGTAGCTTTAGGTTGCGGTGAAGTTCCAATTTATACTAATTCTATAGTCAACAAAATTAGTGATGTTTTACATGTGCCTGAACTGAACAGTAATCTACTTTCAGTTAAAAAGGTAGTAGAAAAGGATCTAGTGGTAGTTTTTGATAAATCTGGTTGTAATTTTTACAAGACAGGTAATGTCTCTTTTGATAATGAACCTTTAGTGCGAGGTATTTGTTGTGGTGGACTGTATAATTTAGACTGTACTGTAAATCTGCCGCAATATGTTTCAGCTTATAATGTGCACTCCGATAAGTCCAGGTTTCAGCTTTGGCATAAGCGACTTGGACACCTTTGCCGTATTGGGATGGACCTTCTTAGAAAAGGTCTTGCTGATGGTGTAGAGTACACAGACAACGAGGTAGACAAAGAGACCTGTAAAGTTACTTTCTTTGAAAGTAACTTTACAGGTCTCAAAGAAAAAGTTTTGATCCCTGAGGATACAGTTAATCCTAATTTGGTTAATTTGTTATCGCAGAATTCATCACCGACATCATTGAGTCTAATGGAAGATGTTCCATCCACTTCCACATCGCAGCAGTCTGTGGAAACTGTGTCGGGAGAGCAAAGTTCATCTAATGAACAGAGCACTTCCTCATCACAGGCTACGCAAATATTGTCTGAAGAGTTAAGTGATGATTTCGAAGATGCAGATGAAGATATTGATGAAACAGAGACTCAGACGGTTCCCTCAAATGAACCAACTGTTTCAGCGAGAAGGTATCCAGACCGAGAACGTAAGCCTCCCGATTATTACTCGTATAGTACACGTGTAGATGAGATACTTTCTGACGATCCAAAGTCCTATCATGAAGCTATTAATTGCGATGATAGAGATAAATGGATAACAGCAATGAAGGAGGAGTATAATGCTTTACTCCAAAAACACACTTGGGTTTTGGTCGATAAGCCTAGTCACAAGACTTGTATTCCTTGCAAGTGGGTTTATAAACTTAAACGAGATGCCGATGGTAACATAATCAAATATAAAGCGAGATTAGTTGCTAAAGGCTATCGACAAATAGAAGGTGTAGACTACAAGGAGACGTTTGCTCCTGTGGTGAGACACTCTTCTTTTAGAACACTTTTGGCCTTAGCGGTCCAGGAGGGATATAAAGTAAGACATATGGATGTTGACACGGCGTTTCTCAATGGCGAATTAGAGGAAGAAGTCTACATGATGCAGCCTCAAGGTTTTGTTCAAGACAAGGAGGAAGGGAAAGTCTGTTTATTGCAAAAATCCTTGTATGGCTTGAAACAGGCATCTAGGGCCTGGAACATGAAACTAAAACAAATTTTGACAGGTTTGGGTTATACTCAAACTCCTTCGGAGGCTTGTGTCTACACAAAAAAGATTTCAGATGAAAACTCTTTGATATTAGGAGTGTATGTCGATGACATTGTCATTCTTTACAGAGACGATGTCACAATTGACAACTTCAAGAAACAATTTGAAAAATTTTTCAGTTGCAAAGATCTTGGAATAATTAAATTTTTCACTGGAATTAATATAGATTGCTCTGAAAACAATATAAAGATCTCGCAAAGATCGTATATTGAAGAATTGTTAAAAAAATACAATATGAGAGATTGTAAGCCGGTAGAGACGCCTCTCGCTCAAAAGAAACTCGTCCCTGGAACTGGTGAGAGCAATTACCCCTATCAGGCCCTTGTGGGTTCGCTGTTGTGGTTAGCAGAGGTCTCTAGAGCGGATCTCGCATATGCGGTGAGTTACCTTAGCCAATTTAATAAAAGTAATGATGCGACGCATTGGAATGCAGCAAAAAGATGTCTTCGCTATTTGAGTGGGACTAAAAATGCTGGCATTACTTATAAAAGGAACACAGAACTAAAGGAGAAAGACAGAAAGTTAAGAATTTACAGTGATTCAGATTTTGCGAACTGTCAAGAAAGTCGACGTTCTCATACGGGTTTTTACGTGGAGCTGGCAGGAGGAGCCGTATCCTGGGAGTCTAGGAAACAATCAACAGTGGCACTATCCTCAGCCGAGGCAGAGTATATGGCACTGTCTTCTGCTACAAAAGAGGCTTGTTTTTTGAAAAGATTTATCAGTGAAGTAACTGGTAAGTCACCAACTGTTGATATTTTTACAGACAGTCAAAGTGCTCAAGCATTAGCACTGAATCCAGTCCACCATAATCGTACTAAGCACATTGATGTAAAATATCACTTTATTAGGGAAAAAGTGGGAACGAAGGTTATTGATTTAAAATATATGCCTTCCCAAAAGTTACCAGCAGACGTCCTAACGAAACCTTTAGGACGAATCAAGTTTAACAAATGTGTACAACAGATAGGCATATATTAAATTATTTATTTTCTTGCAGTGAGTAGCAGATTGTTTTATTTTAAAGTAAAGGAGGAGATGTTGTACATACTTTTTCATTTCAAAATAAGAATCTGTTTTTAAACTGTTTATTCTTATGTTCTTTTTGTTATTTACTTCAAAATAAAATTTACACGCGTGCAGTCGCATAAAAATGTTTCTTTATATTTTCTTCCTTCCTATTTAATTCTACACGCAGCAATGAAGTAACGGTGCCCTCATTGGCGCAAATCCAGAGCTACTCTATCTCTTCAAGAAAGAGATAGGCGCAATATCTACATATATCTCGAAGACAGCAACACGCGCGGTCTGCTCATTCCGAGGAATTGTTCCCTGGTCAGGGCTTCATTTCAGCCATAAGAAGTCCCCTGCTGGATATATGCCTCCCCCATGAATTTACAAAAAGATCGGTTAGAAGCGGCTTGCATCCAGCGTCTTCCCGCCACTTGTATGAGGTCTGCTGAGTTGTGAGTGCTCTGTCCATCTTGTGGCTGGTCTTTATGCACTTCGCTTGCCAGTGCGTGGTCACCACACGAGAACTTTTCGGCACCACCGGCCATCACTCCTACATGCTATGTGCCTTGCCCACTGCCACTTCAACTTTCCAACACGCTGTGTTATGTTGGTGACTATCGTACGTCTACAGATCTCTTCATTACTGATTCGATCTCGTAGAGAGACTCCGAGCATAGCCCTCGTCATATTTCGTTGCGTGACTTGCCCAGGGCTTAACAACATTAATTTGTTCATCAGGAGACGCAGTGACACTGATCGGGTGGGCGACGCAAATACACGTACTCCTGGAGGTGGCGCAGATGGCTGAAGAGAATCTCGGGGTCAAGTGCGAGGTCATCGACCTGCAGTCCATACTGCCATGGGACGAGGAAACTGTTTGCAACGTGAGTATGCAATTTTTTTTTTGCATGACAACAAACAGGTTTGTAAAAACAATTTAAACAATTGTGTTGTTTGTATTTTTTTTGTATGAAACAGGTTTGTAGGCCGTATAAAGTCCTATGCGCACTGAAGAACAGAAGGTCAGAGGATTTTAAAATTTAACAACGTATATTTTATCAAAGGCTTCAATTTCAAGACAGTGTGTGTGTGACGTCAGTAACATGTCGTGAAGGGTTTTTATTTTATTTTATATCTGATAGGTCTACGATTGACCACCAACTCGCCTGATGTTAAGCGACGGTGTGGCCGAAGATGGAGCTCGTCAAATTACGATAGAAAATTTAAAATGATAAACTTTTATGCATTTGTATGGCACTTATCAATCGAATAAAAGTTTTGTAATTTTTAAGTAGTTTATCCATTATCTTACTTTTCAGGAAATTGTGTAATATATCCTATTGCGTAATGTTGTTTACGTAGTACAGGACTTTTGATGAATAAAATAAAAACTTGCAGACCCTGGTAGTCAAGTTTTGGCATCCGATTGGAATAAAAAGCGGTACTTAAGTGATTATGGTACTTAGTTAATTTTTTTTTATATATAATTATGATCAGTTATTTATTTTATGAAATCCTGGAGGAAAATCACACAGTCGCTCGCTGTGCGAATCCTCACACCCGTAGGTGGCGTGGCGGGAGATACATATGTCCAACCTTTTATAACATAGCCCTCATGATGGTAGTACGTCTGCCTTCTGAGCTGTAAGTCGTGGGTTCGATCCCTACCCAGGGCAAACATTTTGCTCAGAATGGATGTTTGTATGTATCTTATGTATGTATTTACAAGAAAAAGTATATATGTATTCCATCAGCCATCTAGTCTCCGTATTACAAGCTTTTCTTAATGTTTTCTAAGGTTTTCGCGCTTGTTACACATTGAAATCAAACATATTTAAACGGATTTATTTAGCTTGACCTGTTTATTTGTTTGTTTGGGTCAAATTTAGTAATTGAAATTTTACCCCCTTGCAGTTGACGGATCGATCTGAAATTTGGTATACACCTTTAGTCCTGTTGACAATACAATTTAGTATATTCTGTATTATTGTAAATCCAAGATAGCCGCCGCCACAAAATGGCGGATTTCATATTTTAACACAACCCCCACAATATGGGTATCAAATGAAAGGGTTTTTCTAGTAAAATACAGTAAATACATTACCCACATCATTATCTTTCTTTTCAATAAAACCGTTTAACTTAAAAAGTTTTTAAGTAAGTATTTGTTTAACGGATTTATCGAGTATATTTTACATAATTTTATGACCTGACGTTTCGAACACTTTGCAGCGTCCGTGGTCACAGGTGAGACTAGGTGACACTTGTCTATTTTGATATGAAAATATTAATTACTACCGCCTACTATTTTTATGCAAAACGTTCCCTATGCACGCAGAAGTCGCTCTCGGTGTCAACAGGTATCGCAGATCTGTGTTGAGGCCGAGATTTTATTAATTTGATAACCGAATCCCATGCGTGTGTGTATTGGTAGTGTGTTTACGTCTACCTGCTGAACTGAAAGGTCGTGGGTTCGATCCCCACCCAGGGCAAACATTTGTGTTATGAGCATGGATGTTTGTTCTGTGTCTGGGTGTTTCTATGTATCATATGTATATATTTACAAAAAAAAGTATAAATGTATACTATCAGCCCTCTCCAGTTCCATAGTACAAGCTTTGCTTAGTTTGGGCTAGATGGCGTTGTGTGAAATGTCCACAAATATTTATTATTTTTATTATAATTTCAGTCGGTGAAGAAAACCGGCCGCTGTCTTATTTCCCACGAGGCGCCACTATCCTCGGGCTTCGGTGCGGAGCTCGCCGCCACGATACAGGTATGTGATAGAGTGGGCAATAGAGTGAATCCTCTGCAGTACGCATCAAGAACGTGGACCGATATAGCTGAGTAGCTACGGGTTTTTGGCATTTTAATGACAAATGGGTGGTAAAGCGACGTCTTTGTTCCGTTTTCTAGTTCTGTAGTGAAAAGGGAAAGGTGGAATTAGGTACCTGTGCTTTAATGCGCCGTAGCAATATTCAAGAGTAGCTATTAAATTTGTTTGCAGAGATATATTCCGTGACTGCAATATAAGTATTCTATGAATAGGTTATCGTGTAATGGTGTATCACATAAGATCGTAATGTTGTCCAATAATGTATTTGCAAAAATACGCCCTAATGACTCGTTAAATAAGTATGCTACCAAGTATTTTTAGCAATATATTTGTAATACAATATATATCCTCGTTTTGTATCATTACAAGGTGCGCGCTGTAATGCTTGGTTTTCCTCCCTCACTGATGTAATGCTCTAATCTGTAACGTTACATTACAAGTGAATGCTCCCGGTGAGGAAGCACAGCCTACCTGTAAGGCAAAATAGGCGTGATAATAATATACATGACACAAGTATACAGACTAATAAACTGGTCTCCAAGTTTGGTGTTGCTATTTTTTAGCAATGAAACAAAAAAAACATAAAATATAACTCTTATTAGTAGGCAATTTTTTTATTTTTTTGTCAGCCCTGTTTATACAAACTGTCCCACTGCTGGGCGCGGGCCATCTTCTCATTATGAGAAGGGTTAGGCATTAGGCAAATATAACATATAAATTGGTTTTTTTTCTTGTTGTTTTCAAAAACTAAACTATTCATGTTAGGGTTTTTTGTCTTCAAAAACCTTTTTCAGTCTGATTCTGAATAAGATTTTTGTGGAACGCTTGTTTCTACGTCGGCCACACTCCCCAAAGTCCTGATTTATTACTATACCGAACACCACTTTATTACTACGCCTGTATATTTGTGTCATGATATGTATGTATGTATAAAAATTTGTTTGTTGTGTTGTGTGTACAGGAGGAGTGTTTCTTACACCTGGAAGCGCCGATTTCACGCGTGACCGGCTGGGACGCACCCTTCCCGCACGTGTTCGAACCCTTCTACTTGCCAGACAAGTGGCGGTGTTACCATGCACTCACCAAACTACTCGACTATTGACGGTCTTGTAATTTTATATGTGCCACAAGTATACAGCCGTAGGGAGATTTTGGCGGGAACGTCATGGAAACATTTTGTGGTTTTATTTTATTCTTCTAAACTTTTGTAAAAATGATAGTGTTTTATTGATTAAGTATCTTGATCAAGTGCTTGAGTGTGGGCAAGGGCAAGTGAAATAAAGCGGTGAAACATAAATATATTTTCACGTTGTCGGTAAAACTCCATAGAATCTTTCAGTAAAATCGCTACTACTTCATGGAAGCTCACTAGAACTTAAAAATGACTGTACCTATACGTGACTTAAATCGTGACTGGAACATTTATTACTTGTTTTATTCAAGAAACTTGAATAAATCTTAATACTTAACACTGGCAAATGCTCTAAGCGTGTCCAAATTCAATAAAAACAGCCGTAGTAATTTATAATAATAAAAAATATTTACAAATTCGAGCACGCGCGATTTGCTATTTTTTAGCATCATGATTATTCAAGTTTAAAGATAAAGAAATTGTATGTTGTGACTACATAATTATCTATAGTTTAAAAAACTGAAGCAACCGACTTCTGGATTGGGACCACACGGTAAGCACCAGCTTTCAAATAAAAATAGAATCACCAAAATCGGTTCACCCAGTCGAAAGTTATGAGGTAACAAACATTAAAAAAAACAGTCGAATTGAGAACCTCCTTCTTTTTTGAAGTCGGTTAAAAATATGCAATTTGTGGGCTATCTAATTATGTAAATAATATATGAGAAGATTTTGCCACTAAAATTTATTGTCTATTCTTTATATCGTTGACTTCTTTCCAGTTTTTTGTTTTTAAAAATCAACTAAAGCGATTTTCACTAAATTTCTACGGGACCAATCTTAGAGTGACACTCTGACAAACGGGGAAAAGAAAAAATAGAACGGCACCAATTGTTTTTCATCGTAAAATAAAATACTAATATTGGAACATACAACGGGATTACATTAATAACGTGTAACTTTATGACTGTTATAACTCTTAACGATTGATTTATGTAATAAACGTATGAAAATACCTATGTGTTCTGAATCTTTGGCATCGCCAATAGTCTTAAGAAATTAAGAAAGTCTCTTAATTACTCTGAGGGTTTGCAATGTTTTTACTTTCTATAAGTATCTCTATAGATAAGATCTTATTGACTAGAGAACATTCATTTAAAGCCATGTCGTATTGTTATTGCTACAGTGGGATTGTGAATATTTGTGGAATAAATATTTTAATATTGTTGATATTTTCTTTTCTTTAGTAACACGTTTGTTTTATTTGTCCTATTGCTAGGTGGCGCGGTATTCATACACGTATTTTAGATAAGTATTTAGCTAAACAAGTATCTATATTAAAAGAAAAACAAAATACCCGACTGCAGAAAAGATAAAAAAACTTAAGATTGATACGTGACGCTTGATACCCTGTTGAGTGCACGTTTTTTGTTAGAAAGTATGCGTAAAATTGCCGTAAGTTTTTAAATGCACATTTTGTTGTACACTTATTACGAAAAAATGCACATGCAGGCAAGTGCAGGAATAGTTTGTAATAAAAAAAATTTATAGATATGTATAAAAATATACACTCAGGGAGTGAAGACGAATCTAACGACATATGAGGTGTCGTTAGATTCGTTATAAATATTCGATAAAAATTGGTCAAGCCGTTTAGGGTATAGGCGCTCATATAGAAACATACACTCGAAACAAACCATGCATGGCTCGCAGTAATAAATGTGAAATGAAAAAGCTATAATTACTTACATTCAATTTATTAGAAAATTAAAATCAATCCATAAAAATAAGACATACAATGTTGTTAGTTAAGAACCTACTTGAAATGTCAATCCTAAGAAGTTAAATCAAAACATTACGAAAATGTGCCACTGCAGTATAAACTTCAACAAAGTGAAAGAAATTAATGACAAAATATATCCTATGAAACTTACTCTATATATTATTATCTACTTTTGTTACCTACCACTATGTTTAACAAGTCCTTCAAAAACGTCAGTAAAATCAGTAAATACAAACCAGACATTTAATAGCTTAAATTAGTATAATTACTATAAGAATTGTGATGTCACTATTTACAAATCTTCAAACAGTAGAATATTGTTTACTTAGATAAGGCAAATCATGACCAGCACCTTACTCTACTTAAAAATAAGCAAATCAGATCACTGACTGATAAAGTAACACAAAAACAATACAAGCGAATATGAAGCAGGTACATACATTATTTATTTTAAGTTGAAAAAATAATCACATGAATTGTTTTTCTTCTTCTTCATATATGAGCAAAAAGCAAATTCAAATACAGCAAGAAAGAAACAAATGACTGAAAGTTACTCTCGTAGGTCAGTATAGTGACCAATGCTTATTATGCAAGTACAAGAATACAAAAATAATCAAAATAAACCTAACTATATAGTACGAAAATTAGACTGCAATAAAATAATTATTTGAACATTTTCCTGTAAGACCAACTGTTACTAATTATAAGGCTGTGCTTTGAACACAGTCAAAGGCGTTAAACTTAAGTGCCGTGCCGTGACGTCAACGTCTTTTTGAATCATTCCTAAGCACAGCAGAGTGACTTCAAAGATAGCTCACAGAGACCTAAAATGTAGGTCGACGCGCGGGCTTGAGGTAGGGTCCCGTGGACGGCGAATCGGGGAAGCGCTGCATATAGCGCTCAAGGCGCAAATATTTGACGGTGATGAGTCGGCCCTCGTACCACCAGCCGTGCAGCGCGCGGTACGCTACGCCTGCATCCGCCGCGCTTGCGCACTTTACGTATACGCAGCACGACGCGCGCTCGACGTCCACGTGCAGGATGTTGCAGCGCTCGCACTTCTCCAGAATAGCTTCTTGGATAACGGCACGTAGGTTCGGCGTGGCGTCGTTCTTGTCGAACATGTGTCGGATTTTAAGGCAGGGCGTGGGCGATACGGGTAAGTTGTTCACCGAGCCCTCTTGAGTCTCGAAGGCTTGTCCTTGCCAAGCAGTGCCGGTTCCGCGGCGTGGGCTACCGCCACCCACCCAGCGCCACACGCGGCAATCCTCCCCGTCAACCGACTGTACCTCCATGCGAACACGACTCTCATTTTTTTGTATGAACTTGACAGCTGCATCCCACACAGGTGCCATCTTCTCTCTGTTCTGTGGCGATATAAGTGTGTCCCGGACATGGTCTACTGATATGTAAGGCTCACCACTGTCCTCTGTCTCTTGAGAAATCACATCTATAATCTGCTCAACTGTTGAGTAGATCTCATCACTTTTGCGTTTTTTATAACCAACATAATATCTATGAAGCCTTTGCAGGCCAAGTGCCAAAAGAGTCAAAAGGACGATAAATACTATGGTAGAGCCAGCTGAATATATAGTGTTCAGAAACAAGCAAGACAGTGGTGTTGATGGATCAGCCAATGTGATTGCAACACTACCCTTAGAGCGCTGTTGGACAATCATGTCTGTTGAAGAAATTGGTGTGAATTCAGCATCTTTGGTGTAGAGGTTCTTCAGTTGAACGACATTAAGGCCCCAGCGTGGATTATTTACAAGCAGAACTTGTAAGTTGTTAAGATCTGTGCGACACTGGCTTACATCAACTGTGTCGGCTCGAGTACTAGCAATGTCAAGAATTTCCCTCTCTGTCAAGTACGGAAGAGCCCCTGGTTGGCCACATTTGTATGCAGCAATCCTGGCTGTCAACTCGGGATGTATCACTTTCAATAAGTCTTTAGCATAACTCACTTGCTCTTTGGGTACACAGTTGATTCCAGGCCTGTTCCCTGGGATGTTCAACTGACAGATTGGAATGATGCTGTTCTGGTCGTCTGCCACTGAAGTGATGTCATTTTTCTTAACTATATACATGAGAAACAAGCAAAAAAAAAAAAGAGCCACAACAGCAACCAAAGCAAATGAGACAAGATTGTTTTTCAAGAATTTTTTATCATTTGCAGCCTTGTAGTCTATGTCAGATCTGGATAAACCTGATATATAAGATCTACGCGGAATGACAGTACTGCCATTATTTATATCTCGATCCAAGAAAGAGGTTGTTTTTGGAATTTCTGGCTTTAATGATGTCAGACGACGGGTGAAGTTGCTGAGATAAGGTGAATCTACTTCATCTCTATTAGATGTTGAAGGCTGATAAGTATTCGAAGTATAGCTTGATGTATAGTTGCCCAGTGAGGGGCGCTCACCTAGCAATGGGCGGTCTCCTAGAGAGGAGCGCTCGCCCAAAGTAGATGTTAGTCCTAGCCTTGAACGAATTGAATTAAGATGATCAGAAGATGATAAATTTGAGGTATAGGAAGAGGAGTAACCACCAGAAGATATGGAGGGACGGGAGAATGAAAATTGAGGCTTAGGCGGACTTGTACCAACATCTACAGTAGGATAAGTGCTTGATATGCGGTCACTCGATCTCGAATGGCTGCGAAGTGGCGATGAGGTCTTTTTATCTGCATCCACATCACTGTCTGAACCAGTTTCATAATCGTCCTGTTCATTTCCTGCGTAAGTACGGGTCACACGACGAGTTGTCACTGTTTCAACTTCCTCATGCGTGCGTACAGGGGACTTTTCCTCTTCTGATTCTGAACCTTTATCATCGAGTTTAGCAGGTGAGCCCTTCTTGGAGGGAGTTCGGCGCATTCTGTTCGCTACTGGCGGCAACATCGCGCCGCCGGTTGTTTGCCGACGACCTCGCTTCTCCTTTACATTAGAATTATCTAAATCGGACTCTTCACCGCTCGAATAACGTGCGAGGGAACGTCTGTTTTCAACCTTACTATCGCCGCTGCTTTTCGGTTTGCTCTTGTCTAAAACTAGCTTAAGTTTTTTGACGAGCAGTTTTCGTGTGGACGCTGTTATCGGCATGATTGGAAATCCATGCTCAGCCAGTTTTGTCCGCAGCTCGGCATCTGACATTGAATCAACTTGATCGGCCATTGTGAAATCTGCAAGTGGAAGCACAATAGTCTAGGTTATTTAAGTTTCACGCTTGTAAACACATCTTAAAAACTTGCAACTGAAATAATTACCTTATTTTTGTAAAATGCACAAGAATTACGTCAATTTAGATAAATTCACCGGCGCGTCATTACGCATCGGAGAAACGCACGCACCGTGAAAAAAAATTGTCGTTATTTCGTGTTACCAGAACAAATAAAAAATATATAAAATAATTGAGTTTTGGCGGGATCTTCATGGTAGCATGTTGTCGTTTTATTTTATTTTCCTAAACTTGTGTTACTTTGAATTTTAATGCTATGAAATGGCGATGTTTGATTATGTGTCTGAGTGTGGACAAGTGAAATAAAGCGGCGAAACATGTATTTTCACTTTTTCACGTTGTCGGTAAAACTCCATGGAAGGTTCCAGTAAAGTCGCAATCAATTTACTGAAGCACAACTCGACTGTATACGTGATTGTGATTGTGGCTATGACATTAAATTGATGACTTGTTTTATTCAAGAAACTTGAATAAATATTAACACTATACACCGGTAAATGCTCTAAGCGGGTCCAAATTCAATTAAAAAATATACTGGGCGCATTTTAACGTTTGGTGTTTTTATTCTTACTAAGTAAAAGGATCCTTTGAAGAGTTTTGGCGGGAACGTCTTAGTAACGTGTTGTTGCTTTGATTTATTTTCCTAAACTTGTGTTAATTTGAACATTAATGCTATATCAATGGTGGTGTTTTATTCATTAAGTGTTTGATGAAGTGCGTGAGTGTGGGCAAGTGAAATAAAGCAGTAAAACGTGTGATTTTACGTTGTCGGCAAAACTCCATAGAAGCTTCTAGTATAGTTGCCACCACCTTACTGAAGCAGGACTCGACTGATAAATTGACTGTATATACGTGATTTAGATTGTGACTAGAAAATTTACAATTTTTTTTATTTAAGAAACTTGAAAAAATCCTAATACTTGACACTGGCAAATGCTTTAATGCGGGTCCAATACAAAAAAGAAGAAGAAAAGGATCCTGTTTTTTTTAAATCCCAATGAAGTGTTTTTCTTCACTAGTGACAAAAATAATTAAAAAAAAAAACAATACATTTTTCATTTCAGCAAAAACCATTTAGTTCTTTGAAGTTTTTGAACGAATACGTTGCTGGTAAAATACGTTCCATTTCAGTAATTATTTTTAACATTCAAATCACAATTTTGGTAATATATCTCGTGGTACTTAAATCCTTTTAATAGTGCTGTTTTTTACTTTCTAAAAACCATTCAAAGATTTTAACCGCTTCCTTTCCTTCTCCCTAGTGATTTCATAGAAGTTGTTAAGATGACAGATACCTATAAAATTAAATAACACTTACTAGCAAAACATGTAAATTGGAACGGATTCAAATGATTGATTGTTTTGGAAATGGAAAGGAAAATTGAATTGCTCGCCTCAGTTTATTTTCGCTATTAAATGTACATAAATTATAGTGGTTGGTGACATGAAATTATAATGTTGGATTTAAGATACATTCAAATTTGCAGAAATAACAATTCGGTTTGTGACAGTGCTGTAGATATGTAGTTTCTCATTCTCGGTAAGTAATGTGTCTTGGTTGGACGTATTAAAAGCTGCAGTTTTCACTAAACTGTTCCTTCTATGCATTGATGTATATCAATTAGGTATGTTTTTTTTTTTTTTCAGGTTTTCGTCTGCAATATTAAAAGTAAGTACTTTCGTTAGTAAAAATAATATAAGGAAATGATGACCTAGGCAATGAAAGTGAAGAATAATAAAAACAATGGATTTATAAAAACATCATAGAGCTCAATGAATGAGAAACTTTAATTAAACTCCTAATTTAATGTTTATCATTGAGTTTTATTATACTTTAAATATATTATAGATAGGTACTTTACATTTGTATACAAAATACAGCAAACTGTATTTCAAATAAGCTTTGAAATACAGTTCGAACTGATACCCTTTTTAACCGACTTCAAGAAAAGAAGGTTATCAATTCGACCTGTATGTATCTAATATTGTCAGAACTGCACAGTTTTTTATATGTTATTCTATACCAGCTTCTTAACATGTGTGCCAAATGTGCCAAATTTCATGAATGTATCTATGTTTGTCCATGTATTAAGCAGAAACTAGAAGACTTATTACAATAAATATTATATAATATATTTTTTATTGAATAAAGTACCTCTCAACTTAGGATTCACTGTAAGTTTTATCAAAATCGGTTCAGTAGTTTTCAAGATATGGACTTTTTAAAATTTTATAATATGAGCGTTTCAACGACGCTATATGAAGTACTGGGCGGATTTGAACGAAATTCTTTTAATTATCACTCATACTATGTAAAAGAATCTGGCATACTTTATAACGCAAACATTAGGTGTTACAATAGTAGTGAAGTGTGTTTGAAAATTAAACATACTTATCCAGTGAAGTTATGTGAATACAATTTTTAGTTCAAACAAAACAAGCCCAAAACATCTAGCCCAAACTAAGCAAAGCTTGTACTATGGAACTAGATGGCTGATAGAATACATAAATACTATATTTTTTTTGTAAATATATACATATGATACATAGAAACACCCAGACACAGAACAAATATCCATGCTCATTACACAAATGTTTACCCTGGGTGGGGATCGAACCCACAACCTACAGCTTAGTAGGTAGACATACTACCAACTGAGCCACAAGGCCAGTCAAATATGAAAGAGAGAAATAACACGATGCCCAGTTTTGATTGTTTTCATGTTATTTCTCCCTTTTCAGTTAATTAGATTGTTTTGAAGTCTGTTTAATTTCTTTAAATCACTTTTTATTTTGAAGTCTGTTAAAAATCAATGGGATTTTTAAAAACATCACACTGGTAGTTCAACAATTAATATTAAATTGTAAGTATATAATTCCTTCAAATTACTTGTCACAGTCAGGCTGTTATCACATTTGAAAAATCGATACATTTCATAGAGATTTTATCATTTAATATTTTATAGAACAAGTAAATTGAACAAACTTTTTCTGCAACATGCTTTGCTTACAATTATAGACCTAAATAGATATACATATAAATAATTTCAATTTTGCTTATCTCTACTAGACTGCATTAGATAGCTCTATTTTCGCTTTTCTAAAAACATGCATTTCCATTTAAATAATTCTGGAACAGTAGTGTTATTAAACTAGAGACTCAAGGTGCAAATTTCTTGTTATGCTTGGGCACAATACTTGAGTGTAATTAACTTTGCCTTGTGTGAAAATGTAGGCAGCGCAATCTCTGCTGAGATTCAAAACCATTGTATGTACAGATGTGTAAAGCCATTGCCACAGTCAGTGTTATATATCCTCTGCTTATATTACACTGCAGTGGAAACATAGCATAATTATTAGGAGCACAGTGAAACCTTATCTGTACTCTGGTATTTTTGAAATCTGGGAGATGCTGGTATACTTGGGAAATGTAGAAAACATTTTAAATGGTATGTAAGCTGGACTTTTCCCCCTAGTCTGAATAATTGGCTTATTTCTTATTTTTATTTACCATAAAGATAAGAAATAAGCATTTTAAGATGTAATATTGAGCATGCAGTTGCTATTTACATAGCGTATGTAAAATAGCAACTGCATTAATAAATTTATTGCCCTTTCACAGAGAAAACAGTTTCCTTTCTCTTTGATGTTTTTTTATTCAGTTTTATACATTTTTTCACTTTCAATATTGAGGGTTGAGCAAAGAAGAATTTAGCAACTGTCCAAAGTGTACAGGCGAAATTGTCATTGATTAAATAATAAATAAATAAACCAGCTTATATTCATTTTCAGTTTTCAGATCACTATGAAAAATGATGTTATTGATAAAAAGTATACCATCCATTGAACTTACATTGAAGTGATAGGAGTAAAAGTAGTACAAACTTTTTCACACTACTGCTAAAAATGGTTGATATATTTTTTATATTCATCAATTTAGTTAGGTGTCAATTTCTTATCAACAAAGTTCAACAGTTGTTTAAGCATGAAAGGATACTTTGGCTTTTGTAATATTAACTTGGATACCTTAATTTATGGATATTTTGTCACTAAATGTTGCCTATTTAGAAGCTATAGCACTACACATACACAATTTCGAGACACTACATTTCGCCCTTCAACTTGACACTTATTGGTTGCTTTGCCTAAATGTGTTTTCTCCCTGTTTAATAATTACGAGAAATTTTCGAAATTACGAGCTCTCATTGGTTGCCAGTCTCCAATTGCTGTTTTGTTTGCAATAAATGATAGGACTGGAAACACTTTTAATTGGCTTTATTATTGACAACGTTTAATAATGGTAATGGATTCCTTTTCTTATAAGCGATTTAACTAACAGCATGCCTTTGCAAGTCCTATAATAATGAATGCAAGTAAGTACTTTTATATTATAGAATTTTATTGTTGTTTTATATCACATTTTGTTTGATTTATACATATTTTACTACATATTTTATTTTATATGTTGTTACATTTTTGTTTTAGCAAGTTTTGGACATTGAAAAAGAAACCATGGACGAGTTTCCTTCAAAATTTGTAAGTTTTTTCTTACTTTTTTATTTTTTTAAGTACATCCTAATCTTTTGCAATGACCCACTAAATACCTATTGAAAACCATAAAATAAAATGAAGAATTGAATATTATTACCTACATGCAAATTGTTCAATCCACAGAAAAAAGTCAAATAAATTTTAGCTTTGTCCTTTTCTTTCATATTATTTAAGAAAAAGAAAGCGTTATTTTGCTGAAAAACGACACCTCGCCCATCAAAATCGGTTAAGCCGTTTAGGCTTTAGGCGATCATATAGAAACATACATACATAACCACATACATATTATACATAGACTCGAAAAAACCTCCTTACGCAGTCGGGTAGAAAACTGAAACAATTGACTTCAAATATGTAATCTCATATACATATTTTTTCCAGTTATTTTGTTCTAAAACCAAACTAACCGATTTTGATGAAATTTCTATGAGAGCAATCTGAAAATATATCCTTTCAATAAAAAAAATCCAAATCAGTTTATAAATTATGGAGTTATGAGGTGGGGGGAACCTCTTTCTTTTTTGAAGTCGGTTTAAAAGTAACAATATTCATGAGCTTTTCAATCCTAATATCAAGTTGCATATTTTAGAACCCATAAATACATTTATGCTAATTCTAAAGTAGGTAGTACGTAACTACCAGCTATCGTCAAGTTCAGTATATGTATAGCAAATGTTTACCTACTCCATTATGCAGTCATAACATGTAGGTACTGAGTTGTCGCTAGTATTTTGTCCTCCAAGGTTCTCTGCGTGGGCAAACAATTGAGATATTTTATCCCTACGACTTATATTCACATTTTTTTATATTTTTTTTAAGTTAGATTAAATCTACGATTGATCACCAACTCGCCTGATGTTAAGCGACGCTGTGGCCGAGGATGGACCTTGTCGAGCTTAATTGCGGTAACATAAAATCAATAAATATCGGGGGACATTTCACACACCATCTAGCCCAAACTGAGCAAAGCTTGTACTATGGAAACTAGATATCTGATAGAATACTTTTTTTTTTGTTGTAAATACATACTTATGATGCATAGAACAGAACACACAGACACAAAATAAAAATCGAAATAAGTTAAATTAACTATGATTTTTTAAAACTTTGGTAGCTAATAAATATCTCTAAATTAGCCCACGGTACAAGATTCGAGTAGAACCAACGTTCATAGTCTATGCGAGTAATTACTCGGTGAGACACATTAAGTTCGTCACTAAATAAGTTGTCTGGCGGCCCTGGGCTCTCGGAATAAAACATGAATAAAAATATAACCGAATTGAGAACCTCCTTTTTTGAAGTCGGTTAAAAAATGTTCCAACTGCCGGTCTCAGGTGCCGCCGCATCGATTTTCACCCCGACAAAGTTTAATTGATAAGGCGGCCCAGGACGCTCACCCCTAGACTGGAGTCTGTTGCACTCGAAATCATTGGCGCAACGTTAGATAGATAAACTCTTTATTGTTTACACCACTATACTAAAACACTAATTAACAAGAGAAACAACGTTGTACTTTAGAAGACATAATGTCTTCTAAAATACTGGATTGGGTTTACGGCTACGTACATATATTCACATAAAGTATATACATATATACGGCCTTGTTAACCAATCCCAATTTTTTTCAACGATTTTTATGGTTCCGTACCTCAAAAGGAAAAAAAACGGAACCCTTATAGGATCACTTTGTTGTCCGTCTGTCCGTCTGTTTGTCCTTCCGTACGGGTGTCAAGACCTTTATCTCGGGAACGCGTGAAGGTATCGAGTTGAAATTAAAACCATATACGTAAATCCATAGTCTCTTGCTGCAGAAAGAAAAATCAAATTTCTCAGTTTTCGTAAAAAAATGTTACAGCCGAATATGTTGTAAAATACTCACATTTCGACACTCACAAAGGAATCAAAGCCTATGGGGTACTTCCCGTTGACCTAAAACTATGAAATTTGGCAAGAAGTATTGTGTTTGAGTACACATATAGGAAAAAATCCCAAAACTGGACATTTTTAACTTAATCACAAAAAATTGTGTCCTTATGTAAGGAATGAGGGTCCAAATTTTAAAGTGAATTAACCGTATCATGTGGGGATATCATATGAAAGAGCTTCATTAGCATAAGGTTTTTAAATATTTTTATGATATCTATTTTTCGGTTTGTGAAGGAAAATATAAAAAAAAATATGTTTTTTTTATCTACTAGTATGTACGGAATCCTCGGTGGGCGAGCCTGACTCGCACTTGTCTGGTTTTTAGAGTTCCCGGGCCTAGTAAAAACAGTTCCGACGTTTTGTTTGATGTTAAGCGACAACCGTTGTGTACGTAACATATGTAAACTGCAACAGTGGTGCTGTTGATACTGTGCTTGTTTGGAGAGGTGGTTATATAAGTACATCCTTTTTTACCCGACTGCGTAAGAAGCAGGGTTATGTTTTTCGAGTGTATGTATGTATGTGGGTATGTATGTATGTTTCTATATGATCGCCTAAACGGCTTGACCGATTTTCATGTGCGAGGTGTCGTTAGAACGAATCTAAATCTGGTGTCACGTGTCATAAGCTATATTTTTTCGTAATAATAATCTCTTGCAAAAATAAAAAATAAAATTTCGTTACCGCGTTTTTTCGTAATCTCCAACAAACTTTTTCGTAATAAACAAGTGATTTTACTAGAACTATTCTAAAGAATGCGCATTTATAATCTTTTACAGTGATTTTACGCATACTTTCTCACAAAAAGTAAAAACGTACACTCAAGACCTTTGATAGAAGTGTGTCTATAAAGGTATTATTTTTTTGTATGTCCACAAGTTTATTATATCCTGTTTCTGTAGAGAATGATAGAATTAGAATGAGTGTGTCACAATTTCAGCAATAAGTAGAGTTTTCGTTTCCTTAATTTGGCTCGTGTTCGGTTTTTTTTCTGTCGTGTTAAAACTCTAGGGAACATGTCATTTAACATTGGAACATTTGGATCGAAATTGCCGGGCAGAGATGTTTTGCTTGAACAAATAAAATGTTGTATTCTGGTATGTAGTTGGAACTGTGGATTCATAGTCGTAACTAAGCTTTTGTAACTCTACCTACGGCATAGACTATAATTATAGTTTAAAATACTGAAAAAAAAAACCGTGTGATATTTTTTTCAGTTATTTTGTTATAAAAACCAAAGTAGGTAATGAACCGATTGTGATAAAAATTATATGGGACCACCTCTGAGGTAATCATTTTTGACTCCGCCAATTATGAATTTGATGATTCTTTTTTTGTTTGGTAGGTAATACCTCAGAGGTACAAAAAAAATCGACTTCAGTACGCAATTCTTTCAGTTATTTTGTTATAAGAACCAAAGTACTGAACCGATTTTGATAAATTTATATGGGGGCAATATGACAAAATGATGAATGATTATGATGATATGGGGTTCTTATAACAAAATAACTGAAAGAATTGCGTAACTGAAGATTTTTTAAAAATTATAATTATAATATACAGCTATCCTGACTAAACACAAACGTTCTAAAACACAGTGTCTCATAATAATGACAAAACCCAATGAAAACAAATACCGGAATGTTTATAAGACCTCTAATTGCTGTGCCAATAAACCTGTAGTGTAGACTATTACATCATACAAATGTTTGCATATTGTCAGTACATTGAACACTTATTTACTGTGAAGTGGATGATCCACAGTCACGCGAATATTGTCGTTAAGTTTAGTGAGTGGTTACTGATATTGGACACATTATACTAGTTATAGAGTAGTGCAGGGCTTCTCAAACTTTTTCAGTTCGTGGAGTACTTACGGCCTTACCGAAAAACGTTACTTAACTTTAAGCAATGCTTAACATATTTTGTCTTCTTCTCGCTAACACGTAATGACACTTGCGGAAAGAAGACAGAGAATTTAAGACGTTGGTAAGAGTTAAGTAACGTTTTTCGGTAAGGCCCTTAAATATTTAATGGTTGGTCTTGGCGCACAATTCTTTTTTGACGGAGGGGAACAGTCGGCGTTTTGTGGTGAAGTGAAATACGTGTAGAGAAATGTATCAGCTTGAAGACATTAAAATACACTGGAATAGGCGGAAATACGGACTAGGCATTCAAATCAGAAACGTTTTGCATTTCATTCATTTACATTGAAAATAAAATTAATTCGTATGGAATACAATGGGGTATGTAATATTAAATTGTATAACAATGAGCAAATTAATACTATTTAACCCCATTTAACCCCATTACCACAACCATATATTCATGGGCGTACCCAGCTTCTGGTCTAGGGGGGGCAATCAGATTTTTTTTAGGTCAGATCGTCCGCGGCTGTTTTGTCATACACACTCACTACTCAAAAACACCTACATGAAAGATAGCGGGGAGGAGGAAGGGGGGTGTAACAATTTTGTTGGTTAGTAATAAAACATAGGTAATAATTAGCGCGAGCGAAGCGAGCGCGGAATTTTTTGTAATGTTTTATATAGTAATATGCTTTATTTCTCGTATTTGTGAGCCTACAGTACTTCTATATTAAATTAGAAAAATGTTAAACGCGAAAATTGAAAAGGTTATTTATATAAAATCTTGGAAGTAATTTGATTAATTGATCTTGTTAGCATGTCCTAGGTTTTTGCGGCCCAGATAAACCATTTGAATATATTGATTGCAAATTTATTATTCCTGATTAAATTTAAACTTATGACTTTATAGAAAATTACAAACATACCTACAAGATACGAGCTACTTTCTTGACAGTTGGGAAACAATTTTTGCTTAGTGATTGTTTATGTGAATTATTTGATTCTATTAGCAAGTTCACAGCACTATAATAATTAATACAAAAAAAAAAAACAAGTATATATATTAAAACAAAAACTAAATACCCAACGTGTAACTTACAATTTCGTTACGCTTAATATGTTGTCGAGTCGCAGAAGTTTAGAATAATTCTAGTTTAGGCTTTCCGTTTAGGCTTGTAGGCGATCTTATAGAAACATACCCACACACATATATACATTTACTCGAATAAACTTAACCCTCTTTCTTATGCGGTTGAGTAAAGATAATAGGAAATAATCAGGCGCGAGCGAAGCGAGCGCCAAAATTTAAAAACTTTTTATCAAATTTTAATTGTGTTTTTAAAGTAATATGCTTTATTTCTCATATAAGTGAGCCCACAGTATTTCTATGCTCAAGTAGTAAAAACGCGAGCGAAGTGAGCGCGAAAATTTAGAAGGTTTTTAAAATTAAATCTTGGAAATAATTTGATTCATTGATCTTGTTAGCGTGTCCTAGGTTTTGTGGCCCAGATGAACCAAACAAGTATTTATGTTAAGAGAAAAATTAAATATCCGACAGGGATAAAAACGACTTTTACGTTATCAAAAATTATAAATACAGCCATTTGAATGCATTGATTGCAAATTTACTATTCCTAATTTAAAAACTGACTTTATAGAAAATTACAAACATACGTTTTTATGACAAAGTACCGCTGTAAAAGACTATAAAGCGCATTATTTAGAATAATTCTAGTGAAATCACTTATTTATTACGAAAAAGCTCGTTGGAGTTTTACGACACCTCGCACATCAGAATCGGTCAAGCCGTTTAGGCATGTAGGCGATCATATAGAAACATACCCATATACATATATACATACACTTGAAAATCATAACCCTCCTTCTTACTCAGTCGGCTAAAAATAAAAGGGTAATAGGAAATAATCAGGCGTGAGCGAAGCGAGCGCGAATTTTCACAAAACTTTTTATCAAATTTTAGGTATTTATATGCTGATTTGCTGTTAATATTGTCACAGTACTGACATGGCTCAAAATACAAAGGATATTAAATAACTTTGAACGATCGGCGAAAATATTCGCTTAACGAACCAGCTGGTTGATTTGCCCTATATTGTTGGCGGCTTGCTGTCCTTGGAAGACGCAGCTCTCAAGATTCAAAGCCTTAGCATAACATGTCAAATAAAATAAATGCTAGTCGCTCGCAACTCCCTACCGCCATGAATACGAACGCTCAGCTAGATTCGGTAATCTTAGTCCGCCATCGTCGCCGCGGCGGCGGTGGCTGGCGACTGTAGCGCTTGCTCACTGCGCGGTTTTTTTATGGCATTAATAATTGCACCGTGCATTTTGCTGCGCGGTTTATTTAAAAGTTAGCATATAAGGCCCTGTTTAAACTTTGATTAGTAATTAGGCGAGTTCATACATTTTCTGCGAGACTTCCAGGGGGGGGCAGCTGCCCCCCCCTGCCCCCCCCCCCCCCCTGGGTACGCCCATGCATATATTCTAAAGCAATCATTCTCGCGAGATTTGCAATCAATTTTATCACCTCCTTGGTCCGTCGGATGGGCGATAAACTGTCTGGCTGAATATAGCAGTTGCGTAGAACAGGCTTGGTGATTTCCATGAAACTTAGTTTCTGTCGCGGAGTCGCGTGGGTAGCCCGCCTCTGTTTACGTGCCCGTCGATTTTCCGCGCCTTTCGCGATATTTCCCGCTATTTTTTAATTTTAGTTTGTGGTGCGTTGAATCTTGATCAAGCAAGTAGGTTTTTTACGCCTAATATTTAATTTCGGTTTAGTTAATTTTGGCAATTGTTATGAAAATCAATGGGTTTTTTTTACCGCTTGTATGAAGGGTATGGTTTTTCGAAAAGCGTAAGTCGCGTAAGTACGTAAGTCGGAATATTTCATGAAATAACATTAGTAAGTAATATAATTTGTCTCAAATTAGTTTGTGTCTATTTTTTGTGTTTTTTAAGACTTGAGAGTGAGAGAAAGAGAGGTATAGATTCAGGTGTTCGAAATGTAGTAGGTTTTGTCTTAAGAAGCGAATGATGTAGGCTAACCTTTGTTTTTTTTTTTCTATGGGTACAACTTAAAATTCGCGAGAAAGTAAAATAATGACATCTGACGAAATGTATGGAATGAATGGCTTTAATCGCGAATTTTGAGTTATCATCTAGGTTACTTGACTAATAATGATGATAACAATGATCACCTTTTGACTTAGTACAGGATGCCCTTGTAATCCTGCAGAAACTGAGATATAATATGTATACAAAATTAAAAATGCACTAGCGAGAACATATAATGCCTAGGTAATATCGCATTCAGTGTAAAGTATACCAGTCTACTCACCGGGCACCTTCTAGCTCTAGTAAAGTAAATAGGTAATACTATGCTCTACCACAGATTAAACAATAGTTTTCATTTTATTTGACAAAATTAATCTCCACAGATTCCGGGTTATGTGCCTTTTATAAACTAATATATATGTATTTTTACCTAATTAAATATATTTTTTTTAATTATGCAAGAGGATAAACAATAGTATATAACAATATATTAACGTAGCTTTATTATAACAATATGATGAATATTGACTTCATTATAACATAACAAAAAGAGTAAATTATTGTGTACTTGAAAACGTACAATGCAATCTTAGCTAAGAAAACATGTAACAATTATGTAAGACTCTATAGTTCGACTATTGCCCGTCGCGCTCGCACATACCAACATTATGTATGTATTTTTACCTAATTTTTTTTTTTTTAATTATGCAAGAGGATAAACAATAGTATATAACAATATATTAACGTAGCTTTATTATAACAATATGATGAATACTGACTTCATTATAACATAACAAAAAGAGTAAATTATTGTGTACTTGAAAACGTACAATGCAATCTTAGCTAAGAAAAAATGTAACAATTAGTCTATAGTTCGAGTATCGCCCGTCGCGCTCGCATACCAAAATTTTTTAAGGTATAAAATGACGGAATGAACTTATAAAAAAAAACGTCCCACAAAACACTAAGAAAGCAATATCACAAGTTTTCGATAAAAAAAACCATTTTGATCAGAGTTAATTTGTTAAGAACACTTTGCAAAAAGATTAGGACTTGCTATAACGACTTAAGTGTTTTTCATATTTATTGTTATATCTCGAAAAGTTGTAACTACAGATTGCTCAAAATAATTTTCATTGAATGTTTTTATTATATTCTATCAGTCAATGCAATTAATTTATTTCGGGCCTAAGGTATACACAATATTATTATTATACAAATTAAATTAAACTTTTTGATGTTATATAAAATAAAATAAAAAGTGTGCAGCCGTGAGAAGGCATTGTCAGTCAAAAGCAGCTGTAAAAGGGCTTTGTCAGGATAGGTAATTGTCGCTGTCAAAGCTGCGGTGGAGTACGGAAGCGTACACCCGCAGCTTTGATATCAAGGCGCTATGGTGGAAGACCGTGAGGTTTTAGTCGGTAGGGGCACCACTCTGGTGTCGAGTCCGACATAACCCGCCGCTCCCGGTGTATGCGTAAATGCATTTCCTCACGAAAAAAAAAACCGGACAAGTGCGAGTCAAACTCGCCCACCGAGGGTTCCGTACAAACTAGTAGATAAAAGGGGGAAATCATATATTTTTTTATATTTTCCTTCATAAACCGAAAAATATACATTGTAAAAATATTTAAAACCCTGTTTTAGCTTATTCTACTGAAGCTCTTTCATATGATACCCCACATGATACGGTTAATTCACTTTAAAATTTGGACCTTCATTCCTTGCATAAAGACACTATTTTTTGTGATTAAATTAAAAATTTCCAGTTTTCAGATTTTTTCCTATATGTGTACTCTAATACAATGCTTCTTGCCAAATTTCATTGTTCTAGGTCAACGGGAAGTACTCCATAGGTTTTGATTCCCTTGTGAGTGTCGAAATGTGCATTTTTACGACATATTCGGCGGTAACTTTTTTTTACGAAAACAGAAATTTGATTTTTCTTTCTGCAGCAAGAGACTATGGATCTGCGTATATGGTTTTAATTTAAACACAATACCTTCACGCGTTCCCGAGATAAAGGTCTTGACACCCGGACAGACGGACAGACAGACGGACAACAAAGTGATCCTATAAGGGTTCCGTTTATTGCTATTGAGGTACGGAACCCGAAAAAGGATTGGTAATTGTAATAATACAATCAATAATAATGTCAAATCAATAATAAATACATGAAGTATTTAAAAATATATTAATGTTATTGTAATATAGATTTCCACTTTTTCCTGTGTATTTTGTCTTTAATGAACAATCATACAGAATAGTATGCATTAATTCATTAAATATCTTTTAATGACAGTTTTACCTAAATTTATTTTCCTTTAGATGGGTCTAAAGGAAAACAACTGTTATTTGTTTTTACTCGACTGCGTAAGAAGGAGGGTAATGTTTTTCAAGTGTATGTATGTATGTTCCTATATGATCGCCTACAGCTTAAACGGCTTGACCGATTTTGATGTGCGAGGTGTCGCTAGATTCGTCTTCACTTCCTGAGTGTCAATATACTATATTTATTTGTATTAATAATAATACGAATCTCGCAAAAATAAAACAAGTATATATATTAAAAGAAAAATAAAATACTCGTCTGCATTCTAAATTAACTCAACTATTGTCCATTCAAGGCTGCATTGAGTTAACACACGCTATATGTTACAATTTTGACTATTCTCAACAGGCGACATTCTTAAACAACGAATACCGGGGTTATAAAAAATAACATTATTAAAATGCCTGTAAGTTTCTGCCTCGAACTAGCCGAATGCTTGTACATTTTCTCTAATGAGGTCCATTTTCAACATTACGAGCTGGCGGTCCTTTTCACCTGCTTAGAAATCTCGAAACGCGGTGAAAATGTTTTTAAATGTTATCATTTCAAGTTTCTGAGTTAAGTATATTATTTCAGATTATATTGCACTGTCTATTGCCTGACTGTCCAAGAACGAGGGTAATGTTTTAGCTACTCGTCTCTGGTCAGTTGGTAATTTTACGGAAGGTCTACGAACTTTTTGCATAGTTACATTGATTACTAGAATGACCCCTTATCATATCATTGTCCCAAACAGTTCATATTAAGAGCAATAAAAATAAAAAAAAACTGTCCGTAAGGCGCATCGCCCACACGAGCTGGAGTCGAGGCGGCGTCGAGGCACGGGCGCACAAGCGGCGCGCCGCTTCTACGTTTCCTTCAGGTTCAAATGGCAGTGCGCCCACACACTAGAGTCGCATCGCAGGCGATGTCGAGTCGAGGCGGCGTCGCGGCAGGGGTGCAGTGCGCAACTGCGCCGCGACTTTACCGCCATTTTGTTATTTTGTTTCGTGCGTAGACGTGTTTACACTGTAGTGTGTCAAGGAAGCATAGCCGCCCGTGCCTCGACTCTAACAAAAACGCCACACCTCGACTGTGCCGCGACGCCGCCGCGACCGCGCCTCGACTTACCAGTGAGCGACGCGCCTAAGAACAAAATAAACTTTATTAGTCAGTTAGTTGGCCTGTTTTAGATACTCCTACTTTCACGGTTTATGGTATTTTTAGGGTTCCGTACCCAAAGGGTAAAACGGGACCCTATTATACTGAGAGTTCGCTGTCTGTCCGTCCGTCCGTCTGTCACCAGGCTGTATCTCATGAACCGTGATAGTTAGAGAGTTGAAATTTTCACAGGTGATATATTTCTGTTGACGCTATAACAAGAAATACTAAAAAAACAGAATAAAATAAATATTTAAGGGAGCTCCCATACAACAAACGTGATTTTATTGCTCGTTTTTGCTCGGTAATGATAACGGCAACGGAACCCTAAAAACTACCTAAATTATGATAATCAAAATTATGCGTGCCAAAGATCACCCATTAACATCCGTTTAGGTCACAAGAGACAATAATAGAAATAGGAAAAATACATTCGAAAAACATTATTCTCCTTTTTGGGTAAATGAATAAAAATATTATTAGAGTTCCCTTCATAAAACTCTTGTGTACTGTCGTTTTATTACGGATCCCGTATACAGGAACATATCCGTGGTATAATCTATTTTCCAGCAAATGTAATTACTACCGTCACCCAGTGCTCACTCCAGCCGCAGGAAATTACTACCGTCACCCGGTGCTCACTCCAGCCGCAGGAAATTCGATACTCTTTCTAATCATATCGGTTCACATTTTTCACTATCGCCCGGTGTTATTTATAAAATAGTAATATATTTAGTTTTCTTCTGTATATTCACCGTTCATCAGTTATTATGCACACATAATAACTGGTGAACGGTGGTGATGATGACAAAATGTATCCCCATCTCCAGGTTATCAACTATTTCTATGCCGAATTTCATAACAATTGGTTCAGCCGTTCGGTGAAAAGGTAACAAACAGACAAAATGACAGACACATGACCATGAATGAATGACTGGTGATTACTTTCGCATTTATATTACTAATATATAGTTAGAAATTTAAAATTACGTTGACATAAAATCTTGATTCTTTTGCTTTTCCAACATCCGTAGTCAACAAGGAACCCCTAAAGTTTCCCCATGTCCAAACACTCTTTGTTGAAGCTAAGTCATTGTGAGGAGAGTAACATCATATCCCGCATACACTGGCCAAGTACGAGTGGATATATTATCTTACATTTCTTGAGATTCGATCCCGGACTGGGTTCGATCGGAACTTCCGAATCGGAAGCCCAAACAGTTGCCATAGAGTTAACAATATTTGCAAGTGAATAAAGTGGTAGAGGTTAAGAACTACACATACGTTGAGAGCAGACTTTACCTCAATACGTCTGAATCTCATTAACATTACTTCATTGAAATTGGGGTAATTCTGCAATCATTAATGTCGATCACGTATCACTGGTCCACAGCGTTGAATGTCAACTATGGGGGCCTACTACAATTAAAAATATGTTTACTACCCAATGCTGTATGTTTCTATTGCTTTATAAATTATCATCTCGACGACTTGTGTGTGTCGTTATTATTTATAAATTATTTATAAATAATTATAGTAAATTGTTTAATATTTAAAAAAATAGTTTAAAAAACTGAATCGATCGGCTTCAAAATACGCATATTCGTAACTTAGATGTTATTATTTTCCAGTTATTTTGTTTTAAAATCAAACTACTAAACCGATTCTGATGAAAATTCTATGAGACAAGTTAAACTGAAAAAAAAACCGGACAAGTGCGAGTCAGGCTCGAGAGTTCCGTACAAACTAGTAAATTAAAGGGGGAAATCATATTTTTATTTTTTTCGTTTTTATACCGAAAAATATACATTGTAAAAATATTTAAAAACCTGTTTTAATTAATGCTAATTAAGCTCTTTCATATGATACCCCACATGATACGGTTAATTCACTTTTAAATTTCGACCCTCATTCCTTGCATAACGACACTATTTTTTTGTGATTAAATTAAAAATGTCCAGCTTTCTGATTTTTTCCTATATGTATACTATAACACAATGCTTCTTGCTAAATTTCATAGTTCTAGGTCAACGGGAGTACCCCAGGTCTAGTACCTCATAGGTTGTGATTCCCTTGTGAATATCAAAATGTGCGTTTTTTACGACATATGCGGCTGTAACTTTTTTTGAACTGATAAATTTGATTTTACTTTCTGCAGCAAGAGACTATGGATCTGCGTATATTGTTTTAATTTCAACACGATACCTTTACGCGTTCCTGAGATACAGGTCTTGACACCCGGACGGACGGACAGACGGACAACAAAGTGATCCTAAGGGTTCCGATTTTTCTTTTGAGGTACGGAACCCTAAAAAAAATCTTTCGTACTAAAAAAATAATTTTCTAAATCGGTTTATAACTGGCGGAGTTATGCGTTAAAAACAGTAAAAGCCGCTTGCAACCGGTGTTTTTGGAAATTCCATAGTAGGCTTTTTTGTAGCCGAGATGATAATGATGCTCGATGAAAAACTTACTGTGTAATTAATGCTAAGGTCATGGTAAGTTGAAATTCTCAGAAGAAATTTGTATGGTCATAGACAGCCAACAGCTAAACACATTTTTGCTCTTTTACATGCACAGTTGATAATATTTGTTTTAAAATCATTTAACAAGTATTTGTTTGTACGAGGCATGCCTTTTAAGTTTTGTCATTTGAAGAAAAAAAAATACTACTAGAACCTTATAGTACTTTTTGTTTTTCAAAGTATTCACCACGTAGCTTAATACACTTTTCCATTCGCTCAAACCAGTTATTATAACATTTATTCCCCTCTAAAGTGAGGGTGTTCAAAATGGCTGACTTGAAAGCGTCGACTGCTTCTTCACCGGACTGGAACCTTTGAACACGAAGACTATTCTTAATTTTAGGAAATGTAAGGAAATCGTTAGGGCTTAGGTCAGGACTGTATGGAGGATGGTCTAGAATTTCTACTTTTCCTGCTTCAAATACTCAATCGTTTGACGAGCGCTGTGTGAGCTTGCGTTGTCGTGGTGCAGGACGATGCTTCGCTTTGAGTTAGATTTTCGTAGTTCGGCGATGACTTGTGGTAAACAAACTGTAGTATACCACTCTGCGTTAACCGTTCTACGATCTTCAAGTGCAATAGTCGCAACATGGTCGGTTTTTCCAACGAACGTGACCACCATCTTCTTTGAAGTGCTTCGAGAACGAACAACTTTAGTCGGCTTTGGCTCGTCTTGAAAGACCCAGATTGTAGATTGTTGTTTGGAATCAGGATCGTAGGCATGGATCAAAGATTCGTCACCACTTATGATGTCGTAGACGTGATTTGACTCTCCTCGGTTGAACCTTTGCAGAGTTTTCTTACACCATCTGACGCGGGCCGCCTTGTGATCGTCGGAAAGCAGATGCGGTATCCAACGGCAAACTAGCTTTCGCACACCAAGCGCTTCATGCAAGATCTTCTGAATGGTTGTCCCTGAGATAACTAATAGAGCCTCTATCTCTCGATACGACAAATGACGATCTTCGAGAATTAGTTGTCTCACAGCAATTATGTTATCTTCAGTGAAGGCGGATTTTGGGCGTCCTTCGCGAGATTTGTCACTAACACCAGTATGTCCACGCTGGAATTCTAAATACCAGCGTTCGACAGTCCGCAGACATGGAGCTTCATCACTGAACACAGATGTTAGCTCTTCAAAACACTGAAGCCGTGTCAGGCCTCTTCTAAAGTTGTAGAAAATTATTGCACGAACATTTTCCTTAGAAAGATTCATTTTCGTACGTAACCTGACAGATTCCAATCAACGCTGTGACTAAAATAGCATTAATCCTAATACTTTCAACTGTTTTGAGATTCAAAATTTAAACACATTCGAATATAGAACAGTTCCAAATTCCAAATTGCCGGGAAATATATAACGACAGAACTTAAAAGGCCAGACAGATATGATAATGTATTTACGAATTTGTATTGTTTTACCCATTCACGCAAATTCGCTTTATTTTCGAATGTTTTAACCAAGTTAATCGATGGTGAGGTCTCGGTCAGTTTATATGTATGACGCATTTATCCAATTCTAATTGTCATACATAATGTGTCTATTTAATATTTACATATTTACACTTGTAAGTAGATACGTTCAGCGACTTCCATACTTTGCCTTGCTACTAATATTTCTTGTGAATTATTAGCACCTGTGTTTGTATTTAGGAACCACTTTATCTGCGTCAGAGTCTGCGGAAGGTTTATTTTATTGATGTTTGACCAATAAATGCATGTTTTTGCGATTTTTGACACCGGTTCAGTCAGTATTTAAACTATTTAAGTTCACTATTTAATTTTAACTACTCTTTATTCTATCCCTAAATCTTATCTGTTTTGATAATAATATTTTTTTATATGAATCAAATCGTAAATGGCTGTTCCACTACGGTTTGGTCTTTTTTAGGGTTCCGTACCTCAAAAGAATAAAACGGAACCCTTATAGGATCATTTTGTTGTCCGTCTGTCCGGGTGTCAAGACCTTTATCTCGGGAACGCGTGAAAGTATCATGTTGAAATTGAACAATACGGAGATGCATAGTATCTTGCTGCAGAAAGAAACATAAAATTTCTCAGTTTTCGTAAAAAAAACTTACAGCCGAATATGTCGTAAAAACGCACATTTCGACACACAAGGGAATCAAAAGGGGACCAAAGACCTAGAACTATGAAATTTGGCAAGAAGTATTGTGTTAGAGTACACATATAGGAAAAAATCCGAAAACTGGACATTTTTAATTTAATCGCAAAAAAATAGTGTCTTTACGCAAGGTATGAGGGTCCAAATTTTAAAGTTCTTTAATCGTGATACGTGTGGGTTATCGTATCATATGAAAGAACTTAATTAGCATAAGTTAAAACAGGTTTTTAAATATTTTTACGATGTATATTTTTCGGTTTATAAAGGAAAATATAAAAAATATATGATTTCCCATCTTTATCTACTAGTTTGTATGGAATCCTCGGTGGAAGATTCTGACTCGCACTTGTCCGGTTTTATTTTTCAAACATCATTTATACCTCTGACCACGCACCGGCAAGCACAGCGTAGGGAGACCAGCCACAGGGTGAATAGGCGATCTCATACGAAAGGTAGGAAGATGGTTGATGCAAGCCGCTTCCAAGAGGTCTTTTTAGAAATGCATGGAGGAGGCTACGTCCAGCAGTGGACTTCTTGTGGTTGAGATAATGATGAATAAGTTTGCGCTTGACCGCGAACTCGCCTGGTATTCAGCGACGATTGTGTCTATGATAGAACGCGCATGTGATAATATTCTTAACGTGAGGTGAAAAGAACATCACCTGTGTTGAAAGAAAATTGGAAACATCAACTTTAAATAATCTATGAAGGCAATCGGTTTCACGAAATATTGAGAAACAAGTCTCCCGCGGATTGCGATGCTCCCCGAGCGATACTTCTCATTACTAATGTATGACTGTACGAGTATAACGCCCGTCGACTGTACCCAGAAAGCAAGCTGTGTATAATTACTACTCTGTAATGTATCTATAACTTTACTTGGCCTTCGGGCAGTGTGCCTTCATTATTAGTTTTACAAGTAATACTTAACTGCGTGTGAACGATTTGGTGTAATTGTTACGCTTGATAATTATCATGTTGAGTGTACGTTTTACGCGAGAAAGTAGACACAGAGCCGATGTACAATTTATTGAAATGCATTGTAAGAATACATTATAGTAAAATAAAATACTTGTTTGTCAGCCTATGTAAAAGTAAAAGGGACATCATGTGATTGGCATAAACAGGAGGCCTATGCCCAGTATTGGGCTATTCTTGGTTGATGAAGATGTAAAAGTTTATTTTTATTTTTATGAGGTTTGTGTTATACTCGTATTATTACAAAAAAATTACCCTATACACGGGAATTTAAATGTAAAGACTAATTTAACAATACTTCGCACATCAAAATTAGTAAGCCGTTTAAGCTTTAGTAGGTTACCATGGAAACATACATACACGTAGCCAGGAAGAACCAAATTCTAGGTTTAGCTACTATTAAAGTATTCTGTGCTCTAGGTGTCTTCTGTGTTTGAAAATTTTCTGGTGTTATCCATATTTTTATCTATTTAGTTACATACTAATACCTACTGTGGATCTAGATATGCGATGCGCGAGACATGCTAACGCCTTTTTATAAGTTTCTACACAAGGGTTGCCATATTTTCCCGGGTCCCCGTCGGGACATCTATCAAACATTAATTTATGGGCATCAAAAACTAAGTTACAAAGATGATAATGGCGCAAAGATAGTGTAATCATTTAAAACGATCTATTCCAGAAAACAGATTGATATAAAAATAGTGGTAATAAATGTAATAGCATTTAGGATATATTTTTTATTGATTAGTGAGCAAAATTTATTACTGGTCCATCAAATATAATTGGTATTCCAATAATAGTTGTTGGACCAATTATAAATTGATGCCACATATGAGACCTTTAGACTAAGACAGAATACGCCTTGTATTTTGACCTAGTCAGATTGCGAACTCTTCCTTAGTCTTAGTTTTGTCGGGATAATTTACAGCTCGTCGGGCTTGGGACATGGCCGGGATATTGATAAAATAGCGGGGACAATATCCCGACATATCTGGAGGTATGGCAACCATGTTTTACACTCATTGATATTAGCATGTTAGATTAACACCTGAAATTTTGTTTTATCTTGTTAACAAACTATTACCAAAATCATTATTTATTTTATTTTATAATAGATGCAGCAGTTTGGCTAGTCGGTAGGCAATACAATAGCTTATATAAATAAAAATTACACCAATATAAATCTTTTCGTTGGCAAATTTTACCGTCCAGTGACATTTTCAAAGCTGCGTAAATACAGCCTCCAATTTAAAGCAAATTACGTATCTACGGGCACAATAACAACTTGGACAAAAAGGCTTTAATTGTTTAAAAATTTATCGTTTTAATATAGAGTTAAAGGGTTTTAAAAATATTATTGGTTGATAAATATTATTGATCTACTAAGTTGACTTGTTTGATTTAAATGTTTATTGTTGTGTACCCTTAATCTTGTATACGTATATAGATCGATTTAGGCATTATACAGAAATGAATAACAGATGAAACAGCCGGCAGACTGCTGAGACTAGCAGCCTTACCGAAAAGCGTTACTTAACTTTAAGCAATGCTTAACGTATTTTGTCAACTTCTCGCTGACACCTAATGACACTTGCGGGAAGAAGACAGATAACTTAAGACGTTGGTTAAAGTTAAGTAAAATTTTTCATTAAGACCCTTACGGCCTTACCGAAAAACGTTTCTTAACTTTAAGCAATGCTTAACGTATTTTGTCAACTTCTCGCTGACACGCATTGACACTTGCGGGAAGAAGAGATAGAATTTAAGACGATGGTTAAAGTTAAGTAACGTTTTTCGGTAAGACCGTTTGTCTACAAATCATGTGTAGCCATTTCCACATTCCACTACAGGACAAGCAGAAGGTCGGCTTATTATCCGTTTAACATTGAAATGCCCAAAATCCGTACACAGCGATTTAGGTCATCATTTTTGATGTGTACTGCAGGATGGAGATAGGGGTCCTGCTGGTGGGCATCGTACTCCGGCTGCTGGACTTCCTCGTGGCGCCAGTGAGCTGGATGCGCGCGCGCCGCCGCCGCACCACGCCGCCACTGCGGAACAACCTGCTGCGACTTAGCGTCACGCAGCTGGCTGACCACATACGGAGAGGAGAGGTCAGTCTCATAATAACTAGAGGAGAGTACACGGAACTCTTGACGTCTCGACTTGAAAAATGGTTTTTGCACACCCCTAAAGTTTTTTAATTACCTATCCAACGATACCCCACACGATGGGGTAATAGAGAAAAATATAATTTATCGCCATGTTACATGTGATTTTTGTAAACATTTATTTTCAAGATTTTATTGTTATTTATTGTTTTTTTTTGCGTGATAATTATGTATGTTCATGTCCAATGCATGCTTTCTATTACTATCTATACTAATAGTTTATCAGCAAAGTCATGGATGGACAGACGGACATGGCGAAACTGTAAGGGTTCCTTCTTTACTACGGAACCCTAAAAACGCTTAAATAAGAAGCTTCGATGAACGAGTTAATATAAAAGCAATTCGCTGAATATTTATAAAAAAAAAAAACTTTGGCGACCAGTTCACCTGACAGGGACGTGTGTCAGGACGAAACACTACAAGTAGTGCTTAGTTGCAGTCGCAGTGTGAGGCGCGTCACCGACCGAGAGTGATGTTTGCAATGCTCCTTTGAAAAAGACCGCCGAATGCGGTTGTAACTATAGTCGGATATTTAGACTCAAAACAGGCGTAAGTTACCCGTAGTTTTTATTTAAAAATACTACGTTCAAGCAAAATATATAGAGTCATACTTTTAGTCGGCTACGCATCGAACACGGCACGTGTCCGGCGCGGTCGATATAAACGCAGCTTTAATTGCCTATTTGCCTCCTTACAGTAAGTACGCCTGATAGTAGTTCTTGCTGTGGACTCGTTGATGACACCTCATCATTGACCGGTGTGCCAAATGCTCATTCGATTTGAATATTGCATGGAATTATCTGTTGCGACAATGCTGATGGCAAACCCAGCATTCTACCATTAGTGTGTCTCAATAGGTTGACCTGTCATTTAACACTGTAATTTGGCACGGAAGCTTAGTTTGCATCACGAGAATTACTATCTATTTTTAAATGCTATTTTTTTTTGGTGACAGTAGAAATTGACATTTGAATTTTTTCATAACCAAAAGATTGTTTTATATCGTAATACGGGTCAGTCAGTTGCATATTGATCATTATCACAATGCTTTTCTTCAGCTTTAGATTCCTATTTATTGTACCTATGTCTATTCAAATAATCAATTTGAATTTAGATACCAAAATCAAATAACCCAACCGAACTCGAACCGGAGCTGCAGTTTACCATTAATTATATAGCTTAGTAGGTATCTGTCGACGAAAGCATATCGCTCTATTAGAGTTTTTATACGACAAACAAAAATTTTTATGTACTTTATAGGTAATAAACTACATTTTTATGTACTTTATAGGTAATAAACTACATTTTTATGTACTTTATAGGTAATAAACTACATTTTTATGTACTTTATAGGTAGATACTGATAATGTGATTCATAGTTCAAAAATTGCAATATCCAACAGGTCTCGGACTTGCATCATCCCAATCAGTACTTAGGAGCCTCTTACCCATTTGGTCACGGAAGATCACTGGCCTTCTTTTATGCTTATACTAACCTAGCGTTGATGGCGCCACCTGTGACACATGCTTGAAACATGTAACCACTCAGCTAGACCCTTTATAAGTTCCAAAGACTGGTGGTAGATTTTTTCGAATCGTCTGCAACATTTTTAAATAAAAACTACGGGTCACTCACGTCTGTTTTAAGCTGAAATATCCGACTATAGTTGTCTATAGTTGACTATAGTTGTCTATAGTTGTTTGTGCCCCGGAAGGTAAGGGAGGCTATAGAAATTAGTAAACGACCGCCGTTTAACAGAGATGGGGGATGGCACTTACCACCCACTTGGAAACCTTGCCTTCATGGAGCTCGGGAGGATGATCGTGAGTCTGGTGGTGATATTGTGAGTTCCGCTTGCTGGAACATTCCTGACACTCACGAGAGTTCTAGTGAAGAGGACATTTCACGTTAGTTTCCATAGTAAAGTCTGCATCATTATCCATACGGAAGTGTATTAGTAATAATTAAGAAATATTGAACATATTCCAGCGAACGAGCGAGGAGATAGTAAGTGCGTACATAGAGCGAGTGAAAGAGGTGAACCCTTACCTCAACGCCGTAGTGGAAGAAAGGTACCGGGCCGCGCTAGATGACGCCAGGGCTGTCGACCGGCAGATAAACGATGCGAGGGCGAAGGTACGTGAAAATTCGTACAATAGTCTAGTAAAATTAAGATTTGTGACAACATAAAAGACATCTCAGTATATTGTTATTTAAATGAATTTACTGGTGTTTTGAAATACATTTAACACAATTTCATAATGATATTATAAAAGCTAATTTTGTTACCTTTACACGCTCAAACGGCTCAACCGATCGTTATGAAAATTAGTATAGAGATAGCTTTGGACCTGGAGACGGACATAAGCTACTTATCATCATCATAATCATCACCGTTTTTCATAACTACGCGAGTGAAACCGCGGAAACTAGCTAGTCTATAAATCGGGGATTATTGTTGATTTATGATTTAAAGCTATTTTCCTATCATAATTTCAAAGAATCCCCCCAGTTGCAAATACTGTGATGTGCTCCATACAAACGGATTTATTTTTACTAGACTACAATGTGTATATTATTATCTATGCTATTTAGTTAATAAGAATTTGTTTAATGCATGTTTGTGTTTAAGTATGTACCTATCATTATCCTAAGAATCTTTATAAATAAATAAGTTACTTATATCTAATTTAAGAAATTGCTTGCTTTAAAATTAAGTTTTGTTACAATATGCATGATTATGGAGTAATAGAAATAAAGGCTTTTTTACTTTTACTTTTACTTTTACAATGTGTATACATGGGATCGACACTGCATGTTTCCTTTCGCCATTTCACTCCGTCGTCATCTCTATATTGACACTCCCTCACACGCACACTCCTGTCATACACTTCATCAGCGATTTCTTATATAACCCTCTCTCGATTCTTTGTCTTCTATACTTTGGTGTTAAAATGTGTCCACCTTTCTGTTCATATTGAGAAACTTTATACCAGGTTTCAGACAACAACGTACACAAAAAACTTTAAATTTCACATTTTCATAAAAAATGCGATATTTTCCAGGACTTGGGTATTGAAACTTGCGACTAGACTTTGTTTTATGTGTACCTAGTAGTTAACGTCACCAAGAATGGCTTTCATTGGTTCGCCTCTTGCTCGTGCCACAACTATCGGTCAAATGTTCGCAATGTGTTATTCTTGATGTGCATTTACGCGACCGGGATATGATACCCTGTAGGTTCATAAAGACTCTTCCCAAAATGTCCGTTAACAGTAAGTATACCCAAATCCAAAAAATTGACAGTTTCCCTTTATGTATGCTATCCCAAAATGTCTGTTTCTCTAAACGCCAATCATTAAATGTTTATCATAAATCGCTTTGCCCGCTTCGACAAAAATCATTTGATTTATTTTAATTTTTACCCGACAGCGTAAGAAGGAAGGTAATGTTTTTCGAGTGTGTGTATGTTTGTATGTATGTGGGTATGTACTCGTATGTATGTTTCTATATGACAGCCTAAACGGCTTGACTGATTTTGATGTGCGAGGTGTCATTAGATTCGTCTTCGCTTGCGTTTTTTTTTGTTATAGGCGATGTTTTTTTGTAATAATAATAGTACATCACTTGCAAAAATTAAAAAAAATGCGATTTTTCGTAACCTCTAACGAACTATTTCGTAATAAACAAGTGATTTTACTAGAATGATTCTAAAGAATGAGCATATATACGTATATAAAATAATAATAAATAATAAAATATAAAATAATATGTAAAATAATATATATATATATATGTATATATATATTACTTTACGCATACTTTCTCACAAAAAACGTACACTCAACATCGTATCAAGCATAACGAAATCGTAAGTTAGACTGCAAAAACCGCTTTTCTGCATCTGGTATTTTGTTTTTCTTTTAATATAGATACTTGTTGTCAAAGTTTACGTATATAAATGGTATATAGGTCAAAATAGCATGGTATCCTATTCGCACATGGTCTTACAATTCTATATCGGATTAGAGGCAAATGAATGTGACTGATTCAATTAGTTTCGTATGTGACAGGACGCGTTAGAAGCTCTGCTGAGAGATAAGCCATTGCTGGGAGTGCCCTTTACTGTCAAGGAGAGCTGCTCACTCGGAGGTTAGTACCTACTAATTGGGAGAGAAATCCTATTCGCAATAATTCGGTTTCGAAATCGGAACCCCTATTCACAACTCATTCGGAAACGATTCCGATCGGAAACTATATCTCCATCTCTGTCATTTCAATACAGATTGACAGAGATGGAGATATCGATTCCGAATAGAATAGTTACCGAAATTAAGAATGAATAGGTTGGCTAAATTCGTGTGAACTTCCCCAGGTCTTTCAAACTCGGTGGGATGCTTAGAGAATGCAAGCAGCCGCGCCGCCGCCGACAGCACGGTGGTGAAGCTCGTGAAGAAAGCTGGAGCCATCCCCTTGCTGGTGTCCAACACCCCCGAGCTGTGCCTTGGCTGGGAGACAACCAATCTGCTGCGGGGAGCCACCAACAACCCGTATTGTCTCAACAGGACTCCAGGGGGCTCCTCTGGAGGTGAAGTGAGTATGCCAAGCTCTTAGGTCCAGTTAGCATCGAACTGTCAAATAAATGGCTAAACTTATATTTGTATCCGACTGCGTAAGGAGTAGTTTACTGACTGGCTATATGTTTTTCGGGTGTATGTGTTTTTCTATATCATCTACCGCCTAAACGGCTTGATCGATGTCCGATGCGATATACGATGTGTCGTTAGCATTCGTCTCCTCCCGAGTTTTTTTTTGTAAAAATAGTATAAATAAATAACAAAAATAAATATTGGTGGACATTTATACAACACCGTCTAGCCCAAACTAAGCAAAGCTTTTACTATGGAAACTATCTAGTCGTACTAGTACTGATAGAAAACATAATTACTTTTTTTTTTGTAAATATATACATATGATACATAGAAACACCCAGACACAGAACAAACACCCATGCTAGCCTAATATAAAATGTAGATTAATGGTTTTATCAATTAAATTGTACTTTGACCTATTGACACGAAGGAGATAAAGAAGTACCTAACGATACTTCGTAAAGTAATTCATCTATGTACTATCCTAAATAGTATTATAAAAGGAAAATAACTCTTTATGTCTGTTTTTTGCCTTTTCACGATTAAACGATGAGCCTAAAGAGATATTAAAGATAAAGGACAACTCATCAGTAACATTTCACATTAACACAACATAACAACAAACACCACATACACACATTAACATAACATTTCATTTGGAGGATCTGTAACATTTTATTTGAAACGCCTAGCATTTCAGGTCAGTTTCCTAATGTTTAGAAATTATGTAAAGTTACAAGTAATCTTAGATATAAGGCACGTTTTGTTGAGTAATTAACTCTGATACCAGTGCTCATGTTCATGCATTGTGTCATGCATGGGAGTACGGTACGATTGTGTTTTTTCCTCCCTTAAGCTCTGTTATTTTTTTTAGCCTTATGCTATTCTTTGTCCCGCAAAAAACATTGGCAATTATATTCTTGGGCTTATATATAGCTTCAATGTGGTAAAAACTAAATCCTACATTGCCATACCAAACTGTAAAATATAAATTATAAAGAATGTATCATAATGTATTAGTACATGACGCATTAGATGTAATGTATTGTAAAACATGTAAACAAATATAGATAATACAGTAAAGACAAATGTAAATATGTATTTATACACATATATTTATATATCTATTTATATGTGTACATTCATATTCATTTTATTCGTAAAAATATTATTATTTATATAGCATAGTAAAGATAAGAATATAATAAGTAGGTTAAATTAAATAAAACAATTTGAGTAAGAATAATTAGGTAGATAAAAGGAATGTAATACAATCCTTAAATTAACATTAGGGAACCGTAGAACACGTTATTAAAAAAAAATTAACCTACTTTGCCAGCTCATACAATTACATCCTCATAATAAATATGACTTAGTACAAAATATAAGAGGAGGTTGTTTTAGTTGAACGCGCGACCCGTGTCAATGTCACCAGTATCCGTAGTAATGTCCCCCGTCCCCCGTCGAGTGATATCTTTTTGTGAAACGCCGTTGTGAGTCAACAACGCACCAGTCAACAATCTATTTAAATAACTGACGGGTTCCACAGCTCAGTTCGTAGTATGTCTGAGTTCTAAACTGTAGGTCTAGGGTTCGATCTCCACCCAACAAGGACAAACATTTGTATGATGAATAATAGCATGGATGTTGATTCTGTGTCTGGGTGTCTATATAAGTACCTATGTTTTTTACAAATAAAGTATATTATCATACTGGCATACACACAAAATGAGAATAAGTTAGTAAATTTAAATGAAATGTAATAAAATGATCTTGTTAAAAAAAAGTATATGTCAGCTATCTTGTTCCCATACTAATTTGCTTTGCTTTTCTTTATATTGCTTTGTTTATTACAAAAAAAATATTTGAATAGTGACTGTGTTATCGCTATCGATATTACAAACGTAGCGCTTACACTTAACTTTTCTTGTAGGTACTTCTAAATTGTGGAATACGCTTTCTGTCTGAAAAAAAAAATGTTCCTGAACAAAATTTTGTGACACAATTATAATTAATAAAAATAAAAAAAAACCGGACATATTCCTTGCTTACCACTCGGATCCGAGGGCAGCGGTGCCTCCAACTCAGATCCGAGCGAGCGTAACGTTCATTTTGTAGTAGCCAGTAAACCGCCGGCGTTTGAGGCAGTCAACGTTGTTTTGCGCGGCCACTCTGTACTTAATCAAAATTCGCCTAAAAAGTTTTGGTTCCCAGCTGAAGTGAAGGGTCTGCAGGGGCGAAGAATGTGTTAAAAACCTGTTTTAGCTTATGCTAATGAGGCTCTTTCATATGATACCCCACATGATACGGTTAATTCACTTTAAAATTTGGGCTCTCATTCCATGCATAGAGACACTATTTTTTGTGATTAAATTAAAAATTTCCAGTTTTCGGATTTTTTCCTATATGCTCTAACACAATGCTTCTTACCAAATTTCAGAGTTCTAGGTCAACGGGAAGTACCCCATAGGTTTTGATTCCTCTGTGAGTGTCGAAATGTGCGTTTTTTACGACATATTCGGCTGTAACTTTTTTTTCACGAAAACTGAGAAATTTTATTTTTCATTCTGCAGCAAGATACTATGGATCTGCGTAAGTATATGGTTTTAATTTCAACTCGATACCTTCACGCGTTCCCGAAATAAAGGTCTTGACACCCGGACGGACGGACAGACGGACAGACGGACAACAAAGTGATCCTATAAGGGTTCCGTTTTTTCCTATTGAGGTACGGAACCCTAAAAAGAACTCAAGTGCTTGTAAATGTTCCTGAAACTGCTGAGATCCTTTAATATGATGGATGGCTTAGGTTCAACATGTATGTTATGTTATACATGGTTCAACATTTATGTTATTTTTATATGTTTATATTTGTAAAAAAATTAAAATTAAGAATCGAAATAAATAAATGTGAATAATAATAAATATAAATATTGGAGGACATTTCACACAACGCCATCTAGCCCAAACTAAGTAAAGCTAATTAACCATTGTAATGTCCAGATAGGAAAACGGTGTAGTATTAGCGGATAATACACAATAACCACTGACCAGTGTTAAATTTGAATCAATGTTTTGGTATATGTAGTCGATAATATAAAATCAGTTACGATCGTTAGCGCGCGGTTTCTGTATTTATAAATAATGTTCTGTATTTATAAACATATTTCCGAGGTATAGCAACAATTTGATATTTGAAATCACCGTAAACTTTAGATGCAATAAAGAGTGTAATTTAATGTGTGGATTACAGGTGTGTTCTGTAAAGAGTTTATCTACCTAACGTTTTATAATGCTAGGTAAATCGTGTCGCCATGATAGTGAGGCTGCGTTCACACCAAACGTACAGCCAGCGTTCTATAGGGAATATGCATGATTTTTTTTATTCACGCGTAAAAAAGTTAACCACAAATAAGTAGATCCGTTTCTCAAAATCAAAATTAAAATATCTTCAAAAATAAGAAAGTTACATACATAAACACCCAGACACAGAACATACATCCATACTCATCAGAAATGTTTGCCCTGGATGGGGATCAAACCCACGGCCTACAGCTCATAAGGCAGACTACCACTGAGCCATGAGGCCTGTCTGAATTGTTATGGTATGTCAACAGGCGGCGCTGCTGTCGTGCGGCGCGAGTCCGTTCAGCGTGGCTTCAGACATCGCCGGCTCCATACGGCTGCCGGCCGCCTTTTGCGGCGTCTTCGGACACAAGCCCACTCCTGGTAACCACACCCTATTCAGGGGCTTGGGTTCCGTGTCTCGATGTCCTGGGACTTTTTCTAAATTTAGTTGTCTCGGGTCCTCGAGACACGGTTGTAGAAAATGTATATTATTAGTGTCGTTTTTAAAAGGTCATGATTAATCAACTTTATTATTGTAGCTTCATAATGTATCTTCTATATTAATATCTTCATCATTATTGTAGTCGCAGTGGGCAGGGCACATAGCACGTAGAAGTGATGGCCGATGGAACCGAAAAGTTCTCGAGTGGAGACCACACACCGGCAAACGCAGCGTAGGAAGACTAACCACAAGGTGGATAGAAGACCCCATACAAGTGGCAAGAAGACGATGGACGCAGGCCGCTTCCAACTATTCTTTTTGGAAATCCATGCGGAAGGTCTATGTCCAGCAGTGGACATCTTATGGCTGAGATGATGATGATGATAATAGCTTCTCGCACCTTGTCATTGAAAGCGTCATCTCTACCTACACAGTCAAGGGCGTCGCCAGCCCATGGCCCAGGGGGGGGGGGGGGGCAAGTTAATATTATGGAGGATGAGAAAAATATTAATTGTAGGTACAGGTACAATTGCACGGCCTTAGGAAATTTGAATGCTTTGCAGTTGGCTACATTTTTTTAATCTCTAGGGGGGGGGGGGGGGGCAGCTGCCCTCCTTGTGCCCCCCCCCCCCTTGGCGACGCCCTTGTACACAGCCTAAACGCGTATTATATCTCTCGTTCCAGGCATAATCTCGATCGATAGCCACGTGCCGACCCTGAGCGACCCACAGTTCCCTAACTTCTTAACATTCGGTCCGATGGCGCGGACGGCGGCCGACCTGCCTCTACTCATGGACATCATGGCCGGGGAGAACAAACACATGCTCAGGCTGGACGAGCCCGTCGATATGACTTCTCTAAAGGTAAATCTATAATAGATAACTATTTCGGTCCACTTTCTTGTACAACAAGTAAACGTTTAAAAAATTAAAAAATCCGATTTCAAAATACGCAATTCGTTCACTTGGATGACATATTTTTCCAGTTATTTTGTTTTAAAAACCAAAATACTGAACCGATTTTGATAAAAATTCTATGAGCCACCTGGGAAGTATACTCTTTTTAACCAAAAAATAATTTTCCAATCGGTCCAGGTGTCTGCGAGTAAACGGGGAACATACATAAAAATAAGATTCCCGAGGAATTGAGAACCTCCTCCTTTTTGGAAGTCAATTAAAAAATGTAATATCATAGAAATAAATATAAAAAATTAAATAAATATAAAAATAAATAAAAATATATAAATACAAATACATAAATACAAAAATACAAACACAAATACAAATAATCGTCGCTAACATCAGGCGAGTTGGTGGTCAATCGTAGATCTATCTTGTATAAAAATAAAATAAAAAAAGTAGATAAGTGTAAGTGAAGTTAATCTTAAACATTTTATATTTTTAATGATATCAGATAATAATGCTATTTTTTTAATTGCAACAAATGACTTTAGTCTATGGTTAGGTACAAATTAAGAATGAAGAATGGTAGAAACACATAATGGTAAAATACGGATGTTTCTGTTTTTTCTTCGTAAGTGTATTGAGAAGTAGAGTGTAAATAACACATTAATTCGTATCGTAAATGTTTTTACCTCAGGGGTGTTCATTGAATTCAAACAAACACACTCGCCGGAAAAATACTGATTTGCTTCCATATTTCAAGGTTGCCTGGAAGAGATCGCTATTAGCGATAAGGCCGCCTGTTGTTTCACTAGCATTTAAGCCCTTTTCACTATGTAATTTGTGTTTTAGATAAGGTGTGAACAATAAAGAGTTTATTTATCTATCTATCTGTCTATTGTACAATCTAGTAATATACTTACGATATTGTGTTGTTGTTTGTCAGGTGCTGTATATGACGGAGGCGTCGCATTCGATCGGCCTGATTCCGGTGCAGAAGTGCATATCGCAGGCGATACACGCCGCGGTACGGTATCTCGAGAAGGAATGCGGCTGTACACTGAGCGAGGTGAATAACGTTCATATATTAGGGTTCTGTAGTAACTACGTGGAACACATAATTTCGCCATGTCCGTATGTCTGTCGGTATGTCAAAGTCATTTTACTCAAAGACTACCAGTCCTACTTAACCCAAATATGTCATGTAGATGTGAGCCGTAGTCCAACTTTTAAAACAATGAAAAATAGGGGTGTCACTCCATACAAATAAAGAAGGGGTTACATTTTTTTTCAACCCCACCCCATCGTGTGAAAATAAGACTAAATTTTAATATATCATTTTTTCTCAGATATGTGTGAGATATAGCTCTCCAAAGACGAAAAAACTGTGTCCCCCTGCATTTCTTAACTGTTGGACCTAGAAATTCATGATTTACCATATTGTCATTAGTATTAGCCAAAGCTGTCAAATTAATTTCATGTCAAAACCGTTATGTGCAATAGGCTTCTTTCCACTAATAACAAATTGCTTGGTTTATAGTTTCTAATTATAAACGAAGAGACGTAGATAAGAAAAAAACAGTCTATTTCTCGTAAAAGTTAAAGATATTTTAGAATAAATTAAAGATATTTTAGAAGAAGTTAAAGATATTTTTAGAAAAAAAAAAAAAAATAACATTAAGTCACCTGACAGCGAACACCAATAAGAAATTGTTACGTCACACCACGCAATTTGTTGTTGACGTTTTCCTACAACATAGCAGGTTACTATGGTTACTCCGTATTGTTTTGACACTTGACACAGATGTAAACAGTTTGATTTCGCAAACTGTGATGTCATTCAAGACGCCATGACACTATTCATCGTTTTCAAGGGAAATCTAAATTGTTTTTTTTAAATACAAAATTTCTTTCAATTTCTTTTAAATATAGTTTTGTTTTGGGATAAAATAGATATAAAAGTACATATATAATTAACCAAGTTTTCAAATTTAGGCAACTAGCCCATTGCCATCTCACAATGAACGTCGATTTATTTCTTGTATATTACAATTTCAGGAAAAGTTCGAGGAGCTAGAGGACTCTGTAGACATCTCTGTGACAATATTTTTCTCGTTGAAAGATATACCGAACATGTTGCATGACCCGGCCAATCCGAAAGTGAGTAAAACACGTTTTATTTTAAAATATTTGGAGGGCAATTATTCATTGTGAATTAGAATTGTGTACTAAAAACACAATGAATATAATATTGCACAAATCTCTCGAAGATATTCGAAATTCTAGATTCACTCTGGTATTACTGATTCACATAAAATGACAATCTCTTAGGAAAAAGAAAATAGATCTGCTACGTTCCGTTTCAATAAAGCATGAGACTTTGATTTTTTTTTACTACTTATCATAACTTCTATAACATTAACTTATTTGAACTTGATGTAGTACGTGAACGCCTAGCATTTCAAGCTATTCCTCCTGTATATGAATATTTTTAATATGCGTATGTTCAAGCTATTCCTATTGCATGTAATAAACTTACAAATATTCTTAGATGTAAAGAATATTTTGGCGACCATTTTGGGCATTTTTTCGAGTATTTAGGCCGCTTGTAGACGTCCGTTTTTTCCCCGGATATCGGACCGAATTATCACCGGATTCGCGGTGGCGTATGGTTTATAATGGGTGGGTGTAGACGCACCGGACATCGATCCGGTCCGGTTTTCGCCGGACCGATGTCCGGTGCGTCTACACACACCCATTATTATTATCCCTTGTATCAGTGTCCATGCTCTTGTGTAAAGCATAGGAGTACGGAAACCTCGGTGTTGCGAGTGAAACTCGTACTTTGTCGGATCTATTGATTGTAGTGTGCATTGTTTCCAGCGCGACAGGAACCTAGCTATGGAGATGGTCAAGTCTGTGTTGGGCGGCGCGACGCGCTCGCTGCAGGGGCTCTGCTTCACGCTCATACACCGCACCAGGCTCTTCATACCGGACTCCAGGACCGAACACTACAGGAAGAAGGCGCAACTGCTTAAGGAGAAAATGATTGTGAGCGTTTCACATAGATTTCTATAGAATTCGTTGGTTTTCTATAAAAATCTATTTCTTATTCCAATGCCATACCTTTATAGTAGATTTGTCATCAGCTCAAACTAAGCGTTTTGCTTCCACTTTCCTAATGCGAACCGAAATGGAATGCCTTGCCACTGTCATTGTTTCCTAAAAGCTATAACCCGGGTGTCTTCAAGTCTACTACAGTGAATAAGTATGTTCTAGGTCTACTGTACTCGTTGATCTAGAAAATATTTATTCACCCTTGTCTTGAAAATTCCACGATTTTAGGTCTCATGAAACAAAGATGACGGCAAAGAATTCCATTCCTGTACAGTACGCATCAAGAACGTGAACGATATCGCTGAGTACGGTTTTTTTTTTATATCGTAGATATGGTGCCATCGATGCGATCATGCGTTTCCGGCAGCCTAGTGGTGAGACCGTCTGACTTGCGATCCGCAGGTCCTGGGTTCGAATCCCACGGCACGCACCTCTGTCTTTTCGAAGTTATGTGCGTATTGTTGATTGCCGCCAACTTGAAACGGTGAAGGAAAACATCATGAGGAAACCTCATGTAGGTTTCCTCACGATGTTTTCCTTCACCGTTTTCTGAGAGTTCTCAATGATCTTGAAGATGTGTGAAGTCTGCCAACCCGCACTTGGCCAGCGTGGCAGACTATTTGCCTAACCCTTCTCATAATGAGAAGATGGCCCGTTCCCAGCAGTGGGACAGTGTAAAAACAGGGCTGGTAAAAAAAATAAAAAAAGACATGGTGCCAGGTTCCACATCTCCAACTACTCTGTTGAAGTTATCATGTTATTTGTATAATATCGTTTCAGAAAGTGCTCGGTAACAACGGTGTATTAATATATCCAGTATTCAACGAACTGGCGCATCATCACAACCTGGTGAGTGAAATGTGATGAGATGTTTACTAACCTACATAATGTGTGCGTGTGCTACGTAAGGTGTGTGATTAATCACGAAATATCACAAGGAGGGAAGGGGTGGAAGGTTTGTAATGAGATTCCAGTGTATTTATTTTTTAGTTGAACATTCGATTTCCATACCAAAAACCAGCGTGTGACTTTGACTCGCCGTTTTCAACGAGGGTGAGGAAGGGGCCAAAAATTTGCTAAAACATCGTGTGATTAAAGGATTACCCCTAACTAAATTGATGCGAATTATTTATACTTAGTTTTATATATGCTGACTGTTTGAACACTAGCAATATTCCAGGACATGTTAATTAGTGGCCATATGAAACGTATACGGAAATCAAATCGAAACATATTCAAAAAAAAAAAAAACAAGATTCGGTTAAAGTTCGCCATCTCTGTATCCTGAGAACTACAATCTTGGAATTTTCAAGGCTAGAGTTAATAGATATCTTTTAGATCGACGAGCTCCACACCGGCCACACTGTTGCTTAACATCAGGCGAGTTGGTGGTCAATCGTAGATCTATCTTGCGTTAAAAAAAATCTAACATATTGGTAATGTTCAAACAGTCACCCTGTGTAATACGTGTATTTGAGTACATAATAGCTGTGTTTATAACGTATTTATCGTGTACAGGTGTTCTTGAAAGCGTCCGGCGTTATGTACACTATGGTGTTCAACGTACTGGGCATGCCGGCCGCCGCCGTGCCCATGGGCTTCCACCGTGGCATGCCCGTCTCTATACAGGTATCATAACTTCTGATACATTCACGCGAATACTTAGTACGAGTCACGGTTAGTTATTGAAAACGGTTCACTTGTGGAATGAGATCTCTCTTTCTGTATATAAATAAATCTTCGATATTTTTGAAGTGATTTTTCACACTTAAGTATCTACAAAGAAGAGGCCAAAAATATATAGAAGCTGGTACTAAAATAATGACTGGCCTTGTGGCTCAGTTGGTAGTGTGTTTACGTCTACCTGCTGAACTGAAAGGTCGTGGGTTCAATCCCCACCCAGGGCAAACATTTGTGTGATGAGCATGGATGTTTGATCTGTGTCTGGGTGTTTCTATGTATCATATGTATATATTTACAAAAAAAAATGTATATATGTATTCTATCAGCCATCTAGTTTCATAGTACAAGCTTTGCTTAGTTTGGGCTAGATGGTGTTGTGTGAAATGTCCACAAATATATATATATATATATATATTTTAATTATTTAACGTGAAGAAACAGCATATTATTCTGAACACACAGGAATATAATAAAAGCACTGAACATTTAAACCATTTAAATAAAAAAAGTTTGAATAATATTACCAATATACCATAGTAACTATACAAGGTTGTTATTTATAACTGGTAACTCTTAATTTGTAGCTACCGCTATGTTCCAAGCAATTTCGCATACATATTAGTTGCTCACAACCTTCCTCAATGTTAAGTATAGAATGATTGTTGACGTAATTCGGAACACGATGTTTGATTTGAGATTGACATCACGCTACAGGATGACACTGACATCCTATAGTGTGATGACAGTGTATGACAGACAGTCTAAAAGTACAAAAATTCCACAACCGATGGGACTTGAACCCGCAGATCTGTACTTGGGAGCCTATACCATTTTAGCCACAGGAGTGTCACGTGGAGTGGTCAAACGAGACAAAAAATAAACTTCTATAAATACGCTATTTTTCAACGGATTACACTCATCCAAAAGAATAAAGTAGTCTAAAAATCCCAGTGCACAAGCCTAATATACTTAGAATGCAAATATTATCTCTAGCGTGCGTGAGAGTTCTTCATTATGTAGAGTAACGGGATCCGTAGCCCGGCTCTTCGATGGCCGACCGCAGATAGTTCGCCCAAGTAGTGGGCTAGCTGCAACTTCAAGCAGGTCGGCTTATTATCGTAAATTTTTATTGAAATGCACAAAATCCGCCTTATCTGTTTCTGCCAACTATAATCTCAGAATTTTCAAGGCATTTTATTTCAAGGCAAATCTTTTACTCTAGAAAATATATCTTCTAAATTTACGCGCTCCATCCTCGGCCACAATACATCGTCGTTTACCATCAGAGTTGGTAGTCAAACGTAGATATTTTTTATTTATATTTTTTTTAATAAATGTATACATACATTATTATGCATATTAGTATGTTATCAATTAAAACTATTATTCCTGTGAACTAACATTCATCCATATTCCCTATTATGTGCTTGTTTTGAATAAATTTTTAGAAGAAAATGTATTTTGCAGGTAATAGCGGCGCCGAACCAGGACCGGCTGTGTCTCGCCGTCGCAAGACAACTGGAAATAGGCTTCGGGGGCTGGCAGCCGCCTCAATGAACACTGTTCATACTATTATACGAGAAATTTGTACAGGCCAACAATCTCATTATATTTGTGCTCTCTGACACAACAAAAAAAAAAGTTTTTCAGGGATTTATGTTTACGTTGAAAACCAAAGATAAAATTTGAGTTTTATTGAATTATTTTTTATTAATTTATTCTGACGACAATAATGATATTTTGGTAATATACACTGATTGTTGAAAATTAGTCTTTAAGTGTACAGGTTTAAAGTGTAATTTTCAATGATTTTTTTTGGTACACTATGTCGCCATGTTGAGTAATAAATACTAATGGTTTTTCATTGGAATTCTCGTGGTTCTTCTGCCTCCACGGGAAGTAAATAATTAATATACTTTTATGACATCTTTGAAGACAGATGAATGTGTAATTAACTATATTCGAATTGAAAGTATATTTCAAGTAAATTACTCCATAAATAGACCGAACTATGAACTGGGATTAATATTATTATTTTCTTTTGATATTGGCCTATACAAACGTAAATACATAAAGTATTTTGGGTTCATTTACACTGATCTAGTAAGAGTATTTTTTTTTCATAGCCGTGGATACAGTTCCATTGGTTATATAAATTACTAAATGCAGAATTGCTCATGGATATACAAAGAATGATTACATACAAGAATCAAACACACACACACACACACTAATACTATTTTATAAACGCTTGATAGCTAATTTAAATTTTAAAAAATAGTAATTTTTTAATGTGATGGGAAAGCTAACATGCAAATTTAGTGGTACATAGAAGACTAAGCTTTTTTACATATAACCATTTTAAATATCCTCTGTTGTGTGGACATAATGATCATAAATTAAAGTAATCAAGTAAAGTACGTAAGTAAAGTAATTATTAATTAATTAAAGTAATCTCTGTACAATGCATGATTTAAAATAATAAACTGTGAAGTAATTTTGTCTTAAGTTTCTAGTACGTGTATCCGACACCCCTTAATTATTCCCTCACATCTCTAATTAAGAAGGGAAAAGATAATAATGTAAATGGTAATTAAGATATTACAAATATTTGTTAAAACCTTTTTCGATATACTATCCTTTAAAATAAATAAATAAAACTTCTAGATAGTTTAGACTATGAACTAAAATACAATGAATCAGTGTATTTGACCCAATTTATAACTAAATGTTTAAAATTCAGTTAAGTACGCACCACCACTGTTATGGCGTGGTATATTTTCTACTGGGAGCATTTCTGTGAACATTTTGTAATTAATTCATTGTGATAGATATAAAAAAAATACCTTAGATTAGAAAATAAAAGTCGTTTGACAAGATACTGATGTAATGAAATTACATGTTAAATGTACTTATTATATTTAGTTATTAGGTGTAAGCAAATCCAAAGGAAAATGATATGGTGTTGATTTATTAATATTTATTGTTTTATGTCGCGTTCACATTTGTATATATTGTAAGACGTAACGACATTATGCCGCATATGTTCTCGAACAAATCATATTTATATCATTGACAGTCTATAAAGATTTATATTGCGAACTAAGTTGGATCTGGGGCCTTATCGTTGAAAAATTTTTTGTGACAAAAAATATATTCACATTTGACATATGAAAATTTCTTTCAAATGTCAAAATTTACATTTACTACGCCCTTTCTAGCTACACAAATCATAGAACAATTTTATTATGTTTCTGTTCTTTTGATGTTGCCAGGCTTAAAAACCTTTTTATTTCCCACTGTCATGCGCACAATAATCTTATTTAAGTAATGTATCAAAGTGTGAACGCGCCTTCTCATTGTACTGTATCGCACATTGTAGGACTGAATGTTAGGGATTGTGCAATAATAGAGGTTTATTTTTAGTTGTTAAATGTATTAGATATACTATATATGTATATTTTGATGATGCTGCCAATAAGCTCCATAACAAAATGTTTTACAAGTTTTGTAACGGCTACTTACATTTTACAGTTATTTTTATTTCTTGGTGGTGATCGATCGCCGCGCGAGTTTATGCTACGAAGAGGCGACTCTGATTGGTCGTCGATTAAAACTGTCAATCGACCGGCCAATCAGCCGCCGGTTCGTGACATACTCGCGCCAAACTCTTGTATCGTTCATCACTAACGAAAGTAAATTTTATTTTAAATTTCAATGACATGTTATAGAATTTTCTGATATTTCATTGAGACTTGAATATAAAGTAGTATCTAAGATATAAACCAGTTTACCTTTTGTGATCTTTGTAATGTAATTTTATAAAAGTCTTAATGGGAAATTAAACGTAAGCCGTTTATAATTCTGCGTTTTATTTAATTTAGTTGTTAAAATACTGGATCATAAGTAATTGTTTGTAAGTTTAAAAGCATAAAGTACCGTTGACATATTCTGCATACCTCAGAAAAGAAATCAAACTTGGCATTAAAATCAATCAAAACATTATCCTAAACATGTAGCCCAACTTTCGTCAAAATATTTGGCTAATAGGTATGTTGCTTGTAATGATGATTGAACCATAGTACATATTAAGATATATTATTAGGAGAGACTCATAGACATAGACAAAAAAAATAAAGCGGCGTTAGATTTTAAAATTATCATAGTCTGTTTGTCATAGAGTTGGTGTCCAACTGTCAACAAACATTCACTTGTCATTTTTCGTTTCTTTTTTTTATGGAATCAATAAGGTTTTATCTCGCACAATAATTTAAAAATTGTCTCGACCAGGTTTTAGTTTGTAGATTTACATCAAAATAAATCCTATGCCAATTTTGAGACTTATATTTATTACCGTTTGAAAAATACAGTCGTAGGACAGACAGACACCGTAGCCTCACGAATAGGCTCATTCTTAGTACGGAAGCCTAGAAATTAGGTCGTAATGAAAAAGATAAAAATGCCTTTTTGATTCATACAGTTTGGCATATTTTTTTTGATATCTGAAGCACTTTTGGACTGACATCCAATAAAAGATGTTAAGTTTACCATCATTATCAACTCAGCCTATAAGAAGTCCATTGCTGGATAAAGGCCTCCCCATCGATTTCCAAGAAGACCTATTGTAAAGTTCTTCGGTTATTTTTTTTATTTACGATATAGGCACAGGGACAGCAATGAAAAAAAAAGCAAAATTATGTGAAACTTTTTATTCGCAGTTGTAAAAACTGTACAATTCCTAACAAACTTATAAATAAACATGGACCTCGCATGGCACTGCTGATCGACAAAGCCACTTAACTGTCGGATTGATTCAGCAAACTGTTGCTGTACCTACCTACTATAGCCGGCGTTCGTTCCATCGTCAGATACAGCGTTATCGTAGCACATATTGCGGAAATTATGACTTTGATTTGTGTGGCTGAAGAGGAATAATACGGATGAAGTGCGCTATGTCACTCATACATTTCCACATTTTAAAGAAAATGCCTGGATGTACAATATAATTTTGTGCGTCAGGAATTCCGACAATAATATTCCACATATCACACAAAACTCCATATTGATTCAGATTTTCAATCATAAAAATTATAAAAATCAATTCCAGCAACAAATCAAATTCTTATTGTCCACATTCCTTGTATTTAAAAAAATGTGGAAAAACGTAAGCGAGACTGCGCACTCCAATCGCATCAATTCTAAAAAAAATAAACATAGACGTTCTGCTTCCATGTAGTCCGGAGTTATCTCCACAGTCATAGATTATCTCTGAGAAACTATTTTGTATAGAAAGAAGATAAAAAAAGTATAGAATATAATTTGAACATAAGAGAGTATATGACAATATGATATAAGTAATATGACGTATTTATCGGTAGGCCGTAAATACTGTTTACATAATTTGACAAACACAGCGTTGCCATCGTTTAATGTATGTAGGGTTAAAAAATAAATTTTCACCTTAAGGTCAATAATTGGCTAGCAGCTTAATATGGGCGTATACATGTCTATACGTCGCGGCATAATACACACCGTCATATGACAGTGTTAAGTGGGAATTGACTCATAGAATAAGATAAAAAATACCTACCATTTTTTTTATTGTATCGAGACTGCTAATGGACTTTTAATCGTAACTGTACAGTCTGTACATACCAATTTACATAGGTATTCGTGGTACATTACAAGCTATCGGCAGAATTTTGACGATGGAACGAAAGCTTTAACAATTCCATACAAGAGTTGACCGTTCATATGGGATTCAACATATTTAGAAGGTTTGTAAAGTGCTAATCAGCTTATAAAGTAACATCGAAATCGATAAGCATCGATGTGATATATAAAATTTGTATTTTAATAATTAGTAGCTATACAAAATATGGCTTATGACAAATGATATCTAAAATGTAAGGCATTTTTACGTTACCTTAATTTTCAAATTTGGCAACCTCGAACGAGTATAATAATATAATTCTCAAATGATTTGGTCTTATTCTAAAATATAGGATAAAAATGTAGATAAAACTATGTACACTCAAGCACCTCATTTGACACGGGCGTCGAAATAATAATTTTGTTCTTGGTACGTCCGGATTTACGTGGCGAAGGTTTTATTAAGGTGGTGACAAATCGGAATTCGTCGCGAGTTGAATGGCTGTCGATTCAAAACTGCTATTCAACTGTTAATCAATCGCCCGATCGTTCATAATTTGCCATCAATGAACTTCGAAGAGTTTAGTCACTACCTTAAGGTCGAGATCAAAGCGTGCAGCTATATCTTTCGCGCAACAGGTAGGGATATTAGAAAAGTTAGAGCTAAATTTGTTTAATTCGAGAATTCGAATCGAATTTTCGCATTCTAATTGGAGAAACATAAATTTTTTTTTATCACTGGCGACGCAATTAGAAAAACACATATATTTTCTTATTCCTCAGTCAATTTAAAAGGTATCGAAGAAAAACTTGTTTTTAAATATTTCTCCTGTCTAAATAAAAATATTCTTCTCTCACTTTTCTAATATCCCTATTCAATGATTTTATATATTTAAAAAGGTTGAGATGCGCAAGAGAGATAGCTGCGCGCGTTGAGCGAATTCTTAAGCACTCTGCAGACCATGAATAGAATTAAGACGCAACAAATTCAACAATTTTACAACAAAAAATATAGTGATATAATTGTATTGCAGTCGAAATCGAATGTAGTCTAAGATCAGCATTTTATTTGCGTCGAAATCATTTCCAAGAATTCGTCGGTTGAATACAATTTCTACGATAAAATAGGTTCTGCAGAGCACTGAATCAAAGATTTTTTAAATGAGACAAAATAAATTATACAAATGTTATTTCCTGTACTGACTATAATGATAACGCCACTTTTGTTAATTGAAAGTTACATTTAAAACGATAAAGTTAGTATTTCCGTTCACTAATACAGTTATAACAAAAAAAAACTATTTAAACAGAAAAAACATTGACTTTACCAAGTAATAATATTCGAATTGTATTTATTACTATAATATTAACAAAATAATATAATGGGTCAACAAAATGTTAAATAACTTTATGTACACTAAAACTTAACTTGATATATATAGTAAATAGAACAAAACATACACGCGTTAATGATAAAAAAAAAACTCGTACAAAATTTGATATCGATGTGAAATGCAAACGGAAAATTTAATTTACAAAACGAAATGCAGTCGGTCTATTGGAAATGTGGATTTTAGTGATCATTCCTCTTTCAAACAACATCGTAGAAAATAATCTCTCATGTCTCAATTCTGAACCGTCATTACTCTAATACTGAATGTATATATATTAAAAAAACAACGTTGAACATTCGTAAGGACACTTTGTATCTGAGCAATTTTGATAAAATGTTAATTTTACATTGAGATAAATAATAACTTATTGTCGAGACATAGACAGGGCAGCAAGAAAACACATAATCGAGCAATTAAAGACAGACAGAAATTAACGAAATAATACTTAGAAAGAAATCGATACGAGAAATAAGTGTTTTCTAAGCGCCCACAGTCAATAAAGATACAAATAAAACATTTAAATATATTAAGCCGGGTACTCACTACTGAACTGAAACCATTGAAATTGTGAGGAACGTCAAAAAAAAACTTTGCACGTTACTGTAACCAAAACTTGTAACGTGTTCTCAAACCTGCCGCGAGCCTAATGCTATGCTAAACTAATGCTATGAATAGAGACTTATTTGATTTTGTTTGATGTCTTAGAGGTGGTTGTTAAATGTTAAAGATCAACGACAGATTTGTGGCAGCATATTCAAATTTCAAGCAGGTTTTTTGTCCTTCCAGCCAGCTCGATATTTATTTTTATTGTGATCACAATTTTTGCGAGAATCTAAGATTATTCTTTATCATAATGCATTTTAGTTTCAATAATGCACCCTATTGCGCTTGAATTTGTAAATATTAATTTCTAGACTAATATATGTAAGTAACACGGTGTATTATTGGTAAACAGATTTAGATTGAAGTAGTTATATATATAGAATAATCTTAGATTACTACAAAACATTATGATCATTTACAATAGTTACCGGACCTGAGAAAAAAAAAACTGTGAAATTTGAATTTAGCATTTTCTACACATCAGATATTGTTACTGTTACTGGTTACAGTAACAATGTTCCAGTGAGTACCCGGCTTTAAACTGTACACCGCTTGATCGTGATTTTATATACAACGTTACGTATCAATACATACGGCTCAGGCGTATTCCATAATTCGTTGTGATACAAAAAAAAAAAAAAAAAAGAATTAAATTAAAATAAATATCTATTAACATTCAACAGCTAAAAACTAAATTATGAACATAATATTTGAAAACAGTTGAAATGACAGAAATCATTCAACTAAAACGATGATAAATCAAATTCAAAATCATGGTACAAACACTTGGTATAAAATGTTCATGATTCATATTTGAGTACTAAATACAGATATAAGTAAAGGTTCAGCGACCACGGCTTGAATCGTTTGCATCGGATGAACAATATCTTGCCAAATTAATATCCTAACTATTTAACAACAATAAATACAATGTACCGTAGTTTATTAAGTAGTTAGCATGAATATGAGTTAGTTCGTCCGATGCGTACGAAGCGAGTGTGTCGATGCGTACCCTAAGCAGTCGCGGTGTTCGTACAGGTAGATGTTGTTCGATATGGCTCACTAGTGTGCGTGAGCGCGCGTGCGTGCGTGCCGGCTCAGATCGGCCGCGTGAAGTTAGCCGGAAACATCCCCTTCTCGTTGGTCGATTCCTTGATGCCCATCAGCCAGCCTTCTTCCTGAAATAAATAAATATAAATATTGGTAGACATTTTCATACAGCACTTTCTAGCCCCGAAATTAAGAATAACTTGTATTATGAGAACTAAATAGCTGATAGAATACAGATGCACTCAAAGCCGTAGGCAGGGGGGGGGGGGGGGGGTTTGGGGGTTCAACCAAACCTCTTTGGTCGCAAATCTCTTTGAAACATCATGAATAGTGCGTGTGTCTGTATCGGTATGATATAATTCCTGTTTGCTCAGAAATACGAACAAGATAAGTGTCCTTAAATCCACTGTCATCGTGCGGACTTCTGAATTGTGGTATTTGAAATACTAATTCTGAGAGAGTATTTTCCAAATTTTCAGATAGGTATAGTCTGGATGACTATATATCGTGAGCACATCGGTTTCTAGGTATGCGCGTTCCATCGTAAATCGCAACCTCGCTAAATCAGGTGAATTCGCGGTCAAGCGCAAACCTAACTGAAATAATTATAGATAAAATAACTGAAGCAACCATAGACTTCCATAGATACCCCAAGTGTATGTATCTAGCGTGTCAAAACGAGCGTGTTAAGTACGATAAAAAAGCGCAGTTGACGACCAAGATTTATTTAATTTCAGGTGATAAATACTTCCGATTCGATATTTCCCAACTAGTTACTAGCGTACAAGCGCGCGGATGCATTGGGTTGAATAGATTTCGCGCGGATGGAACATTCTATCACAAAATCGTTCATGTGACGTCACAGTCGGTACCAAAAATGTGGCACGCAAGGTTTTCATATAAATGAAGTCGCACGCTCCATCTACTATGTGTCTCCTTTATGGAAATCGGTTGAAACGGTGTACCTGTTCATCGGGATCGTCGTATTCGACGACGCGGATGGTGTCGCCGACGTCGAACGAGAGCTCGTCAGAGTCCTCGCGCGTGTAGCGGTAGGTGGCGCGCACGCGGTACAGCGTGCCGGCCGGCAGGCCCGCCAGCGTCGCTCCTGCCGACGCACACACACGTCAATCAACACGATACACTAACACACTCTCTATATTATAGTGTGAGGGAGGGGGAGGGGGGGGGGGGGTGTAAAAGTCAGTTAAAGGCTGTCATCGCAACCAACATTACATCTTAAGTACCCTCCAATACCTCCTAACCCTCTAATACCCTCTCCCTCCCAACTAACCCGTTAACCACGGTAAAATGTGGCATCATACGGCTTTATGGACTTTGATGTTCTGCCTATCTCGTAAGGGAAAGTAGGCGTATTCTAAAGAATGCGCATTTATAATCTTTTACAGCGATTTCACGTATACTCTCACAAAAACGTACAGTCAACAGCGTATCAACGAAATCTGTACTGCAAAAACTGCTTTTCTGCAATCGAGTATTTTTTTCTTTTAATATAGACCCTTGTCCCTTACGGGTTAGGCAGAGCATCAAAGGCCATGAAGCCGTTTGACGCCACATTTGACTTTGGTTAGTTGAAAGGGAACTAACCAGCTGATTAGCAACCCGGGCATACTGTAAAAGTCAGTTAAGGGACTCGAGGGAAATTGGCATGTAGGCGATTGGTTGCGTCACTGCAAGCCAACATTATATCTTACTTTCTAACCCTCATAGTTGATATCACCACAGTTTAGCGTCAGCCACTTCACATCATCAAAATACACACTGTATTTTGATAATGTGAAGTGGTTTTTAACCTTTCTTTTACGCGCTATTTGCAGTGTGAAACTCCGTCCGTCTTACTCATAAACTCTCATATTCCGAGACCTGCCAAGGCCTGCCAGACGTTACTCTAATTTAGTCACGAACGAAATGTGTCGTACTGAGTTGTACTGATGGCCAATTCACAGAATATATTAGCCATCAAATGTGTAGCAAAACTAATCTAACTTTACTTATTTTGTGATGGCAAATTTTTATGCATGTTGTACACAATATCATTAGAGATTGCTCATGTTTTTATTAATTATTATTATTGTCTTATTAATGTATTATTGATTAATAATCAATATTGCCAGACGCTTACCGTGGGCCGTAATTTCTGTTAGACGCTTTAAAGTGGACAAACAATTGACCAAAGCTTAATTATTTAACTGACGCTTGATTTTTATAAGTACAATTTTTGTAAGTAAGTAAACCCAATATCTATATACGTTGATTTCTCTGTTACGGTCTATTGTATTCAGTGCTACCACGCCTGAACCTAATACTTACCGAAAATGTTGTTTGCGCTAGCATTTTATAAAACTAATTTCTTCAGAGATAATTCCACAAGACATCGATATGAAACGAAACTATACCACCTAAAAACGATCTTCTTTCGCAAACATTCAATAACAAATTTGTAAATCTATTGTTAGAATTTTATTAAGCCAGATATTAAGAAAAAGTGATAGCGAAACTGATCTGGAATCTATAAGAGCCCTGGAATTCAGCAGATTAAAGGATACTCATAAACGAAGGATGGTTTTTGTTAAGGTCCAGAGTAGGGTCACGCCGCTGTCTCGCTCGCACGTAATACATTATAGATATGAAATTATTGAATGTACTTCTGATAATTATTCGTATTTTAGTTTCATGAGAACACTATTACAATGTATTATCAATAGCTGCTATTTTTATATCTGTTATTTTGACCAAAATAAACGTCCAAACGTCAAAATTTCCACGTTTGGATATTACGGTCATAATAACACTTACAAAAATAACTATTATAGTTAATACATTGCAATAGTGTTTGTATGAAGGTACGAGCGAGACAGCGGCGCCACCCTAACTTAACAACCTACGAGTAATTGCTTAGCCAGGCGCGAGACCAGACTTAAATAGGCAATTTGACCCTTAAAAATACATAAAAGGCATTATTTTTATTAGTACTGCCTTTACATTTTAAATCCAACAAGTTTATGTACAAACTACTGTAAATAAAATTAAAGAGTAATGTACAACTTAACAATGTAGAATTTGGCGGTGAATATATTTTTATGCATACCGTATAATTTTTGATTATAATTACAATGTTATTAAAAGCATAATATTAGTAAAACGCATACTTTGAAATTATATTTACAAACATAAAACAACTAAAAGCGGAATAAAATGCACACCAATCAGCGAAAAGCAAAATACATACAAATACCTGCGCTGAAATATGAGAGATATACATAATAAACAATATATATAATAAAATATAGAAATAATAAGGTATATTATAACTTTAAAACTGACTCAACCCCCTAAAATTCTTACTGATGTTTTAAAAAACAAAAAAAAACGCTTATGCACGTGTGCAGAAAAAAAATCAAAGGTTCCGTTTTCTCCACAAAAATAATCGACTTTTAAAAATGCCTTTGAATTCTGTTTACAGATATATTTACATTACAAAAGTACAAGTACAAATTTTATTTTACACTGATTTCAAACTTTCTGCACTTTTAGGTGCATACAATTGTTTACCACAAATCTAAAACATCACCCGTTCTAAAATAAATAAATAAATAAATAATAAGAAACAAAATAATAAATAAAACACGATAACCAATAAGATCACCTATATTAGATCCAAGTACCCTACTTACCAACAGGTATGTCGTATACTTCATCGTTTGAGTTCTTCTGTACGTCGTTGGGTTTTTCCTTTTCTATCTCTTTCGTTTCTACGTCTGTCCGTTTCTTTTCCTCGACGTTATTATTCACTTTCTCCACGGGCGCTGGTGATCCTGGGAGAATTTAGCATTTTTCTATTTTCTACGTTGCATACACTACTTACGGCTGCATTTTGAATGCGAGCAAGATTTGCTACGCCAGTTTTAATATTGCATATCTCAATGCTCAAGCTTACTCAAGAAAATAACCTATAATTTATGCAAAACAATATACCTCATAATGATATGAATTATATAGTGCCCAGTATCATATTGATATCTTAAATAACCAAAGATGAAACATAAGGTATATTACAAAGATGATATTATAAGAAATATATTTTAAATGAACAAAGTTTCAGCCAAGTTACAGTGATAGCATGCGCAATATACATACGAACAACATCTAATAAACATTAGCAAATACCTCTTCCTAGTGCATACCTCCAGTTCACGGGCCGATCGACTATGGCGTTGTGTTTGGACATTTAAATCTAAGAAGCTGAACTAACTAGAAATCTGTCTAAAAGGCTAAAATAATTTATATTAATTAATCAAGATTTGACTAAATCATGGCTCCATAACTTTCCATTCTAGCCAACAGTAAAAATAATTAAGCTCTTGACTTATTTTAACCATTAAGTGACTATTGAAAATAATTATAAATTCTTACTTGACTTTTTATATGACTATTCAATAAAATAACTATGAAAATGTAGGATTAAAGAAGTCGTGAGTTCATTGGCAAGAAAATTCCCAGTTATCATGCTAGTAAGACTTCGGCAATACTCCTAAAAATAGCCCAAAATACCTGCAGTATATCGAGAGCAGTACTCACCAGCAGGAATATCATACAGTTCTTCAACTTTCTTGTCGGTATGTTCTTTCTCTGCGTTATTGTTGATAGTCTCGAGCACAGCAGGTTTGGGTGTTTCGTTTCGCTCGTTCTGCTCAGTCTGCTCGGTTGGCTCAGTTCGTTCGCTCGGCTCGCTCCGCTCACTAGGCTCGCGCTCGCTCGCGTCGCTCGGCGGCGGCGTGGAGGGCGCGGCGGCGGGCGCGGCGGGGAGGGCGGAACTGCGCGCGGGGGGCGCGGGCGGGGACGAGTCTCCGTTCACCGCGCGCGGGGAGGGGGGCGCTACACGCACACACACGCACGCTCACACACATGCACGGTAAGATTTGAATTGTCTGATTTAGGATTTGGATGTCGGAAGGCAGCTGCAATTTCTTTGCATTTATGATTACAGACCTTTGCCATCCGTTAATCAATGTAACGACGACGTCCATCACTACTCTACTTAGCACCAAATTAGTTACAAACTTTTTACATTATTTATAGTTTTTTTTTTCAGACAACTCAAATCTCACCCAAACAACAAAATAAAACTGTAAAATTATTGTAGTTAAAGAGTTAACTATCAAAAATAGCAAAACTATGGGATTTTCAAAAGCAATTAAATTAAATTTTAAATAAATTTGGGATTTCGAACGCAATTAAAATGGATTTTAATTAAATTTTGCTATCTTTAAATGCCTAAAAGGGGTGTGTTAGTGAACATACATAGAGCAAGCCAATCAAACGATAATCGGTTTTAACTAAAAATGTTCACAAACAACATACAAACTACATGGTTAATATTTTTTTATTGGGTAGGCACTAAAAGTTTTTACGTCTTGCTATATAATTCTTCACTTTCAATGTAAATGACATTGAGATGGAATTGTTTGATTTAATGTTATAATTGTAAAAAGAATGGTAATATCGAAACTAAAACCATAGCAGTGCTACCAAATACGTGAAAGTATTTTTCTTTACTTTTACTTCAATTTACATAAACAGCGTGTCTCGAATATGTGTAATGGCCTTTCAGGTGAATTAATATCATATTTTAGATGCATGTGCACAGAATCGCAGCACCGTGTATAACCGAAGCGCAAATTTATTTATAAATCCCGCGCTTTTCATATTACGCGGCGACTTGGTTGACAAGTTGGAAAAATAACCTCATTAGTTACTTAGCTAACGTAATTTTTTTTTGTATATAAATATATACGAGATATATATACGAAATAGATCTACGTTTGACCAACAGTTAGAAACAGAAAACAGTTTTACAACACTAACGTCGAAAAATTCGTAGCTCTTTTTCCCGAATTTTAGTGTAAAGACTGCTCTCTTTACACGCGAACACTCTCTTTTTACTATAGAGTCGCGCCGTAGGTCGCCGTATCCGAGTGTGTTTAATATGCCATACTCACTCTGTACAGTGTTGTTGGGCGAGTTAGCGTTTCCGTTTCCGTTGTGCGCGGGCGACGCCGGGGGCGAGATGTTGTTCGCGATCGGTTTCTTGTACGAGCCGCGCTGGCTCTCTGTCGCCAGTTTGTCTGTGATCGCTTCTAGTTCCGAATACACCTGGAAGATTTGAATTTGGAATGAGCATAGTAGTCACAGATTCAGATTCTTTACTGGTCATTTTATAATGTGCGTCATATTAGGCAAGTCATTTTACAATGGATCTTACATAAGTATTACATTTTATAGTAACGTAAGTAAGATTATTCTGTGCCGTTCAATTAATGAGTGTTCACTTTTTAATAATTTAAAGTCTAAAAATGAATGTCTAATACTGACATACATGTCGTATATCACAATACACGTAAGGATTGAATGGGCTGATCAAAGGCCAAAGGGTTCTCGAATGGAGACCAATCACAGCAAGCGCAACGTAGTATAAGACCAGCCACGAGATTGGACAGATGACCTCATACAAGTTGCGGGAAGACGTTTCTAATTGGTCTTTTTGTAAGTCCATGGGGAAGGCCTATATCAAGCAGTTGACTTCTTATGGCTGAAATGATGATTATAATTATTCGTCATCTCACGTTCAGCCACGACAAAAAGAGTCTGCAGGGCTATTAACTTGTCGCATTCAGAATCAGGTCGGATACTATATCTCCATCTCTGTCATATCCATACAGAATGACAGAGATGGAGATATAGTTTCCGAGACGATTCAGAATCAGGTCGGATACTATATCTCCATCTCTGTCATATCCATACAGAATGACAGAGATGGAGATATAGTTTCCGAGACGATTCCGAATGATTGTAAATATGGGTACTGAGCATACCTTGTTGCTCTCCGAATGGAAGAGTTGTTCAGCCGAGAACAGCGTCTGCAGGTTGTTGACGTAGAATAGAACGCGCGAATCGAACAGCGCCGGCAGCTCGTCGTGCAGCTCAGAATTGAGCACTTCGTATGTTCGCTTCGCTTCTTCCAGCTGCTCGCGACCGCGTGTCACCTACAATACACACGCAACAGTGTTTTAGTTGGAAACTAACATATACGAGATTATTACCCTGTACCTTGTACTGAGCGGAAAGAAGCTCATTGTATTACAATTTTTTTTAACTATGTACACAAATCTAAAAAATATATATCATAATATCAAATGCATTTACTTAAAAGTATAATAATGATGAGTAAAATTATTCTTTCGGCTGCCTTTTTAGTACAGGGTGTCATAATAATCCAGGAGTTTATCACGCTATAGGTTCAATTTTATTAATCAAATTGGTTAAATATAGGTAAACTCTTTATTTTACACATCTTTGAACAAAGAAATACGAAGAATACATTTTTCTTTTTCAACTAAACAATATACTAAACGCAGCAGATCTCAATCGCAATTCAGCGCGGCAACGCTGCTAGCCTATTAGGCACTTTCCCGTCAGGTTCGATGCGCGAGGGATTTATAAGCCTATGACAGTTGGCGTAAAGTAATTTAAGATTATTATATAGGAATTTATTGTAATTCGACGATATAAATTAGATTTATACATTTATATACTAAAACTAAAATTGTTTAATTTCAAAGAATTCACACCAATACATTCCTAATAAACAGTATGTTGAATTCGATTTTATTATAGCTTTATGTGAATGAGAGAAGATCTACACCCAGCAACGTATGGATACAGATGGAACAGATAGGTATTTGATTCATCTTCCTTATTGCTTTAATCCCAGAAAAAGATATTCAGACCTGTGCGATTACCATAAGGTACATTATCTAAAGTTCGAAGTGTTAGGTCGGAACAATGCAATCCTTTTAAAAGGACCTCGGACGTCAAGCTCAGGAATGAGACTTGGTTGGACATTAAGATGTTACATGTTTCAAATTTTACTATGGAAATTAACGTGGTTTTCACACATTTTTAAATAAAAACTACGGGTCACTCTCGTCTGTTTTGAGCCGAAATATCCGACTATAGTTTCAACCGCATTCGGCGGTCTTTTTCAAAGGAGCAGCACACACGTCACTCTCGGTCGGGGACGCGCCTTGCACACACGTGACGTGACGTGAGTGACCCGTAGTTTTTATTTTTCAAATTTTAGATATATTTATTATATACGTAAATTTTAACCAATTACAATAATAGGATTGGTATCATTAATTGTCTTATTCTATGCGTATATAATTATAAATATTATTCATAACCAGCCACGAGAAATTGAGAATGGTACATTTTTTTACAGTGGAAATATAATTGTTTTAACACATACGTATGTACATAAAATCGCGTCTACTTTCCCTTACGGGGTAGGCAGACCGTCAAAGCCCATGAGGCCGTTTGATGCCACATTTGACTGTGGTTAGAGGGTTAGGTGGGAAGGAGAGGGTATTAGGGGGTTAGTAACTATTAGAATTTCCGGCAGCCTAGTCGGGAGACCGTCTGACTAGCGATCCGCAGGTCCTGGGTTCGAATTCCGCGGCACGCACCTCTGTCTTTTCGAAGCTATGTGCGTATTGTTGCTTGCCGCCAACTTCAAACGGTGAAGAAAACATCGTGAGGAAACCTACATGTCTGAGAGTTCTCAATGATCTTGAAGATGTGTGAAGCCTGCCAACCCGCACTTGGCCAGCGTGGCAGACTATGGCCTAACCCTTCTCACAATAAGATAACCCGTACCCAGCAGTGGGACAGTTTGTAAAAACAGGGCTGATAAAAAAAAAAGGAATAGAGTGTACTTTTTAATGTTGGACTACAATAATAGGGCTTAACCCATCGCCTACATAAACAACAATTTCCCTCAAATCCCTGAACTGACTTATACATTATGCCCGGGAAGAGAAGCAGCTGGCACATTCTGTTTTTCTTTTTCTCCAAGTCCAGCATGGAAGAGTTGTCTTAATACATCTGGACTTATCATTTTAATAAAAGATGCATGACAACTAAGCGTCTTTTCGATAAGTAGTCAAATCTCACTCCCTAGTGTCGCAAGAAACAGTCAGATCACGAAATCATCACGACACAGAAATGTTAATTGCACTCTTCTCTACTCAAAAGGGGGTCATTAATAATCATACACAGTCTATAATTTACCTTGACGTCGTCCCTTCTTTTAGCTGCATTGGCCTGGAGGTTCTGGAAGCTATGTCGCTGGCCATCGTAGTCTACGAGTTTACGTCCGCGTTTTTCTATCTTTTTCTGGAAAATAAAAGGTATTCTTTATGACATTGCGCAATTGTTAACCACCGGCCCTAGAAGCAAGGATTTTATAAGTTTAACGTGTGTATCTGTGCATATGTGTGTCTGCCTGTAGCATCGTAGCTCCCAAACGAATGGGTCGATTTTGATCTTTTCCGTTTGGAAGAGGATTTGATCTAGAGTTTTCTTAGGTATGTTTCATGAAAATCAGTCCAGCTGTTTTTTAATTTTTATAAACTTAATTGTTTTGTAAGCAACGTCATAATAATCCAATATGCAGGGAACTGTGATAAAATAACCATGATGATGCAGTGAAAATAGGTACCTAATGGTTTATCTTATCTTCGTGACTAATAATATAAAAGGGAAAGTAACTCTTATCTCTCTGTTCTTCTGTCTGTTTGTTACCTTTTCACAATGAAATGGCTAAACAAATCATTATGAAACATGGTACCGATATAGCTGTAAATTGGAGACGGACCTAGGCAACTTTTCATCGTCATCATTTCACAGTTTTTCATCACTACGCGTGTGAAACTGCAGGGCGCTGTAAGTTTTTTTAGGGTTCCGTAGTAACTACGAGGAACCCTTACAATTTCGCCATGTCCGTCCGTATGTCAGTCATTTTAATCAGAGACTATCAGCCCTACATAAACAAAATTTGGCAAGAAGATGTGTTCTGTGAACTGCTACAAAATGCCGTAGGCAAATTATTAAGAAAATATTAGTGGCACTCCGTACATATAAAGAAGGGGTGATTTTTTTTTCAACCCCATCCCTTCGAGAGGGTATCGTTGAATAGATATTTTAAAATAAGACTAAGGTTCCGTATATTTTTTTTTTCTCAGATGCGATGTGTGCGAGATATAGCCCGCCAAAGGTGAAAAAATTGTGCCGCCCTTGCATTTCTAAGCTATTGGACCTAGAAATTCATGACTAACCATACTAGTAAACCATATTAAATACTTTCAATCAAAATTATTTTGAACACTCTGTGATTACTACTTTTCGAGATATAGCAATAAATTTTTAACACTTAAATCATTATAGTACTGAGGTCATTGACAAATACAAATACAAATAATTTTATTGCAGTTTGTAGGTACATTAAGGATTTTAATATGGAATTATAACAATTCTAGATTTTCCCTATACAAACTTGCCTCTCCAGCAGGCATGCAATACTGGAAGTGGGCTCACCGAGTACTTTTAAAAATTGACATTCCAAAAAAAAACTATTATTACAGAAAAACCTTTTCTATTTCTCCTTTTCCTATTGACCTTTTCGCAAAAGTAGTCGAAGCAAAAAAATCTCGCCAAGAAGTTTTCTTTTAAATTACAGCATTAGTTACGGATTTCTACTATACGCGTGTCTCGACACGGTCTTGGCCATTTATTTATAAATTGTATAAGTGCACTATTCATACTTCTTTACAAAAACAAACAACAACAAACAGCATAATGGTTCCACTATGAAAATCACTCTTAACTTGTACAAGATAATTATTATAGTTTAAAATTCTGAAACAACGGACTTTTTGATGACATATTTTGTCCATTTATTTTGTTATACAAAACAAAATAACTGGACACTACTAAACCGACTTTGATGAAATTTCTATGAGACCAATCTGAAAGAACTTTTTTAGGACCGTTCAGATAAAAATATTTTTTTAAATCGATCGACAACCGAAATGATAACCGGCTCCTTTTTACCCGACTGCATAAGAAGGAGGTTTACGTTTTCAAGTGTATGCATGTTTGTATGTATACATGTATGTATGTTTATATATGACAGCCTACAGCCTAAACGGCTTGACCGATTATGATGTGCGAGGTGTCATTAGATTCGTCTTCACTTCCCCAGTGTCATAAGCTATTTTTTGTAGTACCTAACCTCCTTGTAACCTCCAATGAACTATCTTGTAATAAACAAATGATTTTACTAGAATTATTCTAAATTCAAATTCAGTGCTTTATTTGCCAGTTAAATACATAGTTCGTATTATTAAAGATTCATTTATAATCTTTTACAGCGATTTTATGCATACTGTCTCACAAAAAAATTACACTCAGCTTATCAAGCGTAACGAAATCGTAAGTTAGACTGCAAAAACTTCTTTTCTGCAGTGTGTTTTTTTTTATTCATGTTTATTTTTGGGACTTTTATTAAATAAACATGTCAGTCCCATTGTATATTCTTATACTATTGATCACTTGAGATGACTTACATAGTCAAACAACTCTTTAGCTGCGTCAGAGTTAGGGTTGTTTTTCTTTTAATACACATACTTGTCTCTTAATATAGATACTTGTTAAAATATTAGAGTTGATCTACATATGTGTATGACTCACCCTGACTTCAGGGAACTGGTTGGTGTAAGTGTTGAGCGGTATGAGCACTTGGTCGCCGAGTTTGTGCGAGAAGTCCTGCCACAGCATCTCGAGGTTCTGGGCCTGCACGTAGAGCAGATCGTGGCCCGACCATCCGCTCTCGTACACCTCCGTGATTGCTTCCATTAGGGTTTTGGAAGCTGTCTGTACCGCTGTGGACACGCGCAATATTTTATTTAGAAACTTCATCGATAATATAAAGTCTATCTCTATTGATTTATATCGATACTAGATGCGCCCCGTGATGTAATTACGACGATCATAAAATATGCCTTTATCCTAAAGAATCTCTGTGCCATATTTCATAACCATTGGGTCAGCCGTTTAGCCGTGAAGAGGTGACAGAGTTACGAATAACCTTCTAATACCCTCTCCTTTCCATCTAACCCTCTAATCACAGTCTAATGTGGCGTCAAAAGGGCTCATGGTCTTTGATGCATGGTCTGCTTATCTCGTAAGGTGTGATTTTATTTATGTATGTACACACATATTGTTTGTAAGACGAAAAAATATGTTTGGCCACCTTGCATACAAAGTAATAAAAATAATAGTGATAACTTTGAAAAGATGGCAACACTAACAATGACAAAGTGACCAAGTAAAACATAGGAAGTAGAAAACGTAAACATCATGTTTGTAGTCTATGTATTTTCATTGCAAATACGCTGGAGTGGCACTTACTACGTTACTCTACTACTATAGCAAATTTATAAAAACCTAAATAAAATCAATGACTGGAAGGCGAAATAATGCACACGAGAGAGAAGGCAAATGTCATGCAGTTCAAATAGGCAAAAGAGCTAAAAACTATCTAAGAAAAAAAAACTACAAAATTATGATATCGAGAAAATTCTTGATGGAAAATTTGGAATATAAGGTTGAAAGACCAAGCGACCATTTCCAAGGTGGCAAAGCATTTCGTAACGTTCACTTTACAAGCTCGTTGCAGATTCAATTAAAATTTTATTGCCGAACTGCTATTTCAACCTGTGCGTGCTGATCATTTTGGTCCACGTAACTTAAGTAAACTGTGGTATGGCTTTTAAATATATTTCAACGAACCTCGTATACATCTTATGTAATTGTTGAACTCTTTCTGTAGCCGCGTGGCTTGCTGGTGTTGCCGGTTGAAGTTCTGTAAGTGTTCTTCGAATATATCGTCGAGGGTCCGATCTACTTTGCCCAAATTTTGGAGAAACTGTGGACAAAAGAAAAACAAATTATGATGATGTGCTTTTAAATAGAACGATTAAAAGGACAGGCGATAGAAATAATCAATAAACAACAGTCGTCGGTGGAGACAAGACAATCTAGGTAGAACTTGTAGGTAATAATTAAAACTATACACAGCATCGTAACCTTCAAAGATAGGATCTGTAGGCGGGTATGTTAAGTTTATGCTCTCGAACGTAGATGTATATTCTACTATGTATGTATGTATGTATGTATACATGATGTAACAGGGAAGGATTTGAAAGTCTGCGTGCAGTAAACACAAATTTATAATATTGAATCATATGTATTAAAAAAATCATATATTAAATGAAATGAAAATGAAATGAAAATTATTTATTCCGGATGTAAATCCATATCCATTAAATTAACAAATTAACAAATCATAAAATCAATTAAATTAAATTAAGTTAAATTAAATAAAAATAATTATATATAAGAATAAATAAATGAATTAAATTGGGAAAATAAATAAATAAATTATGTGATCGGCGCGTGATACGCCCTCCACGATCGATGAAGGGGACTAGCGTCCCAGTCTCTCACTGCAGCCACAAGTGCGTTGTTGGAGCGGTGAATGGCGGCGCGCGTGCCGGCCGACCGGCTCCGCAGCAGCGCCTGCCAGCCGGGCGCGCGCCCCTCGGCGAACATGCCGCTCGCGCTGCACCACCGCGGCAGCCGGAACATCGCGCGCCACGCGTCATTGTACTGCACCCGCATCTCGCTCATGACAGCCTTGGTGTGGTTCGTCCATAGTTCAACTGTATAGACGCTGGTGCAGTAACTGATGAAGAGCTGGGTCTTCACAGACTCGCTGCAGCGAGTGAATCGTCTCGCTAACATATTGCCTCGTACTGCAATGGCTCGTCTCTGCCTCTCAATGTCACTGTGGTCAGATAAACTTGAGGCAATCATGTGACCGAGATATTTGACTTCCTCGACTTGTTCCAGCTTGGCGTCGTACATCGTAAGAGGCGGCAGATCGGAATAGCTGTTCGCTGCTTTGAAGACCATATACACTGATTTGTCCGGATTGTACTTCATGTTATGATCTTCTGCGTATTTCTCGCATATTGCCAACAATTTACGCATTGCTGATATTGAGGGCGCCAGAAGCACCATGTCGTCGGCATATGAGATATGATTCGTCATGGTGCCGTTCATTGAGCAACCTATACCTGTTTCTATTAACTTCTCAGATAATCCATCCATATACAGGTTAAAAAGGGGTGGAGACAAAATACGATATTTGAAGATTAATTGTAAATAATCTTTGCAATGAACAGATATAAAGATTCTGATTAGAGCATAAGAGAAAGAATGTAATCGTGATACTGTAATGTAAAAAATACTGAAGAGTTCACAATAGTTGTACATTGTAACATCTAGATAAAAATATATTAGAAGTTAATTTCATTAAAAATGGCTTTATACACTGGCTTCAAAAGAACCTTGGCGAGGCTATGGATGAGCCCAGAAGTATCAATTTGAAGTGCAACAATTTCAATTGCTTTGTTCCTGTGTAGTTAGACCAGCTGAAATTACTCTAGTAACCTTTACGTTTATCTATTTCGAGATGGGTTTCTTTTAGACGAAGACGCACTTGCATCATGCGGGCTGTTTGTTTGGTATTGATTTATTATATAGGATTATCTTTTTTTTTTTTTAAACACGATGAAATTTGTTTATTCGCCACCTACATATTTTATTCATAGTGCGTTTCGCACAAGTTAATATATAAACAATGCCAGAAATATTACAGTTGAGATGTTTTTCAAATAACTTTTTTTATTCAATCCACTGCAACTAATAATAAAAGACTATTTTGTCTATCTTCGGTATCTAAAATCTACAAACTACAATTCTTAGAGATGTTTACGCAAGACATGCAAAACAAACATGCTTCCTTTAAGCGAGATCAAATCAGTTGCTAAAAATTCTATTGTATTACAGACAAGAGGAATCTGTCAATCTTCTACGGTCCCAAATGTAGAGCACCGGTCGGCTAGCGTCCTTTAGCAATCTTCGGGAGCCTTGACCCCGATTCCTAAACAGCACAAGTACACTAGAACACTGCTTTATCTAACTGTACGCTGAACGTGGGTCGATTCACTGAATACATTTACATTGGAAGCTGGGACAGCAGCTGCAATATCTTGACGGTTGAAGGCAAATATTTTAACGACATTGGTTTTTGCATCAGTTTTTGTATTGTCAACAAGACCATTAGATGAATTGTCGAAATAAGTATCGTAATGAATAGTCAGTCAGTTGATAGTTCAGAAGTTTCATTTACATAAAGGGGGAAGGCAACCTTAGAATGTGTGGATGTAGAAATGTCCGCTACAGTGAAGGGGCGAAAGGAAACCTGTGGAGCCGACTCTACCTAATAGTTATGATAAGGGTCAGAAAATCGTGATGACGATTTGCCTATAAGTACTTTTTAAAACATACAAAGGAAAATACACTGTTATATTATACACAACGCTACGTGTATATGGGTGAGACAAAATGTAACTACAATAGAATAACATTTAAAACAATGTATATTTCTATAGGCTTTTGGCAAAAATATCAGTAGAGATGCATTTCTTCCGTTCCTTACTTTTGGAAAAGAAAGGGAAACTGAAAGATGGAACAGGCCGACCAATTAACATAAAGATTACTTCAACAATATTACTATAGCTACTATAGCTCAGCACGTGTAAAACTACAGAAATGATTGTTTTTACGTTTTAAGAATTCTAATTACCCTCATAATTCTCATAAAGCTATTTCAAGAAGGCACTAAACAGTGTTGCAAGAAACACACGGAACAACATATACGTAGAACTAGCCAGTTTAACCTATGGATTGCTCATTACCATATTGCACGCATGCATGGCTTATTCCAAAATATGTATGTTGTATGTATTTGTTAAATTTCAATAAGCTTGTATTTTGCAATATAACTATGTGATAATTGGTTCTCATTACTTATATTATAAGTTAGTTTTATTACTTTATTTTAGTTTTATTATTTATTACATGTAATGCCTACATTTAGTTCTTAGTTAAGTTTGTGTTATTTTTTAAAGTCCTTTTCTATTTATTGTTTTGATTAAAGCGTTTTACGATCATATTTAATTTAGAATTTTATCCAGTTAGTATATAAGTTATTATTTTTATTACATTATATCAAACTACTTTATTTTGTAGACGATGGAGTGACTCTACGTCACTCTCTCACTCACACAAGTCAACATTGTACAGCTTGTAACATTCTAATAAACGTCAAATGTGGCGTCAAACGGCCTGTTAGTCTTTGTAGCTTTGCTTAGTTCGTAGGGCAACATAAGAATGAGTACATGAGGGCAACATAAGAATGAGCAACATGAGAATAAGTACGTGTGATCTAACTACTCGAAACTCTTCGATCATAATAATTACAAGATTTACAAGCAAACTAATCTAATGCTAATGGCAATATAATGACACCTACTTTTTTAAATTTAAATAGCATTGATATATCATGTTCCACCTACACTCATACCTCTAATAAAGAATGCGCAATGAATAACTCCGTATATGTAAAGATTAGCAGATATTTAATTTAGCGTAACCTTATCTGTGACGTTAGTTTGTTCAGTGAACTCATTACAAAAAGAAAAATAACATTTTATTGTCATAAATTACATTAAATTCTAATATCTTTCTTGATATCTACTAAGAGATATTCGTTATCAATATATATATCAGAATTTACCATCTAATACAACAGAGTAGATATTTCTAACATGACATGTAATATAGCAAGAAGCAGAAATCGACATTTAAATTTAGAGAACAGAGTGTAATTTCTGAAACAACAACTATATATTTATGTAAAGAATAATAACAAAGCTTCAAATGTGATGGTAGTGTTATAGAGACAGAAGACGGCGACGAACGGTTTGCAAACAATAAGCCTTGCAATTGTCGACCCCAAGGCCACCTCTATGACAGATTGGATTCTCTTATGAAACTCGAGGTCACGCCACATACATATGTCACCTTATCACCATGACAATACAGTTCATTTTCAAACGACAAAGTTGCTGGAGTGCTTACGAAGGTGTGCATTGAAACAGGTTTGGAATACTTTGAATACTTCAATGGGTGAGCCCTACTGGATTCGAGAAAGTATAAACTTGTTTAAGCTAAGGAAGCGGTAAAGAAATCAGAATCCGTTAGAGAACTTACAAGAAACATAGGAGATTCGTGATATGAAGCAAGTGAATTATAAAGGTTTTTTTTAAATCTTTTATATAGGTTACGCGGTGTTTGTACGGACGTAAGCATTTTGGAAACTATAATTAGAACCAACCAAAAATTTTAATGGAACTCCCAGAGTCTGATGTCAAATGAGGCGTCGTTATTTATGCTTTTTTAATCATTCTGGGCAATTTTTATGAAAACAAAGTTGAAAAGGTTTGTTTAAAAAGAAAACTATAACGGCAAATATTGGGAAATAAACTGAAAATGAAATAAGGACAGCAGCGTCCTCAAATGTCACATTAGTTCACTTCCCAGCCTGTAGAGCCAAAGAATTCCAGTAAATATATGTTAAAGTTGTCTAGTACAAGTTAATTTCATTAAATGAGAACGGGTCTGTATATGGAACACAATGCGAAGTAAAACCTATGTGCTTTATGAAAGCCGAGTGGTCAATCTGATTCAACATTAAATGGTAATACGCCATTGTAGTGTCATCGACCGGTGCCCATTGTTCCCTGGAGCACGGGACAGTGACATTATGATAGCAGATAGCACGTGAACATATGAAACAGGTGGCACGTGGAAAATATACTATTACGAAGTTACTGCAGGGAATATGAATGAGTGGGATATAACATACGATACAGATTCCAGAAAACACAAATAATAATAAAATCGCCAAGTGCGAGTCAAACTCGCGCACGAAGGGTTCCGTACCATTATCTATAAAAACGGCAAAAAAATCACGTTTGTTGTATGGGGGGCGGGCTCCCATACAACTTTAATTTAATTATTTATTTTTAAAGTAAATAATATAAGTCAATATTCTGTGAATATTTCAAGCGTCTACCTGTTGCCGTTATCAATATCGAGCAAAAAAACTATATCAATATTTGTTGTTATAGCGGCAACAGAAATACATCATCTGTGAAAATTTCAACTGTCTTACTATCACGGTTCATGAGATACAGCCTGGTGACAGACGGCCGGCCGGACGGACGGACGGACAGAGAGCGAAGTCTTAGTAATAGGGTCCCGTTTTACCCTTTGGGTACGGAACCCTAAAAACAAGATAATAATATATACGCACTTAAGAATTAATTACAAATAAGATATGGCGATAATTAAGCACTTAGTAGGTTAATGGGTTCAATATAGTTAGCACCTAATTCTATTGTTTTCATAAGATACGAATTAGTCATGTTTTATCACTTGCTTACACGGAATAAGCTTAAAATAAAAACATTATTTTATGGATTGCAAAAATAGACAAATAAGACGATACCAGTTAATTTGTTATAATCATCATCATCTAGAATATTATTTTTACGGAAAATAACAATTAACAATAATTCCTAATTAACAAAAAAAACATGTCTATAATTACTTCATTAAAATTAATTTTAATTCAATTTCATCAATAAGGAAGCTTCAATCAACTGTACCTGGCTGCACGGAACAGTAATGATCGTCCGTCCGTCCGTACATCATCACGTCCGTTCTCGCTTCCTTTCGATTTCAATTGTCTTTGACCGCAGCCTTTAATTACCACCATTGTTTGCTTGATTCTTGCACTTTTCACAGGTTATGCAATTGTTATTGCTGTTTTGTTTGATCAGCTGTTACTACTGTTTTACTAATCTTGATTGTAATCCATACAATTAATTTTGTTATCATGTGCTGCGTCTCTTGAATTTTTCTACCGACTTGTAATGCCAGATTAACATTGGTTATGTTATCAGGTGCTGATAACATAACCAATGTTAGATTGTCATTGATTTTGTTAGCATTTGCTGGGTCTTTTAAATTCTGACAATTAAGATGTACAACTCTAGATTGGAATTTGTTTTGTTATCAATAATTGCTGCGTCTTCCGAATTTATTTGATTCATCATTACATTCAAATTGATCAATTTGATCACAGTTTATTTTCATGCCTATTTTATGTAATGATTATAATGTCAACATAATTTTAAGTCATGGTTCTGGTGTATCTGTATTTAGAGAGAGAATGTAAACAGGTATGTTAATAGTTATTGTAGTAATCTAGAAGTAGAAGAATACACTAGAAGAATCTATGAAAAAGTATGCTTAGCCAATAGCTTTTAGATATCGCAGTTATAACTCATTAATTACGAAGTTATTACAAACCATTATCATCGGATTTGGTTTGCGAAAATGGTATAGGAATAGAATAGAAATCAGAGATACCTACATCATAATTTCCTAAGTATGAGTAATAACCACTTCCAGCCGCTAATTTGCTTTCAAATACTGGTGTATTAGCCAGGATTTTATACATGTTATGTAATCTTGTACAGGTTGGTACAGTACAAAAGGTTTTAGCTGTATGCATGAATTCGTTAGGATAACGTCAGTTACACTTTAAAGAAAATTGAATTACTATTAATTATTTATATTATATTAAATTACTATAAATGCAAAAACACTTAAATAATTATCCAGAATAGAGTGAAAAATACAAAAAAACGGACAAGTGCGAGTCAGACTCGCCCACCGAGGGTTCCGTACAAACTAGTAGATAAAAGGTAAATCATATTTTTTTTTCTATTTTCCTTCACAAACCGAAAAATATACATAGTAAAAATATTAAAAAACCTGTTTTAGCTTATGCTACTGAAGCTCTTTCATATGATACCCCACATGATACGGTTAATTCACTTTAAAATTTGGACCTTCATTCCTTGCATCAAGAGTAATTTTTTTGTGATTAAATTAAAAATTACCAGTTTTCGGATTTTTTCCTGTATGTGTACTCTAACACAATGATTATTGCCAAATTTCATAGTTCTAGGACAACGGGAAGTACCCCATAGGTTTTGATTCCTTTGTGAGTGTCGAAATGTGCGTTTTTTACGATATATTCGGCTGTAACTTTTTTTTACGAAAACTTAGAAAGTTTAATTTTCTTTCTGCAGCAATATACTATGGATCTACGTATATGATTTTAATTTCAACTCGATACCTTCACGCGTTTCCGAGATAAAGGTCTTGACACCCGGACGGACGGACAGACGGACAGACGGACAGACAGACGGACAACAAAGTGATCCTATAAGGGTTCCGTTTTTTCCTGTTGAGGTACAGAACCCTAAAAAGTACGTTAAAAACTGTAAAATTTCAATACAAAAGTCGACTTCGGTCAACAGTTTAGCTGGTACGTGAACAACACAATCTTAATAACCCTTTATAGGTTCGTAATTATGAGGATAATTACGAACCTACAGTAACAAAGTGACAAATTGTTATGGGGAGGTAATTTAATAGAAATCGGATAACACAAAGCTATGCGAGGACATACATAAGAAAATACAACAGGTAGGTGCAGGTATACCTGTTGTATTTTCTTCAACAGTAATATCTCCTTTCATCATCATCATCATCATCAACCATTGTCCACCCACTGCTGAGTATAGGTCTCCTCTTTAGCGCGCCATTCTTTCCGGTCTTGTGCCAGTCTCATCCACTGTCTTCCCACTGCCTTGTCGATGTCATCTGACCATCGAGTCGGAGGTCTGCCAGGTGTTAGCTAGTATAATAATAATTAATATTAATATTATTATTATTCGCTAATTAATATCTCCTTTATTATGTGAAAAATATTTTTGTAAGATTAATAAAAATACAAATAATAATTGCCTGTTTTAGAGAATTATTTTAATAGATTTCACATCTGAGATCCACACCGGTCTTAATGCAATTTAAATGGGAGCTATAGTTTTTTAGTTGTACAACTGCCGTGAAAGGATAGAACAAACCACAGACATAGTAGATAGAACATGCGATTTTATTTATATGAAAACCATGCGTGCATATTTTTGGTACCGACTGTGACGTCAATTAAACGATTATGGGATGGAATGTTCCACCCGCGCGAAATCTATTCAACCCAATGCATCCGTGCGCTTGTACGCTAGTAACTAGTTGACAAAATATCGAACCAGAAGTATATATAACCTGAAATCAAATAAATCTTGGTCAACTTAAAACTAAACTTGGTCAATCAACTGCAATTTTTTATCGTACTTACACGCTCGTTTTAACACGCTAGGTACATACACTTGGGGTATCTATAGAAGTCTATGGACCAAACCAAGTTTGTTGACTCGTTGAATATGTATGGAACACACCGTTGGCATTCCCGATCAGCGCTGCAGTACATGTGTTTTTATCTAAAAATAACAGTTCGATAGCTGTTCAGCTTATTTTGTGAGCAATATTTATTTATTTTTATTTTATTACAGACGAATTTGATCTAGTTCGCATCATATATATTAAAACTAGAAGTACTCAATATACTCGTATACTTATTTCATAATCTGGTTAGCCATATGGTGGACAGACGTCCTAATAGATAGATGTAGTTGACTTCTTGTAGCTGATATGTCATGATGATGATGCTGATAAATCATGTGTGGTTACTTTAGTTATTTAATTTTTGATTGAGTTGATTTGATAAAGTGATTTGATTTGTTTTTTAGGAAGTAAACCGTAATACATTTCGGAAATATAATTGTGTTTATTTTCGTTTAATCCAGTTGAACATTTACAGTTATTCTGAAAACGTTTAAAAAGTATTTTCATCCCCCCATCTCGGATTATTATTGAGTATTTTTGCTCTTCGGTATCTGAGTACAAAAACAGTTTTTATCCTCTAGAGGATAAAGTAAATTCAAATGTAGAACATCGTGTGCACTGAGTTTGTGAATTCAAAACATCATTAAACCTATTTACTTCTACCTCCATGGTGCCGAATTTATCATACAACCTTTTTTAATTTGTTAAAAACTCAGACTCGGAACCTTCTTGGTGTCCTTTTTTTTTAATTTGCTTTGCGCGCGCCATTTTATTTTTACGACATATTGTTAAAATCTTAGGTTAAAAACAAGAAATTGGAAAACAAGCGGAAACCCTAAAATTAGTGATTTGATGACGAAGAAGTTTATTTGACGCCAACAGAATTGACTGAAACTGTTAACAATGCGCAAATGAGCTTTCTCCCTCAACAATCACGCGAGAAGTATTTGAAACAGTACGATATGTTTAACACGTGGCGACTAGCTAAAGGAGCCAAAACTTTCTTCGAAAACGTTTTGCTGGCATATTTTATTGAATTATCCGAGACCAAGAAATCAAGCACTCTATGGAGTATGTATTCAATGCTAAAAGCAACAATAAAGATGAAAAAAGAGATACATATCGACCTATCCTAAATTAGTGGAATTTATAAAAAGAGCCTCATCTGGTCATCAACCATTATACCTAAGTGTTATTTGTTATAATTTAAAGAAAAAAAAATAGAATTAGCCGACCCCCCCCCCCTGTGTAATATTTATTACGTAACAATGTAAATGAAAAAATGAATAAATGTTTGGTTTATTGTAATGATTATTTTTCAAAGAGTAAAAATTTTTAGGAATGTTTATTTGTACTTACAAAGGAACTAGTAATTTTTATTACACATCCGAACTCACTTCGGCACTCGCGCGGTTGCCCGCGCTTTTTCAAAGTATAATTTTAACTTTACGCATTTTTATCTTACGTAAGAACTATCAAGACCCTCTCCCACCCCCTTGTATGAAAAAATAAGACATGGTCGAACCCCCTCTCCCCCTAAATCGTCTTGCGTAAAAAATGAATGAAACAAACACATTTTTTCATACAACAGAAGAAAACTATTTTCTATCCCTAAATATTATCTAATTTTGAAGTTTTCTTTATATATGGTTGGAAGCATAAATGTCTATATAGGTCACGTATTCTTATTTACAAATACCTATATTTAACTTTTAACTAAAGGTTTTAAACTAAAGCTTGAAGTTCCCGGCAGCTTAGTGGTGAGACCGTCTGACTTGCGATCCGCAGGTCTTGAGTTCGAATCCCACGGCACGCACCTCTGTCTTTTCGAAGTTATGTGCGTATTGTTGATTGCCGCCAACTTCAAACGGTGAAGGAAAACATCGTGAGGAAACCTACATGCCTGAGAGTTCTCAATGATCTTGAAGATGTGTGAAGTCTGCCAACCCGCACTTGGCCAGCGTGGCAGACTATGGCCTAACCCTTCTCATAATGAGAAGATGGCCCGTTCCCCAGCAGTGGGACAGTTTGTACAAACAGGGCTGATAAAAAAAAAAAAAAAACTAAAGGTTAGCCATTTATGAATTCATTCAGTTAAGAAAGAACCATATCAATCGGATAACGTTTAGGGGTAGAAATCAGTTTTCCAATTTTTGTTTAAACAAGTAAGCGGTAAACGTTTTGGGAAACGCACTTGTCCGCACAAAGAGAGAATGAGTAACATTAGAACATCACATTCACTTAAATTACATAATAATTCAACTTCGGCTCCTATATTGAGTCTAAGGCTCAGCTGGCTGCAAAAAAGCTGGGCAAATTCTCGAAGGTGCACCGGTACTTCACGCCGGAACAATTGCTTTTACTATATCAAGCACAAGTTCGGTCGTGCTTGGAGTACTGTTCCCATCTTTGGGATGGCTCGGCTAAGTACTAACTTGGAGCCTTGGAATCAGTTGAGAAACGTGCTAGGACTCATTGGCAACGATTCTCTTGTTCGTGCAAAACTCCAAAGCTTGGAGCACCGCCGCAAAGTTGATAGCTTATCGGTTTTTTATCGGATTTATTTCGGTGAGTGTGCATCTGATCTGCATCATATAATTCCCCCTTGCCCTTTTTACTATCGGACAGTCAGAAACACGAAAAAGCGTCACCGTTTCATGGTGGATATTCCAAAAACCCGAAAGAAACGCTTTAGTTCCACTTTCATCGTGCGGACTGCTACAATATGGAATGCTTCCTGAGTGGGTCTTTCCCGATAGATATAATCTGGGTGTCTTTAAATCGCGAGTGAATTGGTTTCTTCTAGGTAAGCGCGCTCCATCGTAGACCGCAACGTCACTTAACATCAGGCGAGTTGGCGGTCAAGCGCAAACCTATTTCTACATAAAAACATGTAAACATGTAAGTATGTAGGAAAACATTAACGTAACCACATCATGGGAACAAGGATAGAAGAAAACTAAACCGCCGTAGAACCGATTTATAGAATCAATATTTTTTCGATTGTAGACATAATTTATTGACATCTATTTTAAATTTATTATCTATTGACTTTCCAGTATGTTTGCACATCTAGTATAAGGTTATTATTGGCTGTACAATATTAATAATACGAGCTATGTAGTTACCCTTAAACTGGCAAATAAACGAAATGAATAGAAAAAAAAATACTGATATTTTTTCAAACATTTCAATGCCAGTTCTAATGTAGACGATTTCGATGAGGTAGCTGGTAGTCTCCAATGCCACGGTTCAAGCGACCTTGTAATTGATGTTCCTGAGTTGACAACTGACTACAATCACGTAATCAAAACTAATACTGTAAGTAGTAAAGCATAGTTAGTTAGCATAGTTTAGCAAAAAATAGATAATTTTAAGAGGATAATTTTACGAGGCTCGAAAAAGATGATGTACAGTACACGTGTAAAACATTGGAAGGCTAATTATTGAATAATAACAACACAATATTAATTCATATAGGACGAATAGATGAGTCAAGTATGATTCATAAAAAGCATTTTAATACAATTTCTTTTGCAAGCAGTAAATTATATAAATCGTATAAACACGATAAAAACCTTGTCCGATTATCATGCAAATATTTAAAAACGATGTGTGGGCGACTCTTGAATGCGTGTGTACTTATCTATCCAGTAGAACAAATAATCGAAATAAAGCATATTATAACACGATGTAGACATAATTAGCTGTGAAGTAAATAATGAAACGTGACTACATTGGCTCTTAGGTTTCAAAACAAGGCCTGGGATATTTCTAGATCTCGGGAAGCTGGAACCGCAAATGCGAGCGGATGCAATTGTTGCAACAAGTTGCTTGTCGATTGAAATATAATTCTCGAATAAATTTACTATCAAAACCATCAAGACTGGAAATGTCGGAGGAGGCCTTTGGCCAGCAGTGGGACACTACAGGCTAACAACAACAACAAGTTGACTATTACTATTAACATCAATGGTGCAATTTTAAATTATCTTAAATATTTGAAAAAATATATATATCGGGAAACGTACATACAACAAGTATATATTTAGAAAACTCAAAAGCCCCCGACAAATAAACTCGGTTAAATTGATTTTGATGAAACAAAGCTCAGAACACTCTCGATAAACTCTTCTTCCAACAAAAAAACTAGATCAAAATCTGTCCATTCGTTTGAGAGCTACGATGCCACAGACAGACACACAGATACACAGAATATGTAGACATACTTATATATTATATATATACACGTTAAACTTATAACACCTTTTTTTGGGTCGGGGGTTAAAAACATACAGACGAATCAAGAACGTCCATTTTCAAAGGCAGCTAAATATTTTTAACGAACCTTTACGAACTAGAAAAAATATCGTCTAAGTAAACGAAATTGCGTATTGATGTCAATTGTTTCACTTCTTTTTAAACTAATTAAAAGCGTATAAAAATAAATATTATTTGATAATTAAAACATAATAAAGGAGGATCTCAATAATTACTGATAAAATCCTTCAAAACGGTACTTTTATAGGCGTAGAAAGTTTTGGACACTGTACTTGCATTTACCTAAAAGGTTTGCCATGTCATGCTTCAGAACAGGTTGATTTCACGCAGTATTTGAGACGCGTCGCGTGAGTCGTACGGTCTACTGGTACGGATGCTTCGTCCATTGTTGGTAGTACAATGTGACCATCAATCAAGTGCCCGTTCAAAGATCCTTGCTTCAATTCGCCATTCAAAGATAGTTTTTGCACGTGATTTGTTCGTTTAATATTGTGTTAGGTAGTAACAATGTGTTACATCGTGAGACGACAGACCATTTGAGCATTTATTCATCATCATCTCAGCCATAAGAAGTCCACTTTTGGACATAGGCCTCCCCCATGGATTTCCAAAAAGACCGATTGGAAGCGGCTTGCATCCAGCGTCTTCCCGCCACTTGTATGAGCATTTATTGCTTCTAAGTTATTCAAGTTTATTTCAATAAAAATCGCTAGGTTTTTGTCTATTATCAAGATTACAATAACAAAAACCTAATAATTACTCACAGTTGTTGTTTCATCAACAAAGTGTTTAAACATAGATTGGCAGAGTGGTTTTCCGCCACATCGAAGTGGTTTGATTTGTTTAATATTGTAAATTTACTGTGCTAAAACAATCTAAAGCTATTATTATAGCTTAATTTTTACTGGATACTATGATATCATCGCCACAACATAAATATTACGTATCGATGCTGTACAAATAAGTAAGGTGCCCTCCATCATTCTAGTAACTACATATCTTGCTGTTAATATACAATAAAAAATCGTATTTATTTTGATGTTGGATGTGATATAAGAAGGTTCTAGAATCTTTTTACCCGACTGCGTAAGAAGGAGGGTTATGTTTTTCGAGTGTATGTATGTATGTATATTTCTTTGACACGCCCTAGAGCCTAAACGGCTTGACCGATTTTGATGTGAGTGGTGTCAATAGATTCGTCTTAGTTGTGAGAGTGACACTGGCTACATCAAAATTTAAAAAAAAACATAAGTTAGGCTGTAAAAACCTCTTTTCTGCAGTCGGGTATTTTGTTTTTCTTATAACATTGATACTTGTTATTGAACATTATCAACCATTTTCTACCCACTCCTAGAATTATAGATCTGTTCTTCGTCACTGCATCTGTTACGGTAATATGCCAGTTTCGCCTACTTCTTTCCAATCACCTTCAAATAACTATTAAATAGCTACTAGACTTTACAAAAATATTCCAACATTATCAGCACATAAGAGTTCAGTGAAGAGTTTTAAGAAGACAACGGAATATTTCGAACATTTGGCAAAGTTCCGAGTCGGACAGTCTCAATGCGAATAACGTTTTTAGATTACTGTCAAGTACCAGCATGAAATTTAGATCATGAATTAAACACAACCTTTCGTTCAAATAGAAGTTCAGTTTTATAAAAAAAAGGAAACTATACACAATTAATCGCCATAAAAAACTGTTTCTTACTAATATGTACCTAACACAGAATTGCATTACATAATAATATCACATCTATTCTATTTCACCGAGTACAGGATATAAATATAATTAAAAAAAAAAAAAAAAAAAAAAAACGCCTTCAACATACGCAATTCGTTTACTTGGATGCCATTTTTTCAATTATTTTGTTATAAAATCCAAAGTATCTACTTAACCGATTGTGATACAATTTATATGGGACCACCTCTGAGGTATTATCTACCAAACAAATATCATAAAAAAATCCTAAAAAACAATTCATAATTGGCGAAGTAATCGCTGAACAAACATACAAAAAATATACAGTCGAATTGAAAACCACCTTCTTTTTGGAAGTCGGTTAAAAATAATTCTATAATTGATAAGGTGTAGGAAGAGGTAATCTTACATAGTAATATACTTGTACTGTCTCACACATATATATTTAAGCATTAATAATATAGGTTAGCTAAAATGACATGTGACAGAACTGCCAGACGAACTAAATAACGCTGTGTTTACAGCACTGCACACTAAATATGTGGAGCGTAGAGACAGTGACGACATATTATATATATATATTCTATAGAAAACTTTACGACAAGATGTACATTTTAGATAATATTTTTCACGTGCAAGTGTATAAGGTGCACCATGCGTTGGTGCATCAAGCAGTCGACCTTGAGGCCACTGTGGATGTGTTAATTATACTCAATTCAAACGTGGTTCTATACGACCTTCTAATAGTTCAGAATCCCTTTGAGAATTGTAATGTAAGGGACACGAATGTTAAATAAGTCTGAATCAATAAACTGGTTAGAACGCAAAATTATAATAATAACAAGATAATATAATATCACTAGCACACTACAGAACATTAACAAAGTGTCATAGCAATTATTAAATCAAACACGAGTTAATTTATAAAACATCTGATAAATCTAATTGGATTTACAAAACGAACCTCGTCACAAAAGCATGTGTATGCATTTATAATGTATATTAATCTGACAGTGAACAGGCATAGCAATACAAGTAAACAGAGAAGTCGAACGGTCATCGAGGTGCATGCACAAGGACGGCGGGTAAGAGGCCGCTCTAGAGTTCACAGCACGTTTATCTTTATACTAAATTGAATATTCGTGGTTCTTGTGGACATAATAAACCAAGAATGCCAGATAATTTAGTAATATTTGTATTGTTATCTTGTTTAGAGTAATACTTAGTTTTCTATTGTTAGTAAAGACCTAGTTAATTCAGCGGTAAGTTTGAAGGAGAAGACTAGACGAAAGGTGAAATGATAAATATAAAGAAGCTAACAGTATAAGGCATCAAATCATACAATCTTTTGAAATCAAATGGAGTAAGGATAGATAAGCAAAATTAACGTATACATCATTCAGAACTACAAAAAAAGTATTAGGAATTATACATTTCAGCTATGTTCTACACCGAAGAGGTTTTTTTTTTTTTTTTTTTTTTTTTTTTATTAACCTATACTGTCCCACTCCTGGGCAAAGGTCTCCCCCATTAGGAGAGGTTCTAAACACAGAAAATGTAAAAGTAAAATTATTGAAGCTTTTTAAGTCGTGCCCACAAACATAATTTAACATAACATATATTATAGGACAATAAAAATGTCACACAACTAATCTTTTAACGATGAAAGTACATATATCCATATCTCAATATATCCAAAAATTCAATACAATGTATTATCATGACATGACATGAAACATTTGATGTGGCCTCAAGCAAATGAAGTAATGAACCCATATTTGCTGATGGAATTTACAAGTTGGAATATGACACCATAGTAACAAGTACCTAGCATCCATAGAAATGCAATACGTACAGGATATTGTGCAGCATGAAGTAAGTACTTAACAGAAAAACATAGATATGACTAGATAGACTAGAGACTATTATTACTAAATATATAAATTTGAAATTAAATTGAAATAAAGAAATAAATAAAGAAACTCAATAATAAAACAATTAAATAAAATATCTTGACTCTAGTACAAGCTTAACTAAAGAGCGATATATTTAGGACGGTCAATGCAATTCAAGACGTATTTTCTATTCGATACCAAGTTTGATAAATTCTCGTAAAAATTCCTCGTTCAGCAATCAGAGAGCCATTAATTCTCACATTGATAAAATATCCGATTTCATTTACATTTATTTTTAAAGCGTTAACCTCAATCGGAAACCACTAACATATCAGGAAGGTGACATTTCTGCCATTATGTAGTAGGCATCAAATCAAAGTAATATTATAAATGCGAAGGTTTAAATGTTCTAAATACGTCATTTAAGAAATGTCGGGTGCTATGCCATGCATTGATTTAGTTTTGATTTTTCAGTTTTTTATTTATTTATTATTAAAAAATATAACAAACTACAATAAAAAATCTGTGAAATGTAACGCACGCAATTGAAAAAAAAAGAGGAATCTAACGACACTATTCTTTCAAAACACATACAAAGACATGCATACACCCGAAAACAAGACGGTCTCCTGGGCGGCGAAGTAAAAATAACGTACTGAACTAAAACAGGTGTGTACAAAAGTAGAAGTATAAGCTCTTTACCCTAGAAAGAATACTATTACTCAGAAACGTGAGCAACGAGGCATTAGAAATATGTTAACGTAAGCAGTATTGTCTCACATGCAATCCTAGAGCTGATTTCACTGATTTAAAACTTGGGTGCAAGGTGCAATTAAATATTTCATTAAAACATGTTGAACAATTAACATGAATATGCAATATCGCTCAAAATAAAACTAAGACATTCAATGCAACAGTTTCAAAGTAACGAAATACGCGGATGCAGAAGCGTTGCAATAGTAGACTTGAAATTTCAAGCAATAAGTCACGGTAATGTTTATTTGATAACGCTTGAATTTTACTAAAAACGCAATAGTACGAGCATGAGAACTTATAGATTTGAATGAAGATAGGCATAGTAATGATGTCGAAAGTGATAGCTGTATAGTTTGTTGACCTAGTGGCATAGAAGATTTTGATGATGCTATTTAAAAACCTTTCTGATCTTCAAATTATTATTTTATAGAGGTGATTGTGAATATGTAAAGTGAATTAATTTTTGAGATTTTTGTGACCTATTTAACGACACCGATACAAAGATAGGTACCTATAAATCACAGATCAACTAAATTTATGGAATAAGTGTGATTATAAAGATATGTAGAACACTATTTTTAAAACCGAAATTACACGTAGCGCGTAATACAATAGGTACAATGAATTCAAATTGCCAAAAGAACTGAAAACTACAACAGACAGCCGGTATACTGATACCAGTAATTGTACATTGTATTGTCTGAAAGCAGAATTGTGTTTAGCATAATGCCTCAATACTCTGCTCCGATTGACATTTCGAAATGGAACTCTTTATTTGAAGACCTGCATGACGATTCACGTGTGACGTGGGAACCGTTTGGAGTTTTCCAATTGGTTGTAAACGATACAATTACTACATAGCTCTATTAATATTACATTTTACGGACTCTATGAATCAAATAATCGAAGTTGGAAATTTGAGTCATTTTATTTTTAGATAACAAAGAACCGTAGCCAATTTGAGTAATTAGTGCCTAAACGCGATAATGAGTAAAGACATTAGCAGCAACAAGTAAAAGTGATACATCATAGCGGATAGAAAAGTTTTATAACAATAGATGTTATTCGAATACGCGGGAAGATTCAGTGAAACCACCGTTCAAATACACAATAGACGACCGTAAACTTGACACACTGTTTAAATAAGAATTAAAGTCTTGTATAATTGTGTTCGTCGGCGAAGTTAAAATAATCTCATAGGTACACTCATGTACACTTAAACAAATTGAGCACGACAAGCGAAAATAGAAAGCAATGGACGGAAGACGCGAGATGTGTGTCGCGCAACTCCGGCGCAGGTGGACAGAGGAGTGGGGCGAGAGAGATAAGGATGGAATATCACACGGAACTAATTTTACGCAAAAAGAAAAGGGACAGGGCACATCACCTAGTTTAACTACTTCGACACATAGCAACATCTGGCTTTCGAAGAAACTAGGGAAAAGTATTGATGCCTCTGGTCATTAGGAACTAGATAAGATTGACGTCTAAATAAGCAACGCAATGAGCTCGTTTTCAATTTGAAAAAGACCTTTAGCCAGTAATGATAAAAACAAATAACAGGTCACGACTCGGCAAACACGACGAAATACCGAATACGAAATGGAGCTAATATGTTCGGAATGAACGGTAAATATTTTGGCAGCTGGCAGCGTTACAAGTCGACAATAGTTCGATTTGACTGTACGGGTATGGTTGGAGCTATTTTACATGGGTTGTAGTTTCGACACTTTGGGCGTGGGATCATGGTTCGCCTCAGTGACATTTGGTTTGGCTGGAGGCCACGTGAGGCGAAGGCTGCGATCCTGGGATGCCACGAATTACTCCGTAGAAGCGTCGTTTTCGACGTTCACTAGCCGCATTCCAACGGCATAATAGAACTGTTGCGAAAACAGAAACGATTTACTTGAAACAGGTAGCGAGGGACGAAAAACAGTTAAACCTAGGAATTTTGTTAGAGCCGGACAAGTTACATTGACTTATTGGTCTAAAAATTTAACAATACAACACTAGAATAAGAACGAAGATAATTATATTGGAACAAGAACAGTTTTATTTATAATAACCGATTTTTGTACCACTGACCTAAATATAACAGACACAGAAAACTTTTATTTTAATAGGAGCTGTTATAAAAAAGCAGTATAAGACTGAATCCCGAAATAACAGTCATAGAATTTAGTCTTGACCTCATTTCTAGAGAGTGACTAATATTTTGTCTGCTAGCATAAAATTGCAGATGAGAGATAAGACATAGATAGGGAAACGACTTGTGACGTTACTCATACTTTAAACTTTCAATATTTTTAGAGATAAGGAAAACACACCAGACCTCAGATGTATAACTCAAACAATAGGGAATATGGATGAATTTTATTTCATAGGAATAATAGTTTTGATTGATAACAAGCTAAAATGTAATTTATTTACTAAAAAAATATTTCGATCGGTGAATAAACTTCCGAGATATAAACATTCAGTTTTAGGGGAAGGATGCTCTGTCCCTCTCTCGCGAAACAACGTTTTGTATTGAATTTGTACGGCGAACATGATTCGTGACGCCATCTAACGCGATCATGTGCTCTCTGCTAACATGAAATTAAAATGCTTGTAACTTTCTTATTTTTCCTAGATATTTTATTTACTTAATTTTGTTTTTGTGGAATGGATCTACTTGTGGTTAGCATTTATATGGCCAAATAAAAATAAATCATGCATATTCCCTATTCGAGACTAGATATTAAACAATGAGTATAGGAACTGTTCTTAGCCCAATTATTCAGGCACCGTAGCGACCTTGTTTTCGTTTTCATTCGCCATCGTGTACGGTGTACGGCTACGGAGCCGTGACTCGTGACGCCGACGCCGCTTGAAAAACATGAAATTTAAATGACATAAGTATTCATAAAATATTACACTCAAATATCGTTGTCAAGGTTCCTCTATATCAACTCCCTTATTTTTTTGCATAAATGTCCAAGCTATTTAAAATATTTTGCTAAAACGATATCGTACTATGTACTTTAGGTTTTATTAGTTTTTTAAACTATAATTCTTGCTTATAATTTACAAAACTGAAAAAAAACTACTTCGAAACACGCAATTCGCACGCATTTATTTGGATGACATTTTTCCAGTTATATTGTTATAAAAACCAAAGTATTGAGCCGATTTTGATAAAATTATATATATGGGACCACCACTGAAGTATTAACTACCAAACAAAAAAATAATCATCAAACACAATTCACAATTGACGGAGTAATCGGTGAACATAAAAAAAAGAATTGAAGTCCTCCTTCCTCCTCGTTCTTTTTGGAAGTCGGTTAAAAATTATATATGTATAGCATACATAATAATGCACACGAGTACAAAAAATATAATTTCACAAAAATCAAAATATTACAAAGTATGAAACGTAGGTACAAAATCTGAAGCTGTTCGCGAAAATTTAGTTATTTTGTAAGCGCGGTCTTTCGGAGCTGAAATTTCGAGTTTAAGACTACACTAACTAGATAGAATATATTATTAGCATCAGTATAATGACTACACTAACTATATAAGATATAATATATTATTAGCATCAGTGTAATTTAATGTAACAATATTTGTTTTGTTCCGGATAACAAAGAGAAATCCGTATTTATTAAACTTTATGATTATTTGTCTCTTGAAGCCGAAAAAAGTTTGGCAACCCTACACTTAAATCGCATTGAATCATGTTAAGTCCGAATAGGACAGATTGAATATACAGCAACACCAAAACGGACGACCTAATGACTACACGGGACTGAATTAAACATGACGATATGGAATGAAAACACGGCTTTAAAATCCGGCCTCATTTTCACTCGGAATACATTTTTAATGAAGACGTCATTCATATTTTTAATAATACCAATCCAATAACGAAAGTGGAACACGGTGCTGAGAGAAATATAAGTTACCCAGGCGTCTGATATTAAACAGACGTAGAATAATCAAAAATCTGTGAAATAGCCAATCTCCAGCTAAGCTTTATCTCGACTAAGCAAGGAAGAGGAACATGATTCTAATAATATATTCCCAAAAATATTATGATATTATGAATCGAGTGTCAGTCGACATGTATTTACATTTTGCATATACATAGTTTATTGTGATGTCATACAATCCAAATCGGCGGACTCTATAATTTAAACTAACCGAAAAACGTTACATAACTTTAATCAACGTCTTAAGTTTTCTGTCTTCTTTCAGCAAGTGTCATTACGTGTCAGCCAGAAGTTGACAAAATATGTTAAGCATTGCTTAAGGATTAGGAAACGATTTCCGGTGAGGCCGTAAATTTTCGAGATAGTAATTCAGGCATTTACTTTCACGATCTATTGCTATTCAATAGTCAAACACGGGAAATCTAAAATATATTTTTTAAGATAAAGAGTATAAAACTTAATTGAACTTGTAAATGATTAAAAGGTGTGTAGCCATCGAGACTGGATTCCAGAGAGGCGATCGCGTAGAATGCATTGGAAAACACATTATGTATGGAAGTGTACACACAAATGGTACACTTCGAAACTTGTTCGGTAAACGCCGGGTTGACTTTGAGGATAGACAGGTTCTAAAAGTACATTTCGTTGGAACACGATAGCCAATATCAATAAACTCGTTTATCTTGAGAGAAGATAGTCCTCCTTTAATGGCTGGCTATTAGAAAGGTACGCAGACCGAATAAGTGTATAGTTTTATCATAGAAGCCAGGAAAATAAACAATCATGATATAAACCAAAGATTCTTGTGTAAAAAACTTGTTCACAGTGTATTTACTTTTCAGAATACATGAGAAACAATATTTTATTCATTGGTTCAAGAAACTGCATCTAAAACAATGCGAAAAGATGATCAAGTTATAGTTAGTTAGAGTTGCCAAAACATAACAGAAAGATATCCAAAAAGAGCTCGATAGTATATTTATGGTGCAAGAATTTGCATGACAAGAGCCAAATAGTAATTCAATGACGCATAACGCTCGGGTTACATTTGTTGCGCACACCTAAAAGTATTACAATGATATATTGGTGGATATCATGACAAAGAAACACGTGGAATAGTCCATCACGCGTTCTATGTAGAGATTTTTAAAGTGGATATTAAAAAATATCTACTATAAAAAGATCCACTGGAGAATTATTGTGTGGAAAAAGGCACGGTTTTTAATATCGATAAAACGGCGCCTATATTGAATGACATGTGCCAAAAAGAAGTTCGCGAGTCATCGGACATAGTATCCAGTATACCAGACGGGAATAGTCACTCGACGACCTGGCCTGGCGGCCGTCCACGATCAGAATCGTTCTCCTAAGCAGTCTAACTCGACCACTGCCTTAATCTTATCTTCAGTCTTATACTTTCGTATTTAGGTTCGTTTTCCGATGCGCGCATACAGGAGATACGACGGAACGCTTAACGTGGGACGGATATAAGCTGCGTCTGCGCCGGTCCTTACGCAATTTTAGTTGACGATGAACTCAATACGTCACCAAGACGCTTCCGGATGACAAACGAGCTAATCGTATGACCCTATTGTAAATCAAGAACCACATGGCAAGTAGGAGACGACCTTGTCGAGATGAATGGTCCAGTTTTAAATTAGACGCAGCCATTAGATGGACACCCATTAGGCTGACGTATGACGTGTTTTGACGGCACTTGAGCTCTATCATGAGTTTAAGAGAAATCGTAAGTTCAATGCTACTTACGTTTCAGATATGGACGGTTAAACACTGGACGGAAATCGTGGAGATAGCTGAAAGACACGTTGAAATTCAGGGCAAGCGGATGGTATGTTTTATTTATATTGAATAAATTTCGAGACACAAACACGTGTGTATATTTTACGGGTTCCGTTTCATTTTCCGTTTATAACATGTCGAGGTCATATATGTGAATATAAAAATAAGTCAGAATTAATGGTCAGTGGTGATACCGTTGAATCAAAACACTTCAAACTTTATGTAAAACGCAACAACAGTACTATCAGCTAGGTTAGAAGCAAGTTTCGTAACATATTAGCACACGTCGGCTAACCAATGGTCGCTACCATGTCCTTTTTAGTTAGTGGCTCTATCGTGATCTCTCTATTAGGAAGTGAGGACGTAAGAACCTCTGGCATCAACTATTTGGCAACATTAAAGCATTTAAATAGGTTGAAAAATTGCAACACTTTAAATCATAATTTACACACCAAATATTTTTATTCTACGGTAGAACTAATATTAATAAAGGCATAAAGTTAAAAGTTTGAAAAATTTATTATTATTAGAGCAGAAATACGGACTATCTAAGTGTTATCTTGACAATATATTATATTTATCAATAAACACGCTATTATCAATTCTAAAATTAAACTAAACAAGTGAACAGACAACAACAATAAACAAGAGACCAAAAAGAGATCAATATTATATATCGTAGAGATTCAATAGATCTAAAGACAAGTCACGTTGGCAAATGCTCGCGCCTTGATCTTGAAGCAGTAATGACCATAAATGCACATACCAAGGTCTGGATCATAACATTGCCATTTTAAGTATGATTCGCGTTTTGCAAAATCCGCGTGGGTATTGGATTGAGGACATTCACCCGCAGACCCTGAGTCAATAAGAACGTCGATTTTGGAGCCAATCCAAAAACAGTAACTTGCCATGAGGCTGCTGTTATGCCAACGACATATGGAATGACAAACAATAATGATTTTCATACGAGAACTAAATGAGGAATTGTCGTGATTAGTGACGTTTCGGTACAAAGTAAGAATTGAATAGTCAATGCACACAATACGAAGGTCAAAGGAGTTACGTCAAAGCGCAGTATGAATAAATCAAATGCAGGAAACGTAAATCATTGCGATAAACTGTCTTTGCAAATAACTTTGTGGCAAGAAATGGTTTCACGCATCGCCGCTAGCGATCCACGTTTTACTTAATAAGATATCGGATATAAAACCAATAATGCAAATCCGGTATGCTGCATGGAACAAAAAAGAACAATAGCTGTAGTCAGATAGTTCAAGCCAATACTTGGAGAACAAAAGCGAACATTCATGATAACATTGAATAAAAAATGAAAACAGTAGAGCAATACATACGATAACAAGTAGATAGTGTTATCTGTGAAGCAATGTGCAAAACAGAACATAAATAAATGGTGTCCGTTTCGTGGTCATGGATCTATGTAGATATGGGAATTTGAAGATAATATTGGAATAGGAATTTATGATTACTGATAGTAGAATTGACGTTTAGTGGATTAGAAAAGTTCATAGTCATCTATGATCTAACATTATTACGTAATAATGTCATGGAATTTAGTATTAATATTACACTGAATAACATCAGTAATATACAATAAAAAGAATAGAAGCCTCCATCCTCGGCCCCACCGTCGCTTAACATCTGCCGAGTTGGTGGTCAATCGTAGATCTATCTTGCATTAAAAAAGAATAATTTTCTTTTAGAATGTTAGAAGATAAGTAATTATTATTAAGATTGAAATAGCGAGTCGATTAGATAGTTTAGATAGTATTTTTAATATGAACCTTAATATAAGAATAAGAAGTATCATTATTATTTTACAGTTCATCGAGAAAATATTATTTTCTAGGGATTATTTTGATAATTATAATAAACTAAAGCGTCACAACGGTAAGTACTAATTTTATATAATTTTAATTACTAAGTTAAGACAAAACGACCTTGCTATGGAAAAGAACGCCGCATCATTGAGGTGTCATGTTTTATCTGATAACATGACAAGGAAAAACGTACTCAGACAAACAACCCACGTAGATCTGGTAAACACGAGAAAAATATCAGAACTAGTTTTAAAACCATCAAAATCAGTTTTAATCAAATTAAACCTGAATGCTTTTAATTAAAGATTATCTCTGTGTTAAACCACAGACTCGTTATCACAAATAGTTTTGAAACCAATAAAATTGATTTTAAATATAAAGTTAATAAAAGTAAGACTCACTGCTGATAATAAGTTATATATAGTACTCACTCGTTCGCCTTCTGTGTATTATGTCAGTTACATGTATTTAACTTGTTGGAGACGTACCTGAAATAGAGCAAAAGAATAATTAATTCTGAAAATGTATCTTTATTATCTTATTAAGGTAATAATAAGTCCAAGGATTGGATAAAATGGTATGATATGAAAGTGGACATTCTACAATGATTGATGTTAACAGTAACACCTACTTTCCCCGTCCCAGAATAATGCAACAAAACTGCAGAACCACTCAAAGGTCACGTGGAAATTTCGCGAAGCACTTGTAACTGGCTTTGATTTAAACTTGACCGCAGGTTACCGGACGGTTCGGTACGTGAGGCCCCTGAGGCCGGGCCCAAATAGAAAGTGGTGCCGGTTACCCGCGAGACAGACGCAAGAAAGTGCGTCAGCGCAAAAACACCGGACCACCGCACTCCGGTTCGGAATGCCCCGATCTTGCATCGCGTCGTGTGAACGGCGGACTTTTTGCACATTTTAACTATCGCTTTTGAGAGATGATATAAAACAAATCATCCTCATGGTATATTTATGATTTTGATCAGCTTTCTTTGATAGACGATGACAGCATGTGGGAACCTTCAACTTGTGGCATCCATAAACTCATTAGAGGTAATCATTTAAAAAACAAAAAAACCCGACTTCAAAATGCGCAATCCGTTTACTTGGATGACAATTTTTACAAGTTATTTTGTTATAAAAAACTAAAATACTGAACCGATTTTGATATTTTTTTATGGGAAAGTATACCCTTTCAAACTAAGAATAATTTTTTAAATCGGTTCACGTGTCTTCGAGTAATCGGGGAATATACATTTAAAAAAACCGAAGAATTGAGAACCTCCTCCTTATTGGAAGTCGGTTAAAAATAATATATACAAGTATACTTCTATATTTGACAGATTGAAACAAATAACTTATTTGTTTTTTGAAATAAGTGTACTAATATTGTATTTGTACTGATCAGTAAAAAGTATATTAGGGAGCGACTTAAAGTTAACTTGATTATGTGTGACACCTGATGTGACCTGGTTGTCCTACATTCGGTATCAGGTAGGGTTATGGCACAAACTACTATACGATAGTATTACGTATGGTTATGGTAGTACGAAAAAAAACAATATTGATTTGGCATCTAATATCTTAAAATTATACAATAGAAAAAATAAAACGTCTCTTTGAGTAACAATAAGTGTTATAAATTGAACAACATGCTGTAGTGCCATGAGAGTGTGCTTATTTCACATAACCGAAAAAAAAACCTTTATGATAGCCACAAGTTGGTTAGAATCGATCGTGCTGAGCGTGACCGAATAACTAAAATTTTCAATAATTGCCCTGAACAGGCCGTCTATTGCTGTATCGACACGAAAGTGTACCAATTGGCAAGCACCAGAGGAAGTGGGCGACTCAAATGCGTCGCTGTTAACACCCTATTGTATATTACGTTATTGCAACGAATGCGAAAGATATAAAATAAAAAAATATGCCAAGTAAAACGCAACTATGGAGAAGAAAGAAATAGTTTTATAAGTAAAATAGGTAGCATACATTTTTATATAGTAGAAGAACAAAACACCTAAAGTAAAGATAAACAGTGAAAAAGCTTACCTAATGAAAAGCTTCTTAATTCAGTTATGATAAAAGTCAATAATCTCGACAATTCAATCATTTACCTTCTTACATATTGGATTAAAGTGAATAGATTACTAGAATATATCTAAGATTTCTATGTTAGTATTTACCCATGAACCCAATCAACAATAAAATGGCAAATGAGTCCATCGACGGCGACAACCCCACATAAATCTGGCTCTATTAAGCAACGAATGAAAGTGCTGGCTTGTAATCAGTGGGTGGCGTGGGACACGGGACAGAGCTGTTCAAATGTGGGTGCATTTACCAAGGCGAACACCTACCTATCGTAAGTCTTAATATGTAAATACCTGTCGCGAAACATGAAAACGATGATGTCACCGGTCGAAGACCTATCGCTACGAATTAACGCTCCAAGTTCAACAGAGATGTTAAGAGATGAATGAATTACGCAAAACTGGGTCGACTCCATTACCATTCCCCGACCACCTGTTAGCCGAAAACGTAACAACAACGTAACATTCCGTAACGAGCGGTCTATTGTTCGACCTTGATTTATCGTCGCCGAAACTGATAATGAAAGTGTCTCTGAAGTTGTCACGGCGATGATGGATTGTCGCAGTTATTGAAGGGGAACCATAATTTGGATTAGGCATATCAAATCCAATCTAACGGAAAGCAATGCCACGGTTAGTGAATTGGCGATAAGGCATCTTGCGTACAGCTTGCGCGTTTTTACCAAACTACGCAGAGGTTTAAGGTTCTGTGTTTGTTCTATCCGTAAATTAGGAGATTTTGACAAATCTCAATTTGTCTAAATCTTGACAAATAGGGATATGACCGTTATCAATCGAGGGCCTTTTTGTCTCATGGGCTATAAGATGGACGGATTTTATAACCTAATTCCACATGTTCTAAAGTAAAGTAAAGCTTCAAACTTGCATAAAATCACGTCTATTTCCCTAACGGGATAGGCAGAGCAGTTTGAATTTTGAGACAATTTTTGAACGTGGTTAGAGGGTTCGATGGAAAGGAAAGATTAGAGAGTAAATATGTCATACAGATTAACGTATGCACTAAATACGATTGCACGTCAAATATTTTAAAGGTGTAGCATATAACCACGTAGGGTTTTAGATTTTCAACCTTTAACTTTTTGGGATTACTCGACGAAGCAACGATCATCTATAATTCTAGACAGAATAGTTTTATTTTCTTATATTTGCCTTCAAAAGAAAGGGAAGTAAGATAATTTCGAAACAGCAGGGTCAGCCGGTACATTACCATACGAAGTATTTGTTTACACTATTGACAGTCGAGTCTCGTATCCCAACGAGGCCGTAGAAAGTTCTTCATCTTGACAACGCTAAAATTGACCATACACGACCGGTGTAGGTGTGGATTTGCATCACAAAGTATTGCTTATTGGAATGGTCACTTTCGACATTATTTGTTAACTGACCGAGATGTTTAGGAGTTATTTTAACTGGATAGAAAATGAAAACTGAATTGGCGAGCTAATTTACTTACACAATAAAATTTGAGAGGAATAATTTTACAAAATAATAGTTACTAATCACGGGAGGCTCGGCTGAGGTGAAACCTATGGTAATATTGTCAGAAATATTAAATGCGTGTGAAGTGAACACATCAAATATATTATAGATAATACATAGGCATACGCGGTAATCGCAATATACAACTCACATTTAAGAAACGAAGCGTATAGTATACACACACGCACAGACACCGGAGTCGTAAGTGGTACCGTGGTGGGGGCGTGACGGCATAAAAAGCGTAATACTATTTTCCGTAACAGGATATGAGTTGGTTTTGATGCCAAGGTGCGCCAATAGATTTTTCACATCAAAAATGATAAAATAAGAGATGTGATTAATTTGCAGTCAATCAATTCTCAAACCCAGCTCTGAAACCGGTTTTAAAAAAGAAATATGAGAATAATTTATCATAGATATTGGGGCGACATTTCCACATAACAATAATCAAGAAGCTACGAGGGCATTCACTGTTCCCATGACGTCTGCGACGTCTGCACAGTTAGACCATACTTTTAAAAGACATCATCAATTAGTGGAATTTAAACCCTATAACAACGTCACAGAAGTTATTCAAAATGCAGAGGTAATACTGGTTACAACTATCATTGTCACGTTGCATTTGCTTTAGCAAGATGATTACATGAATGAATTTGCACTGTATACGGTTGAAATAAAGTTAACTTTAATTGGAGTGCTTCTGATAAAGGGCTAGCGATTTCCTGATGATGGGTAAGAATTTATGAATAGATTCGATTGCAAGCTTGCGGTGTAAGATCAAACAGAACGTGCTATTTAATTTTGTAATTCACGTGACTGTGAAGGTTTTAAATTCTGATTAAACTGCAATCACAGAAGATATAACAGTACGAGTGCTTCGTAGAGTAAAATGTGGAGTAATTTTAAGTGAATGTTATTCTCAGCAACATGTATGAAACCGTGTTTATTGTTTACTAGAAGGATAGGAAAGAGGAGAGCTGTAATGAGTTGGGAACTGCGCAAAACACTCAAAGCATAACAGAACTTGGTCAAAGATAAAATACAATACAGCGTTCCGTCCGGACGAAAACAAAAAGATCTTAAAATACCTGAACAATTAAAATTCGTCAAGCAGGTCTGCGTAATGTGGGTAATTTAGAGATAAATGTTAGAAAGATACACATATTAATAAAATAAAGTAGAGTAAGCCTAGTATTGAGACATACATATTGGATACACGGACGAATCACATACACTAAAAACTCTAAAGTTAATTCCGTAAACAGAAATTAAAAATATCCATAGAACCTGAACTTAAAAAGAAATCTCATTCCCATTTCTTATAGAAATGTCGAAAATCCGAAAACAATTTCGGGCCACGTTCTTGACGCGTATTGCACAGGAATGGAATTCTTTGCCGCTTCTCGCCTTTGCTTTATCTGTATCTTGAGAGCTACAATCTTGGAATTTTCAAGGCTTCGACAACCTCCATCGTCGACCATACTGCTTATCATCAGGCGAGTTGGTGGTTACATTGTAGATCTATTTAATGTATTTAAAAAAATAGGCGATAATATAATTATTATTCCCGAAATATGTAGGTTACAATAAAATCCATATATTTAGCGGCATTCGCTTTCACCACATAGAGCCTCCGAGATTCTATCGGCGACCTCATGACCCTGGATGATTCACAGCTAGCCACCTACTGATACTAAACAAGTTATCTAAGCATACGTTAAACTGTGAGATAAATTAATCTTATAGATTTATAAAAGTGACGTATGAAGATGGGTGGTATAACTGTGTTAACGAAAACCCGTATAGGCTAAGTGGATAGATTTGGTTCTAGATTTTTATATGGGCATTCTGAGGACGACAATTTGAGGCTTTGATGAAGACGGAAACAGCGCGCTGTTTCAGACGTGCTTGAAGATGGTAAGCACATCTAGGCTGGGGTGGGATAGGAACAGAATCTGGATTAATTATAGTTTAAAAAAATTGAAGCCACCGACTTCAAATTACGCAATTTCGTTTACTTGGATGTCATTTTTCCAGTTATTTTGTTATAAAAACCAAAGAACTGAACCGATTTTGATAAAATTTACATGGGACCACCTTCTGAACTATTATCTACCAAACAAGAATAATCATCAAAACCAGGTCATAATTGGTAGAGTAATCACGTAACAAACAAAAATAAACATACATACAGTCGAATTGAGAACATTCTAAATAATTATGTACCCGCGACTTTGGAGAACTTAATACCTACGTATAATTAGAGACGGTTGCACGTAACCAATGGAAATTAATTGTCAGCAAACTTCACTTAGTAACTTCGTTCGATTTTCAAACAAACTTCACTAATATTGTACTCCTAATTTTTGGGATTAAAAATTCAGATCCTTCTCAGTATCCAAAGAATGTTAGTACTCTCTTCCGAGAGCAATGACACTGTAGGGACAACCATTTTTTTTTTATAAAAAGGTGCAGCAAAAATGCAGACGGCTCGCCTGATGGTAAGTGATAACCTTCGCCTAAGGACAACTGCAACATCAGTGACGTTGCTTTGCTATCCCGGAAAGGTGCTTGTAGACACTTTTGACACCCTTGTAGACATGTAAAATTAAAGATAATTTTATTTATTTATTAAATAATAACTTAGTATGTATAGATCGCTGAATGACAAAGATTAATTTGTCATCGCGTTAAATACGTGCCAAAAATAGCTGTTTCTTGTGTCGATAGAAATGAAATAAAAATAATCTACAGATTTCTCTATATAACGAGAAAAATAGCGAGACAGCTTTATAATATTATTGTAAGAAATTAGTTTCCACATTTTGTAATGCAACCTGAAGACCGTACACACTTAACTTTTTAATCTAAACTCCAATATTTAACGACAGTTCCTATACCCTAAAATACAATTGAGTAACCGTAATGCCTTCTAGTTGTACTGATTTGATAAGTAACTGTCTCTATTACGCGAAGATTGCCAATTCCGGGGGCCGATTGTATACTCGACGAGACGAGATAGATCAGCTCTTTTGTAACGTCATTTGGTCGACAAAAAGCACCATTGTACCGAATAGACGTATGAAATAGTAGGGCTTCGACGCGAAATGGTAGCGTATTTTTGATCTGTAGATAGGCTTGTGCTTAAACGTCAGTTCGCCAAATAGCAATCTTAAAGGCCTATTACACAAATTGGGGTGTAATAAAAAACAGGGTTCCGATTTCCCTGACAGAAACCCCATAGAAAGGAGAGGAGAAATCGGATAGTGTTATAGGCCTAGAACCTTGATCAGTTTCAGGAGTCCAACTTATATCGTTCGAGAAAGACTATCTCAGGAAGAGTATTCAAATATTTTACAGTAATCAGTGCGTTTCACGTACCATTCGTCTATGTTGCTGAAACATAGCTTAATGTTGACATGATTCAGAAAGTCACTTAGCGAAGTATAGAAAGAACTAGGCATTTCTCTGTGGGGTCGTATCCGGATCAAAGTGACTTGCCACAGAAGTGGACATTGAGATAGCACAGGTTACAAGTGGGCTGAAGTGGCTGCCGTAGATAACAATTTTGGGGTAGACGAGTTCTAGAGTTAAGCCGCATTATCAGGAGTACAAGACGCCCTGAGACACGATGGAGTGACCATATAATATAAGATATATAGTAGTGACTGGAAACAGACCCGATTGAGTGGCGTTCAAGATACAATTTAATATTCCTATCTATTTGATTTAAAAAAAAATCTTAAGAGCAAATTATGTTTTTTTGTAGTAAATATATTTACTTGTTTGACAACCACCTTGTCTGATGGTAAGCGACGGTGTGGCCGAGGATGGATCACGTAAGTCTACAAATCTATTCACTCTAGCCTTGAAAATTCCAAGATTATAGTTCTCAGGAAACAGAGAAGACGGCAGGGAGTTCCACTCCTGTGCAGTACGCATAAAAAACGTGGACCTCAATCACTTTGTACGGGACTACGGACATTTCAATGAGAAATGGATGATAATGATATGAGGAATGTGGAATAAGGCCATATATAAAGCTGTTGCGCACACTCACCTAAATGGATCTGATAGAATATTGCCAGGCATGACTAGGTAGCTTCTTGGATAGTAGCTTATCATCACCATCAGGAGCCTCCGAGTAGGTTCTATGTTTAATATAGCGGGCTCATGTTATCCAATGACCATAACTCATTACTATGCTCGGCTACGTTCTAGCGAACCGCGCAATTTTCTAATTATAGCTGCCTATAGGCTGGCTATATAGCCCGTTATCTGATTTTGATAAATAGGTTTTGTAATTACCAAGAAAATCACTGATAAAAGGTGGTAAGATGTGTATTTCGTTTAGTGACAGTTTAAAAAAAAAAAAACTGATTGCAATGGCAATAGCAATGATTTCATGGTTTATTTCTGGTCAATGAAGTTCTTCACCAACTTAATAGACTAAAGTATAGTATTATAATTATATGTAGTTTAAAAACTGATTTCAAATGCGCAATTTTGATTTAAAAACGAAACTACTGAACTGATTTTGAAGAAATTTTTATGAAACTAATGTAAAAGTGTATCCTTTGAAACAAAAAAAAAACTAATCGGATTATAAATGGCGGAGTTAGGCGGTATACAAATATTAAAAAAAAAAATCTATATACAGCCGAATTGTTAACCTCCTTTATTTTGTAGTCTGCAAAAAGAAGTCTAAAAAGTATTGGCCATCTTCTTTCGCTATTTTGTCTAGTTGCTCTGGAAACAGTTTAGGCCTCGCGTTGCGAACGCAACATGTTCAAAAGGCATAGGTAGGTACCTACGTCTTCGTGTACAAATAACGCTAGATTGCTTTCGAAACTCGAGCTAAACTACATAGTAAATACATTAAATTTATCGGTTTCATATGTTCGCTTCGAACGCCAAGTCAATATATCTTTTAGTAGTTGTCCTGGTATGCATTTAAGATGACTAGCAATTCAGTAGCCCATTTATATATACATGGGCTACTGAATTGCTAGTCATCTTAAATGCATGCCAGGACAACCAATCTATCGATATTTCACCAAAATCGATTGAGATATTTCATGATTGAGGCAATGGCAGTAATACGACTACAAGTATATGCAGTAACCAATACTATTAGAATAAAGCACATAATTTTCAATGGCTCGTTTCAACTTCAATCTATGTAGGCTCGTCATCTCAACACTATTGCGTCTGGGCATGTCCGGCTGCAAAAAGTTGTTTGAAAATATATTATAATATAAAACCAACCGCAAACTGAAGAACTATTACAAACTAGCTCAACCGGCCGGCAGACGTCGATCTATCAGTTTGGCTATTTGCCATCTCTGCCTCCGATTTCTAAAAGATATAGATTTTGAGTTCATACGAAAGACCTAAGATTTCTCAATTTTTCGGGAATATAATCTAATATTTCCCGTATAAAAATAGCCTAACAAGTAATGCGCTTCAAACGGACTTCAAAGGACATTTAACTCTTGTTCTGCACGAGTTCTGCACATATTAGAATATAAAACGGGATATCCTTCAACCCCACAACTAAAAGAAAATTCTCGAAATTCTACTTTGAGCATTTTTGTTGTTGTTACACCTCAACTATTTTATATGTCCAGAATCAAAAGTAACGTCTCTATTTACAATTTTAATATTAATTACGTCGTTTGAAACAGCAGTAAACATAAATTCAGAAACTAGTCTACTTGGCACTAGAATAATCATGCATCAGCATGTGCGCCTAAATACCTCTAATTTCGCAAAATTATCACGCAAACCATGCAGAATGTAAGTAAACCCAGACGTGTTCGACCCTACTAACACCGATACAATACTTTCACGAAATTATCGCCGTGTGTACGGACTGTGGACGTACCTGCGCTCGCTTACTTATTGTAAACCAGCTAGATTAGGCTATAAAAGTTTTAGAAATGCTTTTTGTGACGGATGCAGTCTTATATGTTATAAGTAGCAACGCTGGACAAATGAGTCTTCACAGTATTTATCCCCTTTTACCTGTTAAGTACAATACTAAGGGAGTTTCTGGATAAAAATCCCCTTCGCAGAGGATTGCCTAAGGAGATTTTATAGATCAAACCATATTTTTTAGGGTTCCGTACGTCAAAAGGAAAAAACGGAACACTTTTTTGTCCGTCTGTCCGGTTCGGGAACGCGTGAAGGCATCGTGTTGAAATCAAAACCATATACGCAGATCCATAATCTCTTGCTGCAGAAAGAAAAATCAGATTTCTCAGTTTTCGTAAAAAAAAAGTTACTGCCGAATATGTCGTAAAAAACGCACATTTCGACCTAGAACTATGAAATTTGGTAAAAAGCATTGTGTTAGAGTACACATAGAGGAACAAATCCGAAAACTGGACATTTTCAATTTAATCACAAAAAATAAGGTCTTTATGCAAAGAAGAAGGGTCCAAATTTTAAAGTGCTTTAACCGTATCATGTGGGGTATCATATGAAAGAGCTTAATTAGCACAAGCTAAAACATGTTCTTTAAATATTTTTACGATATATTTTTCGATTTATGAAGGAAAATATAAAAATTATATAATTTACCCCTTTCATCTACTAGTTTGTAAGGAACCCTCTATGGGCGAGTCTGACTCGCTCTTGTCCGGTTTTATTTCATGATAGGTTTTTTATATCTTTATTTTCTGTGCCAGACGTGATCCAGCCATTCTAGGCCAAGTCTAGTCGAGATAAAGCATGTGTTATTGATAGATAAGCGACGAGCTGCAAACACCGGCTTACATAATTACAGACGCGGTTCATGCTGTGCGCGAATGTTTTGTTTATCAGCTTGTGGTCAATTTACACGAGGATATGGTCATTTTCTGGAAACTGTGTGATATTTATTTGCTATAGCCTCAGTTCACAGAAAAAATAGAAAGGACAGTCGAAGCTTTGACCTTTCGAGTGTCAAAGGTGAATACACAGAATACGACGCCCTATTAAATAGGGTAAATACATAGTTCATGGTGGGTTTTGTGAATGGAAAGGAAAAACTATTTATCTAAGGGATTGGTTTATGATGACAAGCATACGAATGGTGTGATGAGCTGGTAAAAACGTAGTGTGGCTGTATACTCGCCATATATGACACCATGTCTTATAGCCCATACAGACTCACGCCGAGAAAGCCCGAGAACCCCCGAGAAGCGTGAATGTGAGAGGCTTCTCTATGTCTTGTTCTCGGGCTCGCCTGTTCTCCGATCGGTGTCGGTATTTTTGCCCGCTTCAAAGGGTGTCTCGGGCGAGAAAAGAGAAGACTATCACATTCTTGTTCGGTCTCAGTGCGAACCAGGAAGCGAAATCAAGTATACGTGTAAGTGTTTATCCGTTTATAATAGGTATATCTGTTACCATCGTCTGTGTCTTACTTAAAGTTATAATAGGCTATTGCACAAATTAGTATTGTACAATAACACGTCCATAGCGGGTGGGAGCGAGAACATAGTGAGTGTGGACAGTTTATTAAGTCTCGGTAGAAGTCTCGGCGAGACTTCTTGCCGAGACTTCACGGCGTGAGTCTGTACGGGTCTTTAGTTGTACCATTCCCTCCAGCACAGGCCTCTCTAAAAGCACACTATGAATTGTATGACATGATTTACACATTTATTTACCACTAGCAGGGCTTTCAGGATATGGCTGCATGAAGTACTTTACGTACACCTAATCATAAGCAGTCTTTATTTTAGTGCCCAACAAGTCAATAGAAACATGTTGGTCATTTAATCATAATTAATGAATATGAGGTACAGAAATAGCAGATTACCTGGAGACGACAGAGATCATATGGTAATGATAAAATACACATGTTCTGTCTCCATTTCTCGGCTAATGATAAAATGCACATGTTCTGTCTCTATTTCTCGGCTATGTCTGAACAGATAGTAACATTTGCTTTTACAATTTTAGTTAAGATAGAACGCGTATTATTATAGCTTTTGGGGGCTGAGCTGCCCGCGTCCGTAGGAGAATACCCATTAGCACTGATTCCCTACACGCGGCCCCTGGGTGGTGCAATTTAGGCAGCAAAACTCCGGTGGGAGGCTTCGGCCGCGGTTGGACCCACCGGACTGAGTCCGCCCGTGAAGCGACCTAGTCGTGTTTCGGGAGGTGGTCCGGTGAAACCATTGTGAGAGACGGGTCTGGGTAGTTGCTCCGACCACTAGCTTTGTTCAAAACTATGGATCTGCGTATATGGTTTTAATTTCAACTCGATACCTTCACGCGTTCCCGAGATAAAGGTATTGACACCCGGACAGACGGACAGACATACGGACAGACGGACAACAAAGTGATCCTATAAGGGTTCCGTTTTTTCCTTTTGAGGTACGGAACCCTAAAAAACTGTTTTGCTTACTATAGCGATACACTACAGACTTTGACTATGTTAATACTAAAATCTGTGACTACAGAGTATAATTTCTGAGGATTTACATAGGAAGCTTGACTAACGTCTCGAACGAATGAGCCACTCTGGACAGGTAAATAAATCATACAGCTATCTAACTGTATTCATACCTTGACAGTTTTATGACCCTGCTTCTAGAAGTAACTTGCTCCGTCGGGATTTATTTGCTCCGTTTATTTCGCCATTAACACATGGAAAGTTTTGTTTAAGCAAATAGTACTCTTTTCCTTTTTTTTCAAAATCTGTTTTTAGGCTAGTGATCGAGCTGGCGATCAGCCAAAGTGGTAAGAATTTGTCTCTATCGACATATTAAACCATGATCAATACATAGAAGTACTGTTATTAATATTTAAGGATCTTATGGATTTATAGAACAAGTTAGATGTAATATTTTATAGTTATAAACCTTTAATCGATGCTTAGGTTTACGGTCAGACAGATGGAGTATCCTTTGGTCGTTCATGTCGTGGTCTTTACCAAACTATAAAGTTTGTTGCGCTGTATTCCTCTTTTCAAGCTCAATATGGGCTGCATCGCGCGAGCTGGTTGGGTGCGCCTTTTAAGACGCCTATTGTTTGCAGCTTCAAATTTTTTACGTCCCTCTAACCCTCTAATAGTCTCTCCCTTCCCATGTATAATATATTCCCATGTTTAAATATATATTCCCATGTATATATATATATTTCCATGTATATATATTCCCATGTATATATCTCTAACCACGGTCAAATGAAGCGTCTAACGTTCTTATGGTGTTCGACGCTCCGCCTATCCTTAAAGATATAGGCGTGATTGTATGTATGTATTAAGACTCTTTTCTAACATTATTATATTATAGATACCATATTGCCGGATACGTCGAAGGATAACCCACGGCAAGGTGTGCCAAGCATTCTACCAAGTCACTCACAGCTCCAAGCTACGCATAAGTTGGCAAGCGCGTGACCTAGTCCTACGAAATGACCGTGCCTTGACAAAGTGCGTTGAACTATTGGTAGGTAGGTGAACTTATATATATCTAGGTTGATGATAAACTTTTATGAGTGTTTCTTTTTTGACATGATCATCATGATCCGGTGCCTCTCTATCACAAGATGTTGTCATGTCAGCTTAGCAAACAGATCCTTGCCTTGAGCCAAATGGAAAAGCTGTTCAACGCTGGTATAGTAACACCAGCATTGAATACCAGGTCTATTCTCTGATGTTTCTTAATCCAGACTCTTTCTTCTTCCTGCACGTCGTTTACCCTCTAACTTGTACCATCATTGAAGTAGTTGAAGTAGGTACTTTACTTGCCGTAGGACATGGCCAAAACACGTTACTTTGCGTTACCTAACTTTCGGAGTCCAGTTAATATGGAGCATTCTGCGGTAGCATCACATCTCGAAAGCCTTTTAATTTTAAATTATAGAATAATCGGATAATGTTTATGGGCCTATTAAATCTATAAATTTATCTATAGATAAAACAAAAACCATCGACACGAAGAATAAATGAATTAAATCTATTGGTAAAAAACAGATTTCTACTTTTTGTAAAAAGCGCGCGGCATGGGGGCTGCAACAGCTGTTTCGATCGCGCACGGCACCTTTTTTACCGGCTTACAAAAACAAGGAGGAGGTTCTCAATTCATCGGATTATTTTTTATGTATGTTACCCGATTACTCGAAGACGCCTGGACCGATATGGAAAATTATTTTAGTTTGAAAGGATATCTTTTTGTTGTTTCTAGGCAGTCCCATAGAAATTTTATCAAAATCGCTTCAGTATTTTGGTTTTTATAACAAAATAACTGGAAAAATATGTCATTAAACATATACACAACTTGCGTATTTTGAAGTCGTTTTTTTTTTAGTTTTTTTAACGATTATTTGATAAACTATAATTATTTGTAGTATGATATAAAATTATTGACTAATTTTCTCAGAAATACGTGAATATCAGTCTCGTAAAGACATATATATGTTTTTTTCTAATCTCTAAAATTTTCACTTTTGGAAGTTTATTTCGGTCAAAGTACTTAACAAACAACAAAATACTATGTTTTTTTTTAATTTACTTGGATGACATATGTATTTTCAAGCTATTTCATTTAAAAAAAACTACAGATCCGATTTTAAAGAAATTGTAAGGGGACCAATATGAAAGTATATCTTTAAAATAGATAGAATTTTTTAAATCGATTTATAAATGAGGTAACAAATATAAAGAAAACCACCTAATCGAAAACCTCGCTTTTTGAAGTTGGTTAAAAACTATTTTGAATACATTTATTTAATGTATGTTCGCACATTTATCAAGTGCATTAATTTGATTTATAATTACAAATCACTTCACAAATGTACAAAAAGGAGAGAAAAGAGAAGGAGAGAATGGGATAGCTCAAATATCCAACCACTTTAAGAGATCATACACCTGTATTTTTACACAGCCAAAAATGCACTGTGTCTGTGTAAGTACTTTCTTTAAAATATTAAGCATTGACTGCAGATAATTAGCATCTGGCATGAAAAATATACCCACAAAGTCATCACATATTCATTGGTGCTACATTTGTAATTACTGTAGCGGCAGATGGGCTTTATGCCAGATTAGGTCAATAGCCTAACAGAGACGAGACAAATCAGGTTTTTATAGCCAAATAGGTGAGTAAACATGAGCAGTTCATGATGAATAATTTATCTATCAAATTTGTTTACAGTAAATGATAATGATGAATTCATATTATCTAAAACAAGTTTAATGGCTCAAAGTCGATCTGAGAATCGGACCCCCAGTTCTTTATAAAAACCAAAGAGGAAAAGGTGACATTTTCATTTTTTTTTTAAATTATTCACATTGTAAACAAAAATTTACCAATGTTAAAAATAATGTAAAGACTAATGTCTTTTTTTAACCAAATTAAAAAAGAGGAGTTTAACATAGTAAATAATGGAGTTACCATTATTTATAAACTGATTTAGAAAATTATTATTTTTTTACTAAAAAGGATAATATTTTTCAGATTGTTTTATAGATAAACTTTTTATTGTACACACCATAAAATTTACAATCAAGAGAAATTAATTAAAAACTAGCAGTGTAACAACTGGCAGCCTTGGATTGGTCCCATATAAAATTTTATCAAAGTAGGTTCAGTAGTTGAAAGCCCCACGACAACCTGGAGAAACTCATTATAACCGGTAAAGTGGAAGGAACAAGACCCAGGGGACGCAGCCCAATAAGATAATCCGACCAAGTTTCACAAAATCTGGGCACAAAAATCTTTGATATATCAGGCTGAGGATCGTCAGAGATGGAAAGAGATTTGTCTTCATCTGCCACACCAGGGTCGGGAGCATCACGATGCTCAGCAGTGAGCAAACGAATAGAGGAGGAGGAGGTTCAGTAGTATGGTTTTTAACAACTGAAAAAATATAGCATCCAAGTAAACAAAATTGTATACTTACATGTATTTTGAAGTCAGTTAAGTTTTTTAAACTATAAACAAAATATTATATTCGTAAAAATGAAGTAAATCTGAAGAAATTCTTCCACTAAATGAGATATCTAGAGATATGTTATTTTGAGACAGTCAATCCACATGTTCTTGAGAAATTGAGGGTGTTGCTGCAAGGCCTGCAATTACTAAGTACTTAAAAATAAGTTATCTTTTTTAAAAGATATTTATAAAAGATTTCTATATTATCATAGCTTAAATGATAAAGATGAAAAAGGTTGGGGGTTTGAATACTGCCAGAGATTGGACATTTTTATAACATCTGCAACTTAATGATTTTATTTATACAGTTGAGTAATGAGACAAAAAGTTTGGTCATTTGATGTTAAGTATCATAAAAGAATATAAGACTTAAAACATTCAAAATTCGAAGTTGTAAAGTACCATTCTTATCAGTTTGAGGTATCTTAGATTTTAAATCTATTGCTATAATAGGTACCTACTTAAAAAACTGTTATTATTATTTTTTGAGTATTACAGATAAAAAAAAAACATTAAGGAGTTTATAAAGCATCTATAATTATAGATATAGCATTATAATGATTTAAACTCAATATCATAGAAAATTACTGCAGCAAAAGCCACACTACTGAGACAAACTTCAAATAAAAATAGACAGAGTGGAAATAAAATTATTTCTCCGAAACCATCGTGACAGCCCAGTCGTCTGTGCACTCATGTCTCTACACTGCCTGTGCTATTTATAAGTCTGAACACTTTCCTTGAAACTCTGTTAATACAAAACAAATTATAGATATAATAAGTAGGGATAATAGATGGATAGGTCAGTTATTAAGGCAATTGATACCTGTAGAAATTAGTTGATTGTTCAATCCAAAATTATCTTTCTGCTCTATGTACCTACTATAAATAGCACAGCTTTACCCTGGAGTCGATAGCGCCGCATGCAGTACAGCGGAATTATCCACACTGCAGTTCAGTGCGATGGGAACAAGAATGTAAACAAGTCAAAGGAAAACACAGGTGTAATGTAACAATGTAAGTAAGCTCAACAGGTGAAATTTGATGCCCTCGGAAACCGGCTTCTGACCGCAAAAGTAGAAGCAACCTAACCCCAGGAGGACCGCAACTCCTAAACACTTCACTTTCACGACGGCAAACCTTGCAAAATACTCCGCAAATACCAATCAGTCCCCAAAAACATTTCAAAGTTATGTGAATATCATGTGATAAATACCTTTTCCTTCGCACGACCGGCATGTTTTTGTACAGTTTTCGCGAGCAACGCACTTTTACTTTCAGACATTTTTATCACTTTCTCATAACAAAACGTCTTTATTTCAATACACCACAATCTGCATCCGAATTTGGCTGCAGCTGATTTATGTCACACGTCAAAATCCAGCCAAACGCGTGTTACCCCCGTACTGCACTCTTTCGAATGAAAGAAAATTGACACGCTAGCGCCGTGCTGAAGTTTTAACTTGTGATTTGTAGTTCGCTATAGTAATTTTAGATGGCGCAATCTTTATCAGAGTATTTGTTTTTCTACGAATGTTAAAACAGAAAATAGAGTTCAAATATAACTTAGGATAAATAAGGAAATAGGTATTCTTTTCACGAAAGAAAAATAGAATGAGATTGAGAGCAAAGAAAATCGGACTACGATAAAAATACAGTTTTTACCGCCATCTATCGTAGGAAAATACTGGACCAAACTAATAGATAAAAGTCTCCCGAAACAGTCCAACAGCTTGACCATTCTCTTTTTCGTGAATGGCAACAAAAATGCAACAAACATAATTTTTTAATCTGTTTCTTCTTTAGCTGCGTTCTTCGTTCATTCATTGTATTACAAACAAAAGAAAACAAAACGTCAAAACAGAAAATGGAATTTCAAAATTGGATTTGGGTTTAGTTTTTCTCATTCAGAAAGTTTAGAAATAATTTTTGTCCTGTGTTGTGTTACGTGAGATTTTACGTTATTTTGTTCGTCTGATTTACTCAAGATTTGCTATTATTTTACCACAAACAGTAACTACTCCTAATACAAATGGTAAATAACAATATTAACAATCCACTGTAAGAAGTAAAAGAGTTGAGGTAGGTATATAAAAACTTTCAAATTTATTTTCAGGAGCCCAAAACTGAGCTACAGAAAAATGCAATCGCGACAGCGCGTCGCAGAGAGCTGGAAATAGACCAGCGGGCGCTGGACATGCAATGGCTTAACGGCCGCATGGAAACTGGTCGCATGAGCCGCAGTCTCGCGGTTGTACAGCGAGAGGCTGACTTGGAAAAAGAATTTCAGGAGGTAAATAATCTTGCTATATTTTTGATCTCATCAAAGTTGCGTTATCACTAAAGAGGAAAAACCAGTTTTTGCTAGCTTCTTAATGTGGCTCTGGTGGTTCAGGGTTTTATGATTGATGTTAATTAAAATCAAATGAATTTATTCCGTGCGAAGTAGGGCACAACCATGACAATTTATTAGGTTTATGTGTTTGTTACTCATTAAAATCAAACAACTTTGAACGGATTTATCACATGTATATATTGTTCATAATTTCAAGACCTAACGTTTTGTACACTTTGCAGTGTTCGTGGTCAAAGGTGAAACTAGATGCCTAACAGTTTTCTTTTTTTTATTACCAAACCCATAGTACTCAATACTTTTTATTTTTAAGTGTTACCTACGTTCAGTTTAGCTATTTCATTCTGAAAAGTGAAATTAAAAGAAGAAGAGCCTCTATTTTACATAATATATTAATTTTGTAGCGCACTGACCATGCAGCCATTGTGAATGCACGAGCGGCCAGAGAGACATCGCTAGGTATTGAGGTAGCTAAAGTCCGTCGAGAGGAAGTCTGCCAGTTGCTCCGAAGGTAATCATTTCAAAGTTATTGTGAAAAACATGTGAAAAATATGTTGCCCCATGACCATCTATGTTACTGATCCTCCTGTTGATTACTTAATATTTTACATATTATTTGTATTATTCAATCATTCATTATTCAAAAAGGAATGATATTAATTTACAATAATAGCAGAAAAATAATTATTTAGTTGTGTTTATTTGTACATTGTTTTTTATATATTGTTAGGTGCTCTATACAGGTTCATTACCAACCTAATGCTTTGTAACATGATCAATATCGATAACTAGAATTGGAAATAAAAAATTGTAAGTTTCAGTGAAGGCATGTTTGGCTAACATCATTTTGAATAAGCTCACCATTTTAAGGCTTACAATTAAACAGTCTATAGTGTATGAGAAAGTCTGAAAGTTTTTTTTAATTCATAAGTTGGTTTTGCTGTATATTGGTTTTCTAAATAAACCAATATATTTTCAGAGCTACCTTATTGTTACATTATCAATGAGATTTGTCAGAGATCTGTACTGAAATAGACCAGTGACCATTGAGAGTTCCACAGAATGATGAGTTCTCATGGGTCACCAGGTCTGTCTATGTTCAATAATTATAAAATAGGTAATAATATGTTATTTCATATGGTATATAATATGGTAATTCACACTGAAACTATTGATGAAATACATCCACAGACATTATCTACGGGAACATGACCACAGTCTCCGGAAGCTCATAAAGAAGTTGCAATACGGCTATGTGTGCCGAGACCTGCAGCTGCAAATCAAGAACAATGAATACAGAAAACTACAGGAAAAGGTTACTTTCACACACTACTAAAAATTATTTAGTAAATTTTGCCTATGTCTGTCATATTATTATGGTAGTTTCATAACTAATGGATAATAAACTAATAGGAGACTACTAAATTGTACTACTATTTGTACGATTGTATTACTGACTAGTATTTGTTTGTTAAGTGAAACATTATTGCGCACATTTCCATACAATAAGGAAAAAAACTTGTCTACCCATAAACATTCTTTGGTTTCAATTATTCTTTTTTATCTGATGGGAATCATAAATGGCTATGCCTCTACGTTCTGCTTTTTCCGAATTTCGACGTAACTACGAAGTTTAAAAAAACACTAAAGTCAACATTTTGAAACAGCAAACAGTAGATGATCCCAATCAAATTAATACAAATACAAATGATTTTATTTTCTCAAAAGACGAAATTTTACATATTACTGCAGTTAACGGTGGACCTCAAACTCGGCAAAGCCTGTATCTTGAGGCCCGATGCTGAATAATTACTAAGTAGAATGCGCACACTACAGTCACTTAACTTTTTACTGAGAAATCTGAGAATTTAAACTATTGATTATAAGATTAAATTACATGATATTAAATTAATTAGCAGTTATAATACCATTATTGTTAATAAGATTATTGACATAAAATACATTATAGAAATAGAAATAGAATTATCGAAATCGGATAATATTTGAGGGTTGAAAATATTTTTCTCCTGCTAATGAAATTTATAAGCTTCCAGAGTGGGTCTTCGCCATATAATCTAGGTGTTTTTGGATCGCGAGTGAATTGTTTTTTTCTAGGCAAGAGTGCACCATCGTAGATTGCAATAGTTGCTTAAAATCAGGTGAGTTAGTAGTCAATCGCAAGCCTATTTGTGAATAAAAGAAAAACAAACACTAGAAATAGCTAAAATCGACGTGCTTTTAATATGATTGGAACGCGCGGAGGCCATGGGATGAGATGAGGCGAGGCGACAAATATATATGTATAAAAAAATATTAGACGATGTGAGTGCGGCCGCTGATAGAGTCCGATCAACCGGGGGCAAACAGATAATCTGGGAAACTCCGTCCAAACCGGACACTACCAGTGACCACATTAACAAAAATACTAGTATTTCAGTAATTAGAAATAAGGATTGTATGCACATCTTCAGCATTCATGCTCACCATCAAAGGCTCCTTGCGGCGGTGTCGTGTGGCGGGTCGCCCTCTTCCCTAACATATGGTTATGAGGGTGATGGCTGGCACATGCGTCATACTCATGATCGGGTGCTCCTTGCGGGTCGCTGGTTTGCTCGTCGTATGCACATAACATAGTAATAAGTAATTAAATTAAAACAAAATCATTTTCCCGTAAAGATAAGTAGTAAATAATAGTTTGTAATTATGACAAAGGTCACAGACCCTGTCTGTGGAGCTAAAAAAAATAAATGATTATAACTTCACAGGCCGAAGAGAAATATGCCAGTTCTGTCCTCCTTGGTTCCCTTTACAACAACCAAGAAGCTCAAGAGTCTGAAGATAAGCTGAAAATGGAACAGAACATACTGTACAGGAAGGACCTCCAGCAACAGCTGGTCAATAGGGAACAACAGAGACGGTGCACTTATGAAGACACTCTCATTGAGAAAAAGATGCTCGAAGATATAATGAGGACTTTGGCTGATGAGGATCAGAGGTAATTGTACTTATGTAGTTTTACTCTTTGTCTCAGAGAAAAAAGGGGTTTATAAGTTGTTTTTTAAAATTCACAGATAGGCTTCTGCTTGACTGCTTATTCGCCTGTTGTTAAGAAAAACGTCGTGTGCACTTCTGTACAAAAAGGAGAAAACTGTTTTCTTCCCCAAGATATTATGTGATTTCGATACCTAATTCTTTTTTTTCTTTTTGGATTCTGTAGTAACTACAAGAAACCCTTGTAAATTCTTTTTTGAAAGACCTTTTTGCAAAGTGGTCTAAACAAAATACTTGTCAAGTGGTTTTCATTTAGATTACAAAATTAGCTACGGAATCCTACAGGTAGCGGCACGAAACTCAAGCGACCGTTATTGCGCAGAAGTCAAAAATTAGGTATCATAGGGAGGCTAGAGGGACGAAAGGTCCGCGTGCGTAGTGCCAGTTGGCTAGCCAGTCGTATTGCGTCCCCCGCCCCGATACGACGCTCCGCGGACTTCTGAGTGTACAGTCGCGTTCTAAATTGTATTGTTATATTGTTTTTAGTTAAGTTTGAGTTCGTTTGTTATTGTTGGTTTTTAGTAGATAGTGAATATGCCTAGAAGAAATACTGTTTTGAAAAGACAGGCACGAAAAATGGCGTATGACGTGCATTGTTTTGTTAAAAGAGAAACCAATGAATTGATTGATTCTTTAAAACAAATAAAAAGTGAGATTGATGAAGCAAATATTTTGCTCACTTAATCACTCTGTCACATGATCAACTTTGTATGGAAGTCGTTTTTTTCATTTACTGATTTAAATAAAAAGGAGGTTAATCTTGAATAGTAAAACGACCTCTTACAAGTTATGCAAAACTTTAACATTAACTATTTATTAATATTTTCGCGCGCGACAGTACCTAATATCCTCCACATTTCGCTCAGTGATTGACTTACTATTTATTTAAATATGTTCTTGAAATTATTGGGTTATATTAATTAAAGTTATAATTGTATTATGTTCACGACGGTACCCATGCACAGCTTTCCCCTCCACATTTCGCTTAGCGTTAAACTTACGTGCCGCTACCTGTACCATATGCGTGTGTCGACATGGTCTTAGCAACTTATTTATATTTGGTGAAGATAGCTTATAAGACATTTCCATACCTTTATGTAAAACGGTTCAGCCGTTTGAGCGTGGAAGAGGAACAAACACATACACACATGCACAAACTTTCACATTTGTATAATAATATTGGTGATATTTGTTGCTATGACTGAAATAAAACGTCCAATCGTGATTTTTTAACGAATGGACAACAAAATAAAGTAAACGTTATGAATATTCATTCATACTGTTATCATAACATATAAAATATGTGTATATATCATTAAATGTAACCTATGGCATTTTTTAGCCGAATTGGCCGACTTTAGTTTCAACCGCATACGGTGGTCTTTTTCAAAAGGAGAAGCGCAGACGTCACCACCCGAAGGACGTCTCGTCTGGTACTGCGAGCTAAAGCTCGCGCCGTGCTTGACGTCATCGGGCATGAGGGCGGAGGTGGTTAGTTGATCGTCCTGCGCCGGTTCCGCTGCAAAATTTTCCTCGCTGGAATCTTCTTGCGTGATGGAAACATTCCAGCACACTGAACTCACAAAGTCACCACCAAACTCCCAATCATCCTCCCGAACTCCATGAAGGTAAGACTTCCAGGTGGGTGGGGGGTCCTTTTGAAAAAGACCGCCGTATGCGGTTGATACTATAGTCGGAGAATCCGGCTCAAAAATAGACGTTTGTTCAAATAAAAACAAATAATGTACTTTAATATTTCACTTAAAGTGTTATATTAACATTTGGGCTAGAATATTTGTGAATAGTTCGGGGAAAGCACTATATGCCGTAACACAGGCCGTGATACTAGTTACCAAGGGCAACAGCAACCGCTTATACTGGATCAAAAAATCTAGCCAATTAACATGTATTTGTACTTCTCTGAAAACTTTAAATAAATGAATTTTGAATTTGACATTTATGAAAACACGTTAGACTTCTATATGACGTTTTGTTAACTTGCAGAGAGTTGGCGCAGAAGCGAGAGACGACCAAACGTCTCCGGACAGAGATGGTGGCGTTCCAACAAGCCCGCGACGCGTGGAAACAGAAACAGAAGCAGATAGTGGTCAAAGAGGAGCGGGAGATTGAGAAGCAGAATGAGGCCATGGCAGACAGGAGCGCTGCCATGTTAGTATATCATCGTCACCTCGCACAAAGAGTAATTACCCCCGAGAGTATCTATGACGCTTCCTCTGTTTAACGTTGAGTCAGCGCGTTTTGATTTCTGCCAATACCATCCAGGGCGTGATTTGTTGCGTTTTCTGTAACTGGAGTAGCAATTTTTTTTAATATACAGATTTGTAGAGATTAAAAATATAATAATTTCAGTTTTTTTTTAAATTAAAATTGAATTGAAAAATTGACAAGTATCGTTAATAAAAAATACTATTATCTATTATAAAAAAAGTATCTAAGTACATTAAAAGAAAAATGAAATATCTGACTCCAGAAAAGCAGTTTTTGCAGTCGTAACTTACGATTTCGTTACGCTTGATACGATGTTGAGTGTACGTTTTTTGTGAGAAAAGTATGCATAAAATCGCTGTAAAATTTAATAAATGTGCATTATTTAGAATAATTATAGTAAAATAACTTGTTTATCAAGTTCAAGACAAAGTTCGTTGGAAAAAAATGCGTTTTTTCGTAACCTCCAGCTTAAAAACGTGTTTTTTTTTTCGGGAGATGTATTATAATAATTACAAAAAATATAGCCGTGTCATAGGCTGTCAGGAGTGAAGACGAAACTAACGACACCTCGCACATCAAAATCGGATAAGCCATTTAGGCTGTCATAGAAACATACATATATACCCCCATACATACACTGGAAAACATAACCCTTCTTCTTACACAATCTGGTAAAAATAAAACAACGATGATACAGCGATTATAGTGCACTAACCAAAGCGGTCTTAAGAGTACAAGTGAAACGGCATCATACCATAGTAACGTAACCCTCTCGCTCACTCACGCGTACTGTGCTCGCTCACATATTTACATATTTGCGTAGTGTGTGTACTGACTATGCCATATGTCGGCGTCATATGCTATGACCGCAAAGCGAACGCGTTTTAAAAGAGTCAAAAGAAAACTTCAATAACTTTGTCATTTCTTAACGGATTGTATTATATATTCGAAATCATAATATAATGTAAGTCACAGGATATATTTAAAATAAGCTTTGTCTGCTTGAATCTCATTGCATGCATTTATGATGATAATAATAGGTACGTGTGGTGCGCAATTAATATTACATTTTTATAAATTACAGAATCGCGGAGCGCGAAAGAAAACGACTCGAAAAGGAAGCACTTAATGATAAAATTTGTGCGAAAATATTGGCCGATGAAGTAAGTTATTCAATTTTATGGGATATTTGGGTCTAGCAATTTACTCACTTTCAGAGTAACAGTACAGTGAGCAGTATTTTGAACAGCTTTCTTCTCTTTTTAAGGTACTGTAGTCAAATACGAACCCTTACTAGTTTCGCCATGTCGGCCGTCTGTCCGTCTGTACGTCCCGTCCGTCCGTCTGTCTGCGGCTAATTTCAAAGACTAGAAACTTATTACTAACTTATTTACTTTTGATTAGTACTAGAAAGTAAAGTAAGTTGTAATATAGTATGGGTATACATATTTACCCGCCCACAAAATGGTAGAATTAAATCTTGAAAAAGATTCGTCTTCACTCCCTGAGTATCGTAGGCTATATTTTTGTAATAATAATAATATATCTCTCGTATAAATAAAAAATGCGTTTTTTCGTAACCTCCAACGAACATTTTCGTAATAAACAAGTGATTTTACCAGAACTATTCTAAAGAATGCGCATTTATAATCTTTTAGTGATTTTACACATACTTTCTGAGAAAAAAACGTACACTCAACAGCGTATCAAGCGTAACAAATCGTAGGTTAGACTGCAAAAACTGCTTTTCTGCAGTTGGGTATTTTGTTTTGTTAAATATAGATACTTGTTACTAAAAAGTGCTATCAGTTCTACGTGCTATGTGCCCTACCCACTGCCACCAATCCGCTGTGTTATGTAGGTGACTATTGTACATCTACGGATCTCTTCGTTTCTGATACGATCTCGCATAGAGACCCCGACGCAAAGAGCTATGGAGAGGGCTATGTTCGGGGGAACATAGCCCTCTCCATAGCTCTTTGCGTGACTTTGAGCTTCCTTATAAGGCCCTCAGTAAGTGACCAAAGAACTAGTTATGTTTCTTTAATGTAAAATCTAAACCCGCCTGCGTTATGGCTTTCAGGCTGAACGCAACGAACGCGAGAACATAATAAAATCGCTACAAGAACAAGAGTATCTAGAGAAGAATGCGAACGACGATATTGGAGGCAAAGAAAAGTTGGAGAGAAGTAAGACTGATGCTAAGGATGCTCTCACGGCGCAGATGGAGAATAGGAAGAAACTCGCCGCTGAAGCCAAAGAGCAGGAGGCTAAGTTCAGGAAGGAGGTAAGAGAAGTGATGGTGGGGAGATAGAGAGATAGTGAATGAACAGAAGGAAGACTAAAGAGGCTCTTACAGCGTACAAAGACAATAGGGAAAACATCAGTGTAGATACCAAGGAAATGGAGGCAAAGTTCGGGCTGGGAGCAAAAAAATAGATGAGTAGGAGTTAGAAGCCGGTGAGAGAGAGAGAGAGAATTACACAAATAACTCATAAAAAATATTTTTCCAGACTGAAGCGAAAATAGAGGCGGATAATAAAAAGGAACGCGAGAAAGAGATCGAAAGACGTCGGAAAGGGAAACAGTACTCCGAAGACTTATTGCAACAGATACAGTCCAATAAGGAAAAGAAACAGAAAGAGAAAGAGTTAAATGATTGGCGCGCGAAACAAGTTTGGGATCACCACAAGGCTTGGTAACGTGTTATTATATTTTTCAAATCATAATACATATATCAGAAATCAGAAAAAAATTATTGCAGAAACTGGTACATAAAATATGGTCATATAAAAAAATGTTGTCTCACAGCTTACCCATTTCGGGCGTGCAATATATAGGTAGGTAATTTTTTTTGTATTTTTAATAATCCTATTTACATTTACATAATTATTTTAATATGCTAATTTTGATGCCACATTTGACCGTGGTTAGAGGGTTAGGTGGGAGAGGGAGGGTAATAGGGTTAGGAGGTATTGGAGGGTAAGATGCAATGTTGGTCTGCAGTGACAGATTCAATACAGTTCGAAAAATGTGCTTTACGAGGCCTGTTCACATTGTTTGAAAGTTAAGCATTAATCACAAGTGCTGTTATTTATGATACAAAGGGTGGTTAGTTGTTTTTTATAAATATGTTGACGAATGTAAGATTCAGTCGTGGGCTTAATGTCATCACGAGTTTGTAAAAATGAATTCGTATTATATAACGTCTTTAAATACAGTTGTGAGAAAACAGATATACCTACCGATAGAAAATATATATATTTGGTTAAATAGTCAATAAAAAAAATGGCGCCACATCTTATTATTATTACACGCTTGGGTGAGGCTGCATTTAAAGGATGCACTCCAAGCGTAATGGAATGAAGCATAAGAGTCTGCGTGCTTCACATCCGGTCACCAACCCACGTTTGATCACCAACTCCCTTGTTGGAAAGCGTTCCAACAGGTGGTCAAACGCAGACCTATTCGCATTAAAAATAGATATATCGTAGTTGGAATGTATGGGCGGAAATTGTTTTCATCTCTGCGCAATCGTGATTTACAACTACTAAACTCATCTTCCAGGGCCGAGGAGGTATCGAATGAGCGCAAGACAATAATTCGGGAGCATGCGCCCCCCCTCCTCGGGTATTTACAAGCCGGAGTGCTGACCAAGAGCGACTTGCCTACGGTAATAGAAGGCGCCAGCGCAGATCCGGAGCTAAAGAAGCTGGACATCGGCGCGATGGCGACCACCAAGCAGCCGCGTCGGTTCTCTAAGTGCAACGCACAGTGCCGCGTATTAAGAGAATACTGACACGTTCCTTTTATTGATGAATGGGGTATGTTAAGGTGGGACGATTTCTTTACAAAAGTATTTTTAATAAACCGATTTCCAAAAAGGAAGAGGTTCTCAATACGTCGGAATCATTTTTTTTTGTATATTTTTATGTATGTTCCCCGATTGCTTGAGTAATTCAGTAAGAATTTTTCAAATCGGTCCAGGTATCTTGGTACACACCAGGACCGATTTGAAAAATTCTTTTTTATTTGTCCATGTGACCAAATAAAAAAGAATTTTATCAAAATCAGTTCAGTATTTTTGTAACAAAATAACTGGAAAAATATGCCATCCAAGTATACGAATTAAGTATTTTGAAGTCGTTTTTTTAATGATTACTTGTTATCAATGATGGTTGAAAAGAGTATAGTTTTACAATGAAGTAATTTTGGTTAGCTTTAATATCGGTCTTCGGCAAATCATGTTCGTTGAAGAAAACGAGATTAATAGCAAATTTTATTAAAATGAAATATTATCGAAAATTATGGATGAATATTTAATTGTAATTTTTGCTATTAAACTCAACTTTTATCTTCAACAAATGTTATTTGCCGTTAATAAAAATCGATATTAATGGTAATCACAAGTAGTTCATTGTAAAACTGTACTCTTCTCGGTTATAATTGGTAAAGATACTTTTGTATGGAAACCGAACCACCTTAATTAATCTCTTAGATATTTACTCATTATTTGAAACTAATTAAGAAACTTAAGAAACTTTAAATATTTTTGCGTTTGAAGTTTTTATATTTTTTATTGTATTTCAAAGTTTTGTAGTGGAGAGTTGTGTTACAATATACGCCTAGCATTTTTGATCAATGATTACCATTTAGTTAATAATATAACAAGATCTCGCTTTTTTATTTATTTTCTATAGAATATGTTAGAAACTGTTAAAATATTTTTCATCGGGACAACTGGAACCTGAAATAAAAGTGAATGAAATGTAAACCATAGTCAAATGGACTGGGCGTAGCTTGTGACGTCACAGCGTCAAAACTTTGGCAAATAATTAAATGTTTTCATTTTTTTTTTAGTTTTGAATGAAAACATAAATAATTGATTTTCAACTCATACTTAAATACCCCATTGTTTTAATTGAAGAATTGTAAGAGCTTGTGTACTGTGTAGACAAATTCTTCAAAACACATGTTTTTGTCATTCAGTGTCATATTTTTTTTAATGTGACAGTGTCATTGTAATTTGAGACTGATATCTTGTGATACATTTACTTAAAATTATCAATAAATAATAAATTTTCCATGCATACGAGTTTTTTTACAACCCTCGTCGAATTAGTAACCATATGGATTACCTACATGGTTGTTTATGCAGGTAGCCAATTTCATACTGCATATAGATATATATATTTTTAATCAACTTCAAAAGGAATGTTCTCAATTCGGTTGTTTTTTTTTGTTACCGCATGAATACGCGCTTATAAACTGATTTGAAAAATAAATAAATTTGAAAGAATATTTTTTCAGATTGGTCTCATATAGTTTTCATAGATTTCATCGAAATCAGTTTAGTACCTACTTTTGTTTATAAAACAAAATAACTGGAAGAAATGTGTCGTCGAAGTAAACAAGATTTTTCGTTTTTTTTAGACTATAATTAACTACAATCTCGGGTCAAGCCGCTCGTTTGGTAGGCATCAGTGGGACCGAAGCTAACACTGAGAGGTCTATTTACATAAAATATAAAAAAATACAGAAACTAGGTATATGGATGGCAAATGATACTGTTGTACAATATGGAATTTATCAAATCTGGGCTATTGGGATGAAATGGTTATGACTTAGAAAATTCGTTTGTTGACTGATGCTCCCACACAGTGAGTAAGATAAGGTACTTCTGTGTGGGAGCATCAGAATGAGAGCACGGCACCTGCCTATTTTGTGTCATTAACCAAAAATATTGAGGCAGGTGATGACTCGCCACCCACTAAATGGGCCCCCATAGCGTCGCTGCATGTTGGCGCCGGAGAAGCAACATCGATGTGTGGCTAAGGGTGTTGAGAGGTATGTTGCGCGTTCACTGAGAGCTAATAGCGGCGTTATGCCCTTTAACACTTCCACCGTGGAGCTTAGGTATCCACTACAAAGCCGGCCGGTTGAAGTTAGGGGTCTCAATTAGCCCCAGGGAAACATCGGGGTACGCGATGTCGCCACTCACCGACGGCTCGCCACAAAGCCGCCCCTGCGTTAAAAGCTATATGTAATTATTATTACTTGACTGCACGTAGGTGGGTAAATATCATTTGGGTGTATTTCTATTTATTTATGTGGTTAAGTACCTAAATGTATATGTTACCTCCTATAGCCAGAAGGGCTGGACCGATTTTGATGCTTCTCGACTGCCATAATTTTTTATATATATTTTTCGTAGTAATAAAACTCGCAAAACATATACAACTTTTTTTACCTTGTCCCTTGTGAGAATAATATAGGTAAGTATTTTACAAATTGTTCATTTTAAAACAAATAGTGCTTGTTCATTATTTCTCGTGAAAACACTTAAATGAACAACTATTTGAGTGTTAAAAAAATGCTGTTTAAAAAAATAAAACCGGACAAGTGTGATTCAGACTCGCCCACTGAGGGTTCCAAACAAACAAACTAGTAGATAAAAGGGGAAAATCATATATTTTTTTATATTTCATGAACCGAAAAATATACATCGTAAAAATATTTAAAAACCTGTTTTAGCCTATGCTAATGAAGCTCTTTCATATGATACGTTTAAAATTTGGACCCTCATTCCTTGCATAAAGACACAATTTTTATTTGTGATTAAATTAAAAATGTCCAGTTTTCGGATTTTTTCCTATATGTGTATTCTAACACAATGCTTCTTGCCAAATTTCATAGTTCTAGGTCAACGGGAGTACTCCATAGGTTTTGATTCCATTGTGAGTGTCGAAATTTGCGTTTTTACTACATATTCGGCTGTAACTTATTTTTTTACGAAAACTGAGAAATTTTATTTTTCTTTCTGCAGCAAGAAACTATGTATCTGCGTATATGGTTTTAATTTCAACACGATACCTTTACGCGTTCCCGAGATAAAGGTCTTGACAACCAGACAGACAGACAGACGGACAACAATGTGATGCTATAAGGGTTCCGTTTTTTTCTTTTGAGGTACGGAACCCTAAACATTGTGTAATAAAGATTTAATCGACAATTTCGGTACTAAATTAAAACGACTGTAAAATAAAAACCGCTTTGGAAATGCTTTAAAGCAAACAGCGTTGAAAAGAGGCGAAAGTCAAACAATAATTAAGTGGAACGATGGTTACCACGGGCGGTTACCGCTCGAAATATTTAACCGAATCTAATTAATTCCAAATACGAGTGGGGAATATTAAAAGGGTGGTGTATGGTGTCCATTTTTTATGTAGGTACTGGACGTGTTTGCAAAATATAACTCGTTTTTAACATGATACAATATAATAATAAAAAACACGATTAGAAAAGAGCTAAGTGCGCGTTTACCTCTTTTATACAGTAGGTATTCAAAATTTTTGAATAAAAAATTTATTAGTTAGAAAATAACAAAAAGTTTGAAACACCCAGACAGAACAAACATCCATGCTCATCACACAAATGTTTGCCCAGGGTGGGGATCGAACCCACGACCTAGCTCGGGAGGTAGACATACTACCAACTGAGCCACAATGCCAGTCAGTAGAAATAGAACTTTCGGAACCAGTCATGCATCGAAATTGCAACGAGCATTTATATTGAAAAAAAAAACAATTATAATATTAGATATTTCTGAGTGTTTTACACACTATAGTATCACAAATTTATAGACAGTTCAATTTTTTTTTCAAAAATCAAAAGTTTATTTTTGAACTGCATTTTTGTTTTTTTATAAATTTCTAAACTAAGTAATAAAATATCCACAAAATTTACAAAACATGGTTACTTCGTCGGAGTTGCGAGAGTTAGCATTTTTTCGCAATAAAGTAATAAAAGGCGCCGCATCAGCGCTGCGGCGGCCGCAACACGAGTAAACGGCGGGCGTCGGCGATAACCATCGCAACTGCCCTTCTATTCCACCCTGTATACTATGGAATCCAGATACAGTACCTTAACTTCATCATGATCATCATCTCAGCCATAAGAAGTCCACTGCTGGACATAGGTCTCCCCCATGGATTTCCAAAAAGACTGATTGGAAGCGGCTTGCATCCAGCGTCTTCCCGCCACTTGTATGAGGTCATCTGTCCATCTCGTGGCTGCTCTTCCTACGTTGCGCTTGCCGGTACGTGGTCTCCACTCGAGAACTTTTCGGCCCCATCGGCCAACTCGTTACTCGTAACCTTAACTTACTATAACTTTATTAAACCGAAAACACACTGATACTTTTTGTTTTGGTAAACATCTTGGCAAGATAATGAGGAATTAAACAGACGCAACTAAGCATCCCCTTGTTAGAATCTAGCTATAGTAATTAAAGATCTGGTTGGTGGGTTACTTTATAGCGATGCAAAGTTGGCTCACGCTTGTTTTTACCTTGTTTTTCTGTAATTAAGAGTGTGAGATAAAAGTTCAAATGAACCTACTTTAAATTGTAATATTTTTAAGTCTCATCAACATTTTGTGTCACGCTCTTAATTGCAGAAAAACCAAGGTAAAAACGGGAGAGAGACAACTTTGTATTGCTATATGAGTTGAGCGTTGTATCTCTGTTGTATCTCTAATTCTCGAATGTTCTGTAACTCACGAATATATTGCAAAAACTGAAGTAAAACAATATTTTCTAACATAATAAACAAAACCAAATAACTATATAGTTTCTGTTTCCACCGTTACCACTAACTGCTTAAGACTGGAACTGGTGAATTTATCGTACTACATTTTGTATTTTCTGAAATTAATTCAAATGCTTGAATTATTCAGAGAAACGTGGTCTCTTACTATGGCCCTTATAAGGAAGTTCAAATTCACGCAACGAGCGATGGACAAAGCAGAGAGCTATGATCGGAGTCTCTTTATGTGAGATTGGAGATTGAATTAGAATTAGAATGAAGAGATCTGTAGACATACGAAAGTCATCGATAAAGCAGAATGAATTAGCAAGTTGAAGTTGCAGTGGGCTGGGCAAACAGCATGCTGAATGTCGATCGATGGGGCTGAAAATTCTAGAGTAAAGACCACGCAGCAGCAAGTATAGCGTAGGAAGACTTGGTGGACAGACGACCTCATACATCTGATAGGTAAAAGCCAGACGCAAGCCGCTTCCACCGGTCTTTTTGGAAATCCATGGCCTATGTCCAGCAGTGGACTTCTGGTGGATGAGATAATGATGATGATCCACTTAGCAATAAGTCACGTAAATGTGCATGAAATTAGATATATAACCAAACCAGATAAACTATAATGTACCTAGGTATAACAGATAAATAAATAATTAGGTTATCATATCCGCCACATCGGATTTTTTTATATCGTCACACGCGCAGTGTCAAGATGACCAGCCAGTACTGGTCTTCCGGTAGAATCAACGAGATTAAGAAACCGTTCTGTTTTCGTTTTTGGAGCGGTTTACCTACGTCACTGCACTGCGCTTCCCCAACCCCATTTTGTTGGTCGAATCGACACTTCATACCCTGCGTTATTTGCCCCACATAAGCTTATCGGAGGGTTACAAAAATTGCGCTCGTGTAAATAAGTATTGCACCGTTGACAGTCCACGTTTGTATCACGATGGGACTGATAAAGTTAATCGAAATAGGTGAATCAAAAAGCTTTTTTATGATACGTATAAAATATAAAAATGGAATGTACAAAGGCAGCGATAGCAAGGATGAAGTGGCTTTTCCAAGCTTTTGTCATTTTTGTTTATTTGTGCTCTCGGCATATTTTTCTGTTTTTATTTTTTTAAGGTTTTAACTGGTTTTGCTTTCCGAGTGGATGCTTGAGACTGATTCTACCTATAGGTTGAAAAATAGAAACTGATTAGCCTTAAACTACATTGCATTTTTATAAGTAGGTAGAGTACTTAGAAGAAATATTTAATTTAGGATGTGCTCATTATGGTCGTTTTAAAATAATCGTCGAGACCATTATTTTCGCTAGTAAGTAAGTAGGTAGGTACATGTAAGGCACATTTTTCCATACAACAGGAAAAAACATTTTCTCCATCTAACCATTATCTGATTTCGATGATTCTTTATAAATAGGTAGGTACCCTTTTAATAGGTAGCTATACCTACTTGTACGAAAACAAATCTTGGACGTATATCAAATTTGTACTTGTCGTTTCGATTTGAAACTTTGTGTACGTATATTAGTAGGTACCTACTGATGAAAATACTATATTTTAACCGACTTCCAAGAAGAAGGAGGTTCTCAATTTTTTGTTTGTTCACCGATTACTTCGCCGATTACTATGAATTGATTTTGATGATTCTTTTTTGTTTGTTATGTAATAATTCAGAAGTGGTCCCTTAAACATTTTATCAAAATCGGTTCAGTACTTTGGTTTTTATAACAAAATAACTGGAAAAATTTTACCCAAGGAAACAAAATTGCGTATTTTGAAGTCGGTTGCTTTAGCTTCTTAAAAGTTGATCTGATGATGCCTCGTGGAGTGGAGGGCGATGTGGAACTCTTCAATACTAAGTTTGTGTCTGGTTTGGTTCAACGATTCCAATAAATTGCTCTTAGTGACGAAGGTCTGATGTGGCCTCGTGAAAGGCGATGTGATGGTTATGTTCAATTAATACTCGAGTTTGGGGCCATTTTGTACGTTTTAATGATTATAATGAACAAGAATTACACATGGTGACTGTGATTGATGCACCTTTTTTATGAATTTGGCTAAATAATTTTAGTTTTCTTCTTTTTCTTCTCCATTCTTTCTGCATAGTCTGCCAGAGCTTGCTTAAAGGCCAACTGTTCCTCTTGATGTTTTCGTTCCTTTGTACCCCAAGCTGTCTTCTCCATGTACCAGTTTACATATTTTTCGTAGTCCTGTAAGTATTTTATTATAATTATTTTGTGTGAATAATTTCGAGTTGTGTACATAGACTCCATAGTAGTTAGTAGTAGATAGACATAGTAGTAGACCCAGCCCCGGATCTAGGTGGGGCAAACCGGGGCACCTGCCCCGGACGGCATGTTCAGGGGGCTCAAAAATCATAATTTATATGATTAAAAATAAAATAACTTGCTCCACAAAGCGCCTAGAATACGAAAGCTTGGTTGACTCACCGTTAACTTTTAAGAAAAAGGCGCCACATAGATAATAATTATATTAAGTTTTTGTAAGTAAGTTATTTTAAGCGCTGGAGAGAGGGGCGCCACCGTCAAGTTTCTGCCCCGGTTCGAAAAAATCGTAGATCCGGGGCTGAGTAGACCTAAAATTTGTTTTGAGAATACAATTCCAGTCTAGTCAGTCGGATTAGGGAGTAGCACAGACTAGAAAAAAGTTGGTGTACGTACCAGCAGTTCTACATACGCCTAGTTTTGATTTAAATTTACAGTTTAATATAAAAACTAGCTCGTTACTGCTAGCTACTCGCGACTTCGTTCGCGTTAATGTGATTGGTCACTTTTAGCTTATGAATAGGATTTTCAGATTTCCTCTCGACTGGAAAGGTTTGAGAAGATAATGGTATATAATAATTATATGAAACCTTAGTCTTATTTTAAGAGAACAATACAACAGTACATAGTCTACTGCACACAATGGGGTAGGGTTGAAAAAAAAATCATAAAATCATATACCTACATGTACGGAGTGCCATCATCCCTATACTTAGTCTGGCCATAAATACTGTTACAGTTAAAAATAAGAAAGATATTACATTTGAATTTGGAATCTGTCATTTTTATACGATTGTTCATTGAGTTTTCTAATTTTGGCGCCAATACATTGTACAATATTTTGCGATATTAAAATGGAGTGGGGTGATAAAGAGAACCGAATCGCTGTGATTGCATTACACAAAGTTGGTATGGAGCCAAATGCAATTTTTAAAACTCTCCATACGCTTGGTATTAGTCAAATGTTTGTGTACCGGGCTATTAATAGGTACAATGAGACCTCCTCTGTTTGTGACAGAAAAAGATCTGGCCGTCCACGTAGTGTTCGTACGAAAAAGGTGGTCAAAGCAGTAAGGGAAAGAATTCGAAGAAATCCTGTCCGAAAGCAAAAGATTTTATCTCGCGAGATGAAGATAGCACCCAGAACCATGTCGCGTATTTTAAAAGATGACTTAGGACTTGCAGCCTATAAGAGACGCACTGGTCATTTTTAACTGATAATTTAAAAAAGAATAGGGTGGTAAAATCGAAACAACTACTGAAGCGGTACGCAAAAGGAGGTCACAGAAAAAATTTGTTTACGGATGAGAAAATCTTTACAATTGAGCAACATTTTAACAAACAAAATGACCGTATTTATGCTCAAAGCTCTAAGGAAGCTTTCCAATTAGTCGACAGAGTGCAACGTGGGCATTATTATCCGACTTCAGTGATGGTTTGGTGGGGTGTTAGCTATGAAGGAGTGACTGAGCCATATTTTTGTGAAAAAGGTATCAAAATACCATTCTTGAGAAGGTAGTTAAGCCCCTTAACAACACCATGTTCAAAAACCAAGTATGGTCCTTCCAACAAGACTCGGCGCCAGGTCATAAAGCTCGGTCCACGCAGTCTTGGTTGGAAGTGAACGTTTCGGACTTCATCAGAGCTGAAGACTGGCCGTCGTCTAGTCCTGATCTTAATCCGCTGGATTATGATTTATGGTCAGTTTTAGAGAGTATGGCTTGCTCTAAACGCCATGATAATTTGGAGTCCCTAAAACAATCCATACGATTGGCAGTGAAGAATTTTCCCATGAAAAGAGTGCGTGCTTCTATTGATAACTGGCCTCAACGTTTAAAGGACTGTATTGCAGCCAATGGAGACCACTTCGAATAAGCTTTTATATTTTAAATTGTTTTATATTTATGTATTAAACTAACACACTGTAAAAGTAATAAATATTATTTGCAATAAAAAAATATTTTTTTTCTTCGTGACAATATTTATGGCAAGACTAGTTATATCATCACTTTCTAAAAATATTTGGTCTGGACAGACAGATATGGCGAATTTATAAGGGTTCCTCGTTGTTACTATGGAAGCTTAAATATTAATTTTCCATTGTTGTCGGTCTGTCAAGAACTTTTTCTTCCCGTAAGTAAATCAAAACGTACAAGATACTTCCCAATGACAATTTTTATTATCATCATTCCATGTTTATCACTGCGCAGGTAAAACCGTGAGGCACAGCAGCTGTGCCTGCTAGAAGTTTTTTTTTTTTTTTGTTAACCTTTGCTGTCCCACTGCTGGGCAAAGGTCTCCCCCATTTCCTTCCACAAGTCACGGTCCTGCGCCATCTGCTGCCAATCTTTTTGGAATTTGCCAAGATCGTCACGCCAGCGTTTCCTAGGTCTACCTGGACGGCGTCGTCCATCTTGCGTCCACTGCGTGACGATCCGAGCCCATCGTTCTGGATGCATGCGAGCCACATGCCCCGCCCAATCCCATTTTCTAGTAGTTTATATTAATTTTACTCACGACTTTCTCTTCAGTTGCATCTTCAATTATAAAATTATACACATCAATTGGAGACAGACCGCGTGCTGCTATTCTGAAATACATTAAGCGGGTGATATGTATTTGCGTTTTTAACAAAGGTCTACTGTGTGCTACGAAATACAGGTTTAGTTCTACTTTACCCATTAGGTACTATACTATAGACAAGTATATCTTATCAACTACGTGGCAGTGAGGAGACCTTTCTGTTAAACATCTTCAGCATGGATTTTGTTGCCTGAGTGCTAGTTTGACCTATCTACCATTGGTAAAGTTTCACAGGAGAAGAGATTTTTGCTATAATTTTTTGAAAAAGCTATATTTGTAAAGTTTGGGAGTCTTTTTTATAAATGAGTCATATATAGATACCTACTCGCTTTTTGAAAAAATAGAGAATTAAACTCTTCTCCTGTGAAATTTTACCAATGGTAGATAGATCAAACAAGTACTGAGGCAACGATTTTTGTGAGGTGTGTGGTATTTTTTTTAAATCTTGCTGCAGTACTGGAGCAATTTTACCATAACAATCGCTATTGCATTAAACTTATAATAATATTAGGCTCTATTCGTATAAATTGTGAGGTGCATCTTTCAGAATTATAATGACTCTTTGGCGTCGGACCTTGACTTGACAGATCCCTTGGCCCTTCAGGATGTTCCTTAGGTACTAGTTAATTGAGATAGGCAGCACCGTCTTAAATACAAATCTCTATAAGTATTTTAACCCTCTACGCAAAACGAGGAGTGCTAAATTTGACGTGTATTCATATTCATATTCGTTTATTGAGATAAAAACGGAAAAAGACCAATTACAATTATCTCACAATATTCAAAATTATTCTTAAACAATTCATGTCTTAACATTAAGTAATATTTATTATATAAATACAATATCATTTAAAATGTCATTATAAAAATGTCAAATGGGCAATACGCCTAGCATGTCAATACAAAATATAAATATATATCAAACAAAGTAAAATATACCGTTCGGGTAAGTACTCAGAGTACCAAGTCAATAAACTCAGAGGTTACCGTCAAAATCCAATGAATCGTCAGGCTTTTTCCACCTGTCCCATTGATCCATTGATCCATTAGTGTATAGGTACACATACCATGGCTGTCTATTTGTGGCATCGTATTTTCGAAACGAATAACTGATTTTGAAGCCGTTTTTTTTGGTTTGAAAGAGGAATTGATCAGGGGTGTTCTTAGCTGACGATGCTGTTGCCACAAAATATATTCAGGCGTTTTTTATGGCGGGGTTTTAAAGTTTTGAAAACCTTATCTACCTATTTGATAAAGGCATATTACATATAGGAATATGGTTGGTATTTACTTTATGATTGTTTCGGCGGACATAAATTTCTTCAAAATGCTTTTCAAATATCCAAAACTGTATCCTCTTAGCACTTGAGCTAGACAGGTAACGTCCAAGTCTGCTGGGATCACAGTATAACTAGGAACATAAAAATCAACATTATTTGAATTACTTGAAACAAAACGACTTGATATTATACACTGCCAAGCCTATAAATTATTATTATTATTATCGTAGAACAACCAGCCACAAGGTAGATAGGTGACATCACGTTTTTTTTGTATGTTTGTTCATCGATTACTGAGCCATTTGTGCAATTGTGCATTGATTTTGATGATTATTTTTGTATTTGGTGGGTCAAACTTCAGAATTGGTGCCATATAAATTTTATCAAAATCGATGAAGTACTTTGGTTTTTATAACAAAATAACTGGTAAAATATTATCCAAGTGGCTGTAGAAAAGTAAACAGCAAGTCGCGTATGTATTGTATTGCGTATTTTGAAGAATTTGAAGTCGGTTTTTTCAGTTTTTTAAACTATAATTATTCCTGAAGCGTAAATGCATGACGCCGCATAATCGCGGCCAAAGACTTAAGTATTGTAAATAGGGCGAATTCTGTGATCGCGTCGATGGCGTCGTGCTGAAATACAATCCAACCATGCTGTTTATTATCTTCTTACCTTAGTACCCAATCTTTTAGAATTTGTGCGACAGTTCCATGCGAAGTATTTGGTGTCAAGACAACTGTCTGAAACTGTTTCAGGATCTTGTTGCTTCGTGTCAGCCATGGATCTACACAGGTCCCTGAAAAATAATAAACATGTCAATTTCCGATCTGGAGGTCTGGGTTAAAATCGAAAAGTATAGATATAAGTATTATTTACTACCGTTGTTTATTAAATTTTGTGAAACCAGTGAAAACACCTGCAATTACCTGCATGTAAAATATTCATACAAATTGTGCGTCCGTCCATGGATGTGTTATTTATAGGTACTACTTGTTAGAATTTGATCGAAACGGCAATCCGCACAAATTGTGCGTTCAAACATTTTTTCGAAGTTTCCATAGTTATCGAGTGATTTTTCAAGAAATATTTATGTCTGCGCATACTTTCTCAACGACTAACACTTTTGAAAACGTATACTTACTTAAAATTATATTGGGTTAGCCACACCGTCTATACGAACTTACTTACTTAAATACATATTATATCAAGTCTAACTACATGGACCAATCTGTCGCTCATATACTTACTAGGTACAGTCAGGTATTTTTTATAATATTCTACTACTCTTGATATCATAATAAGAAGTAATTAGGAAAACTGGACATAACCAAGGAATAACTTACCTATTATAGTGACTTTATCAGTTTTATGGATTTGTTTAAATAGTTTATTTATGAAATAACGTTGTATCAATTTCCAGTCAATTTCTGCGTGTTCTGCTGGCACCTGAAATCATTCAATTATATAGATATTAACAAACATATCAACCAAATAAATATCATAGAACTGTGCGCAGGTACCTAAATATTTATCATGACTTCACGGTAGATAGTTACATAATATATATGTTACGGCTAAAGATGGGTGTGGATATAAATTTTAGATTAGCCGGCTAAACATGAGTTTATTTTCGAAGAGAGGCTAATGTTAATTTTTCTTATCTTTTGCAGGCTAAACTTAAGTGTAGTCGTAACTCCTTGGCTAAAAAATAAGTAGCAAAATATGAAAAAAGGTAAGAAGGATAAAAAATGTATTATCATAGTGAATTTTTTTTTTTATAAAAAAATCTATATTTTTGGTAGTAATCATCCTCTTGGCGACTGCCAATAAGAATGCGACTGATCATTCTTATTACAAAACTTAAGTATTAATTATTTATTAAACAATCAGTATTTTTATAGTCAGTCTCATTACACTACTCTGTGAGTGTCGAAATGTGTGTGTTTTTACAACATATTCGGCTGTACATTTTTTTTAAGAAAACTGAGAAATTTTATTTTTCTTTCTGCAGCAAGATACTATGGATTTTTTAATTTCAACTCGATACCTTCACGCGTTCCCGAGATAAAGGTCTTGACACCCCGCCGACGGACGGACGGACGGACAACAAAGGGATCCTATAAGGGTTCCGTTTTTTCCTTTTGAGGTACGGAACCCTAAAAACTAACCTACAGCCGAATTGAGAACCTCCTCATATTTGAAGTAGCTTAAAAATATTGCCTGATAAGTACTTACATAATATTGCGGATAGAAACCGATATATACAAGCACTAGATATTTTCGGCCACTTATGATATGATAAATTTTGAGTTGTTTGACACCACTATCTTTTCAAGTGGGTATTTGTCGAGGTGGAACACAAAATTGGACCACCAGGATAGTAGGATAGAGCTTAAAGGCTATTTTTCACTGGTGTGTAAACTATATCATAAATAGTGCGACTAACGCCAGATTTTATTTTACATGACTTGACCCAAACCTCAAAGGAAAGGTTACATTTTAATTTTAAACAAGCAATAGCAATCTGTGTTTATATACATATTGTATGTTTGTAAGCATTTACGTAGGTATCGACTAGAACTATTTAAATTAATTCGTTGTTATGTGCCGGGTGACATGGCTATATTTTTATTTCACTGAAAATTCAATGTGGCGGATTTGGTACCTAACCTACCTAATTTCAGAATCATTTCATTTAACAAATACTTTAATTTGTGTAAACACGTTTGATATTAAAAGAAAAGACTTATTGAGTGTATTCCAAATAAATAATTTTCATTGAAAGCTTCAAAGAGCATGGTCTATTACTATGATTAATCGTAACATAACTCTAATTGATTAGTAATGAATAAAAGTAGAAAACCACTATTTTTCCTGTTAGATGCCTATTTAAAAATATTATCATCTCGAGAAATATTTATTAACTCCTTTACCTAGAACCCTAGAATCCTTCGTTACACTTTAGATTCCACGTGTAGCCCGTGACATAAAACACTACTTTATCTCCTTGGTGCATAATCTACTATTTCATCGAATTGACATGCCCTTAAACTAATTTCAGCGAAATTGGTCCAGTAGTTGTTCTAGTGTACCAAATCTCAGCGTAGTAAGTCTAGTAGCAGTTTTTTTAATACCTATCATTTCCAAGATTTTGGCATTTTACCTTTGACTCTATACGTACCGCACGAATCAAATCCAAACTTAAAAGACAATGTAAACTATGGAAACTAACGTGGTTTTCACACATTTTTAAATAAAAACTATGGGTCACTCACGTCTATTTTGAGCCGAAATATATACATATATATATTAATATGTTTCGGATATTTCGGCTCAAAACAGACGTGAGTGACCCGTAGTTTTTATTTAAAAACAATGTAAAGTACTCTTTACGTTACTCTTGAACTTGTGATAAGACGGAAAGGTATATGTAACTAAGTCTATTGTTTTGTTTGTGAGTATAAATAAGTGATCTGTTGTACGATAACTTGTATAATATATATAACTGAAAAAAACAGATTACCTATTAAAATGATACTTCTGTTAAAACTGTAAGTGCAGTGAACTATTTATTATATGGACTACTATTAGATCTTTCACTTTAAAACTGAGTGCAGTTAGTGTTGTAGGCCTAAAGGCCTTTCCATGAGTGCATGAAGAGGTCTCAATGTCTATAAAACTTTCTCTTTTGTTCTGTCTTTCGGGACTACGAAATATGAAAGCGCTATCTCTTTCTATTTGTAGTAGGGCGTGCATTTTAAAACTGAACTGAAAGGTCCTACGCCTAAACTATTTATTTTTATAATATAAAAAATGAAAAAGAATAAATTAATTAATTTGGTACTCGGCCAGTTGCATGAAAATTGTAATATTTTGAGTGATTCTTTAGTGGTGTGAATTGCAGCGAAAAATGAATAAAAAAACTAAAGTAGGTAGATGTAAAGTTTGACTCAATAACTTTAATATGTATTTCTATATTTGATTTTTTGTAGATCTGTATTGCTGTTTTCAAGTTTAATTGAATGTAAGGTGCCTGGTGAAAGGCACTCTGTAAGAAAGTTTCCTGAAGGTTTTCTGTTTGGGACAGCTACAGCGTCGCATCAAGTGGAAGGTGGCTGGGATGCTGATGGTAAGATAAATACAATACACAATACAATATACTTATATGATTCATGTATATTTTCCTGATATGTATCAATACTAATCCAAGAACTTGTAGGTCGAGCTCACTACACAGTGAGTTCCGTCGTCAAATCAACCTATAGACCTAGGCCCAAGCCCCAAAATAATAATACAAGTCAATACACTCGAAATGTGGGTTGACACTTTTCACACAATATTTAGAAATGTTAATGTTACGCATCAGACAACACAACAAGTAATAAGCAATTCGATAAAAAATAATAAAACAAAGTAAGAATTGCTTCTTACTATTAGAACTTTACATTGTCTACGTGTCATCTGGTAATGTCTGGAATAATATTATAGAACAACGCAAAAGATCGGATATTAAATAAAATGCACGTTTCAGGTAAAGCAGAAAATATTTGGGATCATATGACACATACAAATCCGAGCGTCATAGTCGATGGCACCAATGGTGACATCGCCGCTGACTCCTACCACCAATACAAGAGGGACGTGGAAATGCTGCGGGAACTGGGGCTAGACTACTACAGGTTTTCTCTTTCATGGCCACGCATTCTACCCGATAGCTTTCCTAATAAAATTAATGAAGTGGGAGTAGCGTACTACAACAATTTGATTAATGAAATGCTCAAGTACAATATTCAGCCAATGGTCACACTATACCACTGGGACTTGCCTCAGAAGCTACAAGAGTTAGGAGGATGGACGAATCCACATATTGTGGACTGGTACGCAGACTACGCTCGTATAGCTTTCCAACAGTTCGGAGATAGAGTTAAATATTGGATCACTATGAATGAACCTCGAGAAATCTGCTACCAAGGCTACGGAGCAGATACTATGGCTCCACGGTTGAATATGACAGGTATTTCTGAATATATGTGTGCCAAAAACTTACTGATGGCTCATGCTAAGGCGTACCACATATATGACGACGAATTCAGGCCGGTCCACGGTGGACACATATTTATCACACTGAGCGCTTCGTGGTACATACCTGACACTGAAAATGATATCGTGGTGGCCGAGGAAACCCATGTATTTGAGGTAAGTGAAACATAAATAGTGTTGTTGTGAACATGTAGGCTGTGGATGTGATCAATGCAATTCTATATGTGCTTACTTACAAAACTCTTTAAAATATTTCAGTGGGGACAATACGCTTATCCAATTTTTTCGAAAACTGGCGACTTTCCTTCATTAATGAAGGAGAAAATCGCAGCAAAGAGCGCGGAACAAGGTTACTTCAGATCGAGATTACCCGAGTTCACCCCAGAAGAGGTAGATTATGTTAGAGGAACTTCTGACTTCATGGGGTTGAACCACTATTCCTCGTCTATTGTGTATAGAAACGCATCCACAAAGGGAGCTCATCCGTCTCCTTCTTTCTATGATGATTTAGATATAATAGGCTACACTTCAGATGAATGGGATACTGCTGCATCCGGATGGCTTAAGGTAGGTACATCTTAATTTTTAGTCATAATATTGTTTCCATTTTCAAAGAAATACGATTCCTATCAATGTATATGCGTGTGCGTTCGGCTGATCCGCAAAGAAGATAGCGAATATTATTTTTGGACCAGCCAAAAAAGTTTGAAAATGATACAAAATGATTTAATCACCTAAATATTCTGTTTTATAATTGCTCAATATGCACATTTTAGTTAAACAGTATTTTGTTCCATTCTCGTGCGTGACAGTTCCTGTCTGATCTGCCAGACTTATCACCTTCTGAGGTGATAAGTTTTTATTCAGTGAATAAGATTTTAACATGCGCTTGTAACGCTGATTATGTTCTGAGTATCATTAGCTATATATATTTACACTCATTATTTCTTTATAGGTTGTACCATGGGGATTCTATAACCTCCTGAAGAAGATCAAAGAAGATTACAACTGTCCAGTTTTCGTCACCGAGAATGGTTATTCTACGTTCGGAGGTTTAGATGATGATGATAGAATCTCTTACTTGCGACAGTATCTCGACGCAATGCTGGATGCGATAGAAGATGGTGTTGACGTCAAGGGCTACATGTATTGGAGTCTTATGGATAACTTTGAATGGATGCAAGGATACTCGTAAGCACATTTTTGATAGATAGGATATATTAATTATTAGAATAACTTCTACACTTCACTCAGCAGACGACTGGCTGAAACTGCAGTTAGCAGAAAGCAGTTGAAACTGGCAAAGATCCATATGGATCGAAACTGACTCTCTTTCTTTAGTAAGGCTGCGGAGATACGTATTTAGACGAACGTTTATAAATATGGATGTATTTTCTTATTTCCGACTTTACGTTGGTACTGGCCTACTGGGACGTGTCACTAATTATGTTATTATAAAAGATCATGCATGCGATTATAAGAACAAGTGAATATAAATTATCGATTCCGTTCCAGTATCCAGCACATGCAAAATGAAATAATTAGTAGGTACTGGTAGGTACCAATTTGCCATCTTTCGATGACGTTGTAAGCTTGACCAGAGATGCGCTAGACTATAAATACCTAAAATAAATAAACAGTGTTGAGTATATTTTTTGGGGTTTTGTGGTCATCAAGGCAGAAAATAAGTAATATTTCTTTATTAACCGACTTGCAAAAAAGATTCTCAATTCGTCTATAAGTTTTTTTTTGTATGTTATGGATTGGATTCGGTGAATCTTTTATGTTCGGTAGCTAGTAATACTAATACTTCAGAGGTGGTCCCATATACCAAAATCGGTATATCAAAATCGGTTCAGTTATTTTAGTTTAGAACCAAAATAACTGAAAAAATATGTCACCTAAGTAATCGAAATTGCGTATTTTGAAGTCGATTGTTTCAGTTTTTATCGGACTGAAAAAAATGGATTTTTTCGTAACCTCCAATGAACTTTTTCGTTCTAAATAAATGATTTTACTACAATTATTCTACGGAATGCGCATTTATAGTCTTTTACAGCGATTTTACACATTCTTTCTAACAAAAAACGCACGCTCAACATTGTAAGTTACCAAAATCGTAAGTCACACTGTAAAAACTGTTTTTTTGCAGTCGGGTATTTTGTTTTTCTTTTAATATATATACTTGTATAAACTATAATTATTTTCCAGAGAGCGGTTTGGTCTCTATGAAGTGGATTATGAAAGCCCGGAGCGTACGCGCATTCCGCGCAAGTCTGCCTTCGTCTTCAAAGAAATCATTCGCTCACGATCCCTGGACTGGCATTATGAACCCGATACCACAATCATGACCATTGATAAAAGACATGGATAATAAGTATAATTTATGTATACTGAATTATTATAATTTTTATTATAATCTTTAGTCTTGATCATTTGTTACCTAATACATACAAAATGTACCTACTCTTTGTCTATTACCACCGTAGGGGAGAGTTGGATATTACCGAGCGGTTGACAATTCCGCACCCACATTCCGCATTTTTTCCGCATTTTATATTTCAAGAATTATTTTTTCTCATTTACTTTAAGGATTCGATTGCGAATAAGTAAGCTTTGAAGTAGTAATTTTTACTAGAGTCACTTTGGAGATATGAAATAAATCATGTTAGTAGCACATATAATAAAATTAAAAGGAAAATTATTACGTCTATGTAGGATTTACAAGTTAACGAGTAATAGTCGATCAACTTAAAAAATGTACTTTGAGAAGTAAAAAAATAAACGTGCAAAGTTAACTCTTATGTTCATATCCCCATTTTAAGTTCACATAAATTATAATTTGAAACTACGGAACCCTACATTGCGCGTGGCATGACACGCACTTGGCCGATTATTCAGTATTTGATTTCTAATAATGTACTTAGTTCAAATTTAACTACTTTTTTATATCGCACTAGTAGCTAAATATATTGCATTCCTTACGACTGTAAGTACTTTTTTATTTGGGCTCGGTAATATCCGATTTTCCCCTACTAAAATGTAAGTAGATATTATATCGAATGCATTAATAAAATTTAGAAAAACCAGCCAACCACAGGTGCAATTCTTAGCGGGGCTTCCGAATCGCCAGAAAGGATGAAAGTCGTGCCACTAGCACTTGGCTGATTTTATCGTGGTCGTGACTACAATCATTTTTGAGTTCTGGATCTGTACCTGCCGATACCTGCTTCATATCATACCTTATTTAATATTTTTGAGTGTACACACTTGAGTATTTACAAAATTTATAGACAGTTCAAAAATTACACTCACCCGACGGGACTTGAGCCCGCATATCCCGATCTGTACTTGGGAGCCTTTACCATTTTGGCCACGTACGAATAAGTGTCATGTGGGGTGGTCGAAATTTTCAAAAAGTCATTTTTGCTTAAACGAATCAAGTGTTGGTGGCGCCACCCGTAACACAAGCTTCTTAACATACCTTTCTATAAAACAGCATGTGGACGTGTTTGATGAGTATAACAGAAGGCTGGAGAGCTTTTGCGCTAGAAGCTATAGAATTCACCAGGCGCTCTAAATAAGCCGTGGATTCAAACATCCCATGGATTGTACGCGGGTCCAATTCGAATAGTACGGCATCTAAGACAAGATATAATTGTTTATTTATACGGATTTTCCAAATCATTGGCATAGTTAAAGGGGTCATTATATTCATTACTTTTGTTATGGCACCAATCCTGTTCTCGTGAAAAATCAGGAACGCCTGATTTTTTTCGTGATTCCATAACTGGTGAAGATATGTGAACAACTCCTTACAGGTTTTTTCGGCGCTCATTTGAACAATATATTTGAAGAAAAATAAAAAACTCGCCTTCACAAAGCAGCTGATTATGCCATTTAACTTTTTAAGAAATAATTTAGCTTGCAGTAGAAACAAAGGACTTCTTATGACTGAAATTATGATAATGATGATGATGATGAGAAACAAAGGCCAAATTATGACGTTATTTTATCTAATTTGCAGATGTTAATGTCGTTGTATTTTCTTTTAGAGCTGTTTTAAAATGTTTAAAATAACTGAATTCATTTAAAACGAACGTTATTCCCGTACAATTTTTGTTCCTTTTTATTTTATTTTGTGAGTTTAAGAATTTTAATTACTTTAGTGGTGCTACCACTAATGTTGTTTGAAAAGTATTTTGTTTCCCTTTAAACACGTCACTATACCTATATATACTCTTATGTTCTGAAAATGTAACATTGGATAGCTATTGTTTTTTGCTATACAAGATAGATCTACGATTGACCACAAACTCGCCTGATGTTAAGCGACGGTGTGGCCGAGGATGAAGCTCGTCGATCTTTTCACTCTAGCCTTGATAATTCCAAGATTGTAGGTCTCAGGAAACAGATGGGGGCAAAGAATTCCATTCCTGTGCGGTACGTAACAAGAATATGGATCGATATCGCTGAGTACGGATTTTTGGCATTTCAACGAGAAAAGGGTGGTAATTCGCCGCCTAAATTAAACAATTTTTAATTTATCGTGTATATTTTACATAATTTTAGGACGAAACGTCAAATCATAATATTGTGTAAAATATAAGCGTTAAATCCGTTAAAAATTGTTTAATTTCAATGAGTAATAATCCCGCAAACCTTAGAAAACATTATTGGCTAGCTATTTGCATAACATGTGGTCAGGTATATAAAATACATTTTATACTTGAAAAAAAGGAAATTACCGTTCATTGTTGCCAGTACATATGATAATGTGTTTTTTCCGCTGCCTTTAGAACCGATGAGTAATATTTTGTTAAAACCACGACTCAATTCTCGACATTTCTCCCACCAAACACTCCTCATCTCTCCATTGTGGGGTAAAGCTGTTCTGAAACCCATAAAACCATTTTTATCCGACGACTCAGAAATAAATTATATTAGTGAGTTTTTAGTTACTTACCTACGTAATACGTATACCTACTGGTAATATGGTACATAATACATGTCTGTCCATAGAGTGCGAAATGTTATTAAAAGCAAGTTACGGTAACTTTCGCCAGTAAATTACGAGGTTTTCATACAACAGGGGAAAAAAACTTTTTTATGGGTTTTTTTAGGATAGGGAGGCCTTTGCCCAGCAGTGGGACATATCAGGCTGATAATAATAATAATAATAATTCCGGTAATAATAATTCCATATTGTTTCCGGTTGTTCGCATCTTGCTAACGGCGAGTATTTGCACAGGCATAACCAAGTAGCCAGGATCATCCACCAGCAACTTGCTCTTCAATACGGCCTTGCCGAGTCAGAGGTGCCGTACTATCAGTACG